>CM057337.1:913280478-914480478 GCA_030015575.1 Agapanthus africanus
ATTTCACCAGCCATACCATCGTCAAGACTCGTCCCTGCTTAAAAGAAAATACGTATGTCAGAATTCGAGGACCAAGTTCTAATAAAGGACTAGGCATTACGTTACCTTGAAGTAGCTTTTCAGTTTCTTCCCGAGTTGCACGTGCAACCTGTCTATGGGCGGTAGACAGGGCGGAAGGACCATCCGCCGAGGGAATGTCGGCAGGCAGAATACTGCTTGAGCCTGCACCTGCGGCTAAAACAGCATCGCATTACCTCGCCGCTTGCTTCCTGCGCTTCCTTTCAGTCTGAGCAGTGAGAACTGACCTCCTTAAGACCTCCGACAGGGGGACGTCGTCGTCCGAACCGAGCTCTGCCTTCGGAGCCGCTACGGCGTCCATCATCGGCTGCTTCAGCAACGCCTCTGTGGTGACTTTGGGATGGTCGTGGCCGTAGTAGCTGGCTCTAGAAGTTTTGCTGCATCGCCACTTGGGATTGTCACTGCACTTGGAATGACCTGAGTTGCGGTAGTTCCTGCAATAGGACGAAGAGAAGGGTCAGATCATGAATAAAAAAGAGTAAAGGCGTAATGAAATGAATTATACCAAGGCCCAAAGAAGCGTGGAGCCTCTCTTCCTCCTCGAACGTCTTGAGGGAAGCCGCGAGAGCCTCTTCGACAGAAATACCTGTTGAAGAAGAAAGCGTTAATAGAAGCATAACAAAGAGAGAAGGGATATGCACAAAAGAATATAACTGAAGTATACCTGACTTCGCGATAGAGATCAACGCCGCTTCTTCGTGAGCCAGCCGCTCGGAAGCTGCGAGGGCAGTCTGTAGATCAGTATCGGTCGCAGGTGTGTCAAACAAACCCTCGTTGGTACCGTATTCGCACAAGCCTTCACTGTAGGGAGCATGTGGCTCCTGGCCGAATACGACATCGGAAGAAAATAGAGACTTCTTCTTTTTCTACGAACGGACACCAACGGCCGATGAAAAGAGCTTGCGCTTGACAGGAATTTTCAGGCGACGGGTCCCGATTTCCGTACCAGCGCCAGATTCCGGGGACGCCACGGCTACCGCAGTTGCGGGAACACCCGATTGAAACTTCTCAGGGAAAGCTCGTGGGACCACAGCCGTAATATCTTCTCTTAAGGAGGGATGAATGGCTGTCCGTCGCTTTAAAGGGATAGATGGATTACCAGCGGGGACTGCATCCTTGTGATCGAGCAATAACCACCTTTCTTCCCTGATAACAGCACCCGTCGCATGCTGGTACCACGCCACGTAAGCGTTCGAAGCTTTTGGCACATAGCTCGGCTTGCTAATGAGAAAATTGGACCCCGTATTTAATCGCATAAAGTGGTGCAACGCGCTGTGAATACCCTCCTTCATAGCAGCCGGCTCGGCTAAGAATTCCTCAAGAGGAACACCCTGATTATAACCCGACCGTTGAGTGAAGCGGTGCGGATTGTACCTCATGAACAGTTCCGAGGCGTTCTGTCTAAATACTAAAATGCTCGGCCTCATAGAATACAAGTGCAAGATTTCCCAAGCCTTCAACGTGGAAGCCCCGTCTTTGAAAGTGTCACGCAATGGTTGCACCACCTTAGTAGATTCCTTGCCAATAGTCAAGACTCTATCGACAAAGGTCATGCTGTCCCCAACCATGCGCGGGTGGAGGACCAGCCGCCGAGCCTCTCGCTGCGACGGGTCTGACGCAGAAGCGTCGACAAGACACATGACCCAAGGAAAGTTGTAGCTGTCGTAGAAGCGGGGTCGTTTGTGAACACCGAAAGTGCCTAGCACGTGCATCTCGATCCACGACGTGAAGTAGTGCAACGGAAGATGTACGGGCTTTACTCCCGGCTGAGCAGTGTCTGCCGCTAAGCTCAAGACGTGATATAGATGAGCCAGCCCTGCGATCCCAAAGGCCACACGCATCCCTGTAATCATGCGGTGGGCCGGATATAAGACGGATGACCTCATATAGCGAGGATGCGTCGGAAGCACAAACCAATTCAACCACAGGCCGATGAACCCTAGAAAGAACGTCTCTTCGTCGACATCTGGAGCAGCGAGCTCTGCGAAAGGGATGACCGGAACGTCTGGAATGAAGAAATTCCTTAAATCCGCCTCTGCCGTCGGCAAGTTATCCAAGCCAAAACCGAATGGGTCATCATGCTTAGCGAATTTCGCGGCCATTTTGACAAGACTTTAGGGCAAAGAAAGCGGGCGATGAAATCTGCAAAGCCGACTCCGTGCCCTCCAGACTCTAAGAACAAACTCTCATAAATGTTCAACACCTTGATTAGGCTTGGGAACCGGTGTTTAACATTATTCTCCAGAGTAAGGCCGATCACCACTGATTTGGTGGCAAAGATGTACTCATCAGGGGAAAGTATCTCCTCGTAATGTTCTCCTCTGACGGATAAGCCGGAAATTTCCGCAAACTCCTCCAAGGAAATTGAGACCTCCCGGTCCGATAGAAGAAATGTGTGGGTTGGGATATTCCACTGTTCTAGAAAATCCTTAACCCCACCATACATGAGGCGCGTGATATTGGAAAAGGGACGCATATATTGCAGGATACAGCCCAAGCTTCAGCAACAGCGACTTCTTGGCCGATAAGATATACCGAGCCCACTGCAGGTAGCCGGCTGAATGGCAATGAGTCAACCCTATCATATAGACTTGCCCCCAAGGGTACGACTCGCCTTGACATATGCGTCGCCCCAAAATATCTAAAGCCATCGGTGGCTGTACGGGTATTGATGCCATAGAAGGCTGAAAGCGACCTTCGGAGGTCCACTTGACCTCTTCTACGACATAAATCACTTGAGGTGAATCAGCGTAATGAATCGCTGAAATTAGCTCTGAGGGCGCTGCACAAGAAAAACTGCGCCGACCTCGAATGATCTGATTATACCACGACCCATACAGGTGAAGATATTTCTGCTCCGGGTTATGATCTTTAATAAGCGCGGAGACTTCTCGATCCACGGGCGCGTCGGCAAAGGTGCTCTCTGAACGTACGAAAGGGAAGGATGAGTCGAAGGCCATTGCACCTACACAAAAAGAGAAGGTTCAGCTATTGACGTTATTTCAAAACTTTAACGTTCTTTGATACTTAAATTTTTTTTTGAAACTGCATTGCAGTGGGACAAAGGGGGGCCCACAAAATTAAGGTGATGCCCCATCATTGATGGGGGAATCACTCAATAAGAATAGAATCCTAAAAGGATTCTCATTTAATGAGAAATATCATTGGACTAAAGAGTTAAACTCTCTCGAGAGTTGTGCTATGCAAACAGATCTCACATCAGTCAGAAAATTAACGAGGGAATAAAATTCCCCAAAATTTCTTAGAGCTATGCTCTGTAAAGCAATGGGGTAATCTACCAGAACCCTCAAAAGCAAAGCTTTTTAACAGGTTAAAACCCCAAGATCTTTATGATCTGCAAGACAAATCCTAAAAACTCTAAGAGTTCTTCATAAAAGATGAGCAAAGCTCTGATTAACGGGTTAAGAAACCCTAAAATACATTTTTAAGATCTACGATCTAAGAAGAGCAAAGCTCTGTTAATGGGTTCGATTGTAATACTTACCAGGTTTTTGGCAAAGTTCTAACTCTAAAAGAGTTTCCTTAGGCAGAGATCTAAGCTCTGGAAAGAGAATTATATTCTCAGAAAGAAGAAGTTTAGAGAAGATGAACATTAGTCATCTCAAGGGCCAAAGGCCCTACTTATAGGCACAAAGAGACGGTTCCACTTCCGAGAAGATCCAACGGTGGAAAAGATGCCACCGCTGCACTCACGTGTGAGCCACGTGAGCGCGGCGGGGGGAGGGGGCATTTGTTTCCCTAATTAAAGAGCAAAGCTCTGTTCAAAACTCAAGAGGCAGTGCCTCACGTGTTTGCCACGAGGGCGCCAGCGCCAGGGTTAAAAACTCTTAAAAGAGGAAAGCTCTGTTCAAAACTCAAGAGGCAGCTCCTCGCGTGTTTGTCACGAGGGCGCCAGCGCCAGGGTTAAAAACTCTTAAAAGAGTAAAGCTCTGATCAAAACTCAAGAGGCAGCGCCTCACGTGTTTGCCACGAGGGCGTCAGCGCCATGGTTAGAAACTCTTATTGGCGCCGCACGTACACGGCACGCGAGCGCCGGCGCTTGGTAGAATTAAATTCTACTCTCTGTTAAACAGAGCCGTTGGATCAAAAATCCAGCGGAGATGATAAATCATCAGAATGCAGAATTAAATTCTGTTGAGTAAATATTCCTCAAATCTTTCTAAATAAGAAAGATTACTCTCTGTAAAACAGAGTACCGTTGGATTAAAAATCCAATGGTGATCAAAGAATCACCGAGCTACAGAATAAATTCTGTATTGGAAAATATTTTCCTAATCTTGTGAAAAACAAGAAAAATATCTTCTGTAAAACAGAAGTCCTTGGATCAAAGATCCAACGGTGGGTAAAATCCCCAAATCAATTAGGATATCTCAATGAGAGATTTCTTCAACTAATCAACAGACCTGCCTCTACTATATAAAGGACCCAAGACTTCAAGTCTGAAAATAAGAGGAAACCCCCCATAAGCTTTGAAAAAAAAAGAGGTGAAAGCTTTGAAAGAACAGAGAATTAAATTCTCGAGGAAGAAGAACCCTCTTCTTGGAAATTTTAGGAAAATAAAATAAGATAAAGATCTTGTGGATCATTCAAAAATTAAAAGAAGAAGAGAGAGAACTCAGGAGTGCTTAGCACTCAGTGGACGGCGCTCAGCGCCTGGCCCCCCACGTGCCCCTCATATGGGCGCCATAAAATAAAGAGTGCTTAGCACTCAGTGGCTGGCGCTCAGCGCCCAGCGCCTCACTTGGGCGCTACAAAATAAAGAGTGCTTAGCACTCAGTGGTTGGCGCTCAGTGCCCAGCGCCTCACGTGGACGCCACAGAACATAAAGTGCTTGACACTCATCATTCAGTGCCTAGCGCCTCACGTGCTTCGCACGTGGGCGCCATAAAGAGTGCTCAGCACTCCATATAAAGACAAAAGAAAAGAGAGAGTAAAGTGTGAGCGTCAGAACCCACATAAGTGCTCAGTACGTTTTGCAAGAAAGAGGGGACTGAGCCCAAACCAGCGCTTAACACTTCTTTCAAATAAAAGAAAGTTGGCTTGGTCTCTAATTCAGATCAACTGAGCCCATGGATTCATTGGTTCCCAAACATGACTCACGACATCCAAAAACATGTTCATCCCATATTTCCTAAGTTAATCTTAGTCCTCCAAAAATGGCTAATGATTCTTAGATGGTCCACCATGATCTCTTCCCCCAGACACGGGAATTGGTTCAAAGGTACATCTCTCCATACCTCTGATGCATGTCGTTATAATTTCTCAACGTCTTCAGAGAGGTGGCGGGTCCCGACAACCAACTACTTTTGGGTGCGCTTCCCAAGCTGACGTGCGCACTTTAAACCAAACCACACCCCAAATAGGTGTATCCCACATAATTGCCATGCATCCCGTCACGTAACAAATACACGGGCATAAAATGGTGATCTACGGACCGAAACGTCCTTAAATTAACAACGGACCGTAACGTCCTTAAACTAAAACAATAGAGCCCAAATGCTCTTTTGTTGGATCTGAATGATCCTAAAACCCTGTTAAGTAGATCTTAGTCTCAAAATGGACTAACGTATCCTTAACAAAAATTTAAGTTGATCTTAATCTCAAACGAGATTAACGATCCTTAAATCAACCCAAACCCAAATCTAAGATATACGGATTTGGACTAATCCACACCCTACGGGAGACAACATAAATTAGTCTCCTTATACGATCCACGGGCAACCAAAAATAAAACAAACACACACGACACGAAGTGAACTTCCAGAGCAGGAGAAAGTGGTTATCGCGATGCGATAACGTAATTAACTGCAGGGGCTTGCGCCTGCAGGGAAGAGCGTCACCATAATCAAAACCCCTCGCAAACGAGGGGGAATCTGATGAAGTCTGGTACAACGGCCGCATCCGTCCAAACCTCCGATATACGGTGCGATAAATCAACTTGGCATCTTCGGAGAGGTGGACGGATAAATCCAAATAGTATCTGCCCCCAAATTCAAGCCAGACGTCCCAACGTCCCGATTGCGTCTTTCGGCGGTGAACAGAGGTCTCCAAAAGGTCAGATGAAATCTCAGAGATGAGGTGCCGAGGAATGTCCCCAAATGCGTCATACTTATTCCAGTTTTGTAGCCCCTAGAAATCTAGCGGGTTTACGTGGATGACACGTCATCCGCTACGTGTCGTGAGCTGGGTAATTCCCACTTATGAGCGTCATCACTAGCCCTCCACTCTCGTTCCGACCAATTTGTTGGTCGGGCCGAGAGTGGCTATCATCCCGGTCTTCAATAATTCAGCTTGGTGTCGAGAATTCTTCGTAGTGGGTTGTCTGAGGAAAATGCGACGTTTGGAGGCTACGCCTCTTGGGTTCTTGGATCCACATGGCGACTCACGAAACGCTTTGATTCCCGCGCGTATCTATGGTGACGTCAGCGGATTGGAAAATGACTACGCTTTAAAGAGGACGCCGCTTCGCTCGCTCGGTCTGTTGGCCTTCATGCCACGTGTCCACCGCGGGATGGGGGGACGCGAGGGGTCGTCAGTTGAATCCGAGTGAGGGGGAGGTGTCCAATGGTCGATCGTCACGTAGAGTCCTCATGGCTGTTGGGTGCGACGCTTCATTTCGTCGGGAACTGATTTGGTCTGTTGGATGGTTTTTTGTTGAGTGCATAAATAGGGGAGGCCATCCCTTGGCAGGCATTTTGCCTTAATCGCTTCTTACCATCTGAAGATTGCCCGGTGCATCTTTGCTTAGGTCAGACCTTCAGCCAAAAACCCTTCTTTGTCCAATCCTTCCTTGAATCAGGTTAGATGTCTTCTTCCGAAATATCCGTTGATGTAGTTTGGGTTTCGCCGAATAATTTAGACTTAGCATAATTCCTGCATAATTTCGGTGTTTTAGTTGTTGACCCCCCTCTTTTGCTTATGTATATTTGTTCACACCATAATATTGTATTATTATATTCCCCATTCTTATTCTTTTTATAAATAAACAGGTGCTTTTGACGCATGTCTGCTACATGTTATAGGTTACAGGTTCTTGGACAGGAAACAGTGAAAACGATGAAAAGACGACGTAAAAGTGAGACTTTGACCGACAAACAGAGAATCTTGATCAAGCCTACATAAGGAACAATTCACAAAGCAAGATTCAAGACATCGACTCAAAGCGAACGGGTAGAAGTCCACTACAATGTTCACTGGAAATCTGGAAGAGAACCAGAAGCTAAATTGAGAAAAGATATATAGAAATAAGAAGCCTAAGAACCCAAGAATCAGACCCAAAACTTTCAGACACTGATCTTCTTAATGGGCCGCGGAACCGCGGCCCAATCCCTACCCAGGCCGCGGTTCAGCGGCTATATGGAGCCTGAAAGAAATAATTTTTTTTACCATAAATCTTGTGCGGTGCTGAAAATATTTTCTAGGGCTATTTTTGTAATTGTAGACATGCGGATCAAAATGTAACCTAGGGTTTCCTATTCTCTATAAATAGGAACTCTAAAGATTGTAATTTCTTATACCTCCTTTTAAATAATAAATTCAGATCTCTTTATGGAGAGTATCGGTGTTTCTTTTCAACTCATGGATTCAGATCTGACAAACCTGCGTTGATGATTGGAAAGATGCATCTGTAAGTAGATTTAATTCCTCGCTCTAGTTTAGATTTCAATTCTTTGCCCTAGGTAGATTTAATTTCATGCCCTAGGAACTTGTTTAGAGTTAGCTTTGGGGAAGGATTTTGAGAGATGAGATCTCTCATCCCTTTCTTACCCATAATATATTTTCAATAGGACTCCATGCATACACGCACACACCGCGCCCTACGGCATCCTACCCCTCGAGGTAACGATGACACCGTAGTATAAAGGCCCGGTTGCGCGCGTTTTCCATGGAGGTTAGGGTAAGGATCTCTAAAGGAAGGACAAGAACCTAGAGAAAGGAACACCTCCCGAATGGATCTAATCCTCTTTATTGATAATTACCATAACTCCTCATAGATCTTCATTCGGGTATAGAAAGCGTTGAGATTTACTTGCATTTCCAAACCATCCCTAAATCTAACCCTAGCAAGACTAGATCTAGATAATCGTAGATAGATAGAATTAGATTTTTAGATTTAATAATCAATCCGAACACCCTTCGGAATTAACTCGTTAGCGCAATTAGGAGATTCACAACATCCCTGTGGACCGACCCGTACTCACCGGCTAGCTTCATGCGACGCCGTTCTTGATTGCGGTAATAGAAATAGTTTTTGAGATACAATCAAATGGCGTCGTTGCCGGGGATGGCGTAGAATTTTCCTTTTTGCAATTTCGGGTTAATCTAAATTTAAAAAATCATAAAAATCTAAAAAAAATCCAAAAAAAATATAAAAAATATATCATTTGTTATTTTTTTGGAAATGGTACTTTTTTTGTGTGAATCTTTGCAGGATTGACGGATCTGGAAAAATTCAGAGTTCTAAAATGAAAAAGATACATCAAAACAGAGAGGTATTGCAAGGACAGAACAACAGAAATTTTTTGGAGACCTAAAGCCTCCATCCCACCGCTAAACCGCGGCCTAAGCGCGCTCCCGCCGCCTTTCCACGGCCCTCTTGCATCATCATCGCGAAATTTTTGCACAGTTTGTTTACTATTTCTCTCCTATGCAAATCCCCAT
Organism: Agapanthus africanus; assembly: GCA_030015575.1. Taxonomy (NCBI): domain Eukaryota; kingdom Viridiplantae; phylum Streptophyta; class Magnoliopsida; order Asparagales; family Amaryllidaceae; genus Agapanthus; species Agapanthus africanus. Next base: position 913,289,239 of record CM057337.1, read on the forward strand.
ATATCTTTTGTCAAATCTTCTACAGGATTCCTTTCGCTTTAAAAATCTTTCCCTTTCCAAATAACAATCTTGTGCAGGATTTGTGTAACAATCTTGTGCAGGATTTGTGCGCCTCGTTTAAAATAGAAAGTGATTGCAAGTAATCTTTTTTGTTGCATATCTTTTCTCGAATATCTTTTTGCAACAATTTTTTCCAAATAAAGATTCTTTGTGATATACTTAAAATAATAACTGATTGCAAGTAATATTTTTCGGTTGCATATCTTTAATTAACAATCTTGTTGCAACAATTTCCAAATAAAGAAAAAGAAAAAAAGGGACAAATCTTTTATAGAAACTTGCAAAATTTTTGCCGCAAATAAATCCTTGCACAACCACCACACATCTTTCTTTCTTTCACCCTTCCTTCCAACATGGGTACCCCACATAATAAATCACTTGCCGAACTTTGGTATCCCGAACCTAATTTTGCGTCGTACGTCAATTTGTTCGGTCAATTTAAAGACGATCCCTCCATGCCTAAAATATCTTTGAAAGATCAAATAGAGGCGTCTAGGAAAAACAGTTTGACTTTTCAACCCACTTCGTGTCAACCAAGTCAACCTTTACCACTTCAATATGTTGATACCACTTTTTCAAGTCCTGCTGTCACTCCTAAGCCGATGTCCATTGCTGAGCATATTGCTCAATCTCGCAGCCGATCTTTCACCCCTCTCCACTCATCTAGTTCTAGGGATCTACACGATTTTTTACCTTGTTATCTATATGTTGACCCTACCCCTGTCCAATCACCCACTTCCTACCAGTCCTACCCGACCTTACCACCCTCACTAGACACTGTTTCCACACAGCCTGTTGGGAGTTTTGCATATCCACACGATTTCGAATCTTTTACCGAAACCCCCTCACCACCTAAGTCTAGTTTGGAAGAGTCATTGGAAGCTTATATTGCTGCAACAAACAAAATGACTAGGAATGTGGAAGTATCTGTGGCCGCCCTTATGCAACCTAGTGAAGCGGTAGCTAGTTTCTCACTAGCTTCAAATTTTTCAATGTATAAGTAGGCGGTTGGACAGAGTGAGAATGTGAGAGGATTTATAAATCAAACCTACCCTTACCCAATTGAAGCCCACAACTCCGGTTTTCCATCGATTGTCCAAAATAATGAGTCGTGTGACTTTGTAGTGCTTGATTTGCCAAATTGTGAGGAACCCATTTCGAGTGAAACCGCACCTAATCCTTTCGATCTTTACACCTCCCATCTAGAACCTAAATCGATAGATATCCATGCTTTTGATGAGGTGTCTGAGAAAATTGATTTTCACTTGATTGAGGATATAGACGCCGGGAATATTTCGGATGATGAACCTGTCGATTTAATTGAGATTTTATGTTCAAATCATCATCCCAAGTTATTAAATGTTTCTCCCGAATCTCATATGCGTCTTGACTTTGATGATAATGGCATGGATGAGTTAAATTTTGAGGAGAATTATGATGATAGTAGTGAGGAGAGTTTTGAGGATCATATTGAGGTTGAACCATTTTTGTTTGATGTGTCGGATTTTCCAATTCATTCTCTTGAACCTTTAACTGTTATATCACCCTCCCTCCTTTCCATCGTTCCGACCACGCCTAAAATCATGCTTGAAGACTGTGAGCTTGAAAAATTCTCCTTTGAATCTGACACAGTTCTCACAGACGGGTGTTTCACTTTTTCGGACGATATTGATGTCTCCCCGCCTGAGTTTGAGTTCTTTACATTTTCAGATGAGTTAGTTGAACCATCAGACTCGGTGGCTTACAGTAGTTTCGAACCATTGATGGAAACTTTCAAGTTCGAAACAGTTTACTACGGTAAGAAAGAGACTATCCCTAATTCACTCCCTGTCGTCATTCCTATTGTTCCGACCGTACAAGAGACTGTTACGCTTTCATCTCCAATAACAAGTTCGGCGTACCCATGTTTTCTTGCGAATCTTGAGGGTTTTGACCCCATTTCACGACGGGTTGATAGGTTAGCGCAATCGCTTTTAATACATCGGTTATCATAAATTGCGCTAATTTATTCGCTCGATTTACACCCTCAAGATCGCGCGACCCTTCTTTCTCCTTTCCGCCATTCTTCTTCCCCACCGAGACTATATTCTACCATTCTTCTTTCAACACGGTCTCGCGTGTTTCTCATTTCTTTCCTCTACACCCCATTATTTCACCAACTCGGCCATTACCACGATAAGATTTTTGAATGGTTAGTGCTAACCTTTGGCTTGTGTAAGGCCAAGCTTAAGTTTAGGGGGAACCTTGTTGTATATATGTATATATATTTTTGTTTTCTTTTTCTATAAAAACTAAACTAAAAAAAAATTTCAAAACATTAAAAATATTAAAAAAATTTATAAATAAATAAACAGGGGAGTGCCGGCATTTTGACCCTCTTGGTGTAGCATGACAGTGAGGATACTGTCAAGTTTAAGTTTGGGGGTATGCTCGGTACGTCTTCTTCCTTCGCATTCATTTGTACATATTTTTGCATTTGCATACTTATTTGAAAACCCATAAAAATTGAAAAATTTCAAAATTATAAAAATTAATGTATTCAATTTTGGCTAATTGACTTGAGTTTGAAAAATAGGTTAACTGGCTAGGAACAACTAGATCTTAGACTTAGTAAATTAAAAACCCTAAAAATAACCTTTCTTAAAGTTTAACGGTAGAAAGTATATGTTTTTGTAGTTTATTTAGAAATAGGCAAATTTTGAGTTCACTTCTTGGGCTAAGTCAAAATAAGGAAAGAGTATTGATGTTCTTATTAGAGTATAAGTTTGAAAAATAGCTCCTAGCTTAAGTTTAGATTCTGAAAATGTATACCCTACAAAATTGCATAAACACGAACCTTGAAACTTGGAATAGTAGAAGAGACCTTGAAATGCTCTTGTCTAAAGTCCTTAGTACAATGAAAATAAAAGAAAAAAAAGTGAATAAAGAAAAAAAATGAACACTGGTTTTTATGATTACTTAAGGCTGTAAAGAATAGAAAAATATTTAGCGAGAGTGCTTCATCACCTAGTGCCTTAGACCAACTGGTTTGGGAGTCACTGCTAAAGCCTTGGGTGTTGCAAGACTAGGAATTACCCTTTAAAAGTGCAAACATATCTTGTAATCGGTCGTTGGTACCTCAAGAAGTATTAACGGTCGCATGAAGGATGTGTAAGCAGAAAAAATTCATTTAAAATTCACCAATTAATAAGTACTTTGGACAACGGACAAGGGTATGATTGCTTGATTTGAATTTCCAAGTGTAGGGGTGATTATTACACACATGTAGGGGTATATGATTGGAGTTTAGATAAGAGAAAGGAGTGAATAATAGAACTTGTATCTTTAGTAAGGGTTGATAGAAATTCCTAAGTGGAGATGGAACCCTAGAAGGAAAACTTAAGAGATGCCGAAAGCTATGTAAGTCTACAGAACATATATAATCTTAAGTTAAATAATGAGGAAGTGTGAAGAATACGGGTGGATAATTTACGAGTCCAAGATAATAGAATTCCTTGTTAGAAAACCTAATTGGAGAACAAAAGTCGAAAAGCCGAATTGATAGGATTTTGTGGGTAGTATCCGCTGAAAACCCTCAGGAGACAACACTCCTCCTACTAGGGACACCTAGAGGTTTAACGGCTTGTTGCACGTGCTCAGTGCAATCGCGTTTCCCTGCGAAAGTGCGGTTAGGATTTTAGTGAATAAAAATAAGTTTGCTCGAGGACGAGCAAAAGATAAGTTTGGGGGTATTTGTTCACACCCTAATATTGTATTATTATATTCCCCATTCTTATTCTTTTTATAAATAAACAGGTGCTTTTGACGCATGTCTGCTACATGTTATAGGTTACAGGTTCTTGGACAGGAAACAGTGAAAACGATGAAAAGACGACGTAAAAGTGAGACTTTGACCGACAAACAGAGAATCTTGATCAAGCCTACATAAGGAACAATTCACAAAGCAAGATTCAAGACATCTACTCAAAACGAACGGGTAGAAGTCCACTACAATGTTCACTGGAAATCTGGAAGAGAACCAGAAGCTAAATTGAGAAAAGATATATAGAAATAAGAAGCCCAAGAACCCAAGAATCAGACCCAAAACTTTCAGACACTGATCTTCTTAATGGGCCGCGGAACCGCGGCCCAATCCCTACCCAGGCCGCGGTTCCGCGGCTATATGGAGCCTGAAAGAAATAATTTTTTTACCATAATTCTTGTGCGGTGCTAAAAAGATTTTCTAGAGCTATTTTTGTAATTGTAGACATGCGGATCAAAATATAACCTAGGGTTTCCTATTCTCTATAAATAGGAACTCTAAAGATTGTAATTTCTTATGCCTCCTTTTAAATAATAAATTCAGATCTCTTTATGGAGAGCATCGGTGTTTCTTTTCAACTCATGGATTCAGATCTGACAAACCTGCGTTGATGATTGAAAAGATGCATCTGTAAGTAGATTTAATTCCTCGCTCTAGTTTAGATTTCAATTCTTTGCCCTAGGTAGATTTAATTTCATGCCCTAGGAACTTGTTTAGAGTTAGCTTTGGGGAAGGATTTTGAGAGATGAGATCTCTCATCCCTTTCTTACCCATAATATATTTTCAATAGGACTCCATGCATACACGTACACACCGCGCCCTACGGCATCTTACCCTTCGAGGTAACGATGACACCGTAGTATAAAGGCCCGGTTGCACGCGTTTTCCATGGAGGTTAGGGTAAGGATCTCTAAAGGAAGGACAAGAACCTAGAGGAAGGAACACCTTCCCGAATGGATCTAATCCCCTTTATTGATAATTACCATAACTCCTCATAGATCTTCATTCGGGTATAGAAAGCGTTGAGATTTACTTGCATTTCCAAACCATCCCTAAACCTAACCCTAGCAAGACTAGATCTAAATAATCATAGATAGATAGAATTAGATTTTTAGATTTAATAATCAATCCGAACACCCTTCGGAATTAACTCGTTAGCGCGATTAGGAGATTCACAACATCCCTGTGGACCGACCCGTACTCACCGGCTAGCTTCATGCGACGCCGTTCTTGATTGCGGTAATAGAAATAGTTTTTGAGATACAATCAATATTCTGCAGAGCCGACGGATCACTCAAAAATTATGGCTGCCAAGGCACAGTGGAGGAAGGGCTGTGGTGCTAGCTCATCCCGACCCGCACCGAGAACGGTGCCCCGGCAAGCCCCTTCCTGTAACAACTCCATTTTTAATGTACAAAGAATTGATTTAAATTCAATATATACTTGGAGTATTTATTGTTGCTGATATCTCTTTAAGTATTTATTTCACCCCATAATTACAAGAAGGAGCTTGTAGCTCATTGGTAATACCTTGCACTGCTGAACCAAGCCACCAGAGTTCAAATCCCATGCCCCACATTATTTTTAATATTATTTTGTTTTTGATTTTTTAGAATACCAACAGTTACACGTGCATTTCTCACAAATTTCCTACTACACATGAAAATGTAAATGCACCAGTAAGCACCCCAGGAGACCCCCCACCCACCGACCCTCCGACTCGGCCGAGTCGGCCGGACGGCCGAGTCCCCAACATCGAAGTTGGGTATCTTTTCCTTTTGAAACCCCCTGCATGCTTCATTTAGTCAGATCGGTTACAGAGAGCCCATTAACCCCCATTTACTCCATTTTTTAATGAATTTTTTTATTATATATTTTTACATTTTTTAATTAAAAACCCTACACCTACCCTAACTCTAGCCTAACCCTATAAATACACCCCCTACTTTCTACCTTCTCATCCCAAATTTCTGAGTCCACTCTCTCAAAATTCGAAGAGATCTTGTGTACTTTGAAAACGAGCGAAAGGCGAAGCTCCGACGAAATCTACGGCGAACTTTCGGTGATCGTGCTAGGAACTCGCGGCGATGAATCGACGTACCGGCGGACCCTCTTCTTACTTATCACTCTCGTGTTGTCCAAACCCGTAAGTCCCATTCTAACCTCTCTCTCTTTTTCTAAAAAAAATACGAAATTACAAAACCCGACGGAATCAGAACAAATCCGATTTCCGATTCGGTTTTCTATAAAATTTCACTTCTCACCAATACATTTATGCTTAAACATCTTTATGTTGACTACTAAATACTAATCAAAGAATTTGGTCAAGTTTCACCACATGAAATGATAGCTTTCTCAATTTACCGTATTGTTCGCTTAAATACCATATTGTTTTCTCTCTTTCATTTAACCCGTCAAACTTGCTATACATTTATAGTAGAATCACGAGGTAATGACCTACCTCCTCACACACTTACTTACAACCTAACACGATACCATTGAAGCCTTAGAATACGAGAAAACAAGAATTTACATTTAAATACCACATACTTAATAAAACTATCATAAAAGATTTAGAGTTGATACATTTTTAAATAAATACCTCTTATTAGGAAAATACGATAAGTTGTGGACATCGATCGTTTATCTAAACCTGATTTTGTAGTGTCTAGGCTAGGCAAGGGAGAAAGGTAATTTTAAAAGGCCCGTCTCACGATGATTCGTGAGCGGATCCCTCCTTTCTTCACTTGTACTTACCTGGCCACAATTGGCGGCGAAGAGGCGATTTGAGGCATCTAACAACTTGTTGTTTAGACCATTTAGAAATAGTCTAGTTGAATTAGAAAACCCTAGAATCTAAAATACGGAAAATTGACTTTTTACAAATAAATACTATTTACTTTATAAAACCGTTTTCTAAAGGATTTAGTATTTTACAATCTTTGCAAAGTGCCGCTACAACACACTTTGGGGAACCCGTTCGGGATAGTACGGTTTATCATGCACCCTCGGGCTTAGTAGTACGAGATTCAGACCTCCGCAAGGAGCATTCGGTCTCGAGAGATTTAAAATACGACATCTTAAGAAAATGAGATTTTTAGAACATAAAATATTTATTGAAATTATTTTTGTATAAATATATGTATATTTATCATTAAAATATCTATTTTGTTATAATATAAATATTCCACTTTTTCTAAAAATCACAAGAATAAATTTTACATTAAAATACCATGAATTTCAAATAAATCAATATTACAGATAAATACCTTTATTTATAAAACTAAAATATTTTCACTAGAAATATTACAATATAAAATCCACATTCATTACAACCCTAAAGACGAATAATAAATGCTTGGGGTATATTCTGAAAAATATATAAAAGTATTTTTACATAAAACCCCCTCAAGTTTTATAAATTACCCTAAGGACCCTAGTAAATATAGGACTTGATTTACATTCTAATTGTCTGACTCGGGTTTGAGTCTGATTATTTCTGACTTGAATATGATTCAAGTCAATCTACATTCTATAATATTCCAATTCAATATGAACACATGAATCCATGAATCCAGTTATCAATCTAGACAACTTGAATGAATTAAACCATAGATATACATCCATTATCCAGTTATTCCGTCTACATGATTATGCAGTTACAATCTGTTTACTGATATCATGGTTTTGGTCAGTCATCCAACTTATACAATACAATACAACAATACAATCAAAATACTACGGGGTTTAAGGGGTAGATTGGTGCGGAAGGTGTTAGAAGTGGCACGAGACGGTAAGATTAAGACACCTAACCTATATTCCATTGCTGTTGTACCGTGCCTTAACGATTCCTTGTACTTTCTGTTTACCCTGGTCTCTAGCATACTGAGACCCCTCTCGTATACACTGGTATCCTTCCGTACCAAGCTACAAACAACAGCGTAAACACAATATTCTACAATATTATACAACTTTAGAAGATACCTCTTATTCTGTCTTTTCTAATTCTCCCTTATCTTTGGGACTTACCGAGCGACCTGTTCGCTGACGACATTCTATTTCTTTCTTCTTTGAATGTCGTCAGGTGTTTTGGACCCGTCAGAGATCAAGCCCACCGGTGAAGACTTGGATCAGTTCGACGAAGACCCCGAGCTCTAGACATTGTATCTTGTTCTATTCAGTATTTTTCATTTCCTGTTATGCCATTGTATAGGCATCGCTTTTATTCCAGATGTATTTACTTTTCATGCATTGTACAAAAGAATGTTATTAATAAAGTTGCTGTTATTTTTATATCTCTTGTCTCTTGTGATTTACCTTTATATTACTTAGATACGCTTAGCGTATTTACTTCACAGTAAATACGTAGTGGACCGGTCCCGTCCCCTTCGCCGTATACCGGGAAGCGGGGCGTGACAGATTTTGTTGGTGGCCCATGCAGGTCTGAGCTGTATAGAACCATACTATGCAGTTCTGTTCTGGGTGAACAACCTAAGCAATATAACACAAGAATCAGCAACTAAAACATTCTTTACAATTCATGTTTCTTGAATCTTACAATTTTCTATTCCTTGAATCTTATCATTTCATGTACTTGAATCTTTCCTAACTCAAATTTTTCTTCAAGGTTATGGATTCCCTGAATAACACCAGCACCAACGTCAACAACACACCTCCAGCACTACCTCTCACACCAGCTGTTCCTGCGCCACCCACCGAGCAAACAGTGCTACTTGAGGCGATCCACAGCCTTCTTGAGGGACAGCAACAACTCCTGAACCGTCCCGAGTCTGACGCACCGGGAGTAAAGCAATTCAGGGCTTTACATCCCAAGCAGTTCTCCGGAAAAGGAAGCCCTCTTGAAGCTGAAGAATGGGCACAAAGCATAGAAGATGATCTGGCAGCAGCACAAGTGCCAGACATAGCTTGGATCCGTGTGGCGAAACTACAGCTCACGGACAATGCTCGCAACTGGTGGAAGGCGGAAGAAAGCCGTCTGGTACAGCCTATTGAATGGAAGACTTTTCGCGAGAAGTTCGACGCGAAATACTTCCCTGTGACTGCCAGGTTTGCCATGGAGCATCAGTTCATTCATCTACAACAATGATCGATGTTGGACAAATTAGTAGATGAGTACAACGCTGAATTCACCATGCAAAGCCGGTAAGATATGTCACAACAGTTCAATTTTTAAATATCACATACTACACAGCTAACGCAATCCTTTAAACAGATTCGCGGCGCACTTGATACCGACGGACGAGATCAGTGCCCGTCGCTTTCAACAAGGTCTGGACACGGAGATTCAGGCTGCTCTAGCCACGGGAAAATTTCTGACTCATAAGGATGCTCTGGAAGCTGCCCGCAGTTATGAGGCAGTGATAAAAGCAAGGGGTGTTTCCCCCAATCAGAGCAAAAATTCAAAAATTGAAGCAACGCTTCAAATTCCTTGCGCTGCGCGCAATGCGCCACGTGTCAAAAGCCGATACGTCAGCGCAGCGCCCAAGGCAGCGCACCCAATCAGAGCAAGGCTCTATTTAAAACAAAATTAAAAGAAACAACGCTTCAGATGATCTGCGCTCTGCGCTGCGCGACACGTGGCAGCGCAGTTGCGCTGCGCTCTGCACTGCGCGACACGTGTCAAGCGCTGGTGCGTTTGCGCCAAACAGAATTAAAATTCCAGTAAGATCTTTCTGTTCTTCTTAAAACAAGAAGATTGTCTTCTGTAAAACAGAAGCCCTTGGATCAAAGATCCAACGGTGGGGAAAAATCCCCAAATCACTCAGAGAATGATCTCTTTAACAAATTTAACAAATTAATAGGCACTATATAAAGGGCCCTAAACCCCAATTCTAAAAGACACAACACAGAGAGACAAAAACCCAGAAACAAAGAGAGAACTCTTCTAAAGAATTTTGAGAAGAATTCAGAAAGGAAAAAGAAGGTAAAACCTTTATAAAAAAGAAGAATTTCTTCTGAATAGATCATTGATCTAAGAACAAGATCAAGAATCTTCAATAAAAAATATAATAAATAAAAAAGGCATTGCCTTTTTTTTATGAACCATTGGTTCTAGAATCTTAAAGATTCTTTTCTTGAATCCAAAATTGGATCAAGATATTAAACAGTGCCTTGCACTTGCAAATCTGCACTGTTGCGTTCCTGGGTTGGCGGAAGCCACCAGAGAGCGCCACGTGTCAGCACCAGAATAACTTGCGCTATGCGCTTTTAAGATAGAGTATTGCTCTCTGAAATTGGCGCAACTCACCAGAGCTCGCCACATGTCGGCAGCGCAACAGCGCAGCGCACTGCGCTTGCGCTTACCAAAGCGCGCCACGTGTCGGCAGCGCAACAGCGCAGCGCACTGCGCTTGCGCTCACCAGAGCGTGACACGTGTCACCTCCACATGCGCTTGCGCTCAATAATTGGCGCAAAGATCCTGACAGGCCACATGGCCACTGTCAGTTTGATTAATGCACTGCATTATTTACAGAAGGGCCAAGCCCAATTAAAAAGGCCTAACAGGCCAAATAAAATGCAATGCATTACTTTAAAAAGGGCAGAGCCCAAACAAAAACAGATGCTGTGCATCATTTAAAAGGGACAGAGCCGAAATAAAAAAGGCTTAGCAGGCCAAAAGAAAATGCAGTGCATTATTAAACAGGGGCAAAGTCCTAGCACAGGCCTAATAGGCCAAAGATAAAAACGTTGAATATTCTCAACCGGACTTAGCCCAATAATGGCCGTAAGTCCTCAAATTAAATTGACTGAGAAAGACTGCTCTCTTAAATCAATTTACACCCGGTTCAAGGGTACATCTCCGAACTCCTCTGACACCTATCGTTGTATCCTTCAACGACGTCTGAGAGGTGACGGGTCCCGACAACCACACATTAATACGGACTGTGAGGTCCGTAAACCCATGGACTTATGCGTCCTTAAACTAATGGACTAATGCGTCCTTAAACACACCCATACGGACTGTGGGGTCCTTAAACCCATGGACTTATGCGTCCTTAAACTAATGGACTAATGCGTCCTTAAACATATCTATATGGACTATGGGATCCTTAAACCCATGGACTAATGCGTCCTTAAACTAATATCCATCCCCAAAACGGGAACGATGGACCGCAATGTCCTTAAACTACCAATGGACCGCAATGTCCTTAAACTACCTATGGACCACTATGTACCTAAACTGGAATAATAGAGCCCCCAAACGCTCTTTTGTCGGATCTAAACGATCCCTTTTAAGTTGATCTTAGCCTCAAATATGGCTAACGTATCCTTAAACGTTCAAACAGACTTTAGTCCCAAATTGGACTATAAGACCCCCAATCAAGTTTGGTTCAAGGGTACATCTCCGAACTCCTCTGACACCTGTCGTTGTAATCCTTCAACGTCGTCAGAGAGGTGACGGGTCCCGACGGCCATATATTAAATGGACCACTACGTCCCTAAACTGGAACAATAGAGCCCCCAAATGCTCTTTTGTCGGATCTAAACGATCCTGTTAAGTCGATCTTAGTCTCAAATTAGACTAACGTATCCTTAACAAACGTTTAAGTTGATCTCAGCCTCAAACACGGCTAATGTATCCTCAAACCAAAACCCCAAATCCAAATTTAAGAAAATACGGATTTGGACTAATCCACGTCCTACGGGCGACGGCATAAATTGGTCTCCGTATACAATCCATGGGCAACCACAAACAAAACAAAAACACACGACACGAAGTGAAATTCTGGAGAAGGAGAAAGTGGTTACTGCGATGCGGTAGCGTAATTAACTGCAGGGGCTTGCGCCTGCAGGGAAGAGCGTCTCCACAATCAAAAACCTCTCAAACGAGGGGGAATCTGACGAAGTCTGCTACATCGGCTGCATCCGTCTAAACCTCCGATACATGGTGCCATAAATTAACTTGGCATTTTCGGAGAGGTGGACGGATAAAACCAAATAGCATCTGCCCCGAATCTCAGGCAAGACGTCCCTGTCTTGGCCGTCTTTCGGAGGGGAACAGATTCTGGCACGCCCTGTGGGACCTCTTCCTCTTTCCACTCCACACTTCGTGTGTCGTGTTCGCGAACGAATCGCGGTTTGCTGTAGTTGCCTGTGGATTCGAGGTACTAAGATTTGGTGTCTTGCTCCATCCAGAAAACAGAAGATCAATGGCTTCAAACTGCACTACCTACAACTACAACTCTCGCTCCGTCCCTGCTAGAGGAGTGACTTATGGGCCCCGAGCGGCCTCCCTTTTCAAGATACCAGTGGAGTAGGTAACTCAAGCCACCACTGGACTATTCTTTAGGACCATGCTCCTACCGATGAGCTTCAATGCCCTAATGACGTTGCAAGAAACCCCAAAGAAGTCGGTCTTTGATCGACTTACCACTGCCGCTGCCCCTCTCAACGGGTCTCCCAGCTTCAATACCTCGGTTTTCAACAGACTGGGCCAGAACGTCTATAAACCTGCGATACCCGAAGCTGCCATCCCAAAGCGGATAGCTATCCCGGCTCAAGCGGACGGAATCATTGGAAAGGCTCCTCCTTCCAAGAAGTCAGTTTTTACAAGGCTGGCCATTCCGGTTGCTGCTCCAGGCAAGTTCCTCAAAGCTGCTTCCCCTGCTCAGAGGGGACATGAAGAAACTTATCCAACAACGGAGGTGATCTCATCCGCACGACATGCTCGACGTCGCCACTGGCGCCGAGTGAGGAAGGCTGGGGGCAACTCCCCCTCTGGGATAACTCCGCCAGCTCCAACGGTGGGGATCGATGCTGCTGTTCCAACCGGGAACGGCTTTGAATTGCTGAACACGGTGCGCAGAAACTCTCCTACTGCGGTGCTGAAGAGAACTCCTTCACCTGTGGTGAATGATACAGAAAAGAAGCCGGAGCAACCTCCTCGATGGCTATCCTCTGAAATTTACACAGTTTGGCGACGTGTCCAAGAGTCAGTGGTCGATCAAGACTATCTCCGCCGACAGAAAAAGATGAAGGATCAGCAGGAGAGGGACTACTTAAAGTCACAAAAAGTGACAGCCGGATGGGTGCCTGCTGCAACGGCTCCCTCAACGTCGATCACTCAAAAGAAAAGAAGGCCGCAAAAGGCCCCTGTGAGCATGGCGAACCGTAAAAGCGCTGAACACAAACACCCCAAGTCTGGGGGCATGGTGGTGCACACTGTTTATATGGCTTCCGGAAAGGAGGAAGGCCGTGCTTCGACGGGTCATCGACCGCTTACCCGATCCGTGACAAAAGCCCAGGAGCAGCAACAGAAGCTTCAGGAAATGATGTCTGCAATGGCTGCGCTTACTGGGCCAAAAGAGAGCTCGGAAGCATCATCAGAATAGCGTCATGAGCAAGAAACCGATTCTAACTTCCTACGCAGAGTCCTCGAAAAGAAGGACAAAGAAGCCGCAGAGTAAGCGGCTAACATAAAAAAAATGGCGCTCCTCTTCCAAGATATAGTAGGGATGATGTTGCAGCCAGACCCTCCTGCTGAAGATCCTCCGATCGTCCTTGAAGATGACAGGGGAAAGACGTCGAATCCTCCACCGGCTCTGTCAGCAGCCAAAGAGGAGACGATTTCCAAAGCCGTCTTGGATGAGTATATAGCTTAGCAGATGAGGGTTCACCAGGCAATTGAGGCAGCTGGTCAAGTCGTCAAGACGGGGAGACCATATCCGAGCTGGTATGATCAGATCAGTTACCCGCCGGGATATACGATCCCTAAGTTCCACTTATATAAGGGGACAGGGAACCCTCATCAGCATGTCGCTCAATTCAGAGCCTTATGCGGCAATACTCGAGGATGTGGCAAATTGTTGCTTCGCCAATTCGTCGGCAGCTTAGCAGAAACAGTCTTTGAATGGTATTCGGAGCTACCTAACGACTCTGTCAAAACATTTGCAGAGATGGAGCTACTGTTTACACAAAGATTCGCGAGTGCTAGTGGACGCACCCCGATAACAGCACTGATTAACGCCAGGATAAGGCCCGGCGAAACGTGGGTCCAATACGCAACACGATGGCGGAACCTATGGTCGAAATGCGAACAACGCATAGAAGAGGCACCTGCGGTAGGCATGTTCGTGGGTACTCTTGATCCGCAAGCGACCATCTCACAATTTATGATGTTCTTCAGGCCGACCACCTTCCAGGTCTTGATCGACAAATTAGCCCAAATGGACCAGATGGGCCATGGACCGTCTCCTCTAAAACCAGACTCTCGAAATGAGAAAGGAAAAGGGAAAGCGATTGCCGTCGCCAATGCTCAACAACAGCCGAGCAACTCAAAGCCGGCCGTTCGCCAAAACAACGTGCGTCCACGCCCATCTCTCGAGGAGAGACTGGGACGTCCTTACTCGTTTCCTCAGAATAAAACAAGAAGACTGTTCGAGCTGGCAGTGCACAACAGACTCATCAATCTGCCGAGTCCAAAACGTCTGTCGCAGCCAGGCGATCTCAATAATCCCAATTATTGCCCTTACCACCAAACGGTAAGCCACCCGATCGAGGATTGTTTCGTCTTTAAGGGATGGATCGAGGATCAGTACCTACAAGGCAAGTTCGCGCTGTTTGAAAACTGGAAGGTAAACCCGCCACAGCCGCACACTCCAAAGAAGACGGACACGATGGGGGTAGCTTGTTCTTTTGTTGAGGATGAAAACGATGGAGAAGACTCATCAGATGAATCCGAAGACTACGTAGCGAGTTGTCATGTGATCTCTCACTCATTGGTGGATGATAAAGAGGCTCCTTGCACCGAGAAACCGAGGGCGGACCCTGAACCAGAAATTCTGCGGCCGTCAGACGAGTTGATCGATGCCTTCCTGAATGAAATTCGTCTGAAAGTTAAAGCCAATCAAGAGCGTGAGATGGCCATACTAGAAGGAGACAAATACGGACTACTAGACCAAAGAGTCGAGGCACTTCCGTCAAATCAAAAGTCATCCGCTGCGGATAAAAACAAATTCAAGACGAGGAAAAGGTTCGCTAAAGCCCTATCAGTGAGAATGAAGCTACCACCCTCTGAAGAAAATACTCTCGGTGGAGTAGAGACGCATCCTAACTTCTGCTTATATCATCAGAAGATCATACATCCTACCGAAGACTGCGACTCCTTTAAGTGTTGGTGGCAAGGGTATGTCGCTCAAAAGCAACGCTTCAACAGGACAAAGCGTGAAGCTCGTAGACATCAGAAAAATGCGATAGATGAGCGCAAAAGAGCCGCCGCCGACTGTCACATAGCCGACTCTAAGGGATTGCAAATTATCACCTTTGGAAGCGACTCTGACGAAGAAGCCGCCCTCAACCCTCTCCTCCAGGAATCCATTTCAAAAATGAAAGAATTGAGGAGTTGCGAGAACGTTCAGCCGTGCAATCGCACGCTACTCGGAAAAAATCTCGGCCCCGCAAACAAAGGATTGAGCAAAAAGGATAAAGGGAAGGGAAAAACAGCCCTCGTAGCCAACACTCAACAGCAATCGAGTGGCCCTAGACCGGTTGTTTGCCGAAACAACAAGCGGCAACCCCTCCATGAAAAGTTGAAACGTCCTTACTCGTTTCCTCAAGATAAAACAAGGAGACTGTTCGAGCTGGCAGTGCGCGACAGACTCATCAATCTGCCAAGTCCAAAACGTCCGTTGCGGCCAGGCGATGTTAACGATCTCAATTATTGCCCTTACCACCAAACGGTAAGTCACCTGATCGAGGATTGCTACGTCTTCAAAAACTGGGTCCAGTTGAAGACCAATACCAACAGGGCAAGTTAGTCATCTCCGAAGACTGGAAGGTGAGCCCACCATAACCACTTGCTCCGAGAAAGATGGATACGTCGGGGGCATCATGCTCAGTCATAGAGAAAGCCCCATAGACCGAAAAGTCAGTAAACTAGAGATTCGCCTCAAATACGGCGACGGCGGACCGAAACGTCCTTAAACTAATGACGGACCGAAACGTCCTAAAACTAGCCGACGGACCGAAACGTCCTAAAACTAGCCGACGGACCGAAACGTCCTTAAACTAATGACGGACCGAAACGTCCTTAAACTAATGATGGACCGCAATGTCCTAAAACTTGCAAACGACCGAAACGTCTTTAAACTACTACCGCAGCATCCTCAGGCTGACGAGAATAAAAAAAAATAATAATAAAAACGGTATGTCCATAAGCAAACGGGCACGGATGAAAACCCGAAAGGGTTCCGTGAGTAAAAACAGCAGGGCTATCGGCGAGTGTTTGTGAAAACCCGGAAGGGCGCAACCTCGTTAGAAAAATAAAAATAAAAAGAATAAAAAGAATTGAAAAAAAAGAGAAGACGGTATGTCCATAAGTAAAAGGGGCATGGATGAAAACCCGAAAGGGCTCCGTGAGTAAAAACAGCAGGGCTACCGGCGAGTGTTTGTGAAAACCCGAAAGGGCGCAACCTCATTAAAAGGACACTTACAGGGTCCTCTCGACCTTGTAAGGATAAACCACCCGCGTGAGATCCTTACGACTCACAAGGGAGTTACAGACTTAGGAATCTCCACGATTCCTAAGGAGAAAACACACTTGCGAGATCCTCACGACTCGTAAGGAGAACTCTTTTATGGGACCCTCACGGCTCATAAGATTTGAAAGTCTTAAGTTACGGAGACCTGAACCTGTTCTTAAGCAACCCCCCACAACCTTCGATATTGCCCTACAAGTGGCTCAGTACTGACCCTTGTATACAATCCACGGACGCGAATAAACATTTCCCTAACCAAGTCCCACCCGTGACTGGGGATATGTCCATACGGTGAACAACTCTTGTAAGTCCTCTCGACTTATAAGGAGAAAACCCTTTTGTAAGATCCTTACGACTTATAGGGGAACATGCACTTAGGAATCCTCACGATTCCTAAGGAGAAAACACACCTACAAGATCCTCACGGCTTGTAGGGAGAAATACCTTTGTGAT
This sequence comes from Agapanthus africanus, assembly GCA_030015575.1. Lineage (NCBI taxonomy): Eukaryota > Viridiplantae > Streptophyta > Magnoliopsida > Asparagales > Amaryllidaceae > Agapanthus > Agapanthus africanus. The sequence continues at coordinate 913,306,051 of CM057337.1, forward strand.
ACCCTTACGGCTCATGAAATCAAAAGCCTTAGTCGACAGAATCCTAACCCTGTTTACTAAGCCACCTTTGTTCGACATCGACAGAGGCAAATGATGATTCGCTCCTGGAAATATCCCAGTTGTAGCGATGCTGATGCCTAAACCGGTATCAAATTCCAAATCCTTTCATGGCAAATGATGATTCGCTCCTGGCAATATTCCAGTTGTAGCGATGCTGATGCTGAGATTGGCGTCAGATTCTAAATTCCACACTCGCGATAAAAGAAAATCAGCGAGCAATACATGCATACAAAATAGCCGAAATGATGGGGCAACTTGCAATAAAAAGCAGCAAGTAAGAATGTATGCATGAAAAATAACCGAAATGATTGGGCAACTCGCAATAAAAAGCAGCGAGTAAATATAAAATAAACAGCCGAAATGATTGGGCACCGCGAAAAATAGCCGAAATGATTGGGCAATCGCGACCTTCGCGATATAAAAGCTGAAATGGTAGAGCATCGCGGAAATAAAACAATAACAAAAAAAATATGATGAAACTTTTGCCCTACAGGTGAGATCACGTCGATCCCTGTATACAATCCAGGGGCACAAACAAAGAGGGAACCATACCTTCCCGACAGGCTCTGCCAGAAAGCGAAGCCAAATCTCGACGGTTCAACAACCTAGAGACAACCATGACATTCGTCTCGATACAGCAGACGCAATGTCAACAATAACGTCCTTCCTCCAACAGGATTCGGACATGACAAAGCAAACGAAGCGAAGGCTAAATTCCTAGCTTCGAGGTCTTAATGGCAAGTCATATAAAACCTGAAAGACAACCGGAGATCATCCCACACCAACGTGGAATGGTCACCACCTCTATGTTCGTCTTGATACTGCAGACGCGACAATCAAACAAATGGAGCCACGGCAAAATCCTTAGCTCCAAATCTCGACGGTTCACCAGCAACTTAGAGACAACCGCGACGTTCGTCTCGATACAGCAGACGAGATGTCACCCCAATGTTCTCCCTCCAGCAGGGTTCAGACGCGACAATCAAACTAACGGAGCCACGACAAAATCCCTAGTTCCAAACCTCGACGGTTCACCAGCAACCTAGAGACAACCGCGACATTCGTCTTGATACAGCAGACGCGATGCCAGCATATGAAGCAAAAGCCAAATTCCTAGTTTCAGGGTCTTGACGGCAACTCACATAAAACCTGAAAGACTATCGGAGATCATCCCACACCAGCGCGGAGTGGTTATGACTCATCGGGGCTCTCTAAAGTGAGCCTAACCTCAAGTAAAAAGCGGCATGGCAAAATTCCTAACGCTTGCTCTTCCGACGGTCAAACTACCAAGGAGGATTGCTTGAAGACGTCTTGTCCAGCCCCCGAAGGGATCATAGACACGGCAGTCGCAGGGCTACTCGAACAGCACGATTTCCTATCGAGGAATATATCAGCTGATGCGACGGTACGACGGCCAAAACCCTAAGTACCACAGACCCTAACGGACTTCTGTCGTAAAGAGCAGAGGTTAACTGTGATGTTAGGATATTCTTGCGAGAAATGCTTGATTCGTCTCGACTTGTGAAAAAATTGATGTCTTTGCGAGAACTTCTCGATACGGCTTGACTCGTAAGATAAAGCCTTAGGCAGTAAGGATTAAAAAACCTGTTTCCTAAGCAGTAGGACCCTGCAAGTTGGCCCAAAACGGTCTCTTGCATACTATTCACGGGTCTCACTCTCCAAAGTCGAATCTCGATAAGGAGGGAAACAACCGCTTACGAGTCCTCTCGACGCGTAAGAGGAAAAATTCTCTTATAAGATCCTCACGACTTATAAGAGAAAATGCACTTAGGAATCCTCGCGATTCCTAAAGAGAAAATCCACCTACGAGATCCTCTCGATCCGTAGGGAGAAAAGTCTCTTTGAGACCCTCACGGCTCATAGAGTTGAAAAGTCTTAGGCAACAGATCTGAACCTGTGGCCTAAGCCATCGCTATTTCTTGAAGAAACCAAGATGCTTACTCTATTATCTGTCAACCATGTTTATCAAAACAGCATGCTGATAATAAGAGAAGGGAGAAAGCAAAGAAATGATACAAGACATTGCAAAGAAAAAATGTGTATCTTTATTTATTAATTCAATCAAGTACAAGGTGAATCGTACAAAAGAATAAAGAATGGATACATCTTATTCGAAAAAGAAAATTTTTACAAGTAGATTAATACAAGGGCAGCTACTGGGAAGGAAGCGTCTTAAATAGCCCTATCAGTTGTTCGCGCACTTCCTTCCATGCCTTCTCCTGTTCGGCCACCACCGCCAGTTCTGCTTCCACTTGAGCCCGCTGCTGCAAGAAGGATGCAAGCTGCTTCCCAACGGTCTGCTGAGCAGCTTCGCGGCCTGGGGCATCACGCTCGGCGGTATCGAGCTTCTGCTTCAGGTTTAGCCCATTTGAGATACGTTCCAGAAGGCCCTCGAAGATAGCCTTCACCTGGGCAGCGTTCGCCTCAACCTCAGCATGCAGACGAGCCGTCTCACTTGAAGTCTCTTGGCATTCCCTCAGCCTTAAAGCCGCTTCTTGTTTCAAGTGACGGAAGTAAGAAGCGCTTTGCTCGATCCATGCTGCTCTTTGATTGCTTGCGGCTAAGGTCTCGGGAGCAGGGCGCATAAACTCCGATTGATGCAGGCGGACCTCGATTTCCCTGCAGTGATCAACCCAAAGCACGACGACGCCTCCATCATGGAAATTCACAAGCGCCGCCAACATCAGGTTAACTTCTGCAGCGAAATCCGTAGCAGATGGGGGAGCGTCTGCGTCAAGCTCTTCGACGTATCCGCTCAGCATGCCCAAGCTCATTATGGCACCCTTTAAAGACGGACGTCTCAGGAAGGGGCCTGCCGGCATTATAACGCGAGACTCAAAGGGCGCCGGAATCGGAACGACAGCTGAAAAAACAAAATACGATTAGATGATGGTTCAAGAAATATGAAAAATTCATTGATGGGATAGTTTACTATACCAGCTGCAGCAGGCGGCAAGGCCGGGAGGGCCGGTGGCGCGACCGATCTTTCATCTCCTCCTTCGATTTGTAGCACTGCAATCAGGACAAGGAAGTGCCAGAAATAATTCCATTATTGAAAAAAGAAAGGCATCAATTGGAAACTATACTCACCAGCGCCACGGGAGGAAGAAGCGAGTTCAGATGGGAAGGAGAAGTGCGGGTGCAACACCTGGTAGAGATGATCAAAAATCACTCCTGAAAAGACGCAATAGTACGACATTAGTACATAAATTATGCGGCTGAAAGATAAAACTAATGGGTTGCAAATCCATACCTTCCAACATCTGCGATGGTACAAGGGAAGGCTGAGAGGTGGACACCGACAAAGCAGTAGTTGACGGCGCTCCATCGAGCAATGGAGTATTGGCACTGGCCGCACCTGCGTTAAAAACAAAGATAAAATTGTCAGGAAGGATTGCAAGATTAAAAAAAGGGATAGTAACTCGAAATTTACCTGATGAGCCGCCAGCCGAAACGGAGGCGTCTCCTTCCTCCATCGACATGAGTCCACCGCCCGTGGCCTCATCACCCGACTCAACGGGGGCTGTCGTCGTGCTCGCGCGGCCAGGAGACGGCGGAAGGCCATAGACGGGGAGAGCAATGATTGGAGCATTACCAGACTCTTGAGAAAGAGTGGCTGGCTTATCCCCGGGAGTCACGCCCATCTCACCCGCTACTCCTTCAGGCTCGACAGTCGCTGCTGTCTCATCCGCCGTCGCCATGGGGTCGCCGGTCTCAGGCGCCTCATCCGCTGCTGCCCCAGGCCCAGTTATAATAGTCGTCTCATTTGCCGCTACCTCAGGCTCGGCATCGACGACCTTATTTGGCGCAGTTTCTTCAGCCCCCAGCTCAGGTCTAGCAACCCCGGCAACATCGCCCACCGTCGGCTCGGGTTCAGCCGGTGCCTCTTCCTCTGTCCCCTTAGGTTCGACGGTTTTCGCCTCCCCTACGGTTGGACTTGGCCCTGCAGGACAAGATATATAAGAACCGACAGGTTTATAATTCTTACAACAAATCTTGAAAGACACGTTACCTGAGGTTGACTGATCGTTAGCCCCATGAGCTGCACGCATCGCCCGTCTGTGAGCGGTAGACAAAGCGATCGGGGGCTCTTCCGAGGGAGTATCAGCACGAGGAATGGTGCTTGGACCCGCTCCCACGGCCAAAGCAGCTCTGCGTGCCTTCGCCTTACGCCTCAACCGCTTTCTCTCCTCCCGAGCCGTCAAGACGGAGCTCTTCAAAGCTTCCTTCATTGAGGCGTCATCGTCCGTGAACAGAGATGCCTCCAAATTCTTCAAGGCATCCCTCATCGACTTTTCGAGTCGAGGCTCTCGCGGCAGCCCCGAAGAGACAGGGACTTCAGTAGTTGGCCCGGGGAGAGTCCCCGCATCAGCTGGCGCAGCCCCTGCAAAAAGACAAAGGAAGAAGGTAAGGTTGGCCATCAGAAAAGAGGACAAAAACCTAATGAGGCGAGACGCACCAACGCTCAATAAAGCACGTTTCTTTTCCTCCTCCTGAAAGGTTTGTAGAGAGGCAGCATGGCTTCTTCGGTAGTGACACCTGTTAAAAAAAGGGGGGAAAGCATTAGTCGAAGATAATGATAAAAATGCAATAAAATGACGAAGAGTGCAGCTAATGATTACCTGCTTGAGCGAGTTTGTCCAACCATGCTTCGAGTCTGGCTGATCGCTCAGAAGCCGCAATGGCGGCCGCCAGATCGGTGTCTGCTGGATCTACCGAGAAGCCCTTATTGCTGCCGTACTCGCTTATACCTTCGGTAAGAGGGGCTTGAAGCTCTAAACCGATGATAGCATCGAGAGAGAGGAGCGACTTCTTCTTCCTCTTCTGCCCGCCAGCCCTGGGTGCACCCGAGATCGACTTGTGCTTAGCAGGCACCTTAGGGCGGCAGGTCCCGATATCCGCGCCCACGCCAGACTCCGGCGAAACCACATTTACTGTCTCCACTGGAGCACGGGGCGCTGGTGGCACATCTGCAATATCAAGAGGTAGTCTGCGTGAAGGGCTCAACGCGCGCGATGGCCTAGCTCCGGCATCTTTCAACGGAGGAACGACCGGGGTCCTTGGCTTCAGGGGAGCCTTACGGTCGCCGCCGGGAGGCGCACCCTTGCGGTCAACCAGCATGCGCTTCTCCATATGGATAACTGGACCCATTGCGTGTGCGTACCAAGCCACGTACGCGTTGAGGACCTTGGGAACGCAGCTTGTCTCACTGATGAAGAAGCAGGAGCCCGTGTTCAGTCGCATGAAATGGTGCATCGCGCTCCGTATCCCCTCCCTACTGGCCACGGGCTCTTCCAAAAACGCCTCCAGCGGGATCTCCTGGTTATAGCTGGATTGTTGGACGAACCGGTGAGGGTTGTACCTCATGAAGAGCGCCATCTCATTCTGCCTGAACACCAGGTAGCCCGGCCGAATGGAGTAGAGGTGAAGAATCTCCCGGGCTTTCAATATGGAGGCCCCGTCCTTAAAATCATCGCGCAGCGGCACTACCGACTTGGTGGTTTCTGAGCCTATGGTTATGACTTTAACCAAAAAAGAAACCTTCGCTCTGACCAGGTGTGGACGAAGGAGTAACCCCCTAGCCTCCCGTGGAGGCGCAACCACGATCGAGGTGCCGACCAGCCGCATGACTCTTGGGAGTCTGCACTTCTCAAAAAACGGAAGGATCTTATGGACGCCGAACACCCCATGCACATGCATTTCCATCCATGAGGTGAAGTAGTGCATCGGGAAATTAGCCGGCTACACCCCAGGTTCATTAGCATCCGCTGCCACGTTAAGTCCATTATATAGGTGAGCCAACCCGGCGATTCCTATTGTCAACTGCAGGTAAGCCACCATCTGATGCGCTGGGTAGAAAACGGACGGCCGCATGTGGCGCAGGTGCATGGGGAGCGCAAAGCTGCACAGCCACAATCCCAGGAACCCTACAAAAAAGGTCTCCTCATCCATGCCCGGGACGGCAATTTCTGACAAGGGCATGACGGCGGCGCCGGGGAGATAAAAATCCTTTTGATCATCCTCCGATGTGGGTCGACGGTCCAAGCCGAAGCCAAAAGGGTCATCAAGCTGGGGGAACTTCTCGCTCTGCTCTGATAGAAACTCCGGTTGAACGAAGCGGGCGATAAAATCTGCGAAACTGACTCCCCGGACGCCTGATTCTAGATAGAGCCCTTCATATATGTCCAGCACCTTCACCAAACCCGGAAACTGGTGCTGAATAGCGTGCTCCGGCGTCAGATCAAACACCAGCGGCTTGGTGGCAAAGACGTATTCGTCAGGAGGAAGCAGCTCCTCGTAATGCTCCCCCCTCATCGGCAGACCCGAGATTTCAGCGAACTCTTCCAAGGAGATAGAGACTTCCCTGTCCGTCATCAGGAAGGTGTGGGTGGGGATATTCCATTGTTCGATAAAAGCCTTAATCCACCACGTTGGAAAAGAGGGATACTCAAAGAGCGAGACGTACATTGCTGAATACAAACCAATCTTCATCAGATGAGTTCTCTTCGCCGATAAGATGTACCGGGCCCACTGCAAATATCCGGCGGGTGGTCGCGGGATCAATCCAATGTTATAGGCCTGTTCCCAAGGGCGTGCTTCACCCTGACAGATTCCCCTCCCCAAAATGTCTATTGCCGGCGGCGGCCGCACGGGGATTGCACTAATTGCAGGCTGGAGGAGGTCATCCGAATTCCAATTTTTGACCTCCATGGCATACTTCACTGGGGGTTCATTCGCATAGGGGATCGAAAATATGGGCTTAGACGGCATAGCGGAACCGAAGCTTCGGTGACCCTGGATGATCTCGTTATACCACCTACCCCACAGGTGAAGGTTCTTGTGCTCGGGGTCATGATCCTTGATGAGAGTGAGCATCTCTCGGTCCACTGGTGCCTGGGGAAATCCTCCCTCCGAGCGAACAAACGGGAATGATAGGTCAGCAGGCATGTTTCCTGTGGAGGGACAAAAATTAGTCGTTAGTGTTGTAATTCCAACGCTTGGCGTTTTAAAATTTATACCACATTGCAATGCAGTGGGTAAGGGACCAAAGGGGGACCCACAAAATCTGGATGACAGTGCATCAGTTAATAAGACAGCCCCATCATTGAATGAGATTGTCAATTAATGAAGAGATCCCCAAGAGAATATTCTCATTAATGGGAAATCCCTAGAGACAAGGAGAAAATCTCCTCTTTCAGAGCAAAACTCTGTCACAGAGTGACATTTGTCAAACTCTGGTCTCAAGGGAATAAAATTTCCTAAAAAGAGCCTAGCTCTGTAATAATGATGGAAAGATGCATCAAAAGAAAAATTTAACTCTTGAAAAAAAAAATTTAAAAAATTTTGGGATCTTAAAGATCCATGAAAACTCTTAGGAGTTCTTCATTTTTCAGATCAAAAAGATCTACATTTGATCCATGAGCAAAGCTCTGTTCATGGGTTAAAACCCATGAAACAAGATCTCTGTAGATCTATGGAATCTTCAGAGCAAGGATCTGTTGGTGAAACCTCAAAGGGGTTTTCTTTAGATCAAAGATCTATAAGAGCAAGGCTCTGTTGATTAAAATTAATTTAATTTAATTAAATTTAAGTTAAATTTTACCTAAAATGTTCTAAAATTTGAACTCTGAAGTTCTTAAAAGCAAGAGCAGGGCTCTGAGAATTAAAAATCTTGAAGATGGTAACTATTTACTGAGCACCAAGGGTCCTATTTATAGGCGCTTGCGCCCCTTCAACTCCTGAGTTGATCCAACGGCTAGGATCTTGCCACCGCTGCACTCATGTGTGCGCTACGTGAGCGCAACGGTGGGGGGGCATTTGTTTCCCCCAATCAGAGCAAAACTCTGTTTGAATTTCAAAAAATTCAAAAATTGAAGCAACGCTTCAAATTCCTTGCGCTGCGCGCAACGCGCCACGTGTCAAAAGCTGATACGTCAGCGCAGCGCCCAAGGCAGCGCACCCAATCAGAGCAAGGCTCTATTTAAAACAAAATTAAAAAAAGCAACGCTTCAGATGATCTGCGCTCTGCGCTGCGCGACACGTGGCAGCGCAGTTGCGCTGTGCGCCACGTGACAGTGCAGTTGCGCTGCGCTCTGCGCTGCGGACACGTGTCAAGCGCTGGTGCGTTTGCGCCAAACAGAATTAAAATTCCAGTAAGATCTTTCTGTTCTTGTTAAAATAAGAAGATTGTCTTCTGTAAAACAGAAGCTCTTGGATCAAAGATCCAACGGTGGGCAAAAATCCCCAAATCAATCAGAGAATGATCTCTTTAACAAATTTAACAAATTAATAGGCACTATATAAAGGCCCCTAGACCCCAATTCTAAAAGACACAACACAGAGAGACAAAAACCCAGAAACAAAGAGAGAACTCTTCTAAAGAATTTTGAGAAGAATTCAGAAAGGAAAAAGAAGGTAAAACCTTTATAAAAAAGAAGAATTTCTTCTGAATAGATCATTGATCTAAGAACAAGATCAAGGATTTTCAATAAAAAATATAATAAATAAAAAAGGCATTACCTTTTTTTTTATGAACCATTGGTTCTGGAATCTTAAAGATTCTTTTCTTGAATCCAAAATTGGATCAATATATTAAACAGTGCCTTGCACTTGCAAATCTGCACTGTTGCGCTCCTGGGTTGGTGCAAGCCACCAGAGAGCGCCACGTGTCAGCACCAGAATAACTTGCGCTATGCGTGTTCCCGCCAAAAATTTCTGCGCAAAAGAGTCCAAGGTATCAAATGGCAGCGATACACTTAAGAAAATACGAACCAGAATCTTCCGGCCTGTATTTTGATAAACTCTCTAATGAGAAACTGTTAAATTGTGATGGTATTGAAATCATCTCGAAAAAACCTTCGATTTGATATATTATGGGCCTCATAATTCATCCGGGATCAAAAGTTATGAGCAAATGTGTTATGCACATGTGATCTAAGAAAGAAGATGCGAACCAGTATTTTCCGAACTGTATTTTGACAAACTCCGGACTGAGAAACAGCTAAATTCTGATGGTATTGAAAGCATCTTGAAAACACCTTCGATTTGATATATTATGGGCCCCATAATTCATCCGGGATCAAAAGTTATGAGCAAATGTCTATGCACATGTGATCTAAGGAAGAAGATACGAACCAGTATTTTCCGAGCTGTATTTTGACAAACTCCAGAAGTAGAAATGGCTAAATTCTGATGATATCGAAAGCACCTCGAAAATACCTTCGATTTGATATATTATAGGCCTCATAATTCATCCGAGATCAAAATTTATGAGCAAATGTGTTATGCACGTGTAATCTAAAGTAATGCTCTACTACATGGGGAATGCATTTTTTAGTCCCACATCGGGAAAATGAGAGCTGGCTTCTCTACCACTCCCATATAAATAAGAGGGGATACCTCTTAGAAAGGGAGAGTTAAATCCTCAAAGGATTCAATACTCAAAGGAGCTTAGTTCTCCAAAGGAGCTTAGTTCTCCAAGATAGGAGCATGCTCCTCCCCATAATGCGCATATGCGCAAGCGCCATGTGCGCTACGTGCAACGCACGTGTGCCCGCCATGCGGCACCACGTGCAACGCGCGTGCGCACCACATGAGAACATTTAATAATATTAAAAGGAGCCTGTTCTCCATATATAGAAACCCTGCTTCTCCTCATAATGCGCATGTGCGCTACGTGCAACGCACGTGTGCTCGCCACGCGCGCCCCACGTGCAACGCACGTGCGCACCACATGAGAACATTTAATAATATTAAAAGGAGCCTGTTCTCCATATATAGAAGCCCTGCTTCTCCTCATAATACGCATGTCCGCTACGTGCGACGCACGTGTGCTCGCCACGCGCGCACCACATGCAACGCACGTGCGCACCACATGAGAACATTTAATAATATTAAAAGGAGCCTGTTCTCCATATATAGAAGCCCCGCTTCTCCTCATAATGCGCATGTGCGCCACGTGCAACGCACATGTACCCGCCACGCGCGCACCACGTGCAACGCACGTGCGCACCACATGAGAATATTCAATTAAAAGGAGACTCGTTCTCCATAGGAGCTTGCTCCTACCCATAATGCGCATATGCGCAGGATCCATGTGCGCTGCGTGCAAATATGAGCGCCCAACACGTGCGACGCACGTGCGCGAACGCAAAGAAGCCTTTTTCAGCAGTGAGAAGTTTAAGCTCCAGCCTGTTCTTCCCCCTAATGAGTGAGACATGGTTCAAAGGGTACATCCCTCCACACCTTCGATATATGGCGCTGTAATCTCTCAGTGTCGTCGGAGAGGTGGTGGATCCTAACGACCAATGATCCTTCGTTCTAAAATAATAATAAAAAAGAGAAGAAGAGAGAGCATTGACAGAGACACAGAGAAAGAATTCAGAGAACTCCTAAAAAGAAAGTTTTCTGAAAAGATCAATGATCTAAGAACAAGATCAAGATCTTAAATGTTGAATTAAAACAAAATGCAATGCAGAGCCCAAACAAAACAAAATGCAATGCATTAAAAGGGCAGAGCCCAAACAAGATAGATGCTCTGCATCATTTATAAAAGGGCAGAGTCCAACCAAAACAAGAATAATGCAGTGCATTACTAAAAAGGGGAAAAGCCCTAGCACAAGCCAAAGACAAAAGATGTTGAAACTGGACTTAGCCCAATCATGGCCGTAAGTCCTCAAACTAAATTGACTGAGTACAGCTGCTCCCTAAATCAATTTACATCCGGTTCGAGGGTACATCTCCGAACTCCTCTGAGACCTATCGTTGTAATCCTTCAACGACGTCAGAGAGGTGACGGGTCCCGACGACCATACATTAATACGGACTGCGGGGTCCTTAAACTCGTGGACCGAAATGTCCTTAAACTAATATTGGACCGAAACGTCCCTAAACTAATGTTGGACCGAAACGTCCCTAAACTAATGTCGGACCACCACGTCCTTAAACTGAATATGGACCACTATGTCCCTAAACTGGAACAATAGAGCCTCCAAATGCTCTTTTGCCGGATCTAAACGGTCCCGTTTAAGTTGATCTTAGACCCAAATACGGCTAACGTATCCTTAAACATTTAAATGGACTATAAAACTCCAAATTGACTTTGGTTCAAGGGCACATCTCTGAACTCCTCTGACATTTGCCGTTGTAATCCTTCAACGACGTTAGAGAGGTGACGAGTCCCGACAGCCAGAGATTAAATGGATTATCACGTTAAGTTGATCTTAGTCCCGAACAGGACTAACGTATCCTTAATGAACGTTTAAGTTGATCTTAGCCGCAACGCGACTAATGTATCCTTAAACTAAAAACACCAAACCCAAATCTAAGTAAATACGGATTTGGACTAATCCACGTCCTACGGGCGACGGCATTACTCAGTCTCCGTATACAATCCACGGGCAACCACAAACAAAACAAACACCCACGACACGAAGTGAAATTCTGGAGAAGGAGAAAGTTGTTACCGCGATGCGGTAGCGTAATTAACTGCAGGGGCTTGCGCCTGTAGGGAAGAGCGTCCCCACAATAAAAAACCCCTCACCCTGAGGGGGAATCTGACGAAATCTGCTACATCGGCCGCATCCGTCTAAACCTCCGATACACGGTGCCATAAATCAATTTGGCATCTTCGGAGAGGTGGACGGATAAAACCAAATAGCATCTGCCCCGAATCTCAGCGTCAGGACACCGCAGTCTTGTGCGCCGTCTTTCGGAGGGGAACAGATTCTGGCACGCCCGGTGGGACCTCTTCCTCTTTCCATTCCACACTTCGTGTGTCGTGTTCGCGAACAAATCGCGGTTTGCTGTGATTGCCTGTGGATTCAAGGTACTAAGATTTGGTGTCTTGCTTTATGAAGAAAACAGAAAATCGATGGTTTCGAACTGCACCGCCCGCAGCGATAACTCTCGCTCCGTCATTGCTGGAGGAGTGACTTATGGGCCCCAAGCGGCCTCCCTTTTCAAAATGCCGGTGGAGCAGATGGCTCAAGCCACCACTGGACTATTTTTTGGGACCATGCTCCCACCAATGAGCTTCAACGCCCCAATGACATTGCAAGAAGCTCCAAAGAAATCGGTCTTTGATCGACTTACCACTGCCGCGACCCCTCTCAACGGGTCGTCCAACTCCACTGCTTCAGTTTTTAACGGACTAGGCCAGAGCTCTAACAGGCTCATGAAGAAGCCTGCCATACCAGAAGGCGTTATCCCGAAGCGGATAGCCATTCCAACTCACGTTCCTGGCAAAATCACCAAGGTTGCTTCCCATGTTCAGAAGTCCGCTTCTGACAAGTTGGCCGTCCCCGTTCAACGGACGTCGATCTTTAAAATGCTGGTACCAGTATATTCTGACCAACACAGGGGGCATGAGAAGGTCACCCCTATAGCTGAAACAACTCCATCAGCACGACACGCTCGACGTCGCCACTGGCGTCGAGTAAGGAAGGCTGGGGGCAACTCCCCCTCTGGGATAACTCCGTCAGCTCCGATGGTGAGGATCGATGCTGCTGTTCCAACCAAGAACAGTTTTGAACTGCTCAACAAGGTGCGCAGAAACTCTCCTACTGCGATGTTGAAACGAACTCCTTCACCTGTGGAGAATACTCCAGAGAAGAAGCTAGAGCAGCCCCCTCAACGGCTGTCCTCTAAAATTTACAAAGTCTGGCGACATGTCCAAGAGTCGGTGATCGATCAAGACTGCCTCCGACGACAGAAAAAGATGAAGGTTCGGCAGGGGAAGGATTACTCTGTCAAACCATAAAAAGCAAAAGCTACTTGGGTGCCCACTACAACGGCTCCCTTAACTCCAATCACTCAAAAAAGGAGGCCACAAAAAGCCCCTGTGAACATGGCGAAGCATAAAAGCGCTGAACACAAACGCCCCAAGTCTGGGGGCATGGTGGTGCACACTGTTTATATGACTTCTGGAAAGGATGAAAGCCGCACTTCTACGGGCCACCGACCGCTCACCCGATCCGTGACGAAAGCCCAGGAGCAACAACAAAAGCTTCAGGAAATGATGACTACAATGGCTGCACTCACTGAGCCAAAAGAAAGCTCTGAAATGTCTTCGGATGAGCGTCAAGAACAAGAAACCGACGCTGACTTTTTACGCAGAGTCCTCGAAAAGAGGGACAAAGAAGCTGCAGAGCAAGCGGCTAACATAAAACAGATGGCGCTCCTCTTCCAAGATATGGTAGGGATGCTGTTACAGCCGGACCCTCCTGCTGAAGATCCTCCGATCGTCCTTGAAGACGACAGGGGAGAAACGTCAAATCATCCGCCGGCTCTGTCAACAGCCAAGGAGGAGGCAATCTCCAAAGTTGACCTAGACGAATATATAGCTCAGCAGATCCGGGTTCATCAGGCGAATGAAGCGGCTGGGCAAATTGTTAGAACCGGACGACCGTATCCGGGCTGGTATGACCAAATCAGTTACCCGCCAGGATATACGATCCCTAAATTCCACGTATATAAAGGGACAGGGAATCCGCATCAGCATGTCGCTCAATTCAGGGCCTTATGCGGCAATACTGGAGGAGATGACAAATTGTTGCTACGTCAATTCGTCGGCAGCTTAGCAGAAACAGCATTTGAATGGTATTCGGAGCTACCTAACGACTCTGTCAAAACATTTGCAGAGATGGAACTGCTGTTTACACAAAGATTCGCGAGTGCTAGTGAACGCACCCCGATAACAGCACTAATAAATGCCAGGATAAGGCCAAGCGAAACGTGGGTTCAATACGCAACACGATGGCGGAACCTATGGTCGAAATGCGAACAACGCATAGAAGAGGCACCTGCGGTAGGCATGTTTGTGGGAACTCTCGATCCGCAGGCGACCATCTCGCAATTCATGATGTTCTTCAGGCCGACCACCTTCCAGGCCTTGATTGACAAATTAGCCCAAATGGACCAGATGGGCCATAGACCGTCTCCTTCAAAATCAGATTCCCGATATGAGAAAGGAAAAGGGAAGGCAACCTTCGTTGCCAATACTCAACAACGGTCGAACAACTCAAAGCCGGTCGTTCGCCAAAACAACGTGCGCCCACGCCCATCCCTCGAAGAGAGGCTGGGACGTCCTTACTCGTTTCCGCAGAATAAAACGAGAAGACTGTTTGAGCTGGCAGTGCGCAACAGACTTATCAATCTGCCGAGTCCAAAGCGTCTGTCGCAGCCAGGCGATCTTAATAATCCCAATTATTGCCCTTACCACCAAACGGTAAGTCACCCGATTGAGGATTGTTTCGTCTTTAAGGGATGGATCGAGGATCAATACCTGCAAGGCAAGTTCGCGCTGTCTGAAAGCTGGAAGGTAAACCCACCACAGCCGCACTCTCCAAAGAAAATGGACACGCCGGGGGCAGCTTGTTCTTTAGTCAAGGATGAAAACAATGGAGAAAACTCATCGGATGAATCCGAAGACTACGCAGCGACTTGTCATATGATTTCTCATTCACTGACGGATGATAAAGAGGCTCCTTGCGCTGAGAAACCAATGGCGAATCCTGAGCCGGAGATTCTACAGCCATCAGACGAGTTGATCGATGTCTTCCTAAGTGAAATTCGTCTGAAAGCAAAAGCCAATCAAGAACGTGAAATGGCCATACTAGAAGGAACCAAAGTATTCCCGTCAAATCAAAAGCCATACACTGCGGGTAAAAACAAATTCAAGACGAGGAAACGGTTCGCCAAAGCTCTATCAGTAGGAATGAAGCTACCGCCCTCTGAAGAAAATTCTTTCTCTGAGGTAGAGATGTACCCTAACTTCTGTTTATATCATCAGAAGATCATACATCCTACCGAAGGCTGCGAGTCCTTTAACTGTTGGTGGCAAGGGTATGTCGCTCAAAAGCGACACTTCGACAGGACAAAGTGCGAAGCTTGTGGACATCGGAAAAATGCGATAGATGAGCGCAAAAGAGCCGCCGCCGACTGTCATATAGCCGACTTCAATGGATCACAAATTATCACCTTTGGAAGCGACTCTGACGAAGAAGCTATCCCCAACTCTTCCCTCGGGGAATCTATTTCAAAAATAAAGGAAATGAGAAGCTGCGAGAACGTTCAGCCATGCAATCGCATGCTACTCGGAAAAAATCTCGACCCCGTAAGCAAGGGACCGAACAAGAAGAACAAAGGAAAAGGAAAAACGGCCCTCGTCGCCAGCGCTCAACAACAATCAGGTGACCCTAGACCGGTTGCTCGCCAAAGCAACAAGCGACAATCCCTCCAAGAAAAGTTGAAACGTCCTTACTCGTTTCCGCAAGATAAAACAAGGGGACTGTTCGAGCTGGCAGTGTGCAACAGACTCATCAATCTGCCGGCTCCAAAACGTCCGTTGCGGCCAGGCGATTTTAATAATCCTAACTATTGCCCTTACCACCAAACAGTAGGTCACCTGATCGAGGACTGCTACGTCTTCAAAAACTGGGTTGAAGACCAATACCAACAGGGCAAGTTTGCGCTGTCTGAGAACTGGAAGGTGAGTCCGCCACAACCGCACGCTCCGAAGAAGATGGATACGCCGGGGGCATCATGTTCATTCATGGAGAAAGACTCATAGACCGAAAAGTCAATAAACTATATATTCGCCTCAAATACGGCGACGACGGACCGAAACGTCCTTAAACTAACAACGGACCGAGATGTCCTTAAACTAATGATGGACCGCAATGTCCTAAAACTTGCAAATGACCGAAATGTTTTTAAACTACTACCGCAGCATTTTCAGGCTGACGAGAAAAAAAAAAACAAAAAAAAAGCAAAAAAAAAAACGGTATGTCCATAAGCAAAATAGGCACGGATGAAAACCCGAAAGGGCTCCGTGAGTAAAAACAGCAGGACTACCGGCGAGTGTTCGTGAAAACCCGAAAGGACGCGACCTCGTTAAAAAAAAAAAAAAAACGGTATGTCTATAAGCAAAACGGGCATGGAGGAAAACCCGAAAGGGCTCCGTGAGTAAAAACAGCAGGGCTACCGGCGAGTGTTCGTGAAAACCCGAAAGGGCGCGACCTCGTAAAAAAAAAACAAAAAAAAAATAAAAAGAATAAAAAAAAAAAAACAGTATGTCCATAAGCAAAATGGGCACGGATGAAAACCCGAAAGGGCTCCGTGAGTAAAAACAGTAGGGCTACCGGCGAGTGTTTGTGAAAACCTGAAAGGGCGCAACCTCGTTAAGAAACACTTATAGGGTCCTCTCGACCCTGTAAGGAAAAACCACCTGCGTGAGATCCTTACGACTCACAAAGGAACAACACACTTAGGGATCCCCACGATTCCGAAGGAGAAAATACACTTGCGAGATCCTCACGACTCGTAAGGAGAACTCTCTTGTGGGACCCTTACGGCTCATAAGATTTGAAAGTCTTAAGTTGCAGAAACCTTAACCTGTTCTTAAGCAGCCCCCACAACCTTCGATTTTGCCCTACAAGCGGCTCATAATGACCCTTGTATACAATCCACGGGCACGAATAAATATTTCCCTAACAAAGTCCCATCCGTGACTAGGGATATGCTTGTACAGCAAACAACACTTGTAAGTCCTCTCGACTTATAAGGAGAAAACCCTTTTGTAAGATCCTTACGACTTACAAGAGAACATGCACTTAGGAATCCTCACGATTCCCAAGGAGAAAACACACCTACAAGATCCTCACGACTTGTAGGGAGAAATACCTTTGTGAGACCCTTACGGCTCATGAAGTCAAAAGCCTTAGCCGACAGGACCCTTAATCCTGTTTACTAAGCCACCTTTGTTCGGGATCGACAGAGGCAAATGATGATTCGCTCCTGGCAATATTCCAGTTGTAGCGATGCTGATGCCTAAATCGATATCAAATTCCAAGTCCTTTCATAACAGATGATGATTCGCTCCTGGCAATATTCCAGTTGTAGCGATGCTGATGCCTAAATCGGTATCAAATTTCAAGTCCTTTCATGGCAAATGATGATTCGCTCCTGGCAATATTCCAGTCGCAGCGATGCTGATGCCAAGATTGGTATCAGATCCCAAATCCCCTACTCGCAAAAAAAAAATAAAAAAAATCAGCGAGTCAAAAAAAAAAAAAAAATAAAAAATATATATATATATATATATATATATGTATACGAAATAGCCGAAATGATGGGGCAGCTTGCAAACAAAATCAGCAAGTAAAAATGTATGCATGCAAAATAGCCGAAATGGTTGGGCAACTCGCAATAAAAAGCAGCGAGTGAAAAGAAAAATAGCCGAAATGGTTGGGCAACTCGCAATAAAAAGCAGCGAGTAAAAAGAAAAATAGCCGAAATGATTGGGCACCGCGAAAAATAGCCGAAATGATTGGGCAATCGCGATTTTCGCGATATAAAAAGCTGAATTGATAGAGCATCGATCCCTGTATATAATCCAGGGGCACAGATAAAAAGGGAACAATACCTTCCCAACAGGCTCCACCAGAAAGCGAAGCCAAATCTCGACGGTTCATAGATAACCTAGAGACCATCTCGACATTTGTCGCAATATTACAGACACGATGTCAACAAATGAAGTAAAGGAAGGTCCCTAACTTCAGGGTCTCGACGTCAATATCGACAACTTAAAGATCACCAACGGCGTTTCTCCTCACTCCAACTAGATGCAGACATGACGTCAACAACTGACCTCAGAATCGCAACGAAACGGAACCATGACAAAGTCCCTAGTTCCAAATCTCAATGGCCACGTCTACAGCCTGGAGACCAACAACGGTGTGCCTCCTCATTCCAACAGGACACAGATGTTACACCATCAAGCGGAGCGATGGCAAAATCCCAGCTTCACCTCAGCATTCGTCTCGATACAGTAGACGCAATGTCAACAACAGCGTTCCTCCGCAGTCCAGCTGGAGGCAGATGCAACATCAACAAAAGACCTCACGGTCGAAACAAAGCGGAGTAACGGCAAAATCCCAACTCCACCTTAGCATTCGTCTCGTTACAACAGACGAAATGTCAACCCCAGCGTTCTTCCCCCAACAGGATTCGGACGCGCCAAAGCAAACGAAGCGAAGGCCAAATTCCTAGCTTCAACGTCTTTACGGTAACTCACATAAAACCGGAAAGACAATCGGAGATCATCTCGCACCAGCACAGATTGGTCACCACCTTGACGTTCGTTTCGATACAGCAGACGAGTTGTCGCCCCAGCGTTCTTCCTCCAGCAGGGATTCAGACATGACAAAGCAAACGAAGCGAAGGCCACATTCCTAGCTTCAACGTATTTACGGTAACTCACATAAAACCGGAAAGACAATCGGAGATCATCTCGCACCAGCACAGAATGGTCACCACCTCGACGTCCGTCTCAATACAGCAGACGAGATGTCACCCCAATGTTCGTCTCGACACAGCAGACGCAACGTCATTAAACGAATGGAGCCACGGCAAAATCCCTAGTTCCAAACCTCGGCGGTTCACCAGCAACCTAGAGACAACCTCGACGTCCGTCTCGATACAGCAGACGAGATGTCACCCCAACGTTCGTCTCGACACAGCAGACGCAACGTCATTAAACGAATGGAGCCACGGCAAAATCCCTAGTTCCAAATCTCGGCGGTTCACCAGCAACCTAGAGACAACCTCGACGTCCGTCTCGATACAGCAGACTAGATGTCACCCCAACGTTCGTCTCGATACAGCAGACGCAACGTCATCAAACAAACGGAGCCACGGAAAAATCCCTAGTTCCCACCATGACATTCGTCTCGATACAGAGGACGCAATGCCAGCAAACGAAGCAAAGGCCAAATTCCTAGCTTCAGGGTGTTAACGGCAAGTCATATAAAGCCTGAAAGACTATCGGAGATCATCCCACACCAGCGCGGAGTGGTTATGACTCATCGGGGCTCTCCAAAATGAGCCTAACCTCAAGTAAAAAGCGGCATGGCAAATTCCTAGCGCTTGCTCTTCCGACGGTCAAACTGCCAAGGAGGATTGCTTGAAGACGTCTTGTCCAGCCCCCGAAGGGATCAGAGACACGGCAGTCGCAGGGCTACTCGAACAGCACGATTGCCTATCGAGGACTATATCAGCTTATGCGACGGTACGATGGCCAAAACCCTAAGTACCACCAACCTTAACGGGCTTCTGTCGTAAAGAACAGAGGTTAAATGCGACGTTAAGATGTTCTTGCGAGAAACGTTCGATTCGTCTCGACTTGTGAAAAATTGTCGAGGCGGCTCGACTCGTGGGATGAAGCCTTAGGCAGTGGGCATAAAAGAAGCCTGTTTCCTAAGTATTGGGACCCTGCAAGTCGATCTAAAACGGTCCCTTGCATACTATTCACGGGTCTCACTCTCCAAAGTCGAGGTTCGACAAGGAGGGAAACAACCGCTTACGGGTCCTCTCGACTCGCAAGAGGGAAAAATCCTCTTATAGGATCCTTACGACTTATAAGAGAAAACAACACTTAGAAATCCTCACGATTCCTAAGAAGAAAAACCCCCCTACGAGATCCTCTCGATCCGTAGGGAGAAAAGTCTCTATGAGACCCTCACGGCTCATAGAGTTGAAAAGTCTTAGGCGACAGATCTGAACCTGTGGCCTAAGCCCTCGCTATCTCGTGAAGAAATCAAGATGCTTACTCTATTACCTGCTAATTGTGACAGCATGCTGATAATAAGAAAAGACAGAGAGCCAAAGAGTATGCAAGACATTGCAAAAAGAAATATGTATCTTTATTGAATGTAATCAAGTACAGCATGAAGCGTACAAAGTATTAAAGAATGGCTACATATTATTGAAAAAAGAAAAAAATTCTACAAGTGCCTAGTTACAAGAAGAGTTACTGAGAAGGAAGCGTCTTGCATAGCTCTAGCAATTGTTTGCGCACTTCCTTACCCACTTTCTCTTGATCGGCAACCGCTGCCAGCTCCGCCTCCACTTGGGCCTGTTGTTGTAAGACGGATGCAAGCTGATCCCTGATGGCCTGATGAGCAGCTTCGCGGCCTTGGGAATTACACTCAGCAGCGTCAAGTTTCTGCTTCAAGTTCAGCCCATTTGAGATACGCTCCAGAAGGCCCTCGAAGACAGCCTTTACCTCAGCAGCGTTCGCCTCAACTTCAACACGTAGGCGAGCAGTTTCGCTTGAAGACTCCTGACACTCCTTCAGCCTTAAAGCTGCTTCTTGTTCCAAATGGTGGAAATGAGAAGTGTTTTGCTCGAGCCATGCTGCCTGTTGAGTTCTCACGGCCAACAACATCCATCTCGGAAACAAGTCAGCCAATGACCTCCGTCGCGGAAACAAATCAGCCAATGACCTCCTCGTCGGAACAACGCTCCGACCCGGAAACAAGTCAGCCAACGACCTCCCCGTCAGAGTAATAATTCGACTCGGAAACAAGTCAACTCACCAACCACTTATGAGTCCTCTCGACTTGTAAGGGAGAAAATTCTCTTATAAGATCCTTACGACCTATAAGAGAAAACACACTTAGGAATCCTCACGATTCCTAAGGAGAAAATACACCTACGAGATCCTCTCGATCCGTAGGAAGAAAAGTCTTTATGAGACCCTCACGGCTCATAAAGTTGAAAAGTCTTAGGTGACAGATCCTACCCCTGTCTTCTAAGCCATTACTGCCCTACAAAGAGGTTAAGATGGACCATCTATGAGCCACACTTGCAAAACCTACATGCCACTGAAATGGAGAAGTTACTCATGAGCATATAAATTACTTCACACCAGAGTAAAACATAAAGACATAGAAGGGTGCGGCTCTTGGAATTGAGAATTTGGAACTATATCTTTTAAGAGTCGAGATTTGAGTCAATGATAAATGACGACGCTTGTGTCCGCTCGTTGTCTTCTCAGACAAGATTCTGAAAGTTATATACCAACCCAAAACTGGTCATACGCTATGCATTACTCTGGACTACTTCACCCACATATATACTTACGTGGGCAAAGTAGTGGGGGGCATTTGTTCCCGCCAAAAATTTCTGCGCAAAAGAGTCCAAGGTATCAAATGGCAGCGATACACTTAAGAAAATACGAACCAGAATCTTTCGGCCTGTATTTTGATAAACTCCCTAATGAGAAACTGTTAAATTGTGATTTTATTGAAAGCATCTCGAAAAAACCTTCGATTTGATATATTATGGGCCTCATAATTCATCCGGGATCAAAAGTTATGAGCAAATGTGTTATGCACATGTGATCTAAGAAAGAAGATGCGAACCAGTATTTTCCGAACTGTATTTTGACAAACTCCGGACTGAGAAACAGCTAAATTCTGATGGTATTGAAAGCATCTTGAAAACACCTTCGATTTGATATATTATGGGCCCCATAATTCATCCGGGATCAAAAGTTATGAGCAAATGTCTATGCACATGTGATCTAAGGAAGAAGATACGAACCAGTATTTTCCGAGCTGTATTTTGACAAACTCCGGAACTAGAAATGGCTAAATTCTAATGATATCGAAAGCACCTCGAAAATACCTTCGATTTGATATATTATAGGCCTCATAATTCATCCGAGATCAAAATTTATGAGCAAATGTGTTATGCACGTGTAATCTAAAGTAATGCTCTACTACATGGGGAATGCATTTTTTAGTCCCACATCGGGAAAATGAGAGCTGGCTTCTCTACCACTCCCATATAAATAAGAGGGGATACCTCTTAGAAAGGGAGAGTTAAATCCTCAAAGGATTCAATACTCAAAGAAGCTTAGTTCTCCAAAGGAGCTTAGTTCTCCAAGATAGGAGCATGCTCCTCCCCATAATGCGCATATGCGCAAGCGCCATGTGTGCTACGTGCAACGCACGTGTGCCCGCCATGCGGCACCACGTGCAACGCGCGTGCGCACCACATAAGAACATTTAATAATATTAAAAGGAGCCTGTTCTCCATATATAGAAGCCCTGCTTCTCCTCATAATGCGCATGTGCGCTACGTGCAACGCACGTGTGCTCGCCACGCGCGCCCCACGTGCAACGCACGTGCGCACCACATGAGAACATTTAATAATATTAAAAGGAGCCTGTTCTCCATATATAGAAGCCCTGCTTCTCCTCATAATGCGCATGTCCGCTACGTGCGACGCACGTGTGCTCGCCATGCGCGCACTACGTGCAACGCACGTGCGCACCTCATGAGAACATTTAATAATATTAAAAGGAGTCTGTTCTCCATATATAGAAGCCCCGCTTCTCCTCATAATGCGCATGTGCGCCACGTTCAACGCACATGTACCCGCCACGCGCGCACCACGTGCAACGCACGTGCGCACCACATGAGAATATTCAATTAAAAGGAGACTCGTTCTCCATAGGAGCTTGCTCCTACCCATAATGCGCATATGCGCAGGATCCATGTGCGCTGCGTGCAAATATGAGCGCCCAACACGTGCGACGCACGTGCGCCTAACACGTGCGACGCACGTGCGCGAACGTAAAGAAGCCTTTTTCAGCAGTGAGAAGTTTAAGCTCCAGCCTGTTCTTCCCCCTAATGAGTGAGACATGGTTCAAAGGGTACATCCCTCCACACCTTCGATATATGGCGCTGTAATCTCTCAGTGTCGTCGGAGAGGTGGTGGATCCCAACGACCAATGATCCTTCGTTCTAAAATAATAATAAAAAAGAGAAGAAGAGAGAGCATTGACAGAGAAACAGAGAAAGAATTCAGAGAACTCCTAAAAAGAAAGTTTTCTGAAAAGATCAATGATCTAAGAACAAGATCAAGATCTTAAATGTTGAATTAAAACAAAATGCAATGCAGAGCCCAAACAAAACAAAATGCAATGCATTAAAAGGGCAGAGCCCAAACAAGATAGATGCTCTGCATCATTTATAAAAGGGCAGAGTCCAACCAAAACAAGAATAATGCAGTGCATTACTAAAAAGGGAAAAAGCCCTAGCACAAGCCAAAGACAAAAGATGTTGAAACTGGACTTAGCCCAATCATGGCCGTAAGTCCTCAAACTAAATTGACTGAGTACAGCTGCTCCCTAAATCAATTTACATCCGGTTCGAGGGTACATCTCCGAACTCCTCTGAGACCTATCGTTGTAATCCTTCAACGACGTCAGAGAGGTGACGGGTCCCGACGACCATACATTAATACGGACTGCGGGGTCCTTAAACTCGTGGACCGAAATGTCCTTAAACTAATATTGGACCGAAACGTCCCTAAACTAATGTTGGACCGAAACGTCCCTAAACTAATGTCGGACCACCACGTCCTTAAACTGAATATGGACCACTATGTCCCTAAACTGGAACAATAGAGCCTCCAAATGCTCTTTTGCCGGATCTAAACGGTCCCGTTTAAGTTGATCTTAGACCCAAATACGGCTAACGTATCCTTAAACATTTAAATGGACTATAAAACTCCAAATTGACTTTGGTTCAAGGGCACATCTCTGAACTCCTCTGACATTTGCCGTTGTAATCCTTCAACGACGTTAGAGAGGTGACGAGTCCCGACAGCCAGAGATTAAATGGATTATCACGTTAAGTTGATCTTAGTCCCGAACAGGACTAACGTATCCTTAATGAACGTTTAAGTTGATCTTAGCCGCAACGCGACTAATGTATCCTTAAACTAAAAACACCAAACCCAAATCTAAGTAAATACGGATTTGGACTAATCCACGTCCTACGGGCGACGGCATTACTCAGTCTCCGTATACAATCCACGGGCAACCACAAACAAAACAAACACCCACGACACGAAGTGAAATTCTGGAGAAGGAGAAAGTTGTTACCGCGATGCGGTAGCGTAATTAACTGCAGGGGCTTGCGCCTGCAGGGAAGAGCGTCCCCACAATCAAAAACCCCTCACCCTGAGGGGGAATCTGACGAAATCTGCTACATCGGCCGCATCCGTCTAAACCTCCGATACACGGTGCCATAAATCAATTTGGCATCTTCGGAGAGGTGGACGGATAAAACCAAATAGCATCTGCCCCGAATCTCAGCGTCAGGACACCGCAGTCTTGTGCGCCGTCTTTCGGAGGGGAACAATGCGCTTTTAAGATAGAGTATTGCTCTCTGAAATTGGCGCAACTCATCAGAGCGCGCCACGTGTAGGCAGCGCAACAGCACAGCGCACTGGCGCAGCGCACTGCGCTTACTAGAGCGTGCCATGTGTCGGCAGCGCAACAGCGCAGCGCCCTGGCGCAGCGCACTGCGCTTGCGCTTACTAGAGCGTGCCACGTGTTGGCAGCGCAACAGCGCAGCGCACTGTGCTTGCGCTCACCAGAGCGTGACACGTGTCACCTCCACATGCGCTTGCGCTCAATAATTGGCGCAAAGCGCCTGACTGGCCATATGGCCACTGTCAGTTTGATTAATGCACTGCATTATTTACAGAAGGGCCAAGCCCAATTAAAGAAGGCGATAAAATGCAATGCATTACTTTAAAAAGGGCAGAGCCCAAACAAAAACAGATGATGTGCATCATTTAAAAGGGACAGAGCCCAAATAAAAAAGGCTTAGCAGGCCAAAAGAAAATGCAGTGCATTATTAAACAGGGGCAAAGCCCCAGCACAGGCCTAATAGGCCAAAGATAAAAACGTTGAATATTCTCAACCGGACTTAGCCCAATCATGGCCGTAAGTCCTCAAATTAAATTGACTGAGCAAGACTGCTCTCTTAAATCAATTTACACCCGGTTCAAGGGTACATCTCCGAACTCCTCTGACACCTATCGTTGTAATCCTTCAACGACGTCTGAGAGGTGACGGGTCCCGACAACCACACATTATTACGGACTGTGAGGTCCGTAAACCCATGGACTTATGCGTCCTTAAACTAATGGACTAATGCGTCCTTAAACATACCCATACGGACTGTGGGGTCCTTAAACCCATAGATTTATGCGTCCTTAAACTAATGGACTAATGCGTCCTTAAACACATCTATATGGACTATGGGGTCCTTAAACCCATGGACTAATGTGTCCTTAAACTAATATCCATCCCCAAAACGGGAACGATGGACCGTAATATCCTTAAACTACCTATGGACCACTACGTCCCTAAACTGGAATAATAAAGCCCCCAAACACTTTTTTGACGGATCTAAACGATCCCGTTTAAGTTGATCTTAGCCTCAAATATGGCTAACGTATCCTTAAACGTTCAAATAGACTTTAGTCCCAAATTGGACTATAAGACCCCCAATCAACTTTGGTTCAAGGGTACATCTCCGAACTCCTCTGACACCTGTCGTTGTAATCCTTCAACGTCGTCAGAGAGGTGACGGGTCCCGACTGCCATATATTAAATGGACCACTACGTCCCTAAACTGGAACAATAGAGCCCCCAAATGCTCTTTTGTCGGATCTAAACGATCCCGTTAAGTCGATCTTAGTCTCAAATTAGACCAACGTATCCTTAACAAACGTTTAAGTTGATCTTAGCCTCAAACACGGCTAATGTATCCTCAAACCAAAACCCCAAACCCAAATCTAAGAAAATACGGATTTGGACTAATCCATGTCCTACGGGCGACGACATAAATTAGTCTCCGTATACAATCCACGGGCAACCACAAACAAAACAAACACACACGACACGAAGTGAAATTCTGGAGAAGGAGAAAGTGGTTACCGCGATGCGGTAGCGTAATTAACTGCAGGGGCTTGCGCCTGCAGGGAAGAGCGTCCCCACAATCAAAAACCCCTCAAACGAGGGGGAATCTGACGAAGTCTGCTACATCGGTCGCATCCGTCTAAACCTCCGATACACGGTGCCATAAATCAACTTGGCATCTTCGGAGAGGTGGACGGATAAAACCAAATAGCATCTGCCCCTAATCTCAGGCAAGACGTCCCTGTCTTGGCCGTCTTTCGGAGGGGAACAAGGGGCAGACCTCAGTCTGCAGGAGTCAAACGCCCTACCAACCAGATGGCAAGTGGAGCCTCGTCCAGGCCACCTTTCGTGCCAAGGCGACCCGGAATACCGAACCATCGTCCCAGCCCAGCCTTTTGCACCTACTGCAAGAGAACTGGACATATGATGAAAGACTGCCGTCGAGCCAACCGTCTCTGCTTAGTCTGCGGCTCAGCTACTCATGATATTAGGTCTTGTCCCCAAAGACAAAACCCAGTTGCTGCACCCAGGCCAGCAATTACCTATCCGCAGCGACCAGCCCTTCAGGCACCTGCTCCAAGACCTGCACTACCTGCACCACCCAGAGGACCACAAGCTGCACCACCTCCTCATCAGTTCCATCAAGCTCAAAGGAACATTCCGCGGAATGCTCTTTAGACCAGGAGGAATGTACCAAGGCACCAGGCTTTCACGATGTCCGTGGAAGAAGCTGAGGCCACTGGCCAAGTCATCACTGGTAAACTTTTCTTTTTCAAACTTTGCTTTTCTATCCTGCTACTTAGCTACATATTTTCCTATACCTAAAACATATCTCACATACCTCAATCCCTGCACTAGCACTGTTTGATACTGGAGCATCACACTGCTTTATGTCGCAACGGTTTGTTCGAACCCATGCGATTCCAATCTCACCGCTTGTATCCAGCTGGAATGTCAGTTCAGGAAATGGCGTTCTAAAGGCAACTATGGGATACAGCTTGTGTCCCGTCATCGTCTGCAGCAGAGAGTTTTATGCCGACTTCAAAGTGCTGGACATACCGAACTTCGATATGGTTCTAGGTATAGATTGGCTTGGAACTTTTTATGCTACCATTGACTGTCGTCAAAGGAGGGTAGTATTCGAGATTCCAGACCATCAGGTCTTCTATTTCAAAAGTAGAGACCGTACACTGGAGCCAAGTACCTACAAAGCGAAGCCAAGAGAAGCAGTAGTTGCAGCAGCTCAAGCGGAGGAAGAATCAAGACCAGATGTGGTTCGAGAGTTCGACGATGTATTTCCTGACGATATATCAGGTTTTCCTCCCGATCGAGCTCTTGAATTCAGTATTGATTTAGTACCAGGAGCACAACCGGTGATCAAAGCACCCTATCGTTTAAGTCCGGAAGGTTTGAAGGAAGTCCGAACATAGTTGGATGAATTACTGGCGAAAGGATGGACGTCCCAGCACTTCAAGTTGGGGATCACCTGTACTACTTGTGAAGAAGAAGGAAGGTTCATACAGAATGTGCATCGATTACAGAGCCTTGAACGAAGTCACTATAAAGAACAAGTATCCACTCCCGCGCATCGATGATTTATTCGATCAGCTAAGTGGATCTTGTGTTTTCTCTAAATTAGATCTTCGTTCGGGTTATCATCAAGTGAAGGTCAAGGAAGCTAATATTCACAAAACAGCTTTCAGAAATCTTTTGGAGTGTAACTCCATAATAAAAATTCTTTTGGAGTTTAATTCCGCAATAAAAATCCTTTCAGTAGTTTAACTCAATTTAAAATCTTTTAGAGTTTAACTCCATAATAAAGTTATTTTAGAGTTTAACTCCACAATAATAATTCTTTTAGGAGTTTAACTCCATTTAAAATCTTTTGGAGTTTAACTCCATAATAAAAATTCTTTTGGAGTTGAACTCCAAAATAAAATTCCTTTCGGAGAGTTTAACCCAACTTAAAATCTTTTGGAGTTTAACTCCATATAAAAACTTTTGGGAGTTTAACTCCAAATAAAATTGTTTTGGGAGTTTAACTCCAAATAAAATCTTTTGGAGTTAAACTCCATTATAAAAAATATTTTTTTTGGAGTTTAACTCCAAATCCATGGACACCCTCCGCCACCTTCACTGAGGAGGTTCCTTTCCCGACGTGGGGGGAAGGCTCCCACTTAGAGGGGTGGGAGCCCCTGCTCCCTCACGTGGAGGGGGGAGTTGGAGCATTCCCCCTCACATGTGAGGGGGAGGCTCCCACTAAGTGGGAGCTCCTCACTTCTCTTCACGTGAGGGGGAGGCTCCTACTTAGTGGGGGTCCCTCCTCCCTCTCATATGATTGGGAGGGCGGCTTCCCCTCCCTTTTTTATTTTCTTTAAAAAAAATAAAATATAAATAATAAATAAAATATTCTTTTAAAAAAATGTATTTTTGAATAATTAAAAAAAATCATTTTCCATAAATAAAATAAAAAAATGAACATACCCCTATTGTTAATTCCAAAAAAATCACACCAACACATCACATTGATTTCGCATGACCAGTTTGACCCGTCAATCGGACTTCTCTCGCTCCAAAAGTGAGGGGTAATTAACGGCAGCTTAGTCCACGGCTGCCGGAGATTTGGATCCTCACAATCAATAAAACCTCAGCCTGCCTCAAGCAGGGTGAATCTATACATGCCTGACAAGCGCACGCATTTCTATCTCAATGGGGTGACGAAAAACACTCTACATATTCTGGCATGCCCGGTGGGACCATTTCTCTCCTCCCATATTTCGGGTTAAACGTTCATGCGAACTCAATCAACATATACATCGGCCGTCTGTACTGAAATCGTGCTTCTGTTTGCAGGTTAACAACTTTTGATTGCAATCTCGAACGCAATGACCATGTCTCCCAAGACAAACTTCATTTCTGACGCAACTCCAGTGACTTACGTGATCAAGACAAACGCCCACGTGATCATCCCGGCTAGTCTCATGAGGCAGTGGGAGGAGCATTCATGCCAATTTGGTTCTGTCATTATCTACCCCGCCAGAAGCGCTCATCTGGTGGAGACCCCGGCAAACCAAGTGGCCAAACCGACCTCAATGGGTAGGAGGCCAAATGTGGTGGTCTTGAGGGCTCCCCAACCCAAACGCAAGTCGGTATTCGAATGGCTCTATATGGCCCCAGCTCAGGGCAAAGCTGTCGGAACAAAAGAAGTCGCCAAACACCGCGGGGAAGCTCAGGCGATGCCTTCGACGGATGCGCGAATGGATGTCTTCTCAAGCCTCTCTATCACTCGGCCTACGACGGCTTCCCAAAAAGCAGAAGCCTGCCAGGCGCTCAAAACAGAGAAGTTGAGGCAGAAGCGGCTCAGATATAGAGCCAACAAAAGGGCCAGGGCCCGTCCAAGTTGAATTTTGTGAAGTTCCAATGCCTGGACTGCTCCGCGATCACTGCTGTACTAGCTATGAAAATCCACAATTCTTTCAAATCCTTAAAGTGGGTCCAAAAAATGCGATGTCTGCCAAAATCAAAAGGATCGCAATTCGAACTGTGCTACGAAGAGATATATCTAAGCCTCAGCATAAAAGGCATGATACCCCCTCTTCAGAAGTCTACCAAGCACTTCGAGCCACGTAAGAGCGGCGGGGCAAGGCCAGAAAAGTTATACTGACGTCACTCGAGAACCTGGCCAGGCAGACTGTTTTCAATCGGTTGTTCTTTCCCGAAGCGGAAGAGCCACGACAACGGTCCGCGAAATCAGCTGCCAGTGATGAAAAGATGTCCGAATATGTTATCCACATGGTCTATATGGTGGGCACGCATCCCAGTGACAATCTTCGTAGCAAAAGCAAGGATGTGGCTACCACATTCCAAGCCCAACCTAGTTTGAATGTGGCTGCCCCTTTCCAAGATCAGCCTCCTCCTCAGGATGATGAAAACCTCCTCGATGGGGCTGATAAGCAGAGGGGCCCCTCAGTCTACGTAGAATCTAGTTCGGATAGTGAGCAGGAGACGACTTTCCACCCCATGATAGCAGAACAGGAGCTACTTCAACAGCACCAAAAACAGCTCAGAAGTAAAGACAAGGAGATGGCGAAACTTTACTCCAAAATTGACGACTTGATAAACGTCGTCTTACAGCTCACAGCCCAAGTTGCCTCTCAGCCGTCCAATCAAGCGCAGGGCTATGATCATGAACCGGGAAATGGTGTCCCGAGGTAGCCGACGCCTATTCTTTCAAATCCAAAGGTGGGCGAGCCGCATAAAAGTTGGCTGCATCCTATCTCGGGAAATTTCTTGACTACCGATGACAGCAACCCGCTAATACAAGATCAAATCATAAATTTGGTCGCTAACAAAGTCAAAACATTGGTAGCCGAATCCGAAGAGCAAAAAGATGTCAGCAGTAGTGGGAGACCATATTCTGCTCGGTATGATCCGGTAGAGTTTCTTGGTGGCTCTGTCATCCCTAAATTCGGAAGATTTGATGGGACGGGAAATGCGAATCAACACATCGCCCACTTTAAAGCCTCATGCGGGAATACTGGGAGAAATGATGCACTTCTCCTCCGCCAGTTCGTTAATAGCTTAATCGATGTCGATTTCGACTGGTACGCGAGCATACCGGATGACTTCGTTACTACTTTCGTCTAAATGGAGTCTCTGTTTTGGCAAAGGTTCATGAGTGTCAGCGATACGATCACCATTGCCGACCTTGTGAGGACTAAGCCAAAGAACAACGAAAACAACAAGGATTTTATAACCCGATGGCGCAATCTCTCCGTCAAATGTGAGCCACCGTTGGAACAAGACCAATACGTCAATCTCTTCATCAGAAATCTCAGCATCTGGATGAATCCTTTTCTATGCACCACGGGTCTCAAGACGTTCCAAGAACTGACCAAGAAATTTCAAATGCTGGAGCACTCAAAGCAGGAATTTTCCTCGGATTCCCAAAATATTAATAAATCCTGAAGAAACCGAAAGGACGATAATCGCAAAGGCTGAAATTCCGATGATGCTGAATCTTTTAACTCTTCGGCTGATCGAAATAGGCAAGGGAAAAGCGGGCCCAATGTCAACCAACCTCAAAATCCATTATTGGGAGGAGGAGGAGAATCGCCTCTGAAAGAGAAGCTGGATAGGGTCTATTCCTTCAGAAGGGTCAAAATCCATAAGATATTCAAGGACGCCCTGAGAAACGGTCTACAATTGCCAAAATCAAAGAGATCGCAAGAAGAGAATATGACCGATGACCCCAAATATTGCCCCTATCACAGAGTGATAGGTCATGCCATTGAGGACTGCTTCGCCTTCAAAGATTGGGTTGAAAAGCAATACAAAGCAGGAGAGATAGAACCGTCTAATTGCGTGTTAGCGAACAATTAAGCTGCGACCGCCAATTTCATACAAACGGAGACCGATGCCCTTCGGGAATCTACCGCTCTCAATCGTCTGCCCTTCTTGGAAAGGAGCGGGCCAAGGCAACAAGCTAAAAGCCTAACGAGCAATGTTACCAATGAAGAGGCAGTAGACGGATAAAAAATCCATACGATTTACATGGTGGAGTCTAAAAGAACAAGTCCTCGTACGACTCATACCCATGACGATGACGTAGCTATTGCTACCCAATATCGGCTCAGTCTAAATGATGAAGAGCCCGCTCATGCCATTAAGCCAAAGGAGCCTATAGTTCCTACGGAATCGAGCTCAGGCAGTAAAGATGACCCGATTATCATACCCGGAACTATAGAGCAAGTATTATTCCAATGGTTTCAAAAGAAGCTTCAGGACAGAGGCGAGAATGTTGGGGTCAAAAATTACATCCCGGTTGACCAAGTCAAAATCAAAGTCAACCCCAAACCAGGTAGGCTCAAGCCTAGGTCAAGTGAGCCTATGCCCAAGTCGAGCCTCACGGCCAGCCTCCTCTATGCTAAAATGAAAATTATGTAATAAATAATTTTGATGTAATTTTTATGAATAAATGTAAGAAAAATGGGCATAAAGCCAAATTTTTGTAAAACCCATGGCTCATGTGCAAAAAAATAAGCACATGGGACATGAGAAGGGCAAAATGACATTTTGTAAAGCCCAATGGGCTATATATAAATTTGTAAGCCTATATAAGGCAACACGATGAAATAAAAAAAAAGAAGAGAATTCATTCCCCATCAAATCTCTAAGGTTTGTGCCTCCATCCTCACTCTCTCAAGTTTTTCCTCTTCCTCTTCATTTTCTAATTAAATAAAGAGCCCAACTATCTTTTTTTCAAAACTAAATAAAGTTTCACCATAAACCCACTGAAGGAGAGTTTAACTCTCATATCCGATCAAAAAAGAGAGAAGATTTTTGCTACCTTCTTTTCTCTCCTAAAGATCCAATTTGAGAGAGGGAGAAGAAGGGAAACCCATTTCCCAAGACTCCATCAAGAGAAGAAAAGGGGTCTCTTTTCATCATCTAAGATCTAAATTTTGGAGCTTCAAGAGAACCCATTTTGAGTTTCTTCTCAAAAGAGAAAGGAGGAAATCTTTTGAAGTTTAACTCCACAATAAAATTCTTTTGGGAGTTTAACTCCAAATAATTTTTTTTGGGAGTTTAACTCCAAATAAAATCTTTTGGAGTTTAACTCCATTAAATAAAAATAAAAAAGTCTTTTGGAGCCTATTGAGGGGGTTCCCTTCCCTATGTGAGGGGGAGGTTCCTACTTAGTGTTACGCCCCGCTTCCCTGTGTACGGGCAGAGGATGTGACAAGGCCGCTACGTATTTACTCTGAAGTAAACACGCTAAGCGTATCTAAGAAATATAAGTAAAAAATGCACAAGAGACAATGATAATAGATATAATTGAACAACAACTTTATTTATTAATATTCTTTTTACAATACATCTGAAAAGTAAATACATGGAATGGAAAGCAATGCCTAAACAGTGGCATAACAGAAATGGAAAATAGAGAATGTAAATGTGTACAAGGAATCTAAAGCTCTGGGTCGAAACCTAGCTGGTCCAAATCCTCGCTGGTGGGCTCGATCTCCAGTGAGTTCGAATCACCTGACGACATTCCAAAGACAAAGAAGAGAATGTCGTCAGTGAACAAATCCCTCGGTAAGTCCCGTAAATAGACAAGAATGAAATAGACAGAATAGAGAGTATATTGTTATAACGTTGTTGTTTGTAGCTTGGTACAGAAGAATGCCAGTGTATACGAGATGAGTCCCACTATTCCGGAGACTAAGGTATATGAAGCACAAGGAACCATTCAGCCACGGTACAACGGCAATAGATATTCAGGTTAGGTGTATTATGGTTACAGTCTCGTGCCACTTTTAACACCTTCCGTACCAATCTACCCCTTAAACCCCGCGATATCTTGATGGTATTATTTGTATTGTATTGTCTTGATTTATATAGATGGATGACTTGCTGGAACCATGATATCAGTAAATGGATGTAACTGGAGAATCATGTAGATGGATATATATCCATGGTTCGGTTCAGTCAATATAGATTGAGTAGATTGAACAGATTGAATATATGAATTCATATTGAATTGTAGTTTTGTAATTTCATACTTGAATCATATTCAAGTCAGATTGATTATATTGAGACTCAGTTTGAGTCAGACAATTAGAAAAGAAATTGAAGTCCGGAATTATGTTTTGATACCATCGTAACTACTGCACATGGACGGCAGGATTTGTGTCTTTTTCAAAGATAATTACCGTATTGATAACACCGTTTGTTAAGTTGTCTACCTTAAATAGGTAAGCACCCATATCTCCAGCTACCTGAGGCTCAAGAGACTGGTCCCGCTTAAACCTATGTTTACTAGGGTCCTATTGTAATTTAGTATAACTTGAGGGTTTTTTATGTAAAATAGTTTTTTTATACTTTCAAAATATAGATCAAGTATTTAATTATCGTCTTTAGAGTTTTCATAGATGTTTCTTTTATTCAATGTGAAATTTCTAATGAATATGACCTAGTTTTTAAAGTATAGGGTATTTATTTGAAATATTGGAATTGTATAGTATTTTCTTGTAAATAGAATGTTTTTCTTGAATTTTGGAAATGTCGAATATTATAAATATTAAAAATAGATATTTTGATATTAATTACATATATATTTATTTATTAAAAATATAAGTTTTATTGATAATAGAAATCACATTTTCTAAAGAAAAATGTATTAAAAATCTTTCGAGATCGTATGCTCCTTACGGAGGTCTGCATCTCACTCTACTAGGCTTGAGGATGTGCGATAATCCACACTATACCGAATGGGTTTCTTAATAGTGGGTTGTAGAGGCGCAATTGCAAAGATTTGTTAAATACATTTCTTATAAAAAAATGTTTTATAAGTTGAAGGTAGTTATATGTAAGTCGTATTTTCCCAAATCTATGTTCCCAAATTCCATTGTGCTATGTTAGATATGTGTGTTGTGAGGAGGTAGGTCATTACCTCGTGAGTTATCTAAACGTATAAAGGTATTATAGAGTTTATGTCAGAAACTATAGTTTGTGGTATTTTAATGTAAAATTTCAATAAAAAATGCATATAACAATATTTTGTGATGAAACTTGTTAAAAATGTTTATTAATATTTAATGAACAATATATGATGATATGAAGGTATCTTGATTAAGAAAAATATAGTTTTTAAAGAAACCGAATCGGAAGTCGGACTAACTCCGCTTCCGTCGGGTTTTAATTTTGAATGTTTTTAGAATAGAGAAAAGAAGGAGAAGTTGGGACTTACTGGATGATTGGCTATAGGAGAAAAAGAGGAAGAGGTGGGAGTTACCGGTGCGTCGTTTCGTCGTCGGAAACTCCTTGAGTTGTCGCCGGAAGTTCGTTGGAGCTTCGCCGTTTTGCTAACTCCACTTGCACACAAAAGACTTGGGAATTTTCTTGAGAGTTTGGGCAGGGATTTGTGAGTGAGGGGGATGATTTGAGGGTGGTATTTATAGTAAAATTAGGGTTTAAGGCAGTGAAAGGGTGTATTAAAAATTTGTAATAAAATGGATTAAATGTGAGTTTTATTGTGCTCTATAAATATGCAGGAAAAAAAAAATACTGGGGTTATGGGGGGAGTCCAAGAGTCGCCAGGGTTGAAGAAAATTTGGGTTTGGACCGAGTTGGACCGGCGGCGCTGGCCCGAGTCAGGAGTTGGGTGCTCGTATTGGTGCCACGTGTCTCTGACGTTTGGACTAGTCTCGTGCACATGTTTATTTAGGCTGTGACTCTTGGTTTTACGGGTTGTGCACGTGTAGACTCTTGGGCTTCTAAAAGATTAAAATAATTTTAAATAAAAAGAATATGTGGCTGATGGGATTTGGACTCTGGTGCTTTGGTTCAGCAGTACAAGGTCTTACCAATGAGCTACAAGCTCCTTTTTGCTGTTCAATAGCAAATTAAATTTATAACTTGTGCTTAGGCTCAAATAGCCCTTTCGGTATTTTTGAAAAAATTATACAGAAAGTTTAGGATTGTTACATTTAGTGGGAGCCACTTGCTCCCTCACGTGGGGACGTGGGAGCCTTCCCCCCTCATGTAAGTGGGAGCCCCTGCTCCTTCTCACGTGAAGGGAGTGGGAGCTCCCACTAAGTGGGAACTCCCTATTCCCCTTCATGTGAGAGGGAGGCTCCTGTTTAGTGGGAACCCCCTCCTCCCTCTCACGTGAGGGGGAGGGAAGCTCCCACTCAGTGGGAGCTTCCTCTTAATATTATATATATATATATATATATATATATATATAAAATTCTTTTGGGAGTTTAACTCTATTTAAAATCTTTTGGAGTTTAACTCCACAATAAAAAAAATATTTTGGAGTTTAACTCCAAATAAAAATTCTTTTGAGTGTTTACCTCTATTTAAAATCTTTTGGAGTTTAACTCTACAATAAAAAAATATCTTTTGGAGTTTAACTCCACCATAAAAATCCTTTTGGAGTTTAACTCCATTTAAAATATTTTGGAGTTTAACTCCACAATAAAAGATATCTTTTGGAGTTTAACTCCATAATAAAAGTTCTTTTGGAGTTTAACTCCACAATAAAAATCCTTTTAGGAGTTTAACACCATTTAAAATTTTTTGGAGTTTAATTCCACAATAAAAAATATCTTTTGGAGCTGAACTCCACAATAAAAATCCTTCTGGGGAGTTTAACTCCACCTTAATTTTTTTGGAGTTTAACTCCATATAAAAACTTTTGTGAGTTTAAATCCAAATAAATTTTTTTTGGAAGTTTAACTCCAACTAAAATGTTTTGGAGTTTACCTCCTTCAAAAAATAATTCTTTTGGAGTCCCTCAAATGAGGTGGAGACTCCTACCAAGTGGAAGTCCCTGCTCTTTCTCACGTGAAGGGGAGGGAGCTCCCACTAAATGGAAGCTTCCCTTTCCCCACCATGTGAGGGGGATGCTCCCACCAAGTGGGAGCCCCTTCTCCCTCAAACGTGAAGGGGAGGGAGCTCCCACTAAGTGGAAGCTTCCCCCCTATGTGAGGGGGAGGCTCCCACCTCTCACGTGAGGGAGAGGAAGCTCCTACTAAGTGGGAGTCTCCACTCCCCTTCACAGGAGGGGCAGGCTCCCACTTAGTGGGAGCCCCTTCCTCTCTTCATGTGAGTGGAGGGAGGCTTCCTCTCCCTATTATTTATTTATTTTTTTAAAAAAAAGAGAAAATAAAATATAAATAATAAATAAAATAAATTTTAAAAAATATTTTTTTAAATATATATTTTTTAAAAAAATCATTTTTTGACAAATAGAACAAAAAAAAATATCGGAATTCGTTGTAATTGGTGATATTTGAGGAAATCATCTGGGGTTTTGCTTGATGATAAATATTTGGTTTTGAATATCCGTTGTTATGCACCAATTTCAAACTGATATATCTGTACATTTATTTTATAAAGTGAGATATAACTTTTTGAAATTATGCCCATGACATTTACCTATATCAGTTGATGATCGGCGGTGTAATTCTTCTTAACCATAATACAGTTTTTAACCTATGACGCACAGGGTTTGAGTTATTCAACTCAGAGAACTAATACAAAATATTGTATGTTGTCCAGTGTCCATAAGGACAAAGGGGTTGGTCCTCGTACTATATTCTGTTTACTTGTGATTTCTCCAGTTTTAGACAAGTATTTCGTAGAAATACAAGGTCCAAGTTTTGAGAAGTTATAGGTAAAAGAATAAAGTAGAGAACCATGTATTGCAAGTATCAGGATTCTTCAAGGTGATCGAAAATGTAGATACTTGTGTTTGGTATTCAGTGATGTGTTGTATTTCATATTTTTATATACATGTTGATGAAGCCCTTAGGATTATGCTCGACTGCCAGGATTATGATGTAGATCATACTAGTGGGTCCTGGGCAGTCTATAAGCATATCCTTTAATAGTTCCTAGTCGAGGGTATATCGAGACAGGGCATCGATATTACCAGAGTAAACTGGTGTGTACGTTTCTTGACCCTGGGGGCGATAGTTGATCCCACAACCATTGGTGTTTGACATCAAAGATTGTACACATGTGCTCATTGGAGAATGGGTGCACCGAACAGGACTCGCCGAGAACTTCTAGATGGTATATATACCTATTGTCAAATAACAGTTCTCTGGTGACACTTGTACATGTTAGTCTGTAGACCCGAGATCGTCATAGTGTTTTGTGTGATTCCCACTGTGCTTTGATTTCCTCCCTACCACGGCTCTACTGAGTCGTGCAAACAGGTGAATTTTGGGTACAGTCCCGAATCACATGGAGGCAGTGAGCGATAAGAAGGGTTTCGTCTCTCCCGGTATAGGGAGTTGATGTCGCGCTATGCTTGATCGGCCATAACAGCAAATCCCTGGCCAAGGTTGTCAAGATTTACTGATAAGAGTTATCAGTTATTTCTCAAACCGTTATGAGCCGCATAAATCAGCATGACTTATAAAGTTATTGGGGTCTGACATTTACCACCCCTAGACTTCACATGCGACATATCAGACGAAAAGACCGGACTGTGCAGTAATTTTTGCTTATGCATGCATGTATATATCAATAGATTTGGTTGGCCTCTAATAGAAAGGTGAAATGAAAGATAATGAAGATGACATTCATAACCAATGGAAAGTTATAAAAATGATGAGGCACTAGAAGCTTCAAGTGCATGAATCCATATTAAATTGAGATTGATTTCTTCAAGAATACAAAGTATATACAAACATAGCTTCGTGTGCAGCACCAAGCAAATTCATACTTTCAACAAGTGCATGAAAGTAATATAAAGATACATGTATATTATGAATTCAATATAATGATATCGTTGATTGCAATTAAATATGGAGATTTGAAAAGATTATTACTTAATTTAACAAGGATATAATCACCTGATTC
Source organism: Agapanthus africanus (assembly GCA_030015575.1). Classification (NCBI taxonomy): domain Eukaryota; kingdom Viridiplantae; phylum Streptophyta; class Magnoliopsida; order Asparagales; family Amaryllidaceae; genus Agapanthus; species Agapanthus africanus. The sequence continues at coordinate 913,344,084 of CM057337.1, forward strand.
CTAATAACTTACTCCCACCCATCATCTGTAAAACCATACAGATGTGAGAATCAAACATAATAAATACATATCCTGGAGTAAGGATCTAATTGGGAAATCAGTTTTCAATTAACAACGCATAGTGAAATTGAAACATGAAATTGTTTCGAAGGGGTAGCCGGGTATTCCTAGTAATGCCTCTTCCATTATCCAGATTCATGACTGTGACCGTATATTTCCTTGCCATCTCTCCAAACCCCTTTATTTGTCTTTACTCATTACCTTCTGTACACCACCCTTAGGCTAAATGGTTTTCTTCCTTCCCTACAGTTCAGCACCAGCCTATGGTTTGGAAGAAGACTACCCAATAAGTGTAATAGGTGTACCCTCCTAAATGCCAGGAGCTCTCGCAACCTGAGAGAAGATAAAGGGAAAAGACAACTGAATAATCCTTATTCTATTTCTCCTGAACCAGAATCCATTCTCGAACTAGAACAAGTTCCTTCGGGTTCGTATATAAATATATGATGGATTATCCAATAAATGTGGATCTTCGTAGTGATACGGGGTGTTCTGGAGAAATTCAAAGGTGAAGCAGGAGTGGCGATGATATACGCGGTTTGGTCATGAATGATAGCAGTCGCAATTTACTATGCCCTCGAAATGGTTTCGTCATAATCCACTCCTGGTCTTTGATGAAAACCTTTTGCAACAAGTCTAGCCTTATAGGTTTCCACCTGCCCATCTACACCAAATTTCCTTTTGTAGATCCATTTGCATCCAACGGGTTTTACCCCAGGTGGAGCAATATCCATGGTCCACACTTTATTGGTGTACATGGACTCCATTTCGGATTGCATAGCATCCAGCCACTTATCAGAGTCCCTACTGATAATGGCCTGCCTGAAACTAGTAGGATCATCTTCTTCCAAGATGCAATCCTTTTGATCTCCGTCTATGAGAAAACCGTAGTATCTCTCGGGCGGATGAGAAATCCTACCAGATCTGTGGAGTGGCTGAGGTTCTTCTGGGGTTATTGAATCTTGAGTTTCCAGCAAATCTTCAGTTACAATTTGTGGTTCAGAAATTTCTTCCAGTTCTACCGTACTCCCATTAGTTTCTTTTGCAAGAAACTCCCTTTCTAAAAAGGTGGCGTGGCGAGATATAAACACCTTCTGTTCCTCAGTGTGGTAGAACAGATATCCTAGTGAATCCTTAGGATATCCCACAAATTTACATATATCTGATCGTGCCTGAAGTTTTTCCGGTTTCTGTGTTCTCACATAGACCGGACAGCCCCATATCTTAATAAATTTAAGACATGGTTTCTAACTACTCCATATTTCATACAGAGTCTTAGGCACAGATTTGGATGGAACTTGATTCAAAAGATATGCCGCTGTCAAAAGTGCATGTCCCCAAAATGAAAGACGCAACTCGGCGTCACTCATTATGGAGCGAACCATATCCAAAAGGGTACGATTCCTCTGCTCCGATATACCGTTGTGCTGTGGTGTATACGGAGGAGTAAGATGAGAGAGAATACCATTCTTTTTTAAGTATTCTAGGAATTCAGTGCTTAAGTATTCCCCTCCTCTATCAAATAGGAGGATCTTGATACTTTTGTCGGTTTGGTTCTCTACTTCTTTCCTGAATTCTTTGAATTTCTCAAAAGCTTCAAATTTGTGTTTCATAAGGTACACATATCTGAACCTAGGGACACCGTCAGTGAATGTGATGAAATACGAGAACCCACCCCTTTTATGTATAGACATCGGACCACATACATCACTATGTATGAGTCCCAAGAGCTCTGCTGCTCTTTCTTCGTGTCCGGTGAACGGAGATTTGGTCATCTTTCTTTTGAGACAAGACTGACAAGTTTCATAAGATGAAAACTCGAACGTATTCAAAAGTCCATCTTTATGCAACTTACTTAGTCTTTTCTCTCCGATATGACCAAGCCTACAATGCCACAAGTAGGATTCGTTCATTTCTGGACTCTTCCTCTTGCATGTGTTTTGTATGTTGAAAACTGTGTTTTGATTTAGAACATAGATACCATTACACAGTGTACCTTCTGCAATCAATACCTGATTAAGGTAAATGTTCATGATATTTCTATCAAGAACAAACTTATATCCATCTTTATCAAGTAAAGAAACTGATATGATGTTGCAAACCATGGAAGGTACATAATAGCAATTGTTCAAAATCATAATATTGCCTTTTGGCAACACTAGGTGATATTCTCCGACAGCTGCAGCATCAACTTGTGCTCTGTTCTCTACTCTGTAACAACTCCAATTTTGTATACCAAAAATTTGCTTTAAATATAGTGTATACTTGGAGTATTGATGTTGCTGGAAACAATTTAAGTATCTAATTCCTTACATTAATTACAAGAAGGAGTTTGTAGCTCATTGGTAACACCTTGCACTGCTGAACCAAGCCACCAGAGTTCGAATCCCATGTCCCACATAATTTTTATATCATTTTGTTTTAATTTTTTTTAGAAGTCAAACGGTCAAACAGCCATAACTCACAATTTATTGCGAATCACAAAAATTAAAGTACACCAAAACCTCCCCCAGACCACACCCGACCCGACGCCACCTGACTCGGCCCTGACTCGGCCGAGTGTTAGTTATATGTATGCCCTAGAGGCCATTACTATACATAGGATGTATATTGTAGTGGATGCTTGGACATATATAGGGAGGACTTTCTTGCTCGACATGATAGTATGCTATCTGGTTGATCTTTACCTTAACATGTACACTGATTGTCTCTCTGTTACATGTTGGTAAAGCCCTTAAGATGTGTACTTGACTACCTGGACTATGATGCGGATCATACTAGTGGGGACATGGTAGTCCGTAAATACATCCTTCAAAGTCCCTAGTCGTGGGTGTATCGAGACGGGGCATCGATATACCAGAGTAGACTAGCGTATACCTTCTCGACCCATACAGATGGGCGATGGATGATCCCATATCCATTGGTGTTTGACATCAGAGATGATATACGGGTGCTCAGTGGAGACTGGGTACACTGGACGGACTCGCCGAGAACTCCCAGATGGTATTATACCTTACGTCAGATGGCAGTTCTCTGGTGACACTGGTACAGAGTAGTCTGTTGACCCGAGATCGTCATAGAGTTTTGTGTGGTTCCCACTGTGCTTTGATTTCCATCTTACCACGTCCAAGAGGGCGTGCAAAACGGTGGTTTTTGGGTACAGTCCCGAGTCACATGGAGGCAATGAGCGATAGGAGGGGATTCGTCTCTCCCGGTATAGGGAGTTGATGTTGCGCTGTGTTCGATTGGCTATAACCGGAAATCCCTGGCCAGGGTTGCTGAGATTTACTGGTAAGTGTTACCAGTAGTTTCTCGAACTGTTATAGACCTCATATCGACACGACTTATCGAGCTATTGGGGTCTGACGTTTACCACCCCTAGGCGAGATATGCGACATATCAGACGATCAGACCGGACTGTACGGTAGTGTTACTGGTTGGATTCACTAGAGTGTGAGCGGGCTTGCTCGTCGATCTTCTGATCGCTCAATACCCGGGTGGCCGTTACGTTTAGCAGACCGCTTGCGGCTTGTGGGTGCTTGATATGATCATCACCTGCTGCCGGCGTATTGACGAGTCTTTAGAGTCCTACACAGAGGTTTCCTGGCTCAAGCGAAACGAAATAGGAGCGCATATGAGATATGTGCGGGACCGAGAATAATGCGTGTATGTGATACCATATTCTATTCTCGCGATAAATGTATCGATATGGTTGTATGCGATATAACCTAGTCATCGAATCAAGGATTGATTCGGTAAGCCGATACATAGGATACTAGTCGGTTATATGCGATATGACCGGATCGTTAAATCAAGTGTTGATTTAATGATTTAATGCATAATTATATATTTGATATATTACTTTGCATTAACTAGTATCGGTTCACTTTAAATGGATTTTCTCGCTCGGATGTGCACATTGTATATGTGATATACTTTTTGTGCACTTGATTGTATCATGTTTGATGATACATGCTCTCTAGGGTTTGTGTAAAGATTAAACCATGGTTGTGTAATGGTTAGGGTTTTCTTTTTTATTCATTCATTTATTTATTTATTTGTTTTGGAAAATAATAAGCATAATGAGAAAATGGTGGCTTTCTTTGTATGTATTATGAAGCTTCATGAAGACTTTGACCAAGTGACCATTTTGTCTCATGCTTAACCCTAACCATTCCATTCAACCACGATTAACTCTCTACACATTACCATGGTTAAGATTATGATAAGAATGATTTTATTATTCTTATTATAATACTTATCATATTCATTATCTTCTTCTTCTTCTTGATCTTCAAAGAAGAAAGCTTGCTTCATCAATGGTGATTGATGAAAAAGAGTGAGAAATCCAATTCTAAAGTCTACCCACTTCCTATTTCTTCATCCTCTACCTCTTGCCAAGTAGTAGAGTGTGTTTTCTTCACAAGTTTCATGACTTGGTGAAGTGGGAGCTTGATCTAGCGATGCCTCGACGTAGATCATCTTCGGCACGTCGTCGACGACCTAGCCCGCTTTTTCTCCGATGAAGCCGACGCATGAGTCCGGGATCCGACTTTTCCAGCGAGGGGACTTCATTGCGGAGCTATGGAGGTGGAGCACCGGATCTACAAAGGTTGTATTTCCGTTCACTTTAGCAGTTAAAGTAATTAACTTGCATGATTCGCCTAGATATCTAGTTAACGATCTTGTTAGGGTTTCTCGGCACCGTTAAAACTTTTAAAATGGCATGGTCGATGCCTTGTGAGACCTCACTAGTGTGCCTAGGAACCCTACAGTGGTATCAGAGAATAGCTAGAGCCTTAGGCGATGCGTAGACGGAATTAGAAGTCCGGTTGACCCGAAACCCCGACTTAAATTTACTCTCTGGACATTTTTGAAAAACTGGGTTCTTTCCATATTAAAAATTCTTAAAAAATTCAGCAGGAAATTCTAAGAATTACGGTGCAAAACCTAACTAATGATCTCTCAAAAGTGCGGCGGAACCGCGGCATTAGCATGCTAATGCAGCGGTTCCGCGACCGTTTTGTCTTATTAGGCATCAAATTTTGCACAGTAATTCTTAGTTTGCAGTGTTGGTTTTCCTGGGAATTTTTTAAAATTTATTCCAGAGTTGAAAATTCTGGGGATGTTTTGGGGATTCGGTGTTTCGATCGGAGTATCAGATTTTGTCTATGTGGCTTTCCGGATATTTTAGAATATGTTAAAAAGTTCGATCGGACATAAATACCCACTTTTTCCCCTGTCGGGAAATTTCCAAGTGTTGGATCTTTCCGAGGTTTAAAGACGTTCTAAGTAGTGCAAGTAACGTGATGGTCCCTCTAGAAGACAACAAACCTTAACTCGATTATGTGACCGTCTTGAACTGCCCTTTGAACCTTCGGGTTTGGGGCAGTACGGCGTGCCACATGTGAGGCGTTGGCTTGACCCTTCTACGGCTGGACCGTTGGTACTGAGGCACGAACTGAATGTTTTTGAACTTGTTTCATGTGTTGAGCTGTTTCGGGAAAACTTGGGTGTTCGATTGTTCGATCGGAAAGTTTAACATTTTCTATTTACCCGGAATGTGATACAATACTTGGAATCCACAATCAGTTATGAGATAACTGAATGAATGTTATAAACATAGCAGTTTAGTCTCACTTGATCGGTTGCCACGGAATTTTGATGTGATCAAAAGTCCGTCGCAATCACGTAGCGTACGCGGATACTCGCCGGTAAACTTAATAGACAGCCTCACTCCATAGCCCCGACCAAGTGACTGTAGGAGAACCCCGTCGCCGAAAGCATCCGTTCGGGTGCTCGCGGCAGCGGTGTTCCGCCTTGGTGCACTTCGTCGACGGTATCGGGGGTGCGGCCGCCTACCAAAGTTTGCGACGAGCATTCGATCAGGATTTCGGGAATCTTGTTGAATTACCCGACTTGATATTGAAAAGAGTTTTCGATAATGAGACTAAAATGCGGGGTTTATAATAGTTAGGCATGAGATGTCTAACGAATTCATTTGATTAGGCATGCGATGTCTATGCAGGTTGCGGATTCCAACTGTTGTAGTTTTACACTTTCTTTTCTGTGACCGTAAGTTTAATATGTGATATCGCCGGTTTCGTTGCTATATGTCAACGACAATTGGGATGCGCATATTTACTTACGTTGATGACATGTGATGTTATGTGTTGCTAGATATGTTATATTGGATCGTCGTGTTTGAATAGCCGGGGTTTTTTATGTGAGATGAGTGTTTTTCATTTTCATTCATGTAAAAAATCTGTATGTAATATTCTTTTATTGGGACACTTCTAGGTTGCGGAAGATGTCACCCTTTGTATATTATTTACTTTTCCGCACTAGGATAGACCCAAGGAGGAGAGCACAAGTAACCGGGTTCTGGAGTCCAGTGGGAGACCAACTCGAGGAGTCGAGTCCGGGTCTCCTAACTCCAGAATTGGTAGGGTTGCTTGCCGCTCTCGTAGGGGTCTAGGGGTGTGGGTTTGGCTATTCATCGCGACCGTGGAATCCGTGTTTTATACTGGCTCGTATTGAAAACACGGACGTCCTAGTATATCCAATGTTTCATATGATTCTTCTGCTGCCATATCTGTGATGTGATCATGTGATGTTCTGTGATAGATACCGTATATAGTATATATGATATATTATATAGATGTTACTTATGTTTTACACCCGTGCTAGCCCTGCCCCGCTCTGCCGTTAGTTACCTAACCTAACGGTGCACGAGGGGACATCGAGGCGAATGCGGATGGCATAAGTGTACGTCGTATTTATCTGTGATGTTTAAGTATTTAAATGATGGGACTTCATTAATGTGATTAATGAAATAAAAGAAACCTAAAGATGTTGTAGAATCGAATTTCAAAATAAAAAGGGTAGCTACAGTTCTTGCTTTGCACAACGGTATATATGATATATCCTGCACCTTATTCGATGAGGAAAGGACCGAGATCCCTTTACCGGGAGTGACTCCTTTAGCAATAACTGGCAGATGCTACACACTCGGTTTGTCTTTTGATTGCTTTTAAGAGTTTTTGCTTTGCACAGTGATATATATGATATATCCCGCACCTCATTCGACGAGGAAAGGACCGACGATCCCTTCACCGGGAGTGACTCATTTAGCAAAACTAGAAAAGCCTAAAAAACACTCCATTTTAAAAATCATTTGATTCTACAACGATATCAAGTTCATTACGCAATAGGTTTTCAGAAAAACCTGTCGTAGCCCTCCGTCATTTCAGATAAATCCTGTTTAGTATTCGTGCTGCGTTTGTTGACCTTGTCAAGGCGCAGTGTGCGGTAGCTAACCAGTATTTATCTGCTTATGCATATGATGCAGATTGGGTTAGGGTAGTCGTGCGGCCTTGTTGACCTTGTCAAGGGTCGTGCGGGTGGGTTTGATTCAATCAAGAAATGACAGGTTGAACTTGACTTGCGGTCTATGGTTTGTTGACCTTGTCAAGGTCATAGATCGTTCGGGGCAAAATATTATCGGGAATTTCAAGTGTTGAAATTTGCAATGAGATTGCATACCTTCTATGAGATAGTTGGATCCCGATACCCACTGCGAGTAATTGTTACTCCTGGGAGAGTTTTACACATTACAATTAGCCGATCAAGTAGGTGTCTAGAAAGGTGTTAACGAGGTTACGCCTCTGGGAAAACGAGGTTTACATTAATTAGGTTCGTGCGAAAGCACGGGGGACCTCCCTCAAAGTACCGACACTGGCCTGGCTGAAAGATTGGCGAACTTATAGTGTGTAATTAATCCCGGCTAGTCTTTCCTTTTAGGGTTTGAAGGAAGATTTGATAAAAAGCAGTGGGAGCCATCCTGATTAGATAAAACATAACCAATCTATTCTTGCAAGAGCGCACGCTGAGTGTTTTCTTCTCTCTCTCTCCAGGTAGCGACCATATCACGCCTTAATCAAGATAATAATACGGATCTTTGACCGAACCCGCTTGTTATACTGTGCTGGGGAACGTTGGTCCCGCTCCAACTTATAATTGTTATAAGACAGAGCAGGAAATTGGGGATTACCAGAATTCCCGTGCCGCCCAAACGAAGAGAGTGCATGCTGATGCATCATCTTCGGGTGTGTTCATTACAGAGAACTGTTTCTCAGTATCCTTTACGTCCTGGGTATGTGATACCAGATCAGGATCCCAGATATGTAATCTGTTACATAGGGTTACAGAAAGGTAGAGGACTGAGAACGGGTGATAAGTTTCATGAGGTAGAAAACGGGGCAAGAGTTGCAACCAAGTCTGTTGGTCACTGTCACCCTGTATTCCAAATACATTGATTCTGAACGAATGTTATTAGATACCGAACCTGATATACAAAATCATATCAGTCTCTTTATTAGTAAAGAAAGGATAAAATTTTGTATTGTTGAATAATGTTTTGAACATTTCCTATATCAAAAGTTGATCGGTTCAGGCACGTTATCTAAAAGCATTGACGTTCTAAATCAAACTACAGTTCTTAGTATACGGAACACATACAAGAGGAACAGTTCAGAAATGAACGATTCCTTCTTGAGGCATTGTAGACTAGGTCATGTCAATGCGACCCGACTAGCTTAAGTTACATTTAGATGCATATTTAAATCTGTTTGAATTTACATCTTATGAAACTTGCCAGTCATGTCACAAAGATACGATGACCATAGATCTGTTTATTGGAAACAGAGAAAGAGTTAATGAACTCTTGGGATTGATACATGATGATGTATGCAGGTCCCCAGTCTACATATGCCAAGACCGGTTCTTTATACTTTGTTACATTCTCTGATAATCTCTCGAGATTCAGACATATGTTCCTGTTGAAACACAAGTCCGAACCTTTTGAGATATTCACAGAATATAAGTTAGAAGTAAAGAACCAAGATACGGGTAAAAGTATTATGTCCTTTGATGAGATCAAGGAGGAGAATACTTGAGCACGGAAATCCTGGATTATTCTAAAGGAGAATGAGATTCTCTCTCAGCATTACTCCTCCGTATACACCATAGCACGATGGTATATCGGGGCGGAGCAATCACACCCTATATGATAAGGTGTGCTCTATGATGAGTACTACTGAGTTACTTATTTCCTTTTGGGGAGTTATGCACTTGAGAAGATGCATACCTATTGAATAGGGTTCAAATCAAATCCGTTGCCTACCACTTCATATTTGATATGATAAGGGAAGAGCCCATCTCTTAAGTTGGTTAAGATTTGGGGTTGTCCGGCCTATGTCTAAAAGCATAATCCGGACAAGCTCGAGGCAAGATCTGTTATGTAGAACTGGAATGGTTCCAGCAATACAAACTACAGCAGATGATTTGGTAGAACCGAAGGATTCAGTAGATTCCAACGAACCTCAGCCTCTCCGCCGATCTAGTAGGGTTCCTCACCCACCTGAGAGCTACTTCGGTTTCTCTATGACAGTGGGAGCGAGGATTGTATCATGAGATGATGACCCAACTAGTTTCGAGCTGGCCATCAGGAGTAAGACTCTGTAAGAATGGCTGGATGCTTAGTGATCTGAGATGGAATCCATATACACCAACAAAGTATGGACTTTGGTTGCTATATCTGAAGGGTTAAATCCCCATCAGGAGCAAGTATATCTTGAGAAGATTACTAGGTATAGATGGAAAAGTTGAGACTTTCAAAGCTAGACTTGTTAAAGGTTTGCATCATTGACCAGGTGTGGATCATGAGGAAACCTTTTTCTAAGGAGCTATGCTTAAGTCCATCCAGATCCTACTTGCCACGGCTACATACCATGACTACGATCTCTGGTGGTTGGGTGTCTTGACTGCTTTTCTAAATGATGATTTGGAAGAGAGCGTCTATAAGTACACAGCCAGAGGGCTTCGTAGACAGTGGGAGCAGCGGAAACGTGTGCAAGATGTTTTATAGGATAAAGCAGGCATCGCGGAGTTGGAAAATCTGTTTTGATGGATAAGTCAAAGAGTTTGACATCATCAAAATGGTAGATGAACCTTGTATAAACAAAAGGGTAGTAGGGAGTATGGTGATGATCCTCGTAGAGTACGTGGATGACATACTCTTGAAAAGGAAGGAGTTTCCTATGCTACGCTCGATCAATCTCCGCTTATCACAATGATTCTCCACATAGGATCAAAGTGATACCTACTAAATCCTGGGTTTTGGATCTATGAGATAGATCTAAATGGATCTTAGGATACTCACTAGTTGTAGTGAGACGGTATCAATTGATCCTGGGAAGAATCACTGGAAGTGTTCCAGGGTGATAAAGACGACTGAGTGTCAGTCACAGGAATTGTTTTTACCCTCAGTAAAGGGACGGTATGTTGGAAGAGTTCCAAGCTAGATACCGTGACATACTAGACAATAAAGGCTGGATACATCGCTACTTAAGATGCTACCAAAGAGGCTGTTTGGGTATATATCAGTTCATGAGATGAACTTTGTTCCTCCCATTGTGTGACAATGGAGCTGTGGCTTATGCCAAGGAACGCCGGTCCCATCAGTGATCCAGACATATTCTAAGGCAGTGTCACCTGATCATGGAGATGGTTGATCTCCAGGGTGATCGAGCTTTGGAGAGTAGACCCAGAGAACAACACAGCGGATCCACTCACAAAGGCCTTTTCCCAGAGAGAGACTTTTATGGGATGGTTGAGTATGAGATACTACAACCACTGCTATCAGATGGCCCTAGTGCAAATGGAAGATTGTTAGTTATATGTATGCCCTAGAGGCCATTACTATACATAGGATGTATATTGTAGTGGATGCTTGGACATATATAGGGAGGACTTTCTTGCTCGACATGATAGTATGCTATCTGGTTGATCTTTACCTTAACATGTACACTGATTGTCTCTCTGTTACATGTTGGTAAAGCCTTTAGGATGTGTACTTGACTACCTGGACTATGATGCGGATCATACTAGTAGGGACATGGTAGTCCGTAAGTACATCCTTCAAAGTCCCTAGTCGTGGGTGTATCGAGACGGGGCATCGATATACCAGAGTAGACTAGCGTATACCTTCTCGACCCATACAGATGGGCGATGGATGATCCCATATCCATTGGTGTTTGACATCAAAGATGATATACGGGTGCTCAGTAGAGACTGGGTACACTGGACGGACTCACCGAGAACTCCCAGATGGTATTATACCTTACGTCAGATGGCAGTTCTCTGGTGACACTGGTACAGAGTAGTCTGTTGACCCGAGATCGTCATAGAGTTTTGTGTGGTTCCCACTGTGCTTTGATTTCCATCTTACCACGTCCAAGAGGGCGTGCAAAACGGTGGTTTTTGGGTACAGTCCCGAGTCACATGGAGGCAATGAGCGATAGGAGGGGATTCGTCTCTCCCGGTATAGGGAGTTGATGTTGCGCTGTGTTCGATTGGCTATAACCGGAAATCCCTGGCCAGGGTTGCTGAGATTTACTGGTAAGTGTTACCAGTAGTTTCTCGAACTGTTATAGACCTCATATCGACACGACTTATCGAGCTATTGGGGTCTGACGTTTACCACCCCTAGGCGAGATATGCGACATATCAGACGATCAGACCGGACTGTACGGTAGTGTTACTGGTTGGATTCACTGGAGTGTGAGCGGGCTTGCTCGTCGATCTTCTGATCGCTCAATACCCGGGTGGCCGTTACGTTTAGCAGACCGCTTGCGGCTTGTGGGTGCTTGATATGATCATCACCTGCTGCCGGTGTATTGACGAGTCTTTAGAGTCCTACACAGAGGTTTCCTGGCTCAAGCGAAACGAAATAGGAGCGCATATGAGATATGTGCGGGACCGAGAATAATGCGTGTATGTGATACCGTATTCTATTCTCGCGATAAATGTATCGATATGGTTGTATGCGATATAACCTAGTTATCGAATCAAGGATTGATTCGGTAAGCCGATACATAGGATACTAGTCGGTTATATGCGATATGACCGGATCGTTAAATCAAGTGTTGATTTAATGATTTAATGCATAATTATATATTTGATATATTACTTTGCATTAACTAGTATCGGTTCACTTTAAATGGATTTTCTCGCTCGGATGTGCACATTGTATATGTGATATACTTTTTGTGCACTTGATTGTATCATGTTTGATGATACATGCTCTCTAGAGTTTGTGTAAAGATTAAACCATGGTTGTGTAATGGTTAGGGTTTTCTTTTTTATTCATTCATTTATTTATTTATTTGTTTTGGAAAATAATAAGCATAATGAGAAAATGGTGGCTTTCTTTGTATGTATTATGAAGCTTCATGAAGACTTTGACCAAGTGACCATTTTGTCTCATGCTTAACCCTAACCATTCCATTCAACCATGATTAACTCTCTACACATTACCATGGTTAAGATTATGATAAGAATGATTTTATTATTCTTATTATAATACTTATTATATTCATTATCTTCTTCTTCTTCTTGATATTCAAAGAAGAAAGCTTGCTTCATCAATGGTGATTGATGAAAAAGAGTGAGAAATCCAATTCTAAAGTCTACCCACTTCCTATTTCTTCATCCTCTACCTCTTGCCAAGTAGTAGAGTGTGTTTTCTTCACAAGTTTCATGACTTGGTGAAGTGGGAGCTTGATCTAGCGATGCCTCGACGTAGATCATCTTCGGCACGTCGTCGACGACCTAGCCCGCTCTTTCTCCGATGAAACCGACGCATGAGTCCGGGATCCGAATTTTCCAGCGAGGGGACTTCATTGCGGAGCAATGGAGGTGGAGCACCGGATCTACAAAGGTTGTATTTCCGTTCACTTTAGCAGTTAAAGTAATTAACTTGCATGATTCGCCTAGATATCTAGTTAACGATCTTGTTAGGGTTTCTCGGCACCGTTAAAACTTTTAAAATGGCATGGTCGATGCCTTGTGAGACCTCACTAGTGTGCCTAGGAACCCTACACCGAGTCGGCCGGCGACTCGGCCGGACTCGGCCGGTCGGCCGAGTCGTCAACACGAAAAAAAATTCGTGTTGACCTGGTCTAACCCCCTGCATAGTCTAAATTTTCTGTACTGTTACACATTTCTCATTAATCCCCTTTCAAGACCAAAATTAATGAATTTTTAATGATTTTTACATTTTTTAAAAATATTTTTTAATCCAAACCCTAACCCTAGCCTAGCCCTATATAAAGACCCCTACCCTCTACCATTTCACCTCACCACTCTAAGTCTACTCTCTCAAATTCTCGAGAACTCGGTACGAAGAGCGAGAAGCGAAGCGCTGCCGAAATCGACGACGGATTCCGGCGACCGGATCAGAACCTTCGCGACGCTTTCGACGAATCGACAACCACCACATCCCTTAGCTTCATTAGCTTGACCAAACCGTAAGTCCCATCCCTTCTATCTCTCTTTTCTATAAGTGTAAAAATACGACTTTTTGGAACCCGACGGAAATCGGACAAACCGATTTCCGATTCGGTTTTTCTATAAATTTCCACTTGTCACCTAATACATAATATCTACCCATATTCATGTTGACTATTAATCACCCATAAACCAATTTAATCAAACTTTTTCACATGAAATAATAGCTTCTTTGCAAAACCGTATTCTTTTCATAAAAATACCATGAAGTTCATTTTCTTAGTTTAATCAATTACCTCACTCCTAAATATGTTTATCTTGATCACAAAACTTGTAGAACTCAATTTGAATGAAATTTCATACATAAAATGATAACGTTTTCGAATACCGTATTCTTGCACTATAATACCTTTAAGTTTAACATAGCATGTTTTACCTTTAAGCTTCACCAAAACCTAAAATAAGTCACGAGGTAATGACCTACCTCTATACACACTCAATATAACTCTAATTGATAAATATCAAATCACAGAATACGAAATTACAGGACTTTTCACTAAAATACCCTAATCTTTATAATCTTTATTGAAAGCATTAAGTTGTAAACTTTTCTAAATAAAATCTTTTAATAAAAGGAAAGCACGATTGGTCATGGACATCGATCGTTTATCTAAACTGTCTTGTGGTACCTAGGTAAGTGTGTCTAAGGCTAGTGGTTTTTAATTAGGCCCACGACTGTGGTTCCTTCCCACTTACCTGGCACTTACCTGGCCGCAATTGACGGTGAAGAGGCGATTTGAGACTTCTAATGACTCATCGTTTAGACCTTAGAAGTAGGCTAGTTGGCTTAGGAAACCCTAACAACTAAAATACGGAAAACTAAACTCTTTTGCAAATAAATACCTTATATTTATAAAACCGTTTTCCTAAATGAGAAGTGTTTATAAAACCTAAGCAAAGTGCCGCTACAACCCACTTTTGGGGAACCTGTTAGGGATAGTACGGTTCATCGTGCACCCGCAGGCTAGTAGTGCGAGATTCAGACCTCCGCAAGGAGCATTCGGTCTCGAAAGGTTTAAAATACGATATTTAAGGAAAATGAGACTTTCTCTAAATAAAATATTTATATAAAATTATTCATGTGTTAGTATATATATAATTAACATTTAAACACCTATTTTATCATAATCTAAAGTTTCCACTTTTTCCTAAAAGTAAAAGATTAAAAGTTACATTAAAATACCATGAATTTCAAATAAAACAATTAATACTTTTATTAGGATATATTCAGTAGAATAACACAAATAAAATTCACATTCATTATAACAATAAAGACGATTATTAAATACTTGAGGTGTATTTTGAAAACTATACAAAAATAATTTTTACAGAAAACCCCCTCAAGTTTTACAAATTACAAAAAAAAGCCCCTAACTAATATTGGACTTCAAATTATCTTTTTTTAGTCTGACTCGGGTTAGAGTCTGACTATTTCTGACTCGAATATGATTCAAGTCAATCTATATTCTTTTATACTCCAACCCAATTTGAATACATGAAACCCTGAATCCAGTTAACAATATATTCCTTTTGACTGAATCAAACCATGGATATTCATCCATTATCCTGATATTCCATTTACCTGATTATACAGTTACATCCTGTTTACTGATATCATGGTTTTGGTCAATCACCCAACTTACATATTCCAATACTACAATACTGATAAAATACTACGGAGTTTAAGGGGTAGATTGGTACGGAAGGTGTTAAAGGTGGCACGAGGTGGTCAGATTAAGACACATAAGCTGAATCCTATTGCTGTTGTACCGTGGCATAACGGTTCCTTGTACTTTCCTTTTGCCCTGATCTTTAGCATATAGAGATCCCCCTCGTATACACTGGCATCCTTCTGTACCAAGCTACAAACAACAACGTTACATAATGTTCCATAATATTCAACAATATAATACTTTAGAAAATACTGTTACTCTGTCATTCTCATTCTTCTTATTCTTTGAGACTTACCGAGCGATCTGTTCGCTGACGACATTCTATTTCTTTCTTCTTTGAATGTCGTTAGGTGCGTTGGACCAAGCTGAGATCGAGCCCACCGGTGATGATTTGGAGCAGTTCCAGGAAGATCCAGAGCTCTAGATACTGTACCTTGTTCTTTTCAGTTTATTTCATTTTCTGTTATGCCACTGTTTAGGCATTGTTTTTCATTCCAGTTGTATTTTCTTTTCATGCATTGTACAAAGAATGTTATTAATAAAAGTTGCTGTTATTTCTATATTATTCGTCTCTTGTGAATTACTTTATATTGCTTAGTTACGCTTAGCGTATGTACTTCTGATGTATATACGTAGCGGGCCTCGTCGCGTCCACTTCGCCGTACACTGGGAAGCGGGGCGTGACAGGTTTTGTTGGTGGCCCATGCAAGTCCGAGCTGTATGAATCCCTATCATGCAGTTCTGGTCTGCGTGAACAACCTAAGCAACATAACACAAGAACCAGCAACTAAAACATTCTTTACAATTCATGTCCCTTGAATCTTACAAATTTCTATTCCTTGAATCTTATCATTTCATATATTTGAATCTGTCCTAACCCAAATTTTTCTTCAAGGTCATGGATTCCCCGAACAACACCAGCACCAACGTTAACAACACCCCTCTAGCACTACCTCTCACACCAGTTGTTCCGGCACCACCCACTGAGCAAACAATGCTATTCGATGCGATCCGCAGTCTTCTCGAGGGACAGCAACAACTTTTGAGCCGTCCTGAGACAGATGCACCGGGAGTAAAGCAATTCAGGGCTTTGCACCCAAAGCAGTTCTCTGGTAAAGGAAGCCCTCTTGAAGCGGAAGAATGGGCACAAAGCATCGAAGACGATCTGGCCGCAGCTCAAGTGCCAGACCACGCTTGGGTCCATGTAGCGAAGCTACAACTCACGGATAACGCTCGCAATTGGTGGAAGGCGGAAGAGACCCGTCTGGCACAGCCGATTGAATGGAAGACATTTCGCGAGAAGTTTGACGCGAAATATTTCCCTGTGACTGCGAGGTTCGCTATGGAGCAACAGTTTATTCATCTACAGAAAGGATCAATGTGGGACAAATCGGTGGATGAATACGACGCTGAATTCACCATGTTGAGCCGGTAAGATATGTCACAATAGTTCTATTTTAATTATCACATACCACACAGCTAACACAATCTTTAAACAGATTCGCGGCACATCTGATACCGACGGACGAGATCAGAGCCCGTCGTTTTCAGCAAGGTTTGGACACAGAGATCAAGGCTGCTCTAGCCACAGGAAAGTTTTTGACTCATGAGGAAGCCCTAGAAGCTGCCCGCAGTTATGAGGCAGTCATAAAAGAGAGGGGCAGACCTCAGTCTGCAGGAGTCAAGCGCCCTACCAACCAGATGGCAGGTGGAGCCACGTCCAGACCATCTTTCGTGCCGAGGCGACCCGGAGTACCAACTCATCGTCCTAGCCCAGCCTTTTGCACTTACTGCAAGAGAACTGGACATATGATGAAGGACTGTCGTCGAGCCAACCGCCTCTGCTTAGTCTGCGGTTCAGCCACTCATGATATTGGATCTTGTCCCCAAAGACAGAACTCAGTTGCTGCACCCAGGCCAGCAAATACTTATCAGCAGCGACCCGCTCTTCAGGCACCTGCTACCAGACTTGCACTGCCTGCACCACCTAGGGGACCACAAGCTTCACCACCTCCTCGACAGTTCCATCAAGCTCAAAGGAACGTTCAGAGGAATGCTCCTCAGGCCAGGAGAAATGCTCCTCAGGCCAGGAGGATTGTGCCGAAGCGCCAGGCTTTCATGATGTCTGTGGAAGAAGCTGAGGCCACTGGCCAAGTCATTACTGGTAAACTTTCTTTCTCAAACTCAACTTTTAGTTTTGCTTACCTACACACTTTCCCTATACCTAAAACCTATCCCTAATACCTTAGGTACAATTCTAGTAGCTTCACTACCTGCACTTGCACTGTTTGATACTGGAGCATCCCACTGCTTTATGCCGCAACGGTTTGTCCGAACCCATGCGATTCCAGTCTCACCGCTTGTATCCAGCTGGAACATCAGTTCTGGGAATGGTGTTCTAAAGGCAACTATGGGATACAACATGTGTCCAGTCGTCGTCTGCAGTCGAGAGTTTTACGCTGACTTCAAGGTACTGGATATACCAAATTTCGATGTGGTTCTGGGAATGGACTGGCTTGGAGCCTTTTATGCTACCATCGACTGTCGTCGAAGGAGAGTAGTATTTGAGATTCCCGATCATCCGGTCTTCTATTTCAAGAGTGGAGATCGTACACTGGAGCCAAGTGCTAACAAAGCAAAGCCAAGGGAAGCAGTAGTTGCAGCAGCTCAGGCAGAGGAAGAATCAAGATCGGAGGTAGTTCGAGAGTTCGATGATGTATTCCCTGACGATATATCAGGTTTGCCTCCCGATCGAGCTCTTGAATTCAGTATTGACTTAGTACCAGGAGCACAACCAGTGATCAAAGCACCGTATAGACTAAGTCCGGAAGGATTGAAGGAAGTTCGAACACAGTTGGACGAATTACTGGCGAAAGGATGGATTCGTCCCAGCACTTCAAGTTGGGGAGCACCTGTACTATTGGTGAAGAAGAAGGAAGGTTCATACAGAATGTGCATCGACTATAGGGCCTTGAACGAAGTTACTATAAAGAATAAGTATCCACTCCCGCGCATCGATGATTTATTCGATCAGCTAAGTGGATCTTGTGTTTTCTCTAAACTAGATCTTCGTTCAGGTTATCATCAAGTGAAGGTCAAGGAAGCTGATATTCACAAAACAGCTTTCAGAACTCGCTATGGACATTACGAATTTTTAGTAATGCCATTTGGAGTGACCAATGCACCAGCAATCTTCATGAATCTTATGAACCAAGTTTTCCGGGAGTATTTAGACAGGTTCGTTGTCATCTTCATCGACGACATCCTGGTATATTCAAAGAACTGGAAAGAGCATGCGGAGCACTTACGAATTGTCCTAGAAACTCTTCGTCAACATCAGCTTTATGCCAAGTATAGTAAGTGCGAGTTTTGGCTAAAACAAGTTGGTTTTCTTGGACACATCGTATCAGGAGAAGGGATTTCTGTGGATCCAGCAAAAGTTTCAGCAGTCAGCGAATGGCCTACACCAAAATCAGTGAAGGATATTCGGAGTTTCTTGGGTTTAGCTGGATATTACAGAAGATTCATTGAAGGCTTTTCGAAGATAGCAACACCCCTGACCAAGCTCACACGAAAAGATGAAGAATTTGTGTGGTCAGAAGCATGCGAGCAAGCTTTCGTAGAACTCAAGTCAAGACTGACATCTTCACCTATTCTCGTCATACCGGATCAGTCTGGAGGATTCGAAGTGCATTGCGATGCATCCGGTAAGAGATTAGGATGTGTTCTACATCAGCACGGTAAAATTGTGGCTTATGTTTCAAGACAACTGAAGACTCATGAGCGCAATTATCCGACGCATGATCTAGAGTTGGCAGCTGTTATTTTTGCTCTCAAGATTTGGCGCCACTACTTACTTGGTGAACGAGTGAACATCTACACAGATCATAAAAGTATGAAGTATGTGGTTACTCAGAAGGAGTAGAATATGCGGCAGAGAAGATGGTTATAACTTATGGCGGACTTTGACATCAACTTGCAATATCATCCAGGAAAGGTGAACGTAGTACCTGATGCTCTTAGTCGCCAACCATTAGCAATGAATCTCACCGCCCAGTGGAAGCTTCAGCAAGACCTATATCAGATGGAGATCGAACTAGTCATGCCAGGTGATGTTTCAAGTTTGATGAATCTACAAGTTCAATCAACTATTGTCAATTAGATCAAAGAAGCCCAAGCCAGCGATGCTAAGTTGCAAAAGATCAGAGAACAAGTGGAGAATGGACTCAGAACAGATTTCATCATCCATGAAGACGGATCTTTGAGATACGGCAGCAGATTGTGTGTACCAAAGGGTCCTGTTCGGGAAGAGTTAATGAAAGAAGCTCACAGCTCTCCCTATTCAGTACATCCTGGAGGTACCAAAATGTACAAAGATCTATGTCAGAATTATTGATGGCATGGAATGAAGCGTGAAGTAGCCAGGAGTGTCGCAAAATGTTTGGTGTGTCAGCAGGTAAAGGCTGAACATCACAGGACAGCTGGACTACTTCAACCGTTACCAATCCCAGAATGGAAGTGGCAGCACATCACGATGGACTTTGTAACTGCTATTCCTCGCAGCACAAAGGGTAACGATGCGATTTGGGTCATCGTGGATCGACTCACAAAGTCGGCTCACTTCATCCCATTTCGAGTTGGCCAATCAACTGAGACACTAGCGAAGAAGTACGTGGAGGTAATAATCTAATTTAGATTTAAAAACTCTTCATAATGTACTATCTCTGATACCCATGAACTCATACAGGAAATTGTGAGACTTCATGGAGTACCGGTCTGCATTGTCTCCGATCGTGACACCAGGTTCCGATCGCAATTTTGGCAGAGTCTGCAAGCAAGCTTGGGAACAAGTCTGAACTTCAGCACGGCTTATCATCCACAAACAGATGGTCAGTCGGAACGAACTATTCAGATCTTGGAGGATATGCTCAGAGCATGTATGCTCGACTTCAAAGGATCTTGGGAAGATCACCTGCATCTGGTGGAGTTTGCGTACAACAACAGCTACCAAGCAAGCATAGGAATGGCACCTTTTGCAGTTTTATATGGAAGGAAGTGCTGATCGCCATTAAGTTGGGACGACATCGGAGATAGAGAACTCCTTGGACCAGAGATGATAGTAGCAACCGTTGATGTGGTTCGTACTATCAGGGAAAGAATGCGCATAGCCCAAGATAGACAGAAACACTGGGCAGATGCGAAAAGTCGACACTTGGAGTTCCAGCCAGGAGATCATGTATTCCTGAAAATCTCTCCGAACCGCGAAGTGATCGGATTTGGAAGATGGGGAAAGTTGAGTCCAAGATACATTGGACCGTTCGATATACTCGAACGAGTCGGTGAGGTGGCATATCGTTTAGCGCTTCCACACTCATTGGAAGGAGTGCATAACGTGTTTCACATATCTCAACTTAGAAGGTATGTGGGTGACCCCAGCCATGTACCAGATCATTCCAAGCTCACGATACAGCCTGATTTGTCTTGTGAGCAATAACCTGTGGAGATCCTGGACAGAAAAGTGAAGACACTTCGGAACAAAGAAATTAATTTGGTCCGGGTAATGTAGAGGAAAGACACTCCAGGAGAATCCACGTAGGAAAGGGAAGATGAGATGCGTGCAAGATATCCGCACCTTTTTGTAATCTAGTCCTTAAATAAAAGTTGTAAATTTCGAGGACGAAATTTTTGTACGGAGGGTAGATTGTAACAACTCCAATTTTGTATACCAAAAATTTGCTTTAAATATAGTGTATACTTGGAGTATTGATGTTGCTGGAAACAATTTAAGTATCTAATTCCTTACAATAATTACAAAAAGGAGCTTGTAGCTCATTGGTAACACCTTGCACTGCTGAACCAAGTCACCAGAGTTCGAATCCCATGTCCCACATAATTTTTATATCATTTTGTTTTAATTTTTTTTAGAAGTCAAACGGTCAAACAGCCATAACTCACAATTTATTGCGAATCACAAAAATTAAAGTACACCAAAAGCTTCCCCAGACCACACCCGACCCGACGCCACCTGACTCGGCCGAGTCGGCCGGCGACTCGGCCGAATCGGCCGGCGCCGCCGGCCGGACTCGGCAGGTCGGCCGAGTCGTCAACACGAAAAAAAATTCGTGTTGACCTGGTCTAACCCCCTGCATAGTCTAAATTTTCTGTACTGTTACACATTTCTCATTAATCCCCTTTTAAGACCAAAATTAATGAATTTTTAATGATTTTTACATTTTTTAAAAATATTTTTTAATCCAAACCCTAACCCTAGCCTAGCCCTATATAAAGACCCCTACCCTCTACCATTTCACCTCACCACTCTAAGTCTACTCTCTCAAATTCTCGAGAACTCGGTACGAAGAGCGAGAAGCGAAGCGCTGCCGAAATCGACGACGGATTCCGGCGACCGGATCAGAACTTTCGCGACGCTTTCGACGAATCGGAAACCACCACATCCCTTAGCTTCATTAGCTTGTCCAAACCGTAAGTCCCATCCCTTCTATCTCTCTTTTCAATAAGTGTAAAAATACGACTTTTTGGTACCCGACGGAAATCGGACAAACCGATTTCCGATTCGATTTTTCTATAAATTTCCACTTGTCACCTAATACATAATATCTACCCATATTCATGTTGACTATTAATCACCCATAAACCAATTTAATCAAACTTTTTCACATGAAATGATAGCTTCTTTGCAAAACCGTATTCTTTTCATAAAAATACCATGAAGTTCATTTTTCTTAGTTTAATCAATTACCTCACTCCTAAATATGTTTATCTTGATCACAAAACTTATAGAACTCAATTTGAATGAAATTTCACACATAAAATGATAACGTTTTCGAATACCGTATTCTTGCACTATAATACCTTTAAGTTTAACATAGCATGTTTTACCTTTAAACTTCACCAAAACCTAAAATAAGTCACGAGGTAATGACCTACCTCTACACACACTCAATATAACCCTAATTGATAAATATCAAATCACAGAATACGAAATTACTGGACTTTTCACTAAAATACCCTAATCTTTATAATCTTTATTGAAAGCATTAAGTTGTAAACTTTTCTAAATAAAATCTTTTAATAAAAGGAAAGCACGATTGGTCATGGACATCGATCGTTTATCTAAACTGTCTTGTGGTACCTAGGCAAGTGTGTCTAAGGCTAGTGGTTTTTAATTAGGCCCACGACTGTGGTTCCTTCCCACTTATCCGGCACTTACCTGGCCGCAATTGACGGTGAAGAGGCGATTTGAGGCTTCTAATGACTCATCGTTTAGGCCTTAGAAGTAGGCTAGTTGGCTTAGGAAACCCTAACAACTAAAATACGGAAAACTAAACTCTTTTGCAAATAAATACCTTATATTTATAAAACCGTTTTCCTAAATGAGAAGTGTTTATAAAACCTAAGCAAAGTGCCGCTACAACCCACTTTTGGGGAACCTGTTAGGGATAGTACGGTTCGTCGTGCACCCGTAGGCTAGAAGTGCGAGATTCAGACCTCCGCAAGGAGCATTCGGTCTCGAAAGGTTTAAAATACGATATTTAAGGAAAATGAGAATTTCTCTAAATAAAATATTTATATAAAATTATTCATGTGTTAGTATATATATAATTAACATTTAAACACCTATTTTATCATAATCTAAAGTTTCCACTTTTTCCTAAAAGTAAAAGATTAAAAGTTACATTAAAATACCATGAATTTCAAATAAAACAATTAATACTTTTATTAGGATATATTCAGTAGAATAACATAAATAAAATTCACATTCATTATAACAATAAAGACGATTATTAAATACTTGAGGTGTATTTTGAAAACTATACAAAAGTACTTTTTACAGAAACCCCCCTCAAGTTTTACAAATTACAAAAAAAGCCCCTAACTAATATTGGACTTCAAATTATCTTTCTTTTAATCTGACTCGGGTTAGAGTCTGACTATTCCTGACTCGAATATGATTCAAGTCAATCTATATTCTTTTATACTCCAACCCAATTTGAATACATGAAACCCTGAATCCAGTTAACAATATATTCCTTTTGACTGAATCAAACCATGGATATTCATCCATTATCCTGATATTACATTTACCTGATTATACAGTTACATCCTGTTTACTGATATTATGGTTTTGGTCAGTCACCCAACTTACATATTCCAATATTACAATACTGATAAAACACTACGGGGTTTAAGGGGTAGATTGGTACGGAAGGTGTTAAAGGTGGCACGAGGTGGTCAGATTAAGACACCTAACCTGAATCCTATTGCTGTTGTACCGTGGCATAACGGTTCCTTGTACTTTCCTTTTGCCCTGATCTTTAGCATATAGAGATCCCCCTCGTATACACTGGCATTCTTCTGTACCAAGCTACAAACAACAACGTTACATAATGTTCCATAATATTCAACAATATAATACTTTAGAAAATACTGTTACTCTGTCATTCTCATTCTTCTTATTCTTTGGGACTTACCGAGCAATCTGTTCGCTGACGACATTCTATTTCTTTCTTCTTTGAATGTCGTCAGGTGCGTTGGACCAAGCTGAGATCGAGCCCACCGGTGAAGATTTGGAGCAGTTCCAGGAAGATCCAGAGATCTAGATACTGTACCTTGTTCTTTTCAGTTTATTTCATTTTCTGTTATGCCACTGTTTAGGCATTGTTTTTCATTCCAGTTGTATTTTCTTTTCATGCATTGTACAAAGAATGTTAATAATAAAAGTTGCTGTTATTTCTATATTATTCGTCTCTTGTGAATTACTTTATATTGCTTAGTTACGCTTAGTGTATGTACTTCTGATGTATATACGTAGCGGGCCTCGTCGCGTCCACTTCGCCGTACACTGAGAAGCGGGGCGTGACATCTGAGGGACATATCACCAGGTCCAACCATCCTACTTTTTCTCAGTCTCTTCAATAAATTATAGATATGAGATCCCGATCCGGTATCTAGTACCAAGAAGGTAGGACTGACCGAAAACAGTTCTCAATAACAAGAACACCTGAAGAAAACGCAATAGTGTGTTTCTTCTTCGTTGGGGTCATCAAGGAATTCATTCATCCCTTTTCCCTTGCTCATACTCATGACGGCTGTCATAAGTTAGAGCCAAACCAACGTTCCCCAGCCCCGAATAAGAATTCGGATCGGTCAAGTGATACATTTTATTATCTTGATTTGGGCGTGAAATGGTTGCTACCTGGAGAGAGAGAAAAGAAACACATAGCGTATGCTCTTGCAAGATTAGATTGGTTATCAGTTTATCTAATTACGATGGCTCCCACTGTTTCCACAAATTCTCCATCAAACCTTAAAAGGAGAATTAGTCAGGATTAATCACACGTTACAATACTTGCTTAACCTTTCGGCCAGGCTAGTGTTGCTACTTTGAGGGAGCTTTTCCAATGCTTTCGCGAAGTTCCTTAATTATATAACCTCTTTTCCCTGGAGGCGTAGCTCCGCTAACACCGTTCTAGACACCTACTTGGTTTATTGTATGGATTGTTAAGTTAAATAATCTCCCGAGAGTAATCCTACTCATCAGTGGGATCGAGATCCAACTATCATTGTGTGATGACCTAGATGGAATCCACTCTAGTCACCACAGTCCAGAAGGTATGCTAAATCTACAAGTTTCCTGTATATTTGAAACTCCTGATGTGGTTTTTTCCCCTAGGACCCAAGTGAACACGTCTCTATTGTTTTAAAAAAAACACACAAACACATCGCATTGATTTCACATGACCAGTTTGATCCGTCAATCGGAGGTTCGCTCACTCCAAAAGTGAAGGGTAATTAACGGCAGTTTAGTCCGCGGCTGCCGGAGATTCGGATCCCCACAATCAATAAAACCCCAACCTCCCCCAGGCAGGAGGAATCTGTACATGCCTGACAAGCGCGCACATTCCCATCTCAATGGGGTGACGAAAAACACCCTACAGGTACTGGCACGCCCGATGAGACCTTTTTCTCTCCTCCCATATTTCGGGTTAAACGTTCATGCGAATCCAATAAACATATATATCGATATTTATACTAAAATAATACTCTTTCATGCAGGATTTCAAGCGATCAATTCTCAACAATATCTCTAAGGACAAGCTCAGCTCTCAACACGGATCCCATCTCCTACATGATGAAGATAGACGCCAGGACGATCCTACCGGCTAGTCTCGGGCGACAGTGGGAGAAGCCGCTGCTACCATTTGGCTCTATTCTGTTCGTGCCAGCTAACGCCATCCCTGCTCCTCATGCCCCGGTGATAGATAAACCGGCCTCAAAAGGGAAAATGCCAAATGTCATGGTCGCGAAGGCACCTCAGTCCAAGCATAAATCTATCTCTAAATAACTCTTCGTTGCTCCAGCTGGGGGCAAGGCCATAAACACCAACAAAGTAATAAGGCGTCTCGGGCAAGCTCCAGCGGTGCCCATGACAACTGCTCCATCGGGTATCTTCTCAAAGCTCCCCGTCAACCGAATCACGGTGGCTTCCCAGAAAACGGATGCCCGCCAAGCCCTCAAAATCGAGAAGCTAAGACAGAAAAGGCTCAGATACAGAGCCAGCAAAAGGGTTAGGGCTCCTGCTAGCTGGAACTTCGTGGGGTTCCAAGAACAAGGTTATCCCGCAACAACAGTTGAATCGGCTGTAAAGCTCGTTAACTCTTTTGAACTACTAAAATTGGTCCAAAAGAATGCTATGACCGCAAGAGTCAAGGAAACTGTGAGTCAGACCGCGCTACCCAAGGACCCAGTCAGGCCAACCATTTTCAGTCACCTATCCTTTCCAGAAAAGGAAGGGCCACGACGACGGTCCAAAAAATCAGCCGCCAAAGATAAAGAGATGGCTGGACATATGTTCCACACTATTTACCTAGTGGGCACGCGCAGCAAGAGCAAGGACGGAGCCAGCACATCTCAAATCCAATCTGGTGTGAATGTGGCTGCCAATTTCCAAGACCAGCCTCCTCTGGAAGGTAATGAAAACCCTTCCAGTGAGGCTGATGTGCAGGGAAATCCTTCGGTTCATGAGGAGTCGGGCTCGGAAAGCGAAGATGAGCCAATCTTCCGTCTCAAGACCGCAGAGCAGCAACTTCTCCAAGAGCTCCAAAAGCAATTCAGAAACAAAGACAGGGAGATGGCTAAGGTATACTCGAAAATTGATGACTTGACAGACGTCGTTTTATAGCTTACGGCCCAAGTTGCCTATCAGCCTCCCAATCAAGTGCAGGTCTCTGCTCATGAACCGGGAAACGGTGTCCCGAGACAGCCGACGCCTATTCCCTCAAATCCAAAGGTGGGCGAGCCGTATGAAAGTCGGCCGCATCCTATCTTGGGAAATGTCTTGACTACCGATGACAGCAACCCGCTTACTCAAGATCAAATCATGGATTTGGTCACCAACAAAGTCCAAATATTGGTAGCCGAAGCCGAAGCGCGAAAAGAGGTCTACAACAGTGGGAGACTATATCCCACTGGCTATATTGTCCCCAAATTTGAAAGGTTCGATTGGACGGGAAATGCGAATCGGCACATTGCCCAATTTAAAGTATCATGCGCGAATACCGGGGGCAATGATGTGCTCCTTCTCCGTCAGTTTGTCAATAGCTTGACCGATGTTGCTTTCAATTGGTATGCAAGCATACCGGATGACTCGGTCATGACGTTCGCTCAAATAGAATCCATTTTCAAGCAAAGGTTCATAAGTGCCAGCTATAAAATCACCATTGCCGACCTCGTAAGGACCAAACCAAAGAAAAACGAAAGCAGCATGGATTTTATAGTCCGATGGCGCAATCTCTCTGTCAAATGTGAACTGCCGTTGGAACAAGACCAATCCGTCAGTCTTCTTATAGAAAATTTGAACAACCGGATGAAACCTTTTTTGTGCACCACAGGCCTCAAAACATTCCAAGTGTTGACAAAGAAGGTTCAAATGTTGGAACGCTCAAAGCCTGAGTCTACTCTGAATCTCTAAGTCACAAATAGATCAAGACATCGGAGGGAAGACAACCGGAAATGCGAAAGTTCTGACAGCACCGATTCTCTCAATAGGCAGAGAGCAGACGGAGCGAAGACTAACAAACCCCGAGAGCCAACTTTGGAGGAAAGGAGAAATAAGGTCTACTCTTTCAGAAGAGACAAGGTTCACAAAATATTCAAAGATGCTATGAAGAATGGCTTGCGGCTACCAGAAACAAAAAGGCTAAGTGAAGCGAACATGGCTGATCATCCCAATTATTGCCCATACCACCGAGTGTTGGGACACAATACCGAAGACTGTTGAATTTTTAAAGATTGGGTCGAAAAACAATACAAGGCAGGAGAGATAAAACTGTCTAAAGACATGTTAGCAAACAATCAAGCCGCGTCCGCCAATTTCATACAAACGGAGACCGAAATCCTTCAGGAATCTGCTGTTCTCAATCGTCTGCCCTTCTTGGAAAAGAGCGGGCCAAGGCAACAAGCTAAAAGCCCAACGTGCAACATTACCAATGAAGAAGCGGTAGATGGGTACACAACTCACACGGTCTACATGGTGGAGCCCAGAAGAACAAGTCCATCGACACCTCATACCCAAGACAATGACGTGGTTGTTGCTACCTAACACCGGCTCGGTCTAGATGATGAAGAGCCCGCTCAGGCCATTAAGCCAAAAAAGCTCGTGGTTGCTACGGAATCGAGCTCAGGCAGTAAGAATGACCCGGTTATCATGCCCGGAACTATAGAGCAAGTGTTATTCTAATGGTTTCAAAAGCAGCTTCAGGATAGGGATGAGAAGTTGGCCAACTCTGTTGGTCACTGTGTTGCAGCCAAGTCTGTTGGTCACTGTCACCCTGTATTCCAAATACATTGATTCTGAACGAATGTTATTAGATACCGAACCTGATATACAAAATCATATCAGTCTCTTTATTAGTAATGAAATGATAAAATTTTGTATTGTTGAATAATATTTTGAACATTTCCTATATCAAATGTTGATCGGTTCAGGCATGTTATCTAAAAGCATTGATGTTCTAAATCAAACTACAGTTCTTAGTATACGGAACACACATAAGAGGAAGAGTTCAGAAATGAACGGATCCTTCTTGAGGTATTGTAGACTAGGTCATATCAATGCGACCCGACTAGCTAAGTTTCACATAGATGCATATTTAAATCTGTTTGAATTTACATCTTATGAAAACTTGTCGGTCATGTCACAAAGATAAGATGACCACAGCTCTGTTTATTGGAAGCAGAGAAAGAGTTAGTGTACTCTTGGGACTGATACATGTTGATGTATGTAAGGTCCCCCGTCTACACATGCCAAGACCGGTTCTTTGTACTTCATTACATTTTCTGATAATCTCTCTAGATTCGGACATATGTTCCTGTTGAAACACAAGTCCGAACCTTTTGAGATATTCACATAATATAAGTTAGAAGTAAAGAACCAATACGGGTATAAGTATTATGTCCTTTGATGAGATCAGGGAGGAGAATACTTGAGCACGGAATTCCTGGACTATTCTAAAGGAGAATGAGATTCTCTCTCAGAATGACTCCTCCGTATACACCATAGCACGATGGTATATCGGGGCGGAGCAATAACATCCTATCTGATATGGTGTGCTCTATGATGAGTACTACTGGGTTACTATTTCCTTTTTGGGAGTTTTGCACTTGAGAAGCTGCATACCTATTGAATAGGGTTCCAATCAAATCAATTGCCTACCACTTCATATGTGATATGGAAAGGGAAGAGTCCATATCTTAAGTTTTTAAGATTTGGGGTTGTCCAGCCTATGTCTAAAAAGCAAAATCCGGACAAGCTCGAGGCAAGATCTGTTATGTAGAACTGGAAATGTTCCAGCTATACAAACTGCAGCTGATGATTTGAAAGAACCAAATGATTCAATAGTTACCAACGAACCTCAGCCTCTCCGCCGATCTAGTAGGGTTCCTCACCCACCTGAGAGATACTTCTGTTTCTCTATGACAGTGGGAGCGGGGGCTGCATCATGAGATGATGACCCAACTAGTTTCGAGCTGGCCATCAGGAGTGAGACTCTGTAAGAATGGCTGGATGCTTAGCGATCTGAGATGGAATCCTTATGTTGGAGATAGTGCCCTCAGAGTCAATTATTAGGTCACAGGTACGTGATTGTAATGATTGAGGGAGGACCTATCCCGGTAGGACAGTCTTACTCGAGATGATAGTATGCTATCTGGTTTACCTTTATCATCGTGTACTGTTTTAGGTGACCTGACACGTCGCTATTACACGTTGATAGAGCCCCTAGGATTCTTGCTTGACCACCAGCAGTATGAGGGCGATCATATAAGTGGGAGCTGGGGGTCTATAAGCATATCCTTAAAAGGTCCCTAGTCGTGAGAGTTTCGAGACAGGGCATCGATTCTCCATAGTAGACTAGTGTATACAGTCGAGACCCCGACGAGGGGCGGTGGCCGGTCTCACAAGCCACTGGTGTCAGTTGGATCACCTAAGATGTATACAGGTGCTCATTGGGTTATGAGTACACCGGACAGGACTCGCCGGGAACATGCTAGTTGGTCATATACCAGACGTCAGATGGCAGTTCCCTGGTGACATGTGTGCAGGTTAGTTCATCGACCTGGGGATCGTCATTTGTCTCGTGTGAGTTCCCACTGTACTTTGATTACTACCCTACCACGGCTCAAAGGAGTCGTGCAAACAGGTTTTAGTTGGGTACAGTCCCGAGCCACATGGAGGCAGTGAGCGTATCTTCAGGGGTTCGTCTCTCCCGGTATTGGGGGTGAGGTCGTGCTGTGTCTAGGAGAGCCATTACACAAAGTCCTTGGCCAAGGCAAGGAGATTTACTGGTAGGTATTCCAGTAGTATCTCAGGGTGTTCTGGGCTACACTCCGACACGACTTGTACCGCTTTTGGGGGTCTGACTTTTACCAACCCCCTAGGCCCGCCATGCGATACTCATAGACGAACGGACCGGACTGTACGGATATTGTCACTGACAGGCTCAGTAGGGTTGTCAGGCTGAGTTCGCTCACAGACATCCCTTTTAGTCAATACCTGGTAGCCCGTTACGTATTGGCTTATACCTCTGACGTGCTAGTGGTTAAATCCACAACCAAGGTGTTGATGAGTCTTTAGAGTCCCCCACATTTCAGTTACTCAGCTTTCGGGCGAAAGGTTGTAGAGGCCGTATGGAGATATGGCAAGGTCCGATCAGATACGTGCGGTATTGCACGGATCAGGATCGGACAGTTTGTACTATAGGCCGTATGGTTATATGGCAGGGTTCGATCAGATACGTGCGGTATTGCACGGATCAGGATCGAACAGATATTACTAGCCGACTTTGGTATAAGCCGGATCCTAGTATAGTACAGTGTAGATTTTGTCTCACTGCATTTGTATTTCGGTCGAAATACAGATGCGGGTGTGTATGCACAGTATCGGGGTTTTTCTGTAATTTATTACGGGATCAGTTTTCTGGAGTTGCCAGTTTGCTTTCCGTTTCGGCCAATTTCCATTGTTCCGTTCATTGGCCGAAGATTGGTGGAGGAGGGTTTATTTGCATTGTTGCAAATAGGCATTTGTGGAGGGGGTTCTTTGCATCTTTTGGCATCATGATGGTTTTCATGATGTGCACCATCATTGACTTCTCCTTCTCATGATGGATTGACTTTTTGGACTTGATGGTTGTGGTTGTGTGTGGTTTTTGTTTGTTATCATGTTCTTTCATGATTCCCTTTTTCATTATTGTTCCACCCACCCCCTTGACCTTTTCTCTTTCTCTCTCCAATTACACTTGTGAAGTGGGGGGGGGCCGGCCATTCCAAAGGGGATGGGATTCATTTCATTTTTTGGTGTGGAAAAATGTTACTCTCATTTTGGTATGCCACATTTTTCCCACCTCTCTCCAAGTTCTTCTTCCTCCACAAAAAGGCAACTCCATAATCCCAAAATGAGACATGCTATCCACATTATATTCTACAGCAAATTTTGGGTACGTCGAGTAGCCGGCTTCGTCCCCGAGTTGCCTCGGCATTGAGGTGGGAGCCCGTAAACAAAGTAGGCGATGTGGTGCACTTCCGGCGACGAGGAGGAGACAGGACTTTCCGCAGGAGATCGGGACCATGACGAGAAGACCGGAGGACTTGGATCGTCGGTATATCTCTAACCCATCTTCTAGTTAGCTTAGACTTGTTAATGGTTACGATCCGGGTGTTTAGTGCGCGGTGGTGCCGGTTTGCTAAGTCCGCAAAAATTAAAGTTTTTCACCGCTTCCGCATTCCGGCGTCGGATTGACGGCCGGGGCGCCGCCGTGCACTTACAGTGGTATCAGAGCCTCGCCATTAACTTCGTCTAGCTTTCGTTTGATGTGTTTTGCGGTTCCGATCGACCAAAATTCCAAAAACTCATTTTTACCTCACATCAGTTTTCTGTTGAGAATTTTTGGTGTCTAAAATTTTTTCAGGTGGTCTCAGAATGATGTGCAGGAGATTCTAAGAACTCTGGGAAAATTCAACACTCTGATCTCTCACACAGAGCGCGGATCCGCGGCCCCACCCTTCTATTGGGCCGCGGTTCCGCCGCAGTCTTGAGAGTTCAGTGGGCCATCTTTTTCCAGTGGGCTTCAGGGGTGTAATTAGGGGTTTTGGAATATTAAAATTGGGCCCAGGTTTTCTGTGAGTGCTACAGTTTTGATTGGGGGCCCACTTGTTAATTTTTGGTCAATCGGAAAATTTTAAACACATTTTTCACAGTATTTACATTATATCTGCGACCGTGAATATCACTCGATCGGTAAATCCGGTCTAACTGCTATAGCCCGGTTAGACGGATTTGCGAACGTGACTTTCACGTTGATGTTCTATGTATTTGCTGTGATGTTGCGGATCGGTCGTGGGGGATAGCCTGGATGCAATGCTAGTACAGTTGTGGTTGTATTGTGTACATTTCATATTGCGGGGCGAGCGTCCGACATGTGGACTTCCGTCACTGCCTGTTTGTATTATTATTTTGGGGCACGACCTGGTTGCGGTCGATGTACCCGTTGTATGTATATTTTACTTTCTGTACTAGGATTGCCCCGCGGAGGGGTGCACGGATAGCCGGGTTCTGGAGGGCAACAAGCCCGCATCTCATGGCATTGAGACGGAGGGGGCTTCACTCTAGGATTGGCGGGCTATTCGCCGTACTCGTAGGGGGGTACAGGTTGACCCAGGAGGGGTGCCCAAGTTACCGGATTCCGTGAAGTGCTGGGTGGTCCATTCACGTTGCTGAAGGGGGCTGCCTCGCTTCAGGTTTTGGCGGGTAACTTGCCGCGCCCGTAGGGGTCTAGGATTTCATTGCACAGGCTATCCACACGACCAGGGGAACGTCGGGTTTCAGTAGTGGCTCTGTGAAACCCGGGGATCCCAGATATCTGTATTGTTTCTGTGATGCTGTACATTTCTGTGATGTTGCATTTTATTCACGCCTTGAGCGAAATACTATATATTGGTATATATATTAGTAGATGTCGTATATGTTTTGCATCCGCGCTAGTCCAGTCCCCGCTCTGTCGTTAGTAAGCTAACCTAACGGGTAATGACGGGACCCAGTGGCGAATGCGGATGGCATATACGTAAATCAGTATATTTTCGTTCTTTTTGGTGTGATCAATTGATGGGACTGCATTGATTCGGATCAATGCAAGTTAAAACAAACCTAATCTGATGTTGTTGGAACACTTTTCAAAAAGCTGTTATTGCAAGGACGTTTACTTTTGTTTTGCATCGTGGTATTCATTGGAATATCCTGCTCCTCAGTCGACGAGGCAAGGGCCGAGATCCCTTCACCGGAAGTGACCCCTTGGACAAAAGTTTGTGTCAGGGCATTAACTTCACTATAGCCGATTGCTTTTGCTTTGCACCGTGGTATTCAGTTGGAATATCCTGCACCCCATTCTACGGGGAAAGAGCCGAGATCCCTTCACCGGGAGTGACCTCTTTAGCGAAGGTTTTCGTCACTATATTTTTAAAAGCTATCCGTTCCTTCGACGATATCAAGTTCATTACGTTAAAGGTTTTCTCCAGAAACCATTCGTAGCCCTCCGTCATTTCAGTTAAATATTCGGTAGTATTCAAGCTATGTATTTTGACCTCACGCCAAGGCATAGTGATTGGTAGCTGCCGGGTATTTATCTGTTGCATAGATAGATGCGTTGATTTGGGACAGTCGTACTACTATTTTGGCCTACGTCAAGGGTATGTACGGGTGGGTTCAGATTAACCTGGATAATGACGGGCAGAACTTGACATGTGACTTATGATATTTTGACCTCACGCCAAGGTCATAAGAGCATGGGGCAGAAATCACATCGGGAGTTTCAAAAGAACTGAAACTTGCCAGATATGCGCATACCTTCTGGAGTGTGATAGCGTGAGCGGATTCCGTCACGTTATCATGCAATGATAGTTGGATCCCGATTCCCACTGATGAGTTAGTTTACTCCTCGGGTAACCCCGACTAATTCTTCTTTCAGGTTTGGAGGAGAATTTGAGGTACAGTAGGAGGTTTCCAGATTAGATAAATTGGTGACCATTCTGATCTAGGTTAGAGTGCACGCTGAGTGTTTCTTTTCTCTCTCTCTTTGGCAGCGACCATTGACCCGACCCTAAGACTTTGACTCAGTGACCAAGTTGACCGAACCTTCTTAAACACCGGCTTTTGGATTGTCAGAGTTGCAAACCTCATTGCCACTCCTACTTTTACCCTTTTCTCCAGGACACCCCGTTTTACTACGAACGTCCACTTCCATTGGACAAAACCATCGTATGGTTAGATACGAACTCGAAAGAATTTATTCGAGGATGGTTTCCGGTTCTGGAGAAAACGGATAGGATTATTCAGTTGTCTTTTCCTTTTACCCTCTCTCAGGTTACGAGTACTCCTTGGTTTAGGGGTAGTACACCTATTACGCAAATTGGATTGTCTTCTTCCAAACCTTAGGCTGGTGCCGACCGGTAGGGAATGAAGAAAACCAATTAGCATAACGATGGTGTGCAGAAGGTATTAAGTTCAGACAAAGTAAGGGATTAGTAAGAGGGCAAAGTAAACTGCAACAGATATTCACGACCAAACCAAATATTTCGTTACCACTCCCACATCACCTTTGTATTTCTCCAGGACACTCCGTATCACTACGAAGATCCACAGTTTATCTGGATACTCCATCGTATGGTTATATACAAACTCGAATGGAACTGGTTCCAGTTCGGGGATGGATTCTGGTTCAGGAGAAATAGGAATAAGGTTTATTCGGTTGTCTTTTATCTTCACCCTCTCTCATTGCGAGTGTTCCTAGGATTGGGACAGTACACCCATTATGCTTATTGGATAGTCTTCTTCCAAACCATAGGCTGGTGCCGAACGGTAGGGAAGGAAGAAAACCATTTGGCCTAAAAGGGTGTGCAGAAGGTAAAGACTAAAGACATATGAAGGGATTTGGAGAGGTGGCAAAGAACTATACGGTTACAGTCGTGAATCTGGAAGAGGCATTACTAGGAATACCAGAATACCCCATCGGAACATTTCAATGTTTCAGTTTCACTGTGTAATGTTAAAGGAAAACTGATTTCCCGATTAGATACTTACTCCAGGGTATGTATTTACCAGGTACGATTCTCACATCTGTATGGTTTTACAGATGATGAGTGGGAGTAAGTTATTGGAAATTGGGTGATTATCCTCATTATATCGGGATTCGTTGTAATCGGTGATATTTGAGGAAATCACCTGGGCTGTTTGCCGGTCGGCAAATAATTGGTTTTGAATATCCGCTGTTATGCACCAATTTCAAATTGATATATCTGTACGTCTATTTTCATAGAGTGAGATATACCTTTCTGAAATTATGTCTACGACATTTACCTATATCAGTGGATGGTTAGGTAAGGAGCATTAAACAGCGGTGTAATTCTTCTTAACCATAAGTACAGTTTTCAACCTACGACACACAGTGAATGAGTTATCAGACTCAAGGGACTTATACAAAGGATTGTATGTTGTCCAGGGTCCATCAGGACAGAGGGCTTGGTCCTCGTACTATATTCGGTTTACTTATGACTTCTCTAGTTTTTAGACAGGTGTTTCGCGGAAACACAGGGTCCAAATTTTGAGAAGTTATAGGTATTTGAATAGAGTAGAGAACCAGGTATAGCAAGTATCGGGATTCTTCAAAGAGATCGAAGATGTAGATACTTGTGTATGGTATTCAGTTGATAGTAATGATAAAGAGATATTGCTTCTCTTTCAGGTTACTCATAATTGGAAGTATTCCTAAGTTGAGTAACGCTGATCGGCCTCCTTCCATTTAGTTGACATGCGCTGGGGACAGCTGCATGATTTGAATCTGGTTCAATTAAATCAGTGCCTCTGTTTCTATATTGGATATAGAACAGTTCATATCTTAACGATGTTAAGGTACGGGGAGTTGTCCGGTTTATGATTAAAACCAGACACTGGACAACTCAAGGCACGTTTCTGTAATGGCTGTTTGTGGGTTGACCCAGGCTATGACGAGGGTTGACTTTCTACCATCTGGATGAACAATAGCGATATTGTTCTAGACTCGCCACAGTTTTATTAAAATTGGATTTTTTTTTCAGAAAACAGTAGTGGGAGTATGGTAGAACTGGAAGTGATTCCAGAACCACAAACGATTACTGAAGATTTGATAAGGAACCTAAAGATTCAATCTGGATTGACATTCCATTGGCCACTCCGCAGATAAGGTGGGTAACTTCAGGCACCCGAGAGGCACTACGGTAGCCTCAAGGACGGTGACAGGGAAGTTCTTGTTTACCCACAATTGCCATTGCTGTTGTTCCAGGTTACGAGACCCGGCGGGAGGATGAGTATAGCGTCGTTCTAAACCAGTTTTAGAAGTGTACGTCTATATGACTCTGCCAGAGGATTGTCGTAGTCAGTGGGAGCAGCGGAAGCATTGGTGGACAGGTTGCTTATGTCTATTTATAGACTAGAGCAGATGTAGCGGAGATAGATCATCTATTTCTGACGTGACAGTCATGGGTTTGACTTCATCAGAATAGGGGATGGATCTGTTGAGAAGGTAGTAGGGTGTGATATCCTGGTATTTGGATGATATACACAGAGTAGGAAAAGAAACTCCTACACTATGATCGGTTATACTTTGGTCGTCACACAGTTGTTTCTCCACAAAGGAAATGGATTTTATATCAGACATACTGGTTACTAGATCTATGGTCTTAGATCTAGATTTGGGTGGTTTCCCAATCAGGGTACTTGACAGCATTCTAAGAGTATTTAGGATGGACGACTCCTGGCACGGTAGTGTACCTGCAGGTAATGGAGTCACCCTCTCCAAAGGTGTCTTACAGACTAAAGGGGAGAGGGACGGGCATGATTGGCAGATCACTTGCTCAGGCAATTGAGTCAATCGTGAGATGTCAAGTACCACACCAGATGTTGTTCTTGCACTAGATGCAATAAGTTGACATTAATCCAATCATGGAGAAACAGTCGGAAGTAGTTTTAGAACATAAGTGAATGTTCTAGGGAGATGATAACGACAGCCTCATTCAGGAGACAGTTATCATTCCAGGCTTCCAAGGTGACATGGACGACAAGGAGGTTGTCAGAGTTATAGTTTTCCTTCTGATGAGGGGCAGTATTTTGGACAGGTGGTCCAAGGCAATACTGAGGGTGGCATGGCGCAGGATACTGATTAAGTTCAGTTGACGATACAGTCTAAGAAGTTTGGATTTGGAGCTCATTTATGAGCTATGTCCCATCAGACATCCAGACACATTCTAAGACAGGTATTACTCATTTCGGGAGATGGGTTTCTCCGCGAACTTGAGATATAGAGAGACATAGAAAGAAACAACTAAGCGGATCCACTCACTGAGGCTATTCCTCGAACGCAATAGTTCCGCAAACGAGCTTTGTGAGACTGACTAGTAGAGGAGTTGGATGTTCGGTATCACACGGGCTGTGAGTATGCGACATCGCAATAATTAGCCTTGAGTGCAAGTGGGAGATTGTTGGAGATAGTGCCCTCAGAGTCAATTATTAGGTCACAGGTACGTGATTGTAATGATTGAGGGAGGACCTATCCCGGTAGGACAGTCTTACTCGAGATGATAGTATGCTATCTGGTTTACCTTTATCATCGTGTACTGTTTTAGGTGACCTGACACGTCGCTATTACACGTTGATAGAGCCCCTAGGATTCTTGCTTGACCACCAGCAGTATGAGGGCGATCATATAAGTGGGAGCTGGGGGTCTATAAGCATATCCTTAAAAGGTCCCTAGTCGTGAGAGTTTCGAGACAGGGCATCGATTCTCCATAGTAGACTAGTGTATACAGTCGAGACCCCGACGAGGGGCGGTGGCCGGTCTCACAAGCCACTGGTGTCAGTTGGATCACCTAAGATGTATACAGGTGCTCATTGGGTTATGAGTACACCGGACAGGACTCGCCGGGAACATGCTAGTTGGTCATATACCAGACGTCAGATGGCAGTTCCCTGGTGACATGTGTGCAGGTTAGTTCATCGACCTGGGGATCGTCATTTGTCTCGTGTGAGTTCCCACTGTACTTTGATTACTACCCTACCACGGCTCAAAGGAGTCGTGCAAACAGGTTTTAGTTGGGTACAGTCCCGAGCCACATGGAGGCAGTGAGCGTATCTTCAGGGGTTCGTCTCTCCCGGTATTGGGGGTGAGGTCGTGCTGTGTCTAGGAGAGCCATTACACAAAGTCCTTGGCCAAGGCAAGGAGATTTACTGGTAGGTATTCCAGTAGTATCTCAAGGTGTTCTGGGCTACACTCCGACACGACTTGTACCGCTTTTGGGGGTCTGACTTTTACCAACCCCCTAGGCCCGCCATGCGATACTCATAGACGAACGGACCGGACTGTACGGATATTGTCACTGACAGGCTCAGTAGGATTTTCAGGCTGAGTTCGCTCACAGACATCCCTTTTAGTCAATACCTGGTAGCCCGTTACGTATTGGCTTATACCTCTGACGTGCTAGTGGTTAAATCCACAACCAAGGTGTTGATGAGTCTTTAGAGTCCCCCACATTTCAGTTACTCAGCTTTCGGGCGAAAGGTTGTAGAGGCCGTATGGAGATATGGCAAGGTCCGATCAGATACGTGCGGTATTGCACGGATCAGGATCGGACAGTTTGTACTATAGGCCGTATGGTTATATGGCAGGGTTCGATCAGATACATGCGGTATTGCACGGATCAGGATCGAACAGATATTACTAGCCGACTTTGGTATAAGCCGGATCCTAGTATAGTACAGTGTAGATTTTGTCTCACTGCATTTGTATTTCGGTCGAAATACAGATGCGGGTGTGTATGCACAGTATCGGGGTTTTCCTGTAATTTATTACGGGATCAGTTTTCTGGAGTTGCCAGTTTGCTTTCCGTTTCGGCCAATTTCCATTGTTCCGTTCATTGGCCGAAGATTGGTGGAGGAGGGTTTATTTGCATTGTTGCAAATAGGCATTTGTGGAGGGGGTTCTTTGCATCTTTTGGCATCATGATGGTTTTCATGATGTGCACCATCATTGACTTCTCCTTCTC
This sequence comes from Agapanthus africanus, assembly GCA_030015575.1. Classification (NCBI taxonomy): domain Eukaryota; kingdom Viridiplantae; phylum Streptophyta; class Magnoliopsida; order Asparagales; family Amaryllidaceae; genus Agapanthus; species Agapanthus africanus. The sequence continues at coordinate 913,382,867 of CM057337.1, forward strand.
ATGATGGATTGACTTTGTGGACTTGATGGTTGTGGTTGTGTGTGGTTTTTGTTTGTTATCATGTTCTTTCATGATTCCCTTTTTCATTATTGTTCCACCCACCCCCTTGACCTTTTCTCTTTCTCTCTCCAATCACACTTGTGAAGTGGGGGGGGCCGGCCATTCCAAAGGGGATGGGATTCATTTCATTTTTTGGTGTGGAAAAATGTTACTCTCATTTTGGTATGCCACATTTTTCCCACCTCTCTCCAAGTTCTTCTTCCTCCACAAAAAGGCAACTCCATAATCCCAAAATGAGACATGCTATCCACATTATATTCTACAGCAAATCTTGGGTACGTCGAATAGCCGGCTTCGTCCCCGAGTTGCCTCGGCATTGAGGTGGGAGCCCGTAAACAAAGTAGGCGATGTGGTGCACTTCCGGCGACGAGGAGGAGACAGGACTTTCCGCAGGAGATCGGGACCATGACGAGAAGACCGGAGGACTTGGATCGTCGGTATATCTCTAACCCATCTTCTAGTTAGCTTAGACTTGTTAATGGTTACGATCCGGGTGTTTAGTGCGCGGTGGTGCCGGTTTGCTAAGTCCGCAAAAATTAAAGTTTTTCACCGCTTCCGCATTCCGGCGTCGGATTGACGGCCGGGGCGCCGCCGTGCACTTACACCTTATACACCAACAAAGTATGGACTTTGGTTGCTATATCTGAAGGGTTAAATCCCCATCAGGAGCAAGTATATCTTGAGAAGATTACTTGGTGTACTTGGAAAAGTTGAGACTTTCAAAGCTAGACTTGTTAAAGGTTTGCATCATTGACCAGGTATGGATTTTGTTGAAAACTTTTCTAAGTAGCTATGCTTAAATCCATCCAGATCCTACTTGCCACGGCTACATACCATGACTACGATATCTGGTGGTTGGGTGTCATGACTGCTTTTCTAAAATGATACATGGTTTCAGAAAAGAGAGTCTGTAAGTACACAGTCAGAGGGCTTCGTAGACAGTGGGAGCAGCGGAAACGTGTGCAAGATGTTTTATGTGATAAAGCAGGCATCGTGGAGTTGGAACATCTGTTTTGATGTATTAGTCAAAGAGTTTGACATCATCAAAATGGTAGATGAACCTTGTATAAACAAAAAGGTAGTAGGGAGTATGGTGACGATCCTCGTAGAGTACGTGGATGACATACTCTTGATAGGGAAGGAGTTTCCTATGCTACGCTCGATCAATCTCCGCTTATCACAATGATTCTCTACATAGGATCAAAGTGATACCTACTAAATCCTGGGTTTTGGATCTATGAGATAGATCTAAATGGATGTTAGAATTCTAACTAGATGTAGTGAGATGGTATCAATCGATCCTGGGGAGAATCAATGGAAGTGTTCCAGGGTGATAAGGACGACTGAATGTCAGTCACAGGCATTGTCTTTACCCTCTATGGAGGGACGGTATGTTGGAAGAGTTCCAAGCTAGATACCGTGACATACTAGACGATTTAGTAGTCTGGATGTATATTTGTTCATGAGATGAATATAGTTCCTCCCATTGTGTGACAATGGAGTTGTGGTTTAGGCCTAGGAACGCCCGTCCCATCAGTGATCCAGACATATTCTGAGGCAGTGTCACCTGATCATGGAGATAGTTGATCTCCAGGGTGATCGAGGTTAGGAGAGTAGACTCAGAGGACAACACGGCGGATCCACTCACAAAGGCCTTTTCCCAGAGAGAGACTATTATGGGATGGTTGAGTATGAGATACTGCAACCACTGCTATCAGATGGCCCTAGTGCAAGTGGGAGACTGTTAGTTATATGTATGCCCTAGAGGCCATTACTATACATAGGATGTATATTGTAGTGGATGCTTGGACATATATAGGGAGGACTTTCTTGCTCGACATGATAGTATGCTATCTGGTTGCTCTTTACCTTAACGTGTACACTGATTGTCTCTCTGTTACATGTTGGTAAAGCCCTTAGGATGTGTACTTGACTACCTGGATTATGATGCGGATCATACTAGTGGGGACATGGTAGTCCATAAGTACATCCTTCAAGGTCCCTAGTCGTGGGTGTATCGAGACGGGGCATCGATATACCAGAGTAGACTAGCGTATACCTTCTCGACCTATACAGATGGGCGATGGATGATCCCATATCCATTGGTGTTTGACATCAGAGATGATATACGGGTGCTCAGTGGAGACTGGGTACACTGGACGGACTCGCCGAGAACTCCCAGATGGTATTATACCTCACGTCAGATGGCAGTTCTCTGGTGACACTGGTACAGGTTAGTATGTAGACCCGAGATCGTCATAGAGTCTTGTATGATTCCTACTGTGCTTTGATTTCCACCTTACCACGTCCAAGATGGCGTGCAAAACGGTGGTTTTTGGGTATAGTCCCGAATCATATGGAGGCAATGAGCGATAGGAGGGGATTCGTCTCTCCCGGTATAGGGAGTTGATGTTGTGCTGTGTTCGATTGGCTATAACCGGAAATCCCTGGCCAGGGTTGCAGAGATTTACTGGTAAGTGTTACCAGTAGTTTCTCGAACTGTTATAGACCTTATATCGACACGACTTATCGAGCTACTGGGGTCTGACGTTTACTACCCCTAGGCGAGATATGCGACATATCAGACGAACAGAACGGACTGTACGGTAAGTGTTACTGGTTGGATTCACAGGAGTGTAAGCGGGCTTGCTCGTCGATCTTCTGATCGCTCAATACCCGGATGGCCGTTACGTTTAGCAGACCGCTTGCGGCTTGTGGGTGCTTGATATGATCATCATCTGCTGCCGGCGTATTGACGAGTCTTTAGAGTCCTACACAGAGGTTTCCTGGCTCAAGCGAAACGAAATAGGAGCGTATATGAGATATGTGTGGGACCGAGAATAATACCAGTATGTGATACTGTATTCTATTCTCGCGATTTGTATCATTGGACGGTTATATGAGATATAGCCGGGTTACCGAATCAAGTGTTGATTCGATACATTGATACACTAAATATTAGTCGGTTATATGCAGTATGACCGGATCATTACATCAAGCGTTGATTTAATGATTTAATGCATAATTATATATTTGATATATTACTTTGGATTAACTAGTATTGGTTCACTTAAGATGGATTTTCTCACTTGATGTGCACATTGTATATGCGATATATTTTTGTGCACTTGATTGTATCATGTTTGATGATACATGCAAATTAGGGTGTGTGTATGCTTTAAACTATGTTTAGTAAATGGTTAGGGTTTCATTTCATTTGCTTTTTTTACTTATTTATTTATTTATTTATTCATTTTGGTAAGAAATAAAATGGTGATTTTATTTGGATTTCACTTGAAGCTTCATGAAGCTTTGAAAGTCAAACCATTTTGTTTCTTTCCTAAACCCTAACCCTTTAACTAAACCCTAGTTCATTCTCTACATGAGTTAGCCTCACCCATGGTTGGATTATGATAACTCTTCACTTGATTTTTATTTCAATGATATTCTTTTCTTCTTCTTCTTCTTCTTCTTCTTGAAAAAGAAAAGAAAAGCTTGCTTCAAAAATGTCAAGTGATCATTCCAAGTGAGAAATCCAAATCCAAAGTGAACCCACTTCCTATTTCTTCATCCTCTACCACTTGCCAAGTAGTATAGGGTGTTTTCTTCACAAGTTTCATGACTTGGCGAAGTTGGAGCTTGATCTTGAGTTGCCTCGACGTAGATCATCTTCGGCATCGAAGTCGACGACCTAGCCCGATCATTTCTTCGACGAAACCATCGCTAGAGTCCGGGATCCGATGATCGCAGCAGAGGGACATCATCACGGAGCTAAGGAAGTGGAGGACCGGATCTACAAAGATTGTAGTCTCTTTCACTTAGCAGTAAAATTGTTTACTACTTGCATGTTTCGCCTAATCTCTAGTTAACGATCTATATTAGGGTTTCTCGGCACCGGAAAATTTTGAAATTGGCATGGTTGATGCCTTGTGAGACCTCATTAGTGTGCCTAGGAACCCTACAGTGGTATCAGAGCCTAGCTAGAGCTTTAGGCGAAGTGTAGACGAAGTCAGAAGTCCGATCGAACCCGTAAACCCCGACAAAACCCTTCTCTGTACATTTTTCAAAACAGTGGATTTTTGTGAATTAAAAATTCTCAGAAAAACAATCAGGAAAAACTAAGAATTACTGTGAAGTACGGTCCACTAAGTCAATAATTTGACCTTGGAACCGCGGCGAAACCACGGGTTTGGCGGCGGTTCCGCGGCCAAAATTTGGACTTAGTCCCTCAAATTTCATATATTTATTCTTAGGTCCTTTATTGGCAATTTTTTATGGGAATTTTTTAATTCCACTCAAGTGTTGAGTTTTCTAGGGTTTTATTGGGGACTAGTTAATTTGATCGGATAATTTAACTTCGTTTATGTTTTTCCGGATATTTTAGAAACTGTTAAAAAATTCGACCGGATATAAATACCCACTTTTTCCCCTGCCGGGAAATTTCCAAGTGTTGGATTTTTCCGTAGTTTAAGAATGTTCTAAGTAGTGCAAGTAACGCGATGGACCCTCTAGAAGACAACAAACCTTAACTCGATTATGTGACCGTCTTGAACTGCCCTTTGAACCTTCGGGTTTAGGGCAGTACGGTGTGCCACATGTGAGGCGTTGGCTTGACCCTTCTACGGCTGGACCGTTGGTACTGAGGCATGAACTGGATGTTTTTAAACTTGTTTCATGTGTTGAGCTGTTTCGGGAGAACTTGGGTGTTTGATTGTTTGATCGGAAAGTTTAACATTTTCTATTTATCCGGAATGTGATACAACATTTGGAATTCACAAGTAGTTATGAGATAACTGAATGAATGTTATAAATCTAGCAGTTTAGTCTCACTTGATTGGTTGCCACGGAATTTTGATGCGATCAAAAGTCTGTCGCAATCACGTAGCGTACGCGGATACTCGCCGGGTAAACTTAATAGACAGCTACACCCCATAGCCCCGACCAAGTGACTGTAGGAGAACCCCGTCGCCGAAAACATCCGTTCGGGTGCTCGCGGCAGCGGTGTTCCGCCTTGGTGCACTTCGTCGACGGCATCGGGGGTGCGGCCGCCTTATAAAGTTTGCGACGAGCATTCGATCAAAATGTCGGGAATCTTGTTGAATTGCCCGACTTAACATTGAAAAGAGTTTTCGATAATGAGACTAAAATGCGGGGTTTATAATTGTTAGGCATGCGATGTCTAAGGAATTTATTTGATTAGGCATGCGATGTCTAAAGAGGTTGCGGATTCCAACTATTGTAGTTTTACACTTTCTTTTCTGTGACCGTAAGTGTAATATGTGATATCGCCGGTTTCGTTGCTATATGTCAACGACAATTGGGATGGGCATATTTACTTACGTTGATGACATGTGATGTTATGTGTTGCTGGATATGTTATATTGGATCGTCGTGTTTGAATAGCCGGGTTTTTTTTTATGTGAGATGAGTGTTTTTCATTTTCATTCATGTAAAAACTTGTATGTAATATTCTTTTATTGGGGCACTTCCAGGTTGCGGAAGATGTCACCCTTTGTATATTATTTACTTTTCCGCACTAGGATAGACCCAAGGAGGAGGGCACAAGTAACCGGGTTCTGGAGTCCAGTGGGAGACCAACTCGAGGAGTCGAGTCCGGGTCTCCTAACTCTAGAATTGGTAGGGTTACTTGCCGCTCTCGTAGGGGTCTAGGGGTGTGGGTTTGGCTATTCATCGCGACCGTGGAATCCATGTTTTATACCGCCTCGTATTGAAAACACGGACGTCCTAGTATATCCAATGTTTCATATGATTCTTCTGCTGCGATATCTGTGATGTGATCATGTGATGTTCTGTGATAAATACTGTATATAGTATATATGATATATTATATAGACATTACTTATGTTTTACACCCGCGCTAGCCCTGCCCCGCTCTGCCGTTAGTTACCTAACCTAACGGTGCATGAGGGGACATCGAGGCTTAATGCGGATGGCATAAGTGTACGTCTTATTTATCTGTGATGTTTAGGTACTTAAATGATGGGACTTCATTAATGAGATTAATGAAATAAAAGAAACCTAAGATGTTGTGGAATCGAATTTCAAAAATAAAACAGGTAGCTACAGTTCTTGCTTTGCACAGCGGTATATATGATATATCCTGCACCTTATTCGATGAGGAAAGGGCCGACGATCCCTTCACCGGGAGTGACCCCTTTAGCAATAACTGGCAGATGCTACACCCCTCGGTTTGTCTTTTGATAGCTTCTATAGTTTCTGCTTTGCACAGTGATATATATGATATATCCCGCACCTCATTCGACGAGAAAAGGGCCGACGATCCCTTCACCGGGAGTGACCCCTTTAGCAAAACTAGAAAAGCCTAAAAAACACTCCATTTCAAAATTCATTCGATCCTACAACGATATCAAGTTCATTACGCAATAGGTTTTCAGAAAAACCTGTCGTAGCCCTCCGTCATTTCAGATAAGTACTAGGTAGTATTCGTGCTGCGGTAGTTTGGCCTCCGTCAAGGCGTAGTGTACGGTAGCTAACTAGTGCTTATCCGCTAGCATATGATGCGATTGGATTAGGGTATTCGTACGGCGTTGTTTGGCCTCCGTCAAGGGTCGTGCAGGTGGGTTTAATTCAATCAGGAAATGACGGGTTGAACTTGACTAGCGGACTATGGGTAGTTTGGCCTCCGTCAAGGTCATAGGACGCTAGGGGCAAAATTATCGGGAATTTCAAGTGTTGAAATTTGCAATGAGATTGCATACCTTCTATGAGATAGTTGGATCCCGATACCCACTGCGAGTAAGAGTTACTCCTGGGAGATTTTTATACATTACAATTAGCCGATCAAGTAGGTGTCTAGAAAGGTGTTAACGAGGTTACGCCTCTGGGAAAATGAGGTTTACATTAATTAGGTTCGTGCGAAAGCACGGGGGACCTCCCACAAAGTACCGACACTGGCCTGGCTGAAAGATTGGCGAACTTGTAGTGTGTAATTAATCCCGGCTAGTCTTTCCTTTTAGGGTTTGAAGGAAGATTTGATAAAAACAGTGGGAGCCATCCTGATTAGATAAAATAATAACCAATCTGATCTTGCAAGAGCATACGCAGAGTGTTTTCTTCTCTCTCTCTCCAGGTAGCGACCATGTCACGCCTTAATCAAGATAATAAAACGGATATATTGACCGAACCCGCTTGTTATACTGAGCTGGGGAACGTTGGTCCCGCTCCAACTTATAATTGTTATAAGACAGAGCAGGAAATAGGGGAATACCAGAATTCCTATGCCGCCCAAACGAAGAAAGTGCATATGATGCATCATCTTCGGGTGTGTTCATTACAAAGAACTGTTTCTCTGTATCCTCTGCGTCCTGGGTATTTGATACCGAATCAGGATCCCAGATATGTAATCTGATACATAGGGCTACAGAAAGGTAGAGAACTAAGAAGGGTGATAAGTTTTATGAGACAGAAAACGGTGCAAGTGTTGCAGCCAAGTCTGTTGGTCACTGTCACCCTGTATTCCAAATACATTGATTCTGAACGAATGTTATTAGATACCGAACCTGATATACAAAATCATATCAGTCTCTTTATTAGTAATGAAATGATAAAATTTTGTATTGTTGGATAATGTTTTGAACATTTCCTATATCAAATGTTGATCGGTTCAGGCACGTTATCTAAAACCATTGATGTTCTAAATCAAACTACAGTTCTTAGTATACGGAACACACATAAGAGGAAGAGTTCAGAAATGAACGGATCCTTCTTGAGGTATTGTAGACTAGGTCATATCAATGCGACCCGACTAGCTAAGTTGCACATAGATGCATATTTAAATCTATTTGAATTTACATGTTGTGAAAACTTGCCGGTCATGTCACAAAGATAAGATGACCACAGCTCTGTTTATTGGAAGCAGAGAAAGAGTTAGTGTACTCTTGGGACTGATACATGTTGATGTATGTAAGGTCTCCCGTCTACACATGCCAAGACCGGTTCTTTGTACTTCATTATATTTTCTGATAATCTCTCTAGATTCAGAAATATGTTCCTGTTGAAACACAAGTCCGAACCTTTTGAGATATTCACAGAATATAAGTTAGAAGTAGAGAACCAATACGGGTATAAGTATTATGTCCTTTGATGAGATCAGGGAGGAGAATACTTGAGCACGGAATTCCGGGACTATTCTAAAGGAGAATGAGATTCTCTCTCAGAATGACTCCTCCGTATACACCATAGCACGATGGTATATCGGGGCGGAGCAATAACATCCTATCTGATATGGTGTGCTCTATGATGAGTACTACTGAGTTACCCATTTCCTTTTTGGGAGTTTTGCGCTTGAGAAGCTGCATACCTATTGAATAGGGTTCCAATCAAATTAATTGCCTACCACTTCATATGTGATATGGAAAGGGAAGAGTCCATATCTTAAGTTTGTTAAGATTTGGGTTGTCCAGCCTATGTCTAAAAAGCAAAATCCGGACAAGCTCGAGGCAAGATCTGTTATGTAGAACTGGAAATGTTCCAGCTATACAAACTGCAGCTGATGATTTGAAAGAACCAAATGATTCAATAATTACCAACGAACCTCAGCCTCTCCGCCGATCTAGTAGGGTTCCTCACCCACCTGAGAGATACTTCTGTTTCTCTATGACAGTGGGAGCGAGGATTGCATCATGAGATGATGACCCAACTAGTTTCGAGCTGGCCATCAGGAGTGGGACTCTGTAAGAATGGCTGGATGCTTAGCGATCAGAGATGGAATCCTTATACACCAACAAAGTATGGACTTTGGTTGCTATATCTGAAGGGTTAAATCCCCATCAGGAGCAAGTATATCTTGAGAAGATTACTTGGTGTACTTGGAAAAGTTGAGACTTTCAAAGCTAGACTTGTTAAAGGTTTGCATCATTGACCAGGTATGGATCTTGTTGAAACCTTTTCTAAGTAGCTATGCTTAAGTCCATCCAGATCCTACTTGCCACGGCTACATACCATGACTACGATATCTGGTGGTTGGGTGTCATGACTGCTTTTCTAAAATGATACATAGTTTCAGAAAAGAGAGTCTGTAAGTACACAGTCAGAGGGCTTCGTAGACAGTGGGAGCAGCGGAAACGTGTGCAAGATGTTTTATGTGATAAAGCAGGTATCGCGGAGTTGGAACATCTGTTTTAATGTATTAGTCAAAGAGTTTGACATCATCAAAATGGTAGATGAACCTTGTATAAACAAAAAGGTAGTAGGGAGTATGGTGACGATCCTCGTAGAGTACGTGGATGACATACTCTTGATAGGGAGGGATTTTCCTATGCTACGCTCGATCAATCTCCGCTTATCACAATGATTCTCCACATAGAATCAAAGTGATACCTACTAAATCCTGGGTTTTGGATCTATGAGATAGATCTAAATGGATGTTAGGATTCTCACTAGATGTAGTGAGATGGTATCAATCGATCCTGGGGAGAATCACTGGAAGTGTTCCAGGGTGATAAGGACGACTGAATGTCAGTCACAAGCATTGTCTTTACCCTCTATGGAGAGACGGTATGTTGGAAGAGTTCCAAGCTAGATACCGTGACATACTAGACGATTAAAGGCAAGATACATCGCTACTTAAGATGCTACCAAAGAGGCAGTCTGGATGTATATTTGTTCATGAGATGAATATAGTTCCTCCCATTGTGTGACAATGGAGTTGTGTCTTAGGCCTAGGAACGCCCGTCCCATCAGTGATCCAGACATATTCTGAGGCAGTGTCACCTGATCATGGAGATAGTTGATCTCCAGGGTGATCGAGGTTAGGAGAGTAGACTCAGAGGACAACACGGAGGATCCACTCACAAAGGCTTTTTCCCAGAGAGAGACTATTATGGGATGGTTGAGTATGAGATACTGCAACCACTGCTATCAAATGGCCCTAGTGCAAGTGGTAGATTGTTAGTTATATGTATGCCCTAGAGGCCATTACTATACATAGGATGTATATTGTAGTGGATGCTTGGACATATATAGGGAGGACTTTCTTGCTCGACGTGATAGTATATGCTATCTGGTTGCTCTTTACCTTAACGTGTACACTGATTGTCTCTCTGTTACATATTGTTAAAGCCCTTAGGATGTGTACTTGACTACCTGGACTATGATGTGGATCATACTAGTGGGGACATGGTAGTCCATAAGTACATCCTTCAAGGTCCCTAGTCGTGGGTGTATCGAGACGGGGCATCGATATACCAGAGTAGACTAGCGTATACCTTCTCGACCCATACAGATGGGCGATGGATGATCCCATATCCATTGGTGTTTGACATCAGAGATGATATATGGGTGCTCAGTGGAGACTGGGTACACTGGACGGACTCGCCGAGAACTCCCAGATGGTATTATACCTCACGTCAGATGGCAGTTCTCTGGTGACACTGGTACAGGTTAGTCTGTAGACCCGAGATCGTCATAGAGTCTTGTGTGATTCCCGCCGTGCTTTGATTTCCACCTTACCACGTCCAAGAGGGCATGCAAAACGGTGGTTTTTGGGTACAGTCCCGAATCATATGGAGGCAATGAGCGATAGGAGGGGATTCGTCTCTCCCGGTATTGGGAGTTGATGTTGCGCTGTGTTCGATTGGCTATAACCGGAAATCCCTGGCCAGGGTTGCTGAGATTTACTGGTAAGTGTTACCAGTAGTTTCTCGAACTGTTATAGACCTCATATCGACACGACTTATCGAGCTACTGGGGTCTGACGTTTACCATCCCTAGACGAGATATGCGGCATATCAGACGAACAGACCGGACTGTACGGTAAGTGTTACTGGTTGGATTCACAGGAGTGTGAGCGGGTGATTGTTAGCGATTCTGCGTGTTCAAGTTTAGTTAATTACCGCAATCAAAACGGTTTCGCTTGTAGCTAGCCGGTTGAGTACGGGTCGTCCGCAGGGAGATGGGAATCTTTTTCTATGTGCTTTAACGAGTTACGTCCAATTTTCCAGATTTGTTTGTGATTATCTAAGTGTTAAAATGATATGTAAAGAGAGCTTGTTAGGGTTAGGATTAGGTTAGTTTGAGTTAGGAGTCACTCACTTCTTTCGTTGCCACTCTTAATATCGGTGTTACGGTAATCGGCAACAACGGGGATTAGCACGACTAGGAAGGAACTTGCGAGTATAAGCTAGGCTTTCCAACGCTTAAGTTCTTCCTTTTGGTGCTTGTCCGTCCGTTCTTGGCTCTTAGCCATAACCTCGGGTTAATTCAACCACAACCGGTCTCACTACGGAATCACCGCTATCATGTAGGATAGGGTGCCGTAGGGAGCGGATTGTGGTTCAATTAACGGGAGTCGATTTAAGATGTTGGGCAAGGAAAGAGTGAGAGAGATTTCCTTCTCTCAAACTTCCCTTATCCTACCCTAACAAGTATGGAAACTACTCACACATCATAATGAAAAGAAAACAAAACAAAGAGGAAGATAGAAAGAAAGAGATTAGAAGATAACAACTAGCTATTTGCGACCTCACCTTGGCAAGGATCAAGCATAAGCATCATGGTTGTTTTAAGGATAAAGAAAAAGAGAAAGAAAGAAACAACAAGAAATAACAACAACTAAGCTAACAAATGAAAATTACAAGCATTTAACATAAGAGCAAGACAAGTATGATAATAAAATGAACTTCTTTATTCATCATTCTTCACTCACAAAAGCTCACTACATGTTTTTCAATGGAGAAGAGATGAGAAGAGGAAGAAGAACAAGTATTCTAAAACCTAGAAAATACAAGATTAAGCATCCATGGCTTCACAAGGTTCTGGGCTATTTATAGGCTGAAAAATGAAAACCTAGGGCAACAATCAGAACTAACATGGAATGACCAATCTGCCACCAAAAACTCTTCATGTGCGGTGCTTATATGTCCGCGGAACCGCGGCCTAGACCCCCTATTGGCCGCGGTTCCGCGGCCTTATAGATGAGTTGGGCCCTCCGGTTTCTTGTGGTCCCCTGGTTTGCTTTTCTCTGTAGTTTGGCATATGATTTTTCTGATAAACTTTCCACATTTCTTCCAGAATTTCTGTTGATCAAAAAGTGATTGAAAGTGGATCTTTTGCCATGATTTCCTTGAGCTCCGCGTAGATTTCTTGGATCTTGTGTTGCCATGGAGCCTTGTGCATGAAAATGACATTGATTTGCCATTTTGTCTCTTAACTGGTGTGTGGCAACAGACGGATAAAGAGCGGAGATCCGTGTTTTATCTGTGGTTGGCAGGAACCCGGATTTTGTCGTGTTTTTCCATGAATTTCATTGTTAAGAGCCGAGAACCTGTATCCTGCAATTGACTAGCAAACACGGCTCAAGAGTACCTACCGATATGCAATGTGATAAAAATTGGGCGGTATAAAAATGCAAAAATCTGATATGAACAAATACCCCCAAACTTATCATTTGCTCGTCCCGAGCAAAGCCAATTTATTCACAAAAAATTTCCTAACCTCACTTTCACAGGGAACGCGATTGCACTGAGCATGTGCAACAAGCTGTTAAACCTCTAGGTGTCCCTAGTAGGAGGAGTGTTGTCTCCTGAGGGTTTTCAGCGGATTACACCCACAAAATCTGGTCAAGCTAGTTTTGCGAAATTACTATGATTCAAACCCCTATAGTTTTGTTTCAGAAAATAACAATTCTATGATCCCAAGTCTATACTATCAAACCCTTATTTTTCACACCTCGCTTTTTTTTTAACTACAGATTTTATATGTCTTTACGTGCAGTGCAAATAGTGTCGTTAAGTTTCCAGAAGGATCGATTAAAGTCATCATGTCACACAGTAAAGCCCAGATAAAAAATTTAAAAAAAGATCACATAAGTTTTATAAAGAGTTAAGTATTTTTCAAGTTTCGTTTTCCAGTAAAGTTTCAACTTCAGAATTTCTATCTTCCTTAACAGGAAACTAGGTCTTATTTTTCACTCCAACTTTTTCTTGTTTTCATTTCATACACACCTCTGTGAACGTGCAATAGTCTTTATCATAGAATAAAACCTTCATATCTCCGCTAAATTTTTTATAAAAGCCTGTCTTTTATCAAGATTATTCTCACACAAAGAACCGTTAGGAATTTTAACTCGGAGAGAACACTTGCTTGACTTTGTTTTAATCTGGACTTTCTAGGCTTCTTAGCAAGCTTTGGGCCAATGCACCCAAACCAGTTGGCTTTAGGGCATTAGGTGTAGAAACACCCCAGCGGACTTAATTACTCAAGTTACCTAGGTCCAAAAACAAAAGACAGTTTGGCGTGAAAATCATGATGATTCAATACGAACGGAGATATAACCGGCAATTCAATTATTTTTTGGATAAAAGACGTTTTTAGTGGGTTTTGGTGTGTAATCATTCCAATCAAGTTTCGGATGGGTTATTTTTCAGACTTAGTTCCAATTAAGGTATCAATAACATTCCTTCATATTCACTTCACTTCATAAACTATTCTTGACATTACTTATTTCAGAACAAACCTATTTGATCCTCAGAAAATCATTTATCCATTTAAAAGTTTTTAGACAGAAAAGACTTGTCATCTAATTTCCAAAACTCACGACACGTGTAGTGTGATGTAAAGACGTATATCAGCTATAGTTAACTTCAAAGGAGAGTTATTTCTCAGGTTTTCAAAATCTAAAAATAAGATTTAGTTATTTTTATTTTATCAAACAAAACCGTCGAAATGTTGAATCAGAGTCCTCCCACTAGCTAACTTGACAAAAAAGTTTTTATGTTTTTAGAAAATTTTCAGATTTTTATGGATTTTAATATGCAGATGCAAAATATACATATGAATGCGAAGGTTAGAAATGCGTACCGAGCGTACCCCCAAACTTAAACTGGACAGTGTCCTCACTGTCATTGCATGAAGAGATTATTTGAAGGGTCAAAATTGTCAGTTAGCGATACCCAAATTTTTTTTTGTTTTTGTTTTTAAAGAAAAGAAAAAGAAAAAAGAATATCCACAAATATGTACAAAATGGTATATACATACCCCCAAACTTATTTGGAACAGTGTCCACTGTTCTTGGCTGGATAACCGAAGTTTGGGGGTAGGCAGAGAAAGATCATGCAGGGTAAACCGGCTCCTGTAAGAACAGGAGCTCCTCTGTTGGTTCGGCGCTAAGGTACGGTTTAAGTCGGTGTCCGTTCACTTTGAAAAATGAACCGTCCTTTGGATTTTCCAAATCCACAGCGCCATGCAGATACACATTCCGCACAAAATACGGCCCTTTCCAGCGAGATCTGAGCTTTCCTGGATGGAAGTGAAGTCGGGTGTCGTAAAGCAGTACCTGCTGACCAGGTACGAAAGTTTTGCGCAAAAGGTGTTTATCGTGAAACACCTTCGTTCGATTCTTAACGACAACCGCGTTATCGTAAGCCTCATCCCTAAGCTCGCTCAATTCATTCAACTGCAGCTTCCGATGGCTGCCCGCATCCTCGAGAGACAGGTTCAGCTCCTTTATCGCTCAAAATGCGCGATGCACTATTTCGACAGGTAGGTGGCAGGCTTTTCCGTACACAAGCCGATAGGGAGACATTCCAAGGTCGGTCTTATAAGCGGTTCGAAATGCCCAAAGGGCATTAGTGAGTTTTAGCGACCAATCCTTACGGTTCTTGGAAACCGTCTTCTCCAGTATCTGCTTGATTTGCCGATTTGAAACTTCGGCCTGCCCGCAGGTTTGGGGGTGGTAGGGCGTGGATAGCTTATGATTAATGGAGTATTTCCGCATCAAGGCCTCGAAAGTTTTGTTGCAGAAATGACTTCCATTGTCGCTAATGATAGCTCGGGGGTGCCCAAAACGGGAGAAAATGTTTTCTTTAAGAAACCTAATGACAACCTTGTTGTCGTTAGTCCGGCTGGGCACAGCCTCTACCCATTTAGAGACGTAATCAACAGCGAGAAGGATGTACAAGTTCCCAAAAGAGCTGGGAAACGGCCCCATGAAATCTATCCCCCAAACATCGAAAATCTCCACAACCAAGATCGGTTGGAGCGGCATCTCGTTCCTCCGGGATATCCGGCCCAAGTGTTGGCACCGGGAGCAAGTCTTGCAATAGTCATGAGCGTCTTTGAAGAGTTGTGGCCAGTAGAAACCACATTGCAAGATCTTCTCAGCTGTCTTTCTGGGGCCAAAATGCCCGCCACACGCTTGATCGTGGCAAAATGACAGCACACTCTTGAATTCCTCGTCAGGGACACACCGACGAATAATCTGGTCGGGACAGTACTTGAACAAATAGGGTTCGTCCCAGTAAAAGTGTTTTACTTGGGATAAGAAGCGATGTCTGTCCTGACTTGACCATTCAGTCGGTAGTAATCCCGTGGCCAAATAGTTCACAATATCTGCGAACCAGGGTTCGCAAGATACTGTCAAGAGCTGTTCATCCGGGAAAACGTCGTTGATTGGAATTGGAAGCGACGGCGAAGAAGGAAGTCGTGAGAGATGGTCGGCAACTACGTTTTCACATCCTCGTTTGTCCTTAATGACAAGGTCAAACTCTTGAAGCAAGAGGATCCAACGTATTAACCGAGATTTTGCATCTTTCTTCGCAAAAAGATGGCGCAGAGCAGAATGGTCTGTGTAGACAATGACCGGAGAGCCGATGAGGTAGGGCCTGAACTTTTCTAAAGCAAATACAACAGCCAAGAATTCCTTCTCAGTTGTTGTATAATTGAGTTGGGCGTCGTTCTGGGTTCGGCTCGCATAATAGATTACGTGCGGCATCTTGTTGATGTGTTGTCCAAGGACAGCACCAATGGCAAAGTCGGATGCATCGCACATAATCTCAAATGGGTGCGTCCAGTCAGGTGAAGAAAGAACGGGAGAAGAAGTGAGTGAGCGTTTCAATGACTCGAATGCAGTCACACAGCTCGAGTTGAAGTCGAATGGCGTATTCTTGGCCAGTAAAAGAGTCAAGGGCCTAGCAATCTTGCTAAAGTCCTTGATGAACCGTCTATAGAAACCGGCATGGCCAAGGAAGGCTCGGATATCTCTGACGCATCGGGGAGGAGGTAGATTGGAAATGACCTCAATCTTTGCTTTGTCAACCTCTATGCCATTTTGCGAGATGATATGTCCTAAGACAATACCTTCGCGCACCATGAAGTGGCACTTCTCCCAATTCAAAGTGAGATTCTTGTCCTTACATCGGGTAAGGACAGCGTCAAGATGCAGCAAACACTCGTTGAAGGAATCGCCGAAGATGGAGAAATCATCCATGAAAATCTCCAGAAATTTTTCCACCATGTCTGAGAGGATTCCCATCATACACCGCTGGAAGGTAGCGGGCGCATTGCATAACCCAAAGGGCATGCGTCGATATGCAAACGTGCCGAAAGGACAAGTGAAAGTGGTCTTGTCCTGGTCTTTTTCGGTGATGGGAATTTGATTATAGCCGGAGTAGCCATCAAGAAAGCAGTAGTACTCGTGTCCGTCCAATCGTTCAAGCATTTGGTCAATGAAAGGTAGCGGAAAGTGGTCCTTCCGCGTTGCGGCGTTGAGTTTTCTGTAATCAATGCATACTCGCCACCCAGTTTGGGTGCGAGTAGGGATTAACTCGTTCGCCTCGTTGGTTATGACCGTGATGCCCGACTTCTTGGGGACAATATGAATGTGGCTAACCCACTGGCTATCAGAGATAGGGTAAATGATACCACTATCTAGACATTTTACGATCTCCTTCTTCACAGCCTCTTTCATGACTGGATTGAGACGTCTTTGTGGATCCCGGGCTGGTTTGGCATCATCCATCAGATGAATGTGATGCTCAATGATCAGGGGACTAATCCCCTTGATGTCCGCCATGGACCAGCCAAAAGCTTGCCTGTTGCTGTGCAAGACCGCGAGAAGGGCTTTCTCTTGCTCTGGAGCTAGAGAAGCCGAAATGATGACAGGGAGGGTCTCGTTGTCACCTAAGTAAGCATACTTAAGGTGAGACGGCAAAGGCTTGAGTTCGAGCGATGGAGGTGAAACGATTGAAGGCAAGATCGGTGCAGAGGTCTCGAACTCAAAGGACTCCAGCAAAGGTTCAAAACGAGTGTAAGCGACCGAGTTGGATGGTTCAGGTAACTCATCCGGAAATTCGAAAGATTCAAACTCGGGTTGTGCGCGGATAAGATCGTTCTAGAACGTGAAACACTCGTAGTCGTTGTCGGGCGCAGAAACAGCAGCAGGTTCGAGGAGGAACGCACTAGTGGCGTCAAGATTATCGTGATCAAACAGAAACTCCTCGAATTCACATTCTTCTGGGGTGATCTCCTGGATCGAGCAGACGTCCAGTATATGAGCATTAGGTTCGGCGGGCTGATTCCCCAACCTAAAAATGTTGAGTTCAATCGTCATGTATCCAAAAGAGAGGTTCATCGAACCATTGCGACAATTGATCACAGCATTTGAGGTTGCAAGGAATGGGCGACCGAGTATCACCGGAATTTGATTCCGGGGGTTAGCTACAGGCTGTGTGTCTAAGACAATAAAGTCAACGGGGAATATGAAGTCCCCGACTTTTATTAACACATCCTCTAGCTCACCCCTAGGATGGGTGATCGATCGGTCGGCCATTTGGAGAGTGCAGTGTGTGGGTTTCAGCTCTCCGACGCCTAATTGCTCGTATACTGAGTATGGAAGCAGGTTAACACTGGCACCAAGATCTAATAGTGCGCGGTTGATGTTCTTATCCCCAATGGTAATAGAAATCGTAGGACAGCCAGGGTCCTTCCGTTTTTGTGGTAAAGATTGGGTAAAGGCATCACTCACAGCACTAGCCAAGAAAACTTTCTTGGGTACGTGAGACTTCCTCTTTTTCGTGCACAAGTCCTTTAAGATTTTCGCGTAGGTCGGGACTTGTTGGACAGTATCTAAAAGAGGAATGTTAATGTTAACCTGCTTAAATAACTCCAGAATCTTCTCCATTTGTGGATTTTGTTTATTAGACCTCAACCGGTTTGGAAATGGGACGTTTTTAAAATTGGTTGAGTCTAATGCTTGTGGAGGAGATTGTGGAGTTGGAACGGATCCCAGAACAGGTGTTTTCGTGGAGTGAGAAGTGGGTCCATTCAGAGCAGAAGAAGAGGAAGGAGAGCCTTGTGAAGAACGGAGAATAGGCTCAGAAGACGAAGAAGCAGGAGAAGAAGAAGAAGAAGAAGCGGCCGGGGTGTCATCGTTGATCCGTGTGCCAATGTTGTTTTGCAGCATCCTTCCCGATCTCAATGTGGTCATAGCACTCATATTATGATTCTGTTGTTCAAGAGCAACAAGTACATTCTGTGGGTGACCGGGATTTGGGAGTGGTTGGGACGGGAGCTTCCCCTTCTCTCGCTCGCTTAAGGCCGCATTCAGCTGTGCAATCTGGGCCTCGATGGTCTTGATGCTTTGCCCGTGAGCGGCAGTGTGTTGCACTAAGGACTGAATGGAAGACTGGATGTTGGCAGTGGATTGTGTCGATTGTTTGACGAATGCCTCCAGACTTCGTTCGAGCGAGGAAACCTTATCGTTGTTTGACGGAACAAAGTTGTTTGGTGGAAAAGAATTGTTGGGTGCAAAGTTGTTCGTATGATTTTGAAAAGGTTGGGGTTGGAAGGGCTGCTGAAACTGAGTTTGTTATTGCGCTTGTTGTTGCGGCGGAGGGGGCCTTTGGAAATTGTTACCTTGGAATTGATTCTGATTCTGATTCCAGACGAAATTGGGGTGGTTCCTCCAACCGGGATTGTAGGTGGAAGAGTATGGATCATTCCTCGGTCTTTGCTGAAATGCAGCATTAACCTGATCCTGTCCTTGCGATGGTGGATTGTAAGGACACTCTTCGGTTAAGTGAGAAGGATCGGAACAACAAGCGCAGATGGTACGAAGGGGAAGAACAGGGGTAGGATCAGGAGAAGAGAATTTGCTCTCTATCGCTTCAAGCTTTCTCGTTATTGCAGCCATTTCAGCTTTCATCGCAATAGAGACATCAAGTTGGTGAATTCCTACCCTAGACTGACCGGTAGAAGTGGAGGTAGAAGAAGAAGAAGTCGGTCTGGTGCTCTCCCATTGTAGCGTTTGCTCCGCAAGGTCGTCAAAGAATTGCCACGCTTCCTCGTCAGATTTCGATAGGAAGTGGCCCTGACAGATCGTTTCCAACAACTGCTTCGTTGCTGGGTTCAGGCCCTCGTATAAGGTTTGGCAAAGTTGCCATTTCTCTATACCGTGGTGAGGACACTGAACAAGAAGGTCTTTGTACCGGTCAAAGCACTTCCAGAAGGGTTCAGAAGGAAGCTGAGAGAATTGGTTGATTTCATTGCGGATCCTTGCGGTTTTATGATTCGGATAGAATTTTTTTAGAAACGCTTTAACAAACTCGTCCCAACTGGTTATTGAGTGGGAAGCGGTGCTATACAGCCATTTTTCAGCAAGATCGCATAAAGTGAACGGAATGACCCGTAGACGTATAGCATCGTCCGACAGTTGGGTAGTTTTCATCATGGCACAAACGTTCTGAAATTTATTGATGAAGATATAGGCATCTTCAGATTCAAGCCCATGAAATCGTGGAAGCATGTTGATGAAGTGGGGCTTAATTTCAAAATTATCCCCATTGGCCGGTGGAAGAGAAAGGCAGGTGGGAAGTGCAGAACGGGTGGGATAGAAACGATCCTGGAGCGCGATTCGCTGCGGCGCTACAACAGGAGGTGGTGGTGGGTTATTGGTCTCCGTAGGAGGTGGAGCCAATCCAGGGGTAGTCAAAGAGATGTTCGGATTAAATCCTGACATCGCGGAAGAAGAGGTTGGTGATGGTGAAGGTGAAGATGTATGAACAGAATTCCGGTCAACGTCGGAGTTGGCCGGCAAAGGTAAAGGTGAAAGAGGAGTGGACGGAGTTTCGACGTCTGAGTCGATCGCGTAGTCGGTAGCGACTAACGTAACGCGGACTAGGCGGGCGCTAGTGTCCCGAGTCCAAGCGGACATACACTAAACGAGTTTAGTATAGTCAAAGCGGAGAAGGTGAGGGTAAGAAAACGTCAATGGAGAAATACGATGGGTGGTGGGTGAAAAAATGGATTTGGCGACAAAGGGCAAGTTTTTATAAAAGTTTTTGATTTTTTTCTTTTTTTTTTCTTTTTAGAAAGAACTTTACAGAAATATGTACGGACTTACGGCTTTAAGCAATCGCAAATAAGATATGCACAATCTCACCTAGATCTAGGGTCACCTAGGTCTGCTAGACAGCTCCTAACTGTTCCAGAGGGCTAGAAATAGAACCTCAAACCGCCTCTTCTCCGTCTAATGCGGCCAGATAAGTGCCAGGTAAGTGGGAGGTTGTCCAACGCTTTCGCGAAGTTCCTTAATTAAATAACCACTTGCCTTCGTCACACTTGCCTAGGCACCGCAAAAGTCGGATAGGATAAACGGCTGATGCCTGTAACTAGTCCTCTGTCCTATTGAGCGCGAAGTCATTAGGGCTGAGTATAGTATTTTTTAATTTTAACAATGGTCAATGCATATGCTTTTTGTGATTTCTGGGGTCCTGGGAAGGGTGATGAAATCCCCACCCAATCTGAATTGGTTTCAAGCCCCTTAAGTCCGTATTAATGAATGCAAAGCGGTAACAAATCAACTGCAAACAATTTTTATTTTTAGCGCGGTGCAAAGAATCCTGCACAAGAACAGTTTATTGGAAGGGGGAAGAGAATTTGCGCAAAGAATGCTGCAGAAAACACAGTTTATTGGAGTCCAGAGGAGTGGGAGAGAGAAGAGAGACTCACCCAAAAATTTTGGCACGCTGAGGGGACCAAACGGCCGCGGTTCCGCGGCCTAAGCTGGCTTATGCCACGGTTCCGCGGCAATATGGAAGAGTTTGGCTTCTGGATTTCTGGTGTGAGCTCCTGTAGGTGTCCTCTGCTTGTTTGGATTTTCTGAATTTTTATTTGCTCACTGTGCCTGCTCCAGATTTTGACAGTAGACCGTTTGCTTCGTTTTTTGATCCGTCGCGGTGTAGCCGCGAAATATGGGTCTATCTTCCCACGTCTTTGGCACTGAATTTGAATTTCGTATCTTCCCACGTCTTTGGCACTGAATTTGAACTCCGTATTATCCTGCACACTTGCACAAAAACTAATCAAAAATAACAAAATGATTTTTCTTTACAAAGTATATATATATATATATTTTTGGTTATATTTATATTCACAAGTTAACCCGAAATTACACAAGGAAATAAACTACTGTCTCCCCGGCAACGGCGCCATTTGATTGTTAGCGATTCTGCGTGTTCAAGTTTAGTTAATTACCGCAATCAAAACGGTTTCGTTTGTAGCTAGCCGGTTGAGTACGGGTCGTCCGCAGGGAGATGGGAATCTTTTTCTATGTGCTTTAACGAGTTACGTCCAATTTTCCAGATTTGTTTGTGATTATCTAAGTGTTAAAATGATATGTAAAGAGAGCTTGTTAGGGTTAGGATTAGGTTAGTTTGAGTTAGGAGTCGCTCACTTCTTTCGTTGCCACTCTTAATATTGGTATTACGGTAATCGGCAACAACGGGGATTAGCACGACTAGGAAGGAACTTACGAGTATAAGCTAGGCTTTTCCAACGCTTAAGTTCTTCCTTTTGGTGTTTGTCCGTCCGTTCTTGGCTCTTAGCCATAACCTCGGGTTAATTCAACCACAACCGGTCTCACTACGGAATCACCGCTATCATGTAGGATAGGGTGCCGTAGGGAGCGGATTGTGGTTCAATTAACGGGAGTCGATTTAAGATGTTGGACAAGGAAAGAGTGAGAGAGATTTCCTTCTCTCAAACTTCCCTTATCCTACCCTAACAAGTATGGAAACTACTCACACATCATAATGAAAAGAAAACAAAACAAAGAGGAATATAGAAAGAAAGAGATTAGAAGATAACAACTAGCTATTTGCGACCTCACCTTGGCAAGGATCAAGCATAAGCATCATGGTTGTTTTAAGGATAAAGAAAAAGAGAAAGAAAGAAACAACAAGAAATAACAACAACTAAGCTAACAAATGAAAATTACAAGCATTTAACATAAGAGCAAGACAAGTATGATAATAAAATGAACTTCTTTATTCATCATTGTTCACTCACAAAAGCTCACTACAAGTTTTTCAATGGAGAAGAGATGAGAAGAGGAAGAAGAACAAGTATTCTAAAACCTAGAAAATACAAGATTAAGCACCCTTGGCTTCACAAGGTTCTGGGCTATTTATAGGCTGAAAATGAAAACCTAGGGCAACAATCAGAACTAACATGGAATGACCAATCTGCCCCCAAAAACTCTTCATGTGCGGCGCCTATATGGCCACGGAACCGCGGCCTAGACCCCCTATTAGCCGCGGTTCCGCGGCCTTATAGATGAGTTGGGCCCTCCGGTTTCTTGTGGTCCCCTGGTTTGCTTTTCTCTGTAGTTTGGCATATGATTTTTCTGATAAACTTTCCACATTTCTTCCAGAATTTCTGTTGATCAAAAGGTGATTGAAAGTGGATCTTTTGCCATGATTTCCTCGAGCTCCGCGTAGATTTCTTGGATCTTGTATTGCCATGGAGCCTTGTGCATGAAAATGACATTGATTTGCCATTTTGTCTCTTAACTGGTGTGTGGCAACAGACGGATAAAGAGCGGAGATCCGTGTTTTATCTGTGGTTGGCAGGAACCCGGATTTTGTCGTGTTTTTCCATGAATTTCATTGTTAAGAGCCGAGAACCTGTATCCTGCAATTGACTAGCAAACACGGCTCAAGAGTACCTACCGATATGCAATGTGATAAAAATTGGGCGCTATGAAAATGCAAAAATCTGATATGAACAGCGGGCTTGCTCGTCGATCTTCTGATCGCTCAATACCCGGGTAGCCGTTACGTTTAGCAGACCGCTTGCGGCTTGTGGGTGCTTGATATGATCATCATCTGCTGCCGGCGTATTGACGAGTCTTTAGAGTCCTACACAGAGGTTTCCTGGCTCAAGCGAAACGAAATAGGAGCGTATATGAGATATGTGCGGGACCGAGAATAATACCAGTATATGATACTGTATTCTATTCTCGCGATTTGTATCATTGGACGGTTATATGAGATATAGCCGGGTTACCGAATCAAGTGTTGATTCGATACATTGATACACTAAATATTAGTCGGTTATATGCAGTATGACCGGATCATTAAATCAAGCGTTGATTTAATGATTTAATGCATAATTATATATTTGATATATTACTTTGCATTAACTAGTATTGGTTCACTTAAGATGGATTTTCTCACTTGATGTGTACATTGTATATGTGATATATTTTTGTGCACTTGATTGTATCATGTTTGATGATACATGCAAACTTGGGTGTGTGTATGCTTTAAACTATGTTTAGTAAATGGTTAGGGTTTCATTTCATTTGCTTTTTTTATTTTCTTTTTTTACTTATTTATTTATTTATTCATTTTGGTAAGAAATAAAATGATGACTTTATTTGGATTTCACTTGAAGCTTCATGAAGCTTTGAAAGTCAAACCATTTTGTTTCTTTCCTAAACCCTAACCCTTTAACTAAACCCTAGTTCATTCTCTACATGAGTTAGCCTCACCCATGGTTGGATTATGATAACTCTTCACTTGATTTTTATTTCAATGATATTCTTTTCTTCTTCTTCTTCTTCTTGAAAAAGAAAAGAAAAGCTTGCTTCAAAAATGTCAAGTGATCATTCCAAGTGAGAAATCCAAATCCAAAGTGAACCCACTTCCTATTTCTTCATCCTCTACCACTTGCCAAGTAGTATAGGGTGTTTTCTTCACAAGTTTCATGACTTGGCGAAGTTGGAGCTTGATCTTGAGTTGCCTCGACGTAAATCATCTTCGGCATCGAAGTCGACGACCTAGCCCGATCATTTCTTCGACGAAACCATCGCTAGGGTCCGGGATCCGATGATCGCAGCGGAGGGACATCATCACGGAGCTAAGGAAGTGGAGGACCGGATCTACAAAGGTTGTAGTCTATTTCACTTAGCAGTAAAATTGTTTACTACTTGCATGTTTCGCCTAATCTCTAGTTAACGATCTATATTAGGGTTTCTCGGCACCAGAAAATTTTGAAATTGGCATGGTTGATGCCTTGTGAGACCTCATTAGTGTGCCTAGGAACCCTACACCCAACCCCAAAATTCCAAACTTTCAATCCAATAGACCCCTAAGTCGTTAAACTGGGAACAAATGACCTCTAAGTCGTTAAACTGGAAACATATGACCCCTAAGTCGTTAAACTGGGAACGAGGGAAATCCCCTCACAGCAAATGATGATTCGCTCCTGGTACCATATTCCAGTGTAGCGGTGCTGATGCCAAACCAAAACCAAAATCCCTAAATCTTCTCATGGCAAATGATGATTTGCTCCTGGTACCATATTCCAGTGTATCAATATTGATGTCAACCCAGATCACATCAAATCAGCAAGAAGACCAACGACCTCCCTGGCGGAATCAAGCTCTATCTCGGAAACAAGTCGAATCCCGACACCGTAGAAAGCGGAGCAAGTCAACTTCAACCCTGACACCGCAAAAAGCGGAGCAAGTCAAATCCAATCCCAACACCGCAGAAAGTGGAGCAAGTCAACTTCAATCCTGATACCGCAATAAGCGGAGCAAGTCAAATCCAATCCCTGACACCGCAAGAAGCGGAGCAAGTAAAATCCAGCACCGACCGTCCAAGTCGCAAAAAGGGCAGCACCGACCTCCACGTCGTCAAAATGGGAAACAAATCAAACCAACCAATTCCTACAACAACCTCTACATCAAACAGATGCTCTGTCTCGGGGATACGTCGACCAACAACACTTCGTGCCGGGGATACGTCAACCAGCGACACTCCATATCGGGGAAACGTCAAACAGACACTCCGTACCGGGGACATGTCAAGCAACAGACACTCCGTGCCAGGGAAACGTCAAACAGACACTCCGTGCCGGGGATACGTCAAACAACAGACACTTCGTGCCGGGAAAATGTCAAACAGACACTCCATGCCAGGGACACGTCAACTAGCGACACTCCGTACCGGCGAAACGTCAAAAAAACACTCCGTCTTAAGGATACGTCAACCAGAGACACTCCGTCTTGGGGATACGTCAACCAGCGACACTCCGTGCCCTGGAAACGTCAAACAGACACTCCGTGCCGGGGACACGTCGACCAGCGACACTCCATACCAGGGAAACGTCAAACAGACACTCCGTCTCTGGGATACGTCTACCAGCGACACTCCGTGCCGGGGACACGTCAAACAGCAAACACTCCATGCCGGGGAAATGTCAAACAGACACTCCGTGCCGGGGATATGTCGACAAGCAACACTTCATGCCGGGGACACGTCTACCAGCGACACTTCGTGCCGAGAAAACGTCAAACAGACACTCCGTTCTCACTCCATGCTGGGGATACATCATACACCGACACTCCGTCTCGGAGACACGTCAAGCATCGACCGTCCATGTCGTAAAAAGGGTTGTGCTAGCTTCCCAAAAGCGGGAACCAAATCAATTCACACTACGCGAACGAGATCCATCAATTTCATGCACACAACACATACACGCGATGTACATTTATTGATGGGGGCACTTTCTTGGGGTCAAAAATTACACCCCGGTTGACCAAGTCAAAATCAAAATCAACCCCAAACCAGGTGGGTTCAAGCCCAGGTCAAGTAGGCCCATACCCAAGTCGAGCCCTGCGGCCAGCCTTTCCCATGCCAAAATGAAAATTATGTAATAAATAATTTTGATATAATTTTTCTGAATAAATGTAAGAAAAATGGGCATAAAGTCAAATTTTTGTAGAACCCATGGCTCATGTGCAAAAAAATAAGCACATGAGGCAAGTGATGAGCAAAATACCATTTTGTAAAGTCGAAGGGGCTATGTATAAATTTGTAAGCCTATATAAGGCAACATGATGAAATGAAAAAAAAGAAGAGAATTCATTTCCCATTAAATCTCTAGGGTTTGTGCCTCCATCCTCACTCTCTCAAGTTCTTCCTTTTCCTCTTCATTTTCCAATTAAATCAAGAGTTTAGCTCTTTTTTTTTCAAAACTAAATAAAGTTTCGCCATAAACCCACTGAAGGAATATCCAATCAAAAAAAAAAGAGAAGATTTTCGCTACCTTCTTCTCCGTCCTCAAGATCCAATTTGAGAGAGGGAGAAGAAGGGAAACCCACCTCCCAAGGCTCCATCAAGAGAAGAAAAGGGGTATCTTTTCATTATCTAAGATCTAAATCTTGGAGATTCAAGAGAACCCGTTTTGGGTTTCTTCTCAAAAGAGAAAAGGAGGAAATCTTTTATAGTTTAACTCTACAATAAAAATTCTTTTGAGAGTTTAATTTCAAATAAAAACCCTTTTGGGAGTTTAACCCCAAATAAAATCTTTTGGAATTTAACTCCATTAAAAAAAATCTTTTGGAGCCCATTGTGGGGGTTCCCTTCCCCACGTGAGGGGGAAGGTCCTACTTAGTGGGAGCCCCTTGCTCCCTCACGTGGGGGAGTGGAAGCTTTTCCCCGTCATGTGGGAGCCCCTGCTCCCTCTCACATGAGGGGGAGAGATCTTCCACTAAGTGGGAACTCCCCATTTCCCTTCACGTGAAGGGGAGGCTCCCAATTAGTGGGAGCCCCCCTCCCTCTCATGTGAGGGGGAAGGTAGCTCCCACTCGGTGGGAGCTTTCTTTTATATATATATATATATATATATATATATATATATATATATATATATATATATAATTCTTTTGGGAGTTTAACTCCATTTAAAATCTTTTGGAGTTTAACTCCAAATAAAAATTCTTTTGGGAGTTTAACTTCATTTAAAATCTTTTGGAGTTTAACTCCACAATAAAAAAATATCTTTTGGAGTTCAACTCCACAATAAAAATTCTTTTAGAAGTTTAACTCCATTTAAAATCTTTTGGAGTTAATAAAAAATATCTTTTGGAGTTTAACTCCATAATAAAAATCCTTTTAGGAGTTTAACTCCATTTAAAATCTTTTGGAGTTTAACTTCACAAAAAAAAATCTTTTGGAGCTGAACTCCACTATAAAAATCCTTCTGGGGAGTTTAACTCCACCTTAATTTTTTTGGAGTTTAACTACATATAAAAAGTTTTGGGGTTTTAACTCCAAATAAAATTGTTTGGGAGTTTAACTCTAAATAAAATGTTTTGGAGTTTAACTCCAAAAAAAAATCTTTTGGAGCCTCTCTCACGTGAGGGGGAGGCTCCCACCAAGTGGGAGCTTCTGCTCCCTCTCACGTGAGGGGAGGGAGCTCCCTCTAAGTGGGAGCTTTTCCCTCCCTCACGTGAAGGGGGAGCCCTTGCTCCCTCTCACGTGAGGGAGATGAAGCTCCCACCAAGTGGGAGCTCCCCACTCCCCTTCACGTGAGGGAGGGGGGGCTCCCACTAAGTGGGAGCCCCTCTCCTCTCACGTGAGAGGAGGGAGGCTTCCCCTTCCTATTTTTTATTTATTTATTTTTTTAAAATAAGAAGAGAAAATAAAATATAAAATAAATAAAATATAAATAATAAATAAAATAAATTTAAAAAAATGTTTCTTTAATTATTTTTTTTTAAAAAATCATTTTTTCACAAATAGTACAAAAAAATGAACACGTCCCTGTTGTTAAAAAAACACACCAACATATCGTATTGATTTCGCATGACCAGTTTGACCCGTTAATCGGAGATTCGCTCGCTCCAAAAGCGAGGAGTAATTAACGGCAGCTTAGTCCGCGACTGCTGGTGATTCGAACTCACAATCAATAAAACCACGGCTTTCCCCAGGCAGGGGGAATCTGTACATACCTGACAAGCGCGCGCATTCCCATCTCAATGGGGTGACAAAAAATACCCTACAGAGAAGTTGGCCAAGGTCCATTCCAAAATCGACGAACTGGAAAACGCCGTGGCAGATTTCATGACCCAAGTCGTCCGATTGCAATTGCAGCAAAATCAAAATTTGGTTCATGAGCTAGAGATTGAGATCTTGAAACAGCCAACCGATACCCTCTCCAGCCCAAGAGCGGAACACCTTTGCGAAAAACGGCCGCGATTAGCCTCCAGTCCCTGTGATACGTACACTGAACGTGGTAAGCGGACAACAGGCGAACCAAAGATCGATCGGCCTCGAGGACCAGCATCAGGAAAGGCACCTGCTCTAATGAAGAGAAGGAAGAAAGTATACTCCTTCAGGAGGGATGTCACGCCCCGCTTCCAAGTATACGAAATTGGTGACATGGCAGGCCGCAACGTATTTACTAAGAAATAAATATGTTAAGCGTAATTAAGCAATATATAAAAATGCACAAGAATGACAAGTGATATAAAATTGTCACGCCCCGCTTCCCGGTGTACGGGGAGGGGACGCGGCGAGGCCCGCTACGTATTTACTCTGAAGTAAATACGCTAAGTGTATCTAAGCAATATAAAGTAAAATGTACACAAGAGACATGAATGTAATAAACATCAATTTTATTTATTAAACATTCTTTTACAGGTACAACTGGAAATGTAAATACAAGTTTGGAATGCAATGCCTAAACAATGGCATAACTAAAAAGAAAAGTATGTACAATTAAAGTCTAATGCTCGGGGTTTTCTGTGAACTGCTCCAACTGCTCCTGGTTGGTCTTGAACTCTTCAGAGTCGGGTCCTCCTGACAACATTCCAAAGAAGAAGAGAAATAGGAATTTCGTCAGCTAACAATCGTTCGGTAAGTCCCAAAGAAAGAAGAAGTAGAATAGACAGAAAATAGAGTATATATAGTATAATGTCTGATTGTTATGTTAACGTAGTTTTTGTAACTTAGTACAGAATATGCCAGTGTATACGAGAGGAGTCCAACTTATACCGTTGAGTTTGGTAACCCGTAGTACAAGGCTCCGTCGAAAATACTACGGAATAACGACATGGATGTATTTACGTCTTTTAGTGACCACCTCGTGCCACCTTCATGTTCCATGACAGTCTACCCCTTTATAAACCCCGTAATGTTTATTGTATTGATTGCATTAATTGTACTGATTGTATTATATTGTATTGTAGTAAATGAAAGACTTGCCGAAACCATGATATCAGGTAAACGGAATGGATATAAATGGATAGTCATGTAATCATAGTATATCCCTGGTTCGGTTCGGTCAAATTCATGTTGATATGGATTGTATTATGGAATTCATGGATTCATATTGTATTGTAGTTTATACTTGAATCATATTCAATTCAAATTGATTATATTGAGACTCTGTCTGAGTCAGACACTTTGAAAAGAAATTGAAATCCTGAATTTGTTTTGATGTTATCGGTAACTGCTGCATATGGACGGCTGGATTTGTGTCTTTTCCCAAGACAATTACTGTGTTGATAACACCGTTGTTAGATTGTCTACCTTAAATAGGCAAGCACCTACTTTCTCTGGCTCCCCGAGGCTCAAGAGAATTGGTCCAGCTTAAACTTATATTTACTAGGGTCCTTATTGTAATTTAGTATAACTTGAGGGGGTTTTATGTAAAAATAGTTTTGATATAATTTAAAAATACAGCTCAAGTATTTAATTATTGTCTTTAGGGGTTTCATAGATGTATATTTTATAAAAGTGAAATTTTCTAGTGAGCAGAACCTGGTTTTCATTGTATATGGTATTTTAATGAAAAATTGGAATTTGTACTGTATTGAAATGGTAGTTTCATGTAATGGTGATTCCTCTGGTTTAGAAAACATGGAATATTTGTATAATACATTTAAAATATATCTTTTGATAACATTCATATATATATTTATATATTTAATAAAAATAAATTTTATTCATTTTGTAGAAATCTCATTTTCTTAAAAATTGCATTAACAATTCCATCAAGATCGAATGCTCCTTGCGGAGGTCTGCATCTCGTTCTACTAGGTCCGAGGACGTGCGATAACCCGCACCATCCCGATCGGGGTTTCTCAAAATGGGTTGTAGAGGCGTTTTGCATTGAATTAATTAACACCCTTTTTAAAGAAAACGGTTTTTAATTGTTTATGGTATTTATTCGTAAAAGCGTATTATCCCATAATCTAGAATCCCAAAACTCATCGTGCTATGTCAAAAATGTGTGTTGTAATGAGGTAGGTCATTACCTCGTGAGTTTTCTAAAGGTAATACGGTTAAAAGTGGATAACAATATCGTTTGTAAACATGATAGTGTTTTACTGTAAAAGTGAAATAGATATTGCAACATGTATTATTTTGAGATGAAACTTATTCTAATATGTTTATTAAACATTATATGAGAATATGGTATTTTATTGTTTAAGAAAAATGGAATTTTTAAAGAAAAACGAATAGGAAGTCGGAATAATTCTTCTTCCGACGAGTTTTGAAAAATGAAAGTTTTAGAATAGTAGAAGAGGAGGGGAGAGGGGACTTGCAAGCTACAAGGATATAGGAGAGGTAGGGTAAGACTATGGAACCATTGGGGCGTCGTTTCCTCGCCGGAATTTCCTCGAAACTTCGTCGGAACTTCGCCCTTTGCTAACTCCACTTGCACAACTTAGGACTTGGAAATTTTTGAGAGTTTTTGTAATGAAATTCTGAGTGAGGAGGGGTGAAATGGAGTGTGCTATTTATAGGGAAAATTAGGGTTTTGAGGGTTAAAGAATGCAATAAAAATATGCATTAAAAATGGATTAAAGAGTGATTTATTATTCTCTGGATAAATTCAGAGAATTCAAACAGTATGAGGGAAGTGGGGCAGGCCAACAGGTGCAAGGGGAAAAAATTTGCATCATTCCCGACGGGGGGACCCGGCGCTGCCGGTCCAAAAGGCATCTTGGCCGGTCGAGTTGTGGGGTCGGGGTGTGGGATACTCGCCGCGTGTTGGTGTCTATTGGTATAACCTAGTACACATGTTTGTTTACTCCGTGACTCTTCATTTTACGTGTTGTGCACGTGCAAACCTTTGAGCTTCTAAAAGATTAAAAGAAAAATCAATTAAAAATATATGTGGCTGGGGGATTTGATCACATAGGCCACGTCACAGCAGTGCAAGATTTTAACAACGAGCTATAAGTGCTTTCTTGCTGTTCAGAAGCAAATTAAATTTATAACTTATGCTCAGGCTTTGGTATTCCTTTCTGTATTTTGGAAAAATTTTGTACAGAAAGTTTAGGATTGTTACAAAAATAAACAGCAACTTTTATTAACATTCATTTTTACAATACAACTGTTTTGAAAAGGAAAGATACAAGATATAAAGCAATGCTTAAATAGTGGCATAAAAACTGAAAGTAAGTACAATGATAGTAAGTGTAACATTCATCTTTACAATTCATCATTTTAGGGATTTGAGGTATTTTAGTGATAATAGCTTAGCTTGGAAAGTTCATGGTAGTTTATTGTAAAACTTATCTTTTGTTGGTATCTTGATAGTATTTTGGTGAAACTTGAAATTCTTTTATTAAAAAAAATATAAGTTTATTATATTTTGAAAATATATGGATTTGTACATTTTTATATAATTAATAAAAATTAAATTTTATTTAAGTAGAAAAAGCGTTTTTCTTAAAAACCGTATTTAAAACCTTTCGAGACCGAATGCTCCGTGAGGAGGTCTGCATCTCGCTCTACTAGCTTAAAGATGTGCGATAATATGCACCATCCAATAGCAAATCCCCTAAATAGGGTTGTAGAGGCATATTCGCAAAGGAGTTAAAATACAATTTAAAAGAAATCCGATTTTTATAGGTAAATGATATTTTCTTGTAGTATTGTATTCGTAACAAAAATTCAAATAAAGATGTATCGTGCTATGGAACCATGTGTGTATGTGAGAGATAAGTCGTTATCTCGTGAATTTTCCTAAAGGTATGTTTAAGCAAAACAATAAAAGATGATATATACAAAGTTCATGGTATTTTAATATAAAAGTTAAGTTAAAGTTATTTTGCATGATATTTTTGATTAAAAGTTGGTTATAAACATTGGTTTTATGATAACAAGTATGGTGTAAAAATATGGATGAGCAATGTTTAAGAAAAAGTGGAAATTCTAGGGTTTAGAAGAAGATGTCGATATTAACTCCACTTACCGACATATGTTTTGAAATAAGATTTTCAAGAAAGAAAAAGAGGGATTGAGAGGGACTTATAAGCTAGTTAGCCTATAAAAAGGTAGAAGAGGGAGGATTGAACTTCATGGCGTTGCGGGGTCTTCGGAAAAGCTTCAATTCTTCACCGGAAGTTGACCGCTTGCTAATTCCTCTTTTACTCTTCTTGTACTTAGAAAATTTTAAGAGTTTTGGTTAGAATTTTCAGAATGAAGAAGGGCTAGGGCATGGAGTAGTATTTATAGTGTGGAAATTAGGATTTTAGAATTAAAATAGTGAATTAAAATTCATTAAAATGATGATAAATGGGGAATTGAAGGGTCTCTGTTTGATTGCAGAGTAATCAAACAGTACAGGGGAGAATTTTCACACAGGTCTCTCCTATATGCACTCTAGTTTATTCAAAATCTCCCAATGGTGTAAGACCGTCGACTTCTTGGGGAAAAGGGGGGAAATCACAGGGGTGTTCCCTCATAAAAAAAGGAAAGGGGGGAAATTCCCCACTATTCAAGTCTCACGTGTTACACACGTGAGCACCTATATGCAAAAGCATATAGGCTCCGCAGTTAAAAATAAATGGGCTAAAAGAGCCACACGTGTTAAACACGTGAGCGCCTATATGCTATACGCTACAATCAAATAATTAGCAAGCCAAACAGCCCTCACGTGTTAAACACGTGAGAATTTATATGCATATGATTGCTGAAAATAAAGCATACTAAAACCTATGCTAGGGGTCACGTGTTAAACTCGTGAGTTCTTCTGCTGCACTCTTTGGCAGGATAGAATTAAATTCTATGTGGGAAATATTTTCTTGATATTTCTCAAACTAAAAAGATCTTCTCTGTTAAACAGAGGACCCTTGGATCAAAAATCCAACAGTGATTATAAAATCACCCACCGATCATCTGGTAGAATAAAAATTCTACTTAGGAAAAGATATTTCCTAATCCTGTTAAATAAACAAGAAAACTTCTCTGTTTAACAAAGAGCCTTTGAATTAAAAATCCAATGATGAATAAAATTCACCAAGTGATCCGAAAGATCATTTTGGATTGATCATGATATCTCAATCAGAGATTTTCCTAACAAATTGATCTTTTCTCTTATCCTATAAATAGAAGGGAAAAAACAGGGAAAAACAGGAAAAAAGAAGGAATTCCCCACAAGCTTCTGCAAAAAAGAGTACAGTGAGATCTTGAGAGAACAAGAGAATTTAATTCTCAAAAAAGAAGACTTTCCTTATTGAAACCAGAGGTAAAAAAACAGAGATCACATTGTCTCTCTTTTACCTATTTAAGGGTTTAACCCTTCATTTAAGAACTCAGTTCTTTCCCTAGTTGAGATTTGCTGAAGCAAATCTCCCCACAAGTTGAGAATTTAATTCCCATAGGGAAGATTTTGTTCTGTAGATTCAAAATCTAGGGGAAAAGAATTAAGTTATAAAAAAAGAGGAGAGAAGAAGAACGAAAACATATAGGAATTTAATTCCTACAAAAATTAGGGTTTAACCCTATATATGAAGAACTTAGTTCTTACATAAAAAACAGTGATGATGATACAAGATCTTCAAAACCAGAATCGTTAGTGCTTAGCACTATTTCGAAGCCTCACGTGTTTCCCACGTGAGTGCTTCAAACGAAAAAAGAAAACAACTAAAACCGCCTCACGTGTTTCCCACGTGAGTGTTAAAGCACCCAGTATAAAAAAGGGGCAGTCACATGTTTTGCACGAGAACGTTAGCCAAGTGCTTAGCACTTCTGTAAAATAAAGGGGGAGATAAAACCCAAAGGGCAGTGCCCATATTTGGGTGCCTCACGTGTCTCATGTGAGCGCCACAAAACTCTTGTGTTTAACACTAACCCAGTGCCCACATGAAATGCACGTGAGCACTGTATTCCTTAGTGCTTAGCACCGTTGGGTAATTATGTAAACTCAATCTCAGCCTAAATTGGCTAAGTTTCCTAAGGTTAAAACTCTTTGATTCTAAAATAACCGAGCACATATTGCTCATGTTTTCCCCAAACTGATCTTAGTCTCAAAAATGACTAGTGGTCTCCCATTGATGATATCCCAAATGATATTCATTTTATATCTTCTGAGATAATTTTAGTCTCAAACATGACTAACATTTCTTAAGTCTACAACAGCCCCCCTTTTTCCCTCAAATATGGGATTTGGTTTAAGGGTACATCTCTCCACACCTCTGATATATGCCGTTGTAATTCTTCAACGTCTTTAGAGAGGTGGCGGGTCCCGACAACCAACAACTCTTTGGTGCACTTCCAAATTGACGTGCACACCTCAAATCGGATCGTACCCCAAATTGGGCGCATTCCATATCACCATTGTTCGCTTCATCACGTAACAAATACACACATGCGCAAGATGAACAAAGGACCGAGAAGTCCCTAATATTCGTCTCCAAAATGGCGATAATGGACCGAGATGTCCATAAACTACCAACGGACCGAAATGTCCCTAAACTAATAATCGCCTCCAAAATGGCGATAATGGACCGAAATGTCCCTAAACTAATATTCGCCTCCAAAATAGCGATAATGGACCGAAATGTCCTTAAACTAAAATAATAGAGCCCAAACGCTCTTTTGTTGGATCCTAAATAAAAATGATCCTGAAATCTCGTTAAGTGGATCTTTGTCTCAAACTGGACTAATGTATCCTTAACAAAAACAAATCGAGCCTTAAATGCTCACATACATTTAAGTCGATCTTAATCTCAAAATAGATTAACGGTCCTTAAATAAAACCCCAAATCTAAAATATACGGATTTGGACCAATCCACGCCCTATGGGCGACAACATAAAATAGTCTCCATATACAATCCACGGGCAACCAAAATAAAACAAACTTACACAAGACACGAAGTGAACTTCCGGAGCAGGAGAAAGTGATTATCGCGATGCGGTAACGTAATTAACTGCAGGGGTTTATGCCTGCAGGGAAGAGAGTCCCTACAATAAAAAACCCCTCGCAAACGAGGGGGAATCTGATAAAGTCTGCTACAACGGTCGCATCTGTCCAAACCTCCGATATACGGTGCCATAAATCAACTTGGTATCTTCGGAGAGGTGGACGGATAAATCCAAATAGAATTTGCCCCTAGAATTCAGGCCAGACGTCCCAACGTCCTGGTCCGTCTTCCGGCGGTGAATAGATTCTGGCACGCCTGGTGGGACCTTTTCCTCTTTCCACTCCACACTTCGTGTGTCGTGTTTTTTGAAAAAAATCGCGGTTCGTTATGGTTGCCCTTGGATTCGAGGTACTAAGATTTGGTCTCTTACTTCTGTGCAGAGAAGAAGAAGAAAAAATCAATGGTTTCCAACTGCACAACTTGCAACAGAAACTCCCGCTCCGTCCCAACTGGAGGTGTAACTTACGGGCCCAATGCGGCCTCCATCTTTTCAATGCCGGTGGGGCAGGTAACTCCAGCTACTACCGGAATTTTCTTCGGGACCATGCTCCCACCAATGAGCTTCGGTGCCTCAATGCCGCAACCCGATGTTCCCAAGAAGTCGGTCTTCCACCGACTGACAACCGCAACGGCTC
Organism: Agapanthus africanus; assembly: GCA_030015575.1. Lineage (NCBI taxonomy): Eukaryota > Viridiplantae > Streptophyta > Magnoliopsida > Asparagales > Amaryllidaceae > Agapanthus > Agapanthus africanus. The sequence goes on from CM057337.1 coordinate 913,418,616, forward strand.
CTCTCAACGAGCCGTCCAAAAAGGGGTCTCAGTCTTTAATAGGCTGAGCTAAAGCTCTAGCGGGCCCGCAAAGAAGCCCATGATTCCCGAAGGGGCTACCCCAAAAAAGGATAGCCCTCCTAATTCTGCAGCAAATGAAGCCGTCAATAGTGCTTCACCAGTCAGGCGACCGATCTTCGAGAGGCTGGCCGTCTCCAATCAAATCTTGCCAAGGACGTCGGTCTTTAACAAGCTAGCAACTGCTGAAGCTCCTTAACAGAATCAGGGGCAAGCTGCAACCGCTTCCGAAACCAAGGCGGTCCTTTCAGTAAGGCACGCTTGACGTCGCCACTGGTGCCCAGTAAGAAAAGCCGGGGGCAACTCCCTTTGTTGACTTACCCCACCAGCTCTAATGGTGGAAGTCGATACTGCTGTTCCAATCGGGAACAGGTTTGAACCGCTGAAGAGGGTGCGCAAAAACTCCCCCACAGCGGTACTGAAGAAATCACCTCCTCCTGTTGAGGTCCCTGCGCAGGAAAAGCAGGATCGGCCCCATCAGCGGTTCTCCTCCCAAATTCACAGAGTCTGGCGAAAAGTCCAAGACTCTGTGATCGACAAAAACTACTCCCGCCGACCGAAGAAATCGAAGGCTCGGCAAAATAAAGATCATCCCTCCATCATACAGCGAGGGCTTCTTCTACAGAGGTGTCCATCATAACGGCTCCTTCAACTTCGACCTCCCACAAAAGGATGAGGCCGGAGAAAATCCCACTGCCTGCAGCAAATTCCAAAGGCGCTGGACCAAAACGCCCTAAGTCTGGGGCCATGATCGTGCATACGGTCTACATGGTTTACGGGAAAGAGGAAAGACGTGCTTCCGTGGGTTATCGACCCTAAACTCGGTCGTTGACAAAAGCTCAGGAGCAACAACAAAAGCTCCAGAAAATGCTGATCAAAATGTCAGCACTTACCGAACAGAAAGAAAGTCCGGAATCAGCATCTGAACAACGCCAAGAGCAAGAGACCGATACAGAGTTCCTGCGAAGGGTTCTTGAAAGAAAGGAAAAGGAGACCGCAGAACAAGCTGCTAACATAAAGCTGATGACGCTTTTGTTCCAGGACATGATTGGAATGATGATCTAGCCAGAACCTCCAGCCGAAGATCCGTCGATAATCATCGAGGATGACAGAGGGGAAATATCAAACCCTCTTCCGTCTTTATCAACAACTAAGGAGGAAACAATCTCCAAAGCTGATCTTGATGACTATATTGCTCAACAAATACGAGCACATCAAGTTAGTGAAGCGGCTGGCCAAATCGTCAGAACTGGGCAACCGTATCCAGGCTGGTATGATCAAATCAAGTACCCACCAGGATATATGATCCCTAAGTTCCATATATACAAAGGGACGGGCAATCCCCACCAGCATGTCGCACAGTTCAGAGCTTTGTGTGGCAACACTGGAGGCGACGACAAACTGCTGCTTCGCCAGTTTGTTGGTAGTCTGTCAGAAACAGCATTCGAATGGTACTCGGAGCTCCCAAATGACTCCGTGAGAACATTCACAGAAATGGAACTGCTATTCAGACAGCGTTTCACCAGCGCAAGCGAGCGCACCCCGATCACGGCATTAATCAATGCCAGGGTAAAGTCAGGAGAAACTTGGGTCCAATACGCGATCCGGTGGCGGAACCTATGGTCGATATGCGAACAACGTATCGAAGAATCCCCTGCCATGAGCATGTTCATCGGGATTCTTGATCCTCAAACGACTGTGTCCCAGTTCATGATGTTCTTCAAGCCGACCACCTTCCAGGATCTGATTGAAAAACCGGCCCAAATGGACCAGATGGGCCACGGGCCTTCCTCCTAAAAAATAGACCCTCGAAATGCCAAGGGTAAAGGGAAAGCAGCCTTTGTTGCCAACACTCAACAGCAACCGAGTGACCTGAAACCGGTTGCTCGCCAAAACAACATGCGTCCGCACCTATCCGTGGAAGAAAGGCTAGGACGCGCTTACTCGTTTCCCCATGACAAGACGAGGAGACTGTTCGAGCTGGCAGTGCTCAACAACCTCATCACATTTCCAGACCCACTACGTCCACCGCAACCCGGCGATGTCAACAACCCCAACTACTGCTCCTATCATAGAATGGTGAGCCACACAATTGAGGATCGCTACGTCATCAAGAACTGGGTCGAGGACCAGTATCAACAAGGGAAATTCGCGATGTCTGAGAACTGGAGGGTCAACCCACCACAGAAGCACGCTCCCAAAAAGGTAGATGCGCCAGGGGCATTGTGTTCACTCGTGGAAGAAGCTCCATGAGAAGTCTTTCTTTCAGCTAAAACCAAAAGAATGCTGAAAGATCTCCAAGCATGTCTGGCAGTCAGATGGAGAACCCCCCTTGAACCGGAAATCATCGAAGGGATACTGAAACCATGTCCTATACGGAAAGCTGTCGACAAAGGGCAAAATCCCCAAGTCGAGCCTTCAAAGTTTTCGAAGAAAAAGAAGAAGACCAAGAAGTATGTGCAACCTGCCGAGTATGATGACAAACGCACAGACCTACAAAAGTACATTGACGCGCTGGAGGAGTACAACCAGAAAACGTGGACACCGGTCACCCTCGAAGAGTTCCTCAAGCATATTCTTGAGAACGAAGAGAGTGACAACGATGACGAAAATGACTCATCAGAAACCGAAGACTATGTAGCAAGTTGCCACATAGTTTCCCATTCATCGTTAAATGGCGAAGAAGCCCCCTCAGCGTCAGAAAACAACGCAGAGGAACTGGGGGAAGATGCGGCGCTAAAATTCCCAGAACTGCCAGAAGAAGACCCGATTGATAGGCTGTTAAACGAAGCCTTTCAAAAAAGCAAAACTGACCGAGAACGCGAAACAGCCATATACGAAAAGGCTAAGCGTCAGCGTCAAAATGAAGAAGCTGGGAAGAGGATGAGTCATAAAGAACTCCAACCAAGCTGGAGCACACCTGCTACAAATAAGATCAGGATCAAGGCAGAGAAGCGATTCTCCAAAGCCCTTTCAAGGGGAATGAAGCTGCCACTTCTAATGGGAAGCTCTCCCAGGGTCATACGTCTTGACGGTGAGGATTCACATCCAAATTACTGCCTATATCATCGGAGGATCACTCACCCTACCGAAGAATGCAATGCCTTCAAGAAGTGGTACCAAGGATACGTTGCCCATCAAAAACACTTCAAGAGGATGAAGCGCGAAGCTCATCGACAGCAAAAAAGTGTGACAAGTACATGCGAAAAAACGACTGGCAACTGTCATATGGTTGATACTAGTTCGGAAGGGGATAAACCCCATGTTCTTACTTTCGGGAGCGATTCTGAGGACGATATAACCTTCAGCCCTCTCTTCAAAGACTTCACCTCCGGAAAAGAAGAGGAGGAGAAGAACTGTGAGAACATTCAGCTGCGTAACCGCACGCTACCTGAAAAGAACCTCGGACCTACAAACAAAGGTCCGTGCAAAAAATACAAAGGAAAAGAAAAAATCCCTGAGGAAATCACCCTCAATGATGGAGTCGTCAAAGAGCTCGCAGCTAGGGACCCACCGAAAAAGAAAAAGGTGGATTACAATGTCCTAGCACATCTGTGGAAAATGCCCTCACAACTGAGCATACTGGATGCTCTCCTCTTGTCTAAAGAGGCAGGAGATTCTCTGATCAAGGCATTACAGGAGCCTGATCAGTTCTAAGCTTTCCTTGCAGAAGAAAGGATGAAGAACGAGCTGGCAGAAGTTCACATAGCTGACATCACATTCAGTGATGAAGATCTCCTCCTTGGAACGTGCAAGCATAATCGCCCATTATACGTCACTGGGTACTGCCACGACATCAAAATAGGCAAAATTCTTGTCGACAACGGATTCTCCGTCAATCTTCTCAATGTAAAAGTGTTGAAGGAGATTTGCATGAACGTTCAACACTTGGCTTGGGACAAAATTACCATATCCGGGTTTGACTCACAATTGTCACGGACGCTTGGGTCTGTAATACTGACGTTACGCTTCAGGCTGCTTGTCACTGACATTAAATTTCATGTCATTGACGCCAAGACTTGCTATAATGCTCTGCTCGGTAGGTCTTGGTTACATGAGTACAACGTCATCCCTTCTACACAACATCAGTGTATGAAGTATTTCAAAGATGGCTTAGAATACACCATTACAGGTGAACTAAACCCGTTCTCGGTGAATGAAGTCTGGAAATATGAAGACCCAAAATACTTCCTACCAGATTTCCAAGATACGGAAAGATGTCATAAGCCGAAGGATAAACGAAAGTCCGTCGCCACCATCCCTATCTTTGGGAGCGATACCGAAGAAGATGAAGAAATAGTCTACTCGGGGTAACCCCAAGACAACAGGCCCAGACCATCTACCTTTATTCCGGTCTTTGGCAGCGACTCTGAGGACGAGGCCAACGCAGTGTTCTCAATCCGCCCATCAGTGCAAACCTTGGACGAAGCAGATCAGAGCCTGCAAATCACAATGGTTCCGCCTCGGAATTACAAGGAACTTGATGCGCTCGATACATATAGCGTACATGAATTACAGACTTTTTACGTGCCTCCCAGGCAAAGAGGTGAAAAGGCAATCCTGTTATACCAATCTACGCAGACCAGAGTAGAGAAAGAAGTCTGGCACGGTGCCGATTTTGCACTCGACAAGCTTCAACCAATCCGTCTGCCAAGTTACTATGCGGAGGGATTGAAAAGGCTGTTAAGATGCCAATATGTACCCCTCGAACAAACTGTTCGGCTAGCCCAATTCTACAAAAATATTTGGGATATCCCTGGGACCCAGTGAAAGATGCCCAATGGGAAGATGGAGACAACTGGGCTCGGATACGTTCGGTCCAGGAAACGGAAGCAGTTCCACAGCTGCCACGTCATAAACAGCTCCAGAGAAGAGGAAAATGCTCTTCTAAATGTCCGTGACGTTGAAACAGAGCAAAATCCCGCTCTAAGAACGTTAAGTCCGTCGCTCGAGGAATAAATAGACAAGCTAATAAAAGAAGCTTGTCAAACGAGCCGATACGATCACAGCCGCGAAATGGCTATCTATGAAAAAACCAGGATACAATGCCTCAATCAGCAGTCTGCAGAAAAGGAAGACTACAATGCCTTCCATCCCCAGCTCGCTGTATGTCCTCGAAGAAAAGGAAAAATCCAGAAATAAAGGAAAAAATAGAACAAAGAGCGCAAATAACGTTCGCAAACAACAAGGCAGATCTAAGAAGCCACGCTATCAAGAAAAACTTGGTTGGAACACGTCCTTTATAAAGAAGATGGGTCAGGAATACTCTTTCCCCCAAGGCAAGACGAGGAAAATATTCAATCTTGTCATGAAGCACCAAATGATGACACTTCCAGAGTCTCGGCATCCCGAACAAATAAACGAGGTCCATCACCCGGATTATTGCTCCTATCATTGAGCCATAGGTCATTCTCTTGAAGACTGCTTCACCTTCAAAGACTGGGTAGAAGACCAATACCGACAAGGCAGGTTCACTTTATCTAACAGCTGGAGGGTAACCCCGCTGTAAAAGCATGAGCCAAAAAGAACCTATACCGCGAGGCTAGGACCAGCTCAACGTCAAGAATGGAAGCGAACCCATACCTGCCATATGGTCACACTCTCAAAAGAGGAAGGGCACGAGGTTATGGATGAACTTTACAGGTGCCTCGCAAATGAAGAAGAAGACGAGATGATCTCAGAGCTTCCACCGACACCAAAAGAGCTGGAAGACGGGATACACACTACGGTGGAAAACCTAAGGAAAATTGACTTAGGGACGGAAAACGATCCAAGGCCAACGTTCGTCAGCGAGCTGTTATCTAAAAAACAGGTAGCCACATTAAAAGACGTGCTCATGCAATATAAATACTGCTTCGCATGGAACTATTCTGAAATGCCAGGTCTAGATCCAAAGGCAGTACATAAACTGGCCATATCGCCAGACATAAAGCCAGTCAAATAGGCGCCAAGAAGAATGCGGCTCGAACTTGAGATGAGTATCAACGCTGAAGTCAAGAAACTAATCGACTCTGGCTTCATCCAAGAGGTTCAATATCCCGACTGGATCGCTAACATCGTTCTGGTGATGAAGAAAAATGGGACGGTACGCATCTTCATGGACTTTCGGGACCTCAACAAAGCTTGCCCGAAGGATGACTTTCCGGTACCTGTTACCGAACTGATGATCGATAACACGTATACCCATGAGGTCTTCTCCATCATGGATGGATCTTCAGGATACAATCAAATAAAAATTCATCCTGAAGATCAAAAGCATACTGCCTTCCGGACCCCGTTGGGTATATTTTGCTACAAGGTGATGTCTTTCGGTCTGAAGAACGCTGGTGCTACCTACCAGAGGGCCATGACGAAGATTTTCGACGACCTCATCCATGAGATTTTCGAATGCTACATCGACGACCTGGTGGTGAAAAGCAGATCTCACGAGGAGCATTGGGAGCATCTAAAAATAGTGTTCTAACGTCTTCGAAAGTACAATCTGAAGATGAATCCTTTAAAATGTGCGTTTGGAGTCTCCTCAGGAAAATTCCTAGGATTCATCATATGACACCGGGGTATCGAAATCGATCCCTCAAAGATCAAGGTGATTACGAAAATGCCAACGCCAAGGACCCTCAAACAGTTGCGATCTCGCCAAGGAAAGCTTGCATATATCCAGCGGTTCATAGCCAACCTCTTTGGAAAATGCCGTCCCTAATGTCATCTGATGAAGAAGGGGACCCCGTTCGTCTGGGATCAAAAGTGCTAAAATGCACTAGACGAAATCAAGCAATATCTGCAAAATCCACCAGTTTTGACCGCTCCAATTAAAGGAAAACCCCTTGTCCTATATATAACAGCCCTTGAGGGTTCTCTAGGCGCGCTATGAGCCCAGGAGAACAACCAGGGAAAAGAGAGAGCTTTGTACTATTTGAGTCGAGTCCTTCTAGGGGCAGAAAAAAACTACCCCCCATCGAAAAGCACTGCTTGGCACTGATCTTCGCGATAACGAAGGTCAGACATTACGCCCTGGCACATGAGGTCCATCTCATATCAAAGGTGGATCCTCTCAAATATATGATGTCAAGAGCCATACTAACAGGAAGGCTTGCCAAATGGGCCCTCCTCCTGATGGAGTTCTCGATAGCATATCGACCTCTCAAAGCGGTGAAAGGTCAGGACATCACCGACTTTCTCGCCGATTATCCGATACTAGCCGACTCCCTCTTAAATTGCGAGTTGCCGGATGAACATGTGTTCGATACAATCGAAAGAGATAACGAAGAAAATGATTCCCAATGGGAACTCTACTTCGATGGAGCATCTTCCACGAAGAGGCGAAAGCAAAACACCCCCATAATCAAAGCCGGGGTAGGCCTTATCTTTATGACTCCACAAGGGGGTGTTCCCCTCCGAAAGACGGCGCACAGGGCTGCGATGTCCTGACGCTGAGATTCGGGGCAGATACTATTTGGTTTTATCCGTCTACCTCCGCGAAGATGCCAAGTTGATTTATGGCAGCGTATATCGGAGGTTTAGACGGATGCGACCGATATAGCAGACTTCGTCAGATTCCCCCTCACTTGAGGGGGTTTTGATTGTGAGGACGCTCTTCCCTGCAGGCGCAAGCCCCTGCAGTTAATTACGCTACCGCATCGCGGTAGCAACTTTCTCCTTCTCCAGAATTTCACTTCGTGTCGTGTGTGTTTGTTTTGTTTGTGGTTGCTCATGGATTGTATACGGAGACTAAGTAATGCCGTCGCCCGTAGGACGTGAATTAGTCTAAATCCATATTTACTTAGATTTGGGTTTAGTGTTTTTCGTTTAAGGATGCATTAGTCGCGTTGCGGCTAAGATCAACTTAAACATTCGTTAAGGATACCATAGTCCTGTTTGAGACTAAGATCAACTTAACGTGGTGATCCATTTAATATATGGCCGTCGGGACTCATCACCTCTCTGACGTCGTTGAAGGATTACAACGATAGGTGTCTCAGAGGAGATCAGAGATGTATCCTTGAACCAAAGTTGATTTGGAGTTTTATAGTCCATTTGAATGTTTAAGGATACGTTATCCGTGTTTAGGGCTAAGATCAACTTAAACGGGATCGTTTAGATCCGGCAAAAGAGCATTTGGAGGCTCTATTGTTCCAGTTTAGGGACGTAGTGGTCCATAGGTAGTTTAGGGACGTTGCGGTCCATGCTCCAGTTTAGGGACGTGGTGGTCTATATTCCAGTTTAGGGACGTGGTGGTCCGCTATTAGTTTAAGGACGTTTCGGTCCAACATTCCCATTTAGGGACGGATATTAGTTTAAGGATGTTTCGGTCCAACATTAGTTTAAGGACGTTCCGGTCCACATTCCAGTTTAGGGACTTGGTGGTCTATATTCCAGTTTAGGGACGTGGTGGTCCGCTATTAGTTTAAGGACGTTTCGGTCCAACATTCCCATTTAGGGACGAATATTAGTTTAAGGACGTTCTGGTCCAACATTAGTTTAAGGACGTTCCGGTCCAACATTAGTTTAAGGACGTTCCGGTCCACGAGTTTAAGGACCCCGCAGTCCGTATTCATATGTGGTCGTCGGGACCCGTCACCTCTCTGACGTCGTTGAAGGATTACAACGGCAGGTGTCAGAGGAGTTCTGAGATGTACCCTCGAACCGGAGGTAAATTGATTTAAGAGAGCAATCTTGCTCAGTCAATTTAATTTAAGGACTTACGGCCAGAATTGGGCTAAGTCCAGTTGAAAATGTTCAACATTTTATTTGCATTTGGCCTGTTAGGCCTTTACTGGGGCTCTGCTCCTGTTTAATAATGCATAGCATTATTTATTTTGTCAGGGCTGTGCCCATTTATATATGATGCAGAGCATCAGTCTTGTTTGGGCTCTGCCCTGTTTATTGCATTTTCAATTTTTGTTTGGGCTCTGCCTTTTTTATAAATGATGCAGAGCATCAATATTGTTTGGGCTCTGCCCCTTTTCATTGTATTGCAATTTAATTCGGCCTACTAGGCCCCTCTGATTTGGGCCTGGCCCTTCAGTAAAAGAAATGCATTGCATTTGTCAGGCGCTTTGCGCCAATCACTGAGCGCAAGCGCTTGTGGTGAGGACACGTGTCATGCTCTGGTGAGCGCAAGCGCAACAGCGCAGTGCGCTGCGCTAGTGCGCCGCGCTGTTGCGCTGCTGACACGTGGCGCGCTCTGATGAGTTGCGCCAATTCCAGAGAGCAAAGCTCTATTTCAAGAGCGCGTAGCGCAAGTTGTTTTGTAGCTGACACGTGGCGCTCTCCCAAGAGCGCAACAGCGCAGTTTGGAAGTGCAAAGCACTAAGAATCTTTTAGATTCAAGAACAGAAGTGCAAAACACTATTTGATTTCTTGATCTAACTTAGATCAAAGAAATGATAAGTTTTTCTTGTTTTTCTTATCTCAAAGAACCAAAGATTCATAAAAGTGAAAAGCACTATTTTATTATTATATATATATTTTTAAAGATCATTGATCTTGTTTTTAGATCTATGATCTGTTCATGAGAGAACTTTCTCTTTTTTCTAAAGGCTTTTACCTTTTTGTTCTTGAGGAATTCCTCAGAGTTCTCTTTCCCTTCTCTCTTTTTTTTTTGGAAAAATGTTCATCCCTTTGAATTGAGGTCTAGGGTCCTTTTTATAGTGCCCATAAGTTAGTTAAATTTGTTAAAGAGATCTTTCTCTGAGTGATTTGGGGAATTTTCCCCACCGTTGGATCTTTGATCCAAGGGCTTCTGTTTTACAGAAGAAAATCTTCTTGTTTTAATAAGAACAGAAAAGATTTCTTTAGAATTTTAATTCTGTTTGGCGCAAATGCCCCAGCGCGTGACACGTGTCAAGCAGCGCATAGTGCAGCGCAACTGCGCTTGCGTAACTGCGCTGACACGTGTCGCGCAGTGCACAGCGCAGCGCATCTGCGCTGACCCGTGTCGCGCAGCACTCAGCGCAGCGCAACTGCGCTGCCACGTGGTGCGCAGCGCAGAGCACAGGCCAGCTGAAGCGTTGCTTCTTTAATTAAAGTTTGAATTTTCAAAGTAGAGATTTGCTCCGATTGGGGGAAGATGAAGCATTGCTTCATCTTCCGCCTTGGAATTTGAACAGAGCTTTGCTCTGATTGGGGTAAACAAATGCCCCCCCACCGTTGTGCATACGTGGCGCCAAACGTGAGCGCAACGGTGGCGGAATTCCAACTGTTGCGGCAACTTTGGAAGATGAAAGGGCACTTGATGCCTATAAATAGGACCTTTGGTCCTCCACAGATGCTTATCATCTTTAAGATTTTTATTTTCAAAAGACTCCAGAGCTTTGCTCTTATTTAAGAACTTTTAGAGCCCTGCTCTTGTTTCTTTTTAAGAACTTTCAAAGTTCGGAACCCAGCACCCCTTTTAGGTAAAATTTTAAATTAAATCAAATTAAGTTTAATTAACAGAGCCTTGCTCTCATAGATCTTTTGATCTAAAGAAAATCCTTTTGGGGTTTCACCAAATAGAGCTTTGCTCTCATGAATCTGTTTCAGGGTTTCTCAACTCATGAACAGAAACTTGCATTTTTTTTGGCAAAACATAGATCCTTTTGATCTAAAAGAACTCTTAAAAGTGTTTCATTGATCTTAGAGTTTGAAGATGACATTTTATTCCTCCGTGCATTATATCGTTTTACTTAATCAGTCTTTCTGATAATTCTGTTGATCCTCTTTCACAGGAACAATGAACGCCCACATGTATGCTCTTAACGAGATCATCTCTTATGGGGACATCCGCCGACTTGGCCGCTCTTAAAATCGAGAGTTCACCAACGAGGAGTGTGCTGAAATAATGAGTCTCTTCGACGCGTACAATGGTCCTCTGCTTCCCCGGCGTTCCTCCCTTCTTAAGCTTATCGTGGGAGCCATCTGGGAAGCGCTTCCCCCGTTCTGTTCCGGTGTGCCGCTTAGGGCGCTGGATGCCGCTGAGGATAAGGTGCACTCGGTGTACCTGTTGAATTTTATCTCAAAAAGACGGCGAGACAGTCTTATTGATCTCTTGCACGAGGTCTTTCAACAGTCTGCCATACTCGCTGCTTATCGGAGGGTGGAAGACATCAGGGGGGACCCTGATGCTTGTGCTCGCGAAAGAAAGCACGCTAGGATGGTCCGCGAGGCTTGGAAAGTCATAGATAGGGTTACTTTCGAGTTCCTCAATCCATATCCTGGGTCTGAGGTTATACCATTGTAGACCTTTTAATAATGTTGTTATTTAGTTCTTTATGATTGTAAGAGCCCTTTGAAATATGAATGGAGAATTTTTATTTCAGCTTGTCTTATTTCTCATTCTGAATCTTTTGCACACACATGAATGGATGTGTCTCGAACTCTTGATCAAATGCCAATCGAATACTCCTTCTGTTGCTTTCTCTTTTCTCTTATTATTGGCATGCTGTCTTGATAAACATAGTTGACAGATAATGGCGTATGCATCTTAGTTTCTTCAAGAGATAGCGATGGCTTAGGCCACAGGTTCAGATCTGCTGCTTAAGACTTTTCAACTCTATGAGCCGTGAGGGTCTCGTAGAGATTTTTCACCCTACGGATCGAGAGGATCTCGTAGGTGGGTTTTTTCTCCTTAGGAATCGTGAGGATTCCTAAGTGTGATTTTCTCTTATAAGTCGTAAGGATCCTATAAGAGCATTTTTCCCTCTTACGAGTCGAGAGGACTCGTAAGCGGTTGTTTCCCTCCTTGTCGAGATTCGACTTTGGAGAGTGAGACCCGTGAATAGTATACAAGAGACCTTTTTGGATTGACTTGCAGGGTCCCAGTGCTTAGGAAACAGGCTTCTTTTATGCCTACTGCCTAAGGCTTTATCTCACGAGTCGAGCCCCCTCAACAATTTCTTCACAAGTTGAGACGAATCGAGCATTTCTCGCAAGAACGTCTTAACGTCGCATTTAACCTCTGCTCTTTACGACAGAAGCCCGTTAAGGTTGGTGGTACTTAGGGTTTTGGCCATCGTACCGTCGCATAAGCTGATATAGTCCTCGATAAGCAATCGTGCTGTTCGAGTAGCCCTGCGACTGCCGTGTCTCTGATCCCTTCGGGGGCTGGACAAGAAGTCTTCAAGCAATCTTCCTAGGCAGTTTGACCGTCGGAAGAGCAAGCGTTAGGGATTTGCCATGCCGCTTTTTACTTGAGGTTAAGCTCATTTTGGCGAGCCCCGATGAGTCATAACCACTCCGCGCTGGTGTGGGATGATCTCCGATAGTCTTTCAGGTTTTATGTGGGTTGCCGTCAAGACCCTGAAGTTAGGAATTTGGCCTTCGCTTCGTTTTGCTGGCATCGCGTCTGCTGTATCGAGACGAATGTCTCGGTTGCTTTTAGTTTGCTGATGAACCGTCGAGGTTTGGAACTAGGGATTTTGCCGTGGCTTCGTTTGTTTGATTGTCGCGTCCAAATCCCGCTGGGGGAAGGACGCTGGGGTGACAACTCGTCTGCTGTATCGAAACGAGCGTCGAGGTGGAGCTGGAATTTTGCCGTGGCTCCGTTTGTTTGATTGTCGCGTCCGAATCCCGCTAGAGGAAGAACGTTGGGGTGACAACTCGTCTGCTGTATCGAAACGAGCGTCGAGGTGGAGCTGGAATTTTGTCGTGGCTCCGTTTGTTTGATTGTCGCGTCCGAATCCCGCTGGAGGAAGAACGCTAGGGTGACAACTCGTCTGCTGTATTGAAACGAACGTCGAGATGGAGCTGGAATTTTATCATGGCTCCGTTTGTTTGATTGTTAGGCCGTAGATATTGCCGTTAAGATTTGGCTCCGTTTTCTGATGGAGCATTGGGAAGGAAAGGGTGCCTCCTTCTTTGTTTGTGCCCCTGGATCGTATACAGGGATTACTGTACTATGCCTGTAGGGCCAAAGTTTCATTCATTCATTTTTTTTATTTCCCTGATGCTCTATCATTTCAGCTTTTATATCGCGAAGGTCGCGATTGCCCAATCATTTCGGCTATTTTTCGCGGTGCCCAATCATTTCGGCTATTTATTTTATTTTTACTCGCTGCTTTTTATTGCGAGTTGCCCAATCATTTCGGCTATTTTGCATGCATACATTTTTACTTGCTGCTTTTTATTGCAAGTTGCCCCATCATTTCGGCTATTTCGTATGCATGTGTGGCTCGCTGATTTTTTATCGCGAGTGTGGAACTTGGAATCTGACACCAATCTCAGCATCAGCATCGCTACAACTGGAATATTACCAGGAGCAAATCATCATTTGCCATGAAGGGACTTGGAATTTGATACCGTTTTAGGCATCAGCATCGCTACAACTGGGATATTGCCAGGAGCGAATCATCATTTGCCTTTGTCGATGTCGAACAAAGGTGGCTTAGTAAACAGGGTTAGGATTCTGTCGACTAAGGCTTTTGACTTCATGAGCCGTAAGGGTCTCACAAAGGTATTTCTCCCTACAAGTCGTGAGGATCTCGTAGGTGTGTTTTCTCCTTAGGAATCGTAAGGATTTCTAAGTGTTTGTTTCTCTGTAAGTCGTAAGGATCCTACAGGAGGATTTTCTCCTTGTAAGTCGAGAGGACTTATTAGGGTTACTCGTCATGCGAACATATCCCCAGTCTCGGATGGGACTTGATTAGGGAAATGTTTATTCGCGCCCGTGGATTGTATACAAGGGTCAGTATTGAGCCACTTGTAGGGCAATATCGGAAGTTGTGGGGGGTTGCTTAAGCCCAGGTTTAGGTCTCTGTGACTTAAGACTTTCAAATCTTATGAGCCGTGAGGGTCCCACAAGAGAGTTCTCCTTACGAGTCGTGAGGATCTCGCAAGTGTATTTTCTCCTTAGGAATCGTGAGGATCCCTAAGTGTGTTGCTCCCTTGTGAGTCGTAAGGATCTCACGCGGGTGGTTTCTCCTTACAAGGTCGAGAGGATCTTGTAAGTGTCCTTTAACAAGATTGCGCCCTTTCGGGTTTTCACAAACACTCGCCGGTAGTCCTGCTGTTTTTACTCACGGAGCCCTTTCGGGTTTTCATCCGTGCCCTTTTTGCTTATGGACATACCCCCTTTTTTTTATTCTTTTTATTTTTATTTACCCTTTTTTTTTACGAGGTCGCGCCCTTTCGGGTTTTCACGAACACTCGCCGGTAGCCCTGCTGTTTTTACTCACGGAGGTTTTCATCCGTGCCCTTTTTGCTTATGGACATACCCCCTTTTTTTTATTCTTTTTATTTTTATTTACCTTTTTTTTACGAGGTCGCGCCCTTTCGAGTTTTCACGAACACTCGCCGGTAGCCCTGCTGTTTTTACTCACGGAGCCCTTTTGGGTTTTCATCCGTGCCCATTTTGCTTGTGGACATACCGTTTTTTCTTTACCACGCCGGCCTGAGGATGCCGCGGGTTGATAGTAGTTTAATGATGTTTCGGTCATTTGCAAGTTTTAGGACATTGCGGTCCATCATTAGTTTAAGGACGTTTCGGTCCGTTGTCGCCGTATTTGAGGCGAATATCTAGTTTATTGACTTTTCGGTCTATGAGGCTTTCTCTATGACTGAGCATGATGCCCCCGGCGTATCCATCTTTCTCGGAGCGTGTGGTTGTGGCGGGCTCACCTTCCAGTTTTCGGAGATGACGAACTTGTCCTGTTGGTATTGATCTTCAACCCAGTTTTTGAAGATGTAGCAATCCTCGATCAGATGACCTACCGTTTGATGGTAAGGGCAATAATTAGGATTATTAACATCGTCTGGCCATAACGGACGTTTTGGACTCGGCAGATTGATGAGTCTGTCGCACACTGCCAGTTCGAACAGTCCCCTTGTTTTATCTTGCGGAAACGAGTAAGGACGTTTCAACTTTTCCTGGAGGGCTTGCCGCTTGTTGCTTTGGCGAGCAATCGGTCTAGGGTTACTTAATTGTTGTTGAGCGCTGGCGACGAAGGCCGTTTTTCCTTTTCCTTTATCCTTTTTGTTCGCTCCGTTGTTTGCGGAGCTGAGATTTTTTCCGAGTAGCGTGCGATTGCACGGCTGAACGTTCTCGCAGCTCCTCAATTCCTTTATTTTTGAAATAGATTCCCCGAGAGAAGGGTTGGGGGTAGCTTCTTCGTCAGAGTCGCTTCCAAAGGTGATAATTTGTGATCCCTTGGAGTCCGCTATATGACAATCGTCGGCGGCTCTTTTGCGCTCATCTATCGCATTTTTTCGGCGTCTACGAGGTTCACATTTTGCCTTGTCAAAGTGTTGCTTTTGAGCGACATACCCTTACCACCAACAGTTAAAGGATTCGCAGTCTTCGGTAGGATGTATGATCTTCTGATGATAAAAACAGAAGTTAAGGTGTATCTCTACCTCAGCGAGAGTATTTTCTTCAGAGGGCGGTAGCTTCATTCCTACTGATAGAGCTTTGGCGAACCTTTTCCTCGTCTTGAATTTGTTTTTACCTGCAGTGTATGGCTTTTGATTTGATGGGAATGCCTTGGCTCTTTCCAGTATGGCCATTTCACGCTCTTGATTGGCTTTTGCTTTCAGACGAATTTCATTTAGGAAGACATCGATCAACTCGTCTGATGGCTGTAGAGTCTCCGGCTCAGGGTTCGCTATTGGTTTCTTGGGGCAAGAAGCCTTTTCATCATCTGCCAGTGAATGAGAAATCACATGACAAGTCGCTACGTAGTCTTCGGATTCATCTGATGAGTTTTCTCCATCATTTTCATCTTCGACGATAGAACAAGCTGCACCCATTGTATCCGTTTTCTTTGGAGAGTGCGGCTGTGGTGGGTTCACCTTCCAGCTTTCAGACAGCGCGAATTTGCCTTGTAGGTACTGATCCTCGATCCATCCCTTAAAGACGAAACAATCCTCGATCGGGTGACTCACCGTTTGGTGGTAAGGGCAATAATTGGGATTATTAAGATCGTTTGGCTGTGACAGACGCTTTGGACTCGGCAGATTGATGAGTCTGTTGCGCACTGCCAGCTCGAACAGTCTTTTCGTTTTATTCTGAGGAAATGAGTAAGGACGTCTTAGTCTCTCCTCGAGGGATGGGCGCGGACGCACATTGTTTTGGCGAACGACCGGTTTTGAATTGCTCGGCTGTCGTTGAGCATTGGCGACGACGATCGCTTTCCCTTTTCTTTTCTCGTTTCGAGAATCAGGTTTTGGAGGAGACGGTCCATGGCGCATCTGGTCCATTTGGGCTAATTTGTCGATCAAAGCCTGGAAGGTGGTCGGCCTGAAGAACATCATGAATTGCGAGATGGTCGCTTGAGGGTCAAGGGTACCCACGAACATGCCTACCGCAGGTGCCTCCTCTATGCGTTGTTCGCATTTCGACCATAGGTTTCGCCATCGTGTTGCGTATTGGACCCACGTTT
Organism: Agapanthus africanus; assembly: GCA_030015575.1. Classification (NCBI taxonomy): domain Eukaryota; kingdom Viridiplantae; phylum Streptophyta; class Magnoliopsida; order Asparagales; family Amaryllidaceae; genus Agapanthus; species Agapanthus africanus. The sequence goes on from CM057337.1 coordinate 913,435,028, forward strand.
CACCTGGCCTTATCCTGGCATTTATCAGTGCTGTTATCGGGGTGCGTTCACTAGCACTCGCGAATCTTTGCGTGAACAGTAGCTCCATCTCCGCAAATGTTTTGACAAAGTCATTAGATAGCTCCGAATACCATTCAAAGGCTGTTTCTGCTAAGCTGCCAACGAATTGGCGAAGCAACAATTTGTCATCGCCTCCAGTGTTGCCGCATAAGGCCCTGAATTGAGCGACATGTTGATGCGGATTCCCTGTCCCTTTATATACGTGGAATTTAGGGATAGTATATCCCGGCGGGTAACTGATTTGGTCGTACCAGCTCGGATACGGTCATCCGGTTCTAACAATTTGCCCAACTGCTTCATTCGCCTAATGAACCCGGATCCGCTGAGCTATGTAATCGTCTAGTGCGGCCTTGGAAATGGTTTCATCATTGGCTGTTGACAGAGCCGGTGGAGAATTCGATATTTCTCCCTTATCGTCTTCAAGGACGATCGGGGGAACTTCGGCTGGAGGATCTTGTTGGATCATCATCCCCATCATGTCTTGGAACAGGAGGGCCATACGCTTTATGTTGGCTGCTTGTTCAGCAGCCTCTTTATCCTTTTTCTCCAATATTCGTTGAAGGAATTCGGCGTCAGTTTCTTGCTCCTGACGTTCATCCGAGGACGTCTCAGGGGTTTCTTTTGGCCCAGTGAGTGCGGCCATTGTGTTCATCATCTCCTGGAGCTTTTGCTGTTGCTCCTGAGCCTTGGTCACTGACCGTGTAAGCGGTCTATGACCTGTGGATGCACGGCTCTCTTCCTTTTCCGACGCCATGTATACTATATGAACTGTTATGCCCCTGGACTTAGGGCGTTTAGGCTCATCACTTTTGGCATTTACCGTGAGCGCGGGGGTTTTCTCTGGCCTTCTTCTTTTGTGGGCCGTTGAAGCTGAGGGGGCCGTTGCAGTGGGCACCCTAGCGATTGTTGTCCTCTGCTGTTTAATAGGACGGTCCTTTTCTTTTTGCACCTTCGCCTTTTTCTGTGGACGAGAGTGATTCGGGTCGATTACCGAGTCTTGAACCCTCCGCCAAACCTTATAAATTTTTGAAGACAGTCGTTGAGGGGGCTGCTCTTGCTTTGTCTCCAGAACCTTCTCCGCTGGTGAAGGAGATCTCTTCAGTGTAGCGGTTGGAGAGTTCTTACGTACCCTCCTCAGCAGTTCAAAGTTGTTCCCAGTTGGAACAACATCGTTGACTTCCACCACTGGAGCAAGTGGAATTAGCCCTGAGGGGGAGTTGCCCCCTGCCTTCCTTACTCGTCGCCAATGGCGACGTCGAGCACGACGAGCCGTTGGGACTGGCTCGGAGATAGAGACAACTTCCTTTTGCCCCCCGTCTGGATGAGGTGCTGCCGATGTTAACTTCTTAAAGACCGAGGTTGTCCTTTGAAGGGTAATATTCAATCTGTCAAAGACAGATCCTCGAGCAGGGGTAGGAGCTGGAATGGTCAACCTTGAAAAGACTGACTACTTGATAAGAGAAGCCGCTTTGGCGACTTCAGGAGCAGCCGTCTTCTTTGGGGTGGCCTTCTCAGGTATCATGGGCCTTTTGGCAGGCCCTTCGGAATTCAGGCTCAGTCTGGTGAAGACCGAGGAGTTAGACGACCCGTTGAGAGGGGTCGTGGGAGTAGCCAGTCGATCGAAGACCGACTTCTTTAAAGCTTCCGGTACGGGTATTGGCAGGGTGAAGCTTGCAGGAGGGATCATAGTCCCGAAAAACAGGCCGGGGGTGGCCTGGGTTACCTGTTCTATCGGCATGGCGAGGATGGAAGCCGCTTGAGGCCCATATGCTACACCTTCAGGTGATGTGGAGCGTCCATTGCATTGGCACTTCGAGCAGTTCGAGCAGTTAGAGGCCATGATGCTTGAGTTCTGCGCCAGGCAAAAGACCAAATCTTAGTAACTTGAAATCCAAAGGCAACCATTAACAAACCGCGATTCATTCACGAAGACGACACACGAAGTGTGGAGTGGAAAGAGGAAAAGGTCCCACCGGGCGTGCCAGAATCTATTCCCCTCCGAAAGACGGCGCACAGGGCTGCGATGTCCTGACGCTGAGATTCGGGGCAGATGCTATTTGGTTTTATCCGTCTACCTCGGAGAAGATGCCAAGTTGATTTATGGCACCGTATATCGGAGGTTTAGACGGATGCGACCGATGTAGCAGACTTCGTCAGATTCCCCCTCGCTTGAGGGGTTTTTGATTGTGGGGACGCTCTTCCCTGCAGGCGCAAGCCCCTGTAGTTAATTACGCTACCGCATCGCGGTAGCAACTTTCTCCTTCTCCAGAATTTTACTTCGTGTCGTGTGTGTTTGTTTTGTTTGTGGTTGCTCGTGGATTGTATACGGAGACTAAGTAATGCCGTCGCCCGTAGGACGTGGATTAGTCCAAATCCGTATTTACTTAGATTTGGGTTTAGTGTTTTTCGTTTAAGGATGTATTAGTCGCGTTGCGGCTAAGATCAACTTAAACATTCGTTAAGGATACGATAGTCCTGTTTGAGACTAAGATCAACTTAACGTGGTGATCCATTTAATATATGGCCGTCGGGACTCATCACCTCTCTGACGTCGTTGAAGGATTACAACGATAGGTGTCAGAGGAGATCAAAGATGTACCCTTGAACCAAAGTTGATTTGGAGTTTTATAGTCCATTTGAATGTTTAAGGATACGTTAGCCGTGTTTAGGGCTAAAATCAACTTAAACGGTATCGTTTAGATCCGGCAAAAGAGCATTTGGAGGCTCTATTGTTCCAGTTTAGGGACGTAGTGGTCCATAGGTAGTTTAGGGACGTTGCGGTCCATGCTCCAGTTTAGGGACGTGGTGGTCTATATTCCAGTTTAGGGACGTGGTGGTCCGCTATTAGTTTAAGGACGTTTCGGTCCAACATTCCCATTTAGGGACGGATATTAGTTTAAGGACGTTTCGGTCCAACATTAGTTTAAGGACGTTCCGGTCCACATTCCAGTTTAGGGACTTGGTGGTCTATATTCCAGTTTAGGGACGTGGTGGTCCGCTATTAGTTTAAGGACGTTTCGGTCCAACATTCCCATTTAGGGACGAATATTAGTTTAAGGACGTTCCGGTCCAACATTAGTTTAAGGACGTTCCGGTCCACCATTAGTTTAAGGACGTTCCGGTCCACGAGTTTAAGGACCCCGCAGTCCGTATTCATATGTGGTCGTCGGGACCCGTCACCTCTCTGACGTCGTTGAAGGATTACAACGGCAGGTGTCAGAGAAGTTCGGAGATGTACCCTCGAACCGGAGGTAAATTGATTTAAGAGAGCAATCTTGCTCAGTCAATTTAATTTAAGGACTTACGCCCAGAATTGGACTAAGTCCAGTTGAAAATGTTCAACATTTTATTTGCATTTGGCCTGTTAGGCCTTTACTGGGGCTCTGCTCCTGTTTAATAATGCATAGCATTATTTATTTTGTTAGGGCTGTGCCCATTTATATATGATGCAGAGCATCAGTCTTGTTTGGGCTCTGCCCTGTTTATTGCATTTTCAATTTTTGTTTGGGCTCTGCCTTTTTTATAAATGATGCAGAGCATCAATATTGTTTGGGCTCTGCCCCTTTTCATTGTATTGCAATTTAATTCGGCCTACTAGGCCCCTCTGATTTGGGCCTGGCCCTTCAGTAAAAGAAATGCATTGCATTTGTCAGGCGCTTTGCGCCAATCACTGAGCGCAAGCGCTTGTGGTGAGGACACGTGTCATGCTCTGGTGAGCGCAAGCGCAACAGCGCAGTGCGCTGCGCTGTTGCGCTGCTGACACGTGGCGCGCTCTGGTGAGTTGCGCCAATTCCAGAGAGCAAAGCTCTATGTCAAGAGCGCGTAGCGCAAGTTGTTCTGTAGCTGACACGTGGCGCACTCCCAAGAGCGCAACAGCGCAGTTTGGAAGTGCAAAGCACTAAGAATCTTTTAGATTCAAGAACAGAAGTGCAAAGCACTATTTGATTTCTTGATCTAACTTAGATAAAAAAAAGATATGTTTTTCTTGTTTTTCTTATCTCAAAGAACCAAAGGTTCTTAAAAGTGCAAAGCACTATTTTATTATTATATATATATTTTTAAAGATCATTGATCTTGTTTTTAGATCTATGATCTGTTCATGAGAGAACTTTCTCTTTTTTCTAAAGGCTTTTACCTTTTTGTTCTTGAGGAATTCCTCAGAGTTCTCTTTCCCTTCTCTCTTTTTTTTTTGGAAAAATGTTCATCCCTTTGAATTGAAATCTAGGGTCCTTTTTATAGTGCCCATAAGTTAGTTAAATTTGTTAAAGAGATCTTTCTCTGAGTGATTTGGGGAATTTTCCCCACCGTTGGATTTTTGATCCAAGGGCTTCTGTTTTACAGAAGAAAATCTTCTTGTTTTAATAAGAACAGAAAAGATTTCTTTAGAATTTTAATTCTATTTGGCGTAAATGCCCCAGCGCGTGACACGTGTCAAGCAGCGCATAGTGCAGCGCAACTGCGCTTGCGCAACTGCGCTGACACGTGTCGCGCAGCGCGCAGCGCAGCGCAACTGCGCTAGCGCAACTGCGCTGACACGTGTCGCGCAGCGCAGCGCAACTGCGCTGACACGTGGTGCGCAGCGCAGAGCGCAGGCCAGCTGAAGCGTTGCTTCTTTAATTAAAGTTTGAATTTTCAAAGTAGAGTTTTGCTCTGATTGGGGGAAGATGAAGCGTTGCTTCATTTTCCGCCTTGGAATTTGAACAGAGCTTTGCTCTGATTGGGGTAAACAGGGGGATAATGCGTTATGCCCTTTCCTTAACAGAGCCGAGGACTAATAACGAAGCAAAATATGAAGCTTTGATAGCAGGTCTCGAGATCGCTGTCAACATGGGAATCAAAGACCTCCTCATATATGGACACTCCCAGTTGATCGTTAGCCAAGTAAATGGCGACTATACATGCAAGCCGGAGCAGATAAAATATGGCGAAAGAGTGCAGCAACTGTTGACACAAATCCCCTCCTACATCCTGGAGAGTATACCGCGTGCAGAAAATAGCAAGGCGGATGCGTTGGCCAAATTAGCTAAGGAATTAGCCGACGAAGACCTCGATGACGTAAAAATCATCGTGCAAAGTCGCAGGGTCCTCGCGCCAACAGATATATCCTCGGAAGACTTAACATAGCTATCCGAAGGAAAAGAAACGACCGAACAAGTAGCCCTTCAAATAGAGGACGAAGGAAAGGTCAAGGACTGGAGGGAAGTCTTCATAGACTACTTCAAATCTCGACGAACATCTGAAAATGCGTCGTCTAGACATCAGCTCATGAAACGAGCTTTGTCATTCGCCTTCGTCAATGATACTCTATATAAGAGATCATTCGACAGTCTGTGGCTAAGATGCCTGGGGCCAGAAGAAGCGGAGAGAGTCGTCCAAGAAACTAACGACGGACTCTGCGATTCTCACCAAGCTGGGCCAAAAATGAAGCTGGAGATCAAAAGAATGGGATATTATTGGCCCACAATGATTCAGGTCTGTCTTGAATATGCGAAGCAGTGTCACTCATGCCAAATTCACGGGGACTTCATACACCAGCATCTGAACCCGCTACACCCAACAATAGCTAACTGGTCGTTCGAAATGTGGGAAACCGATATAATTAGCACCATTGAACCAGTATCTTCCAAAGGACATTGGTTCATATTGGCAACGACCGACTACTTTTCTAACTGGGAAGAAGCAGTACCACTAAGGGAGGTGAAGACGGAGCATATCCTCCATTTCTTCAAGACACATGTCATCTACCGGTTCGGCACTCCGCGACGAATTATCTCGGATAATAGGCCGGCCTAGAGGAGCCATAAAATCAGCCGCTTCGTACAACATAAATTAGATTAGTGATACTCTTCAGTCTATAATCCTCATGCCAACGGTCTAGCTGAAACTTTCAACAAGACCTTGACGAAGATTATAAAGAAAACGGTGTACAGGAACAAAAAAGAATGGCACGAAAGGCTGCATGAAGCTCTTTGGGCATACTGCACAATGTTCAAACCAGCTACGAATACAACACCATACATGTTAGTATTCGGCACGGAATCAGTGCTCCCACTGGAAATAGAGCTCCCCTCTCTACGAGTAGCAGTTCGATACGAGCTGACAGATGAAGAAAATGCCCATCTTAGGCTTGAGGAACTCAACGCTCTCGACGAAACCTGCCTTATAGCACAGCAAAACCTGGAGGCTTATAAGGCAAGGATGATATGATCATATGAACGATTGACCGGGCCGAGAACATTCCGCCAAGGCGAACTCATACTAGTCGTCAAAAGACCAATGATCCCCAATCGTGCAAAACGGGGGAAATTCAAGCCGAACTATGAAGGCCGGTATATCATAGACAAAGTCTACCAAGGTGGAGCCTACCTGCTCATGGATATGCATGGTGAAAGACCCTTCCAGCCAATAAACGGCCGGTTCCTCAAAAAATACTACACTTGATGAGTCAAGACTTAGGTCAATGATAGATGACGATGCTTGTGTCCGCTCGCTATCTTCCGGAGTCAAAAACTCTGAATAGTATGTAAAAAAACCGGTCGCCTCAAATATGGAGACATCGGACCGAGACGTCCTTAAACTAAAAATTCGTCTCAAACATGGCGACAACAGACCGTGTCTTTAAACTAAAACCGGTCACCTCAAATATGGTGTCATCGGACAGAGATGTCCTTAAACTAAAAATTCGTCTTAAAACGGCGATACCGGACCGAGAAGTTCTTAAACTAATCGTTCACCTCAAATATGGCGACAATGGACCGAGATGTCCTTAAACTAAAAATTCTTCTCAAACATGGTGATAACGGACCGAGATGTCCCTAAACTAGCACATCACCTCCAAAACGGTGATAAGCTTCCTTGAGATCAATATTGCAATCGAAGTCTCAATGGCAGAGATTGCAACTCAAGTCCCACTGGTTACGCAGCTACTTTAGTGATGAAGCCACCCCCAAATCCCACCAGTAAATAGATGGGACACCTAGGGTGTAACCACTTTCGAGAGTTTCATCGTTCGTTAAAAAAACGGTATGTCCACAAGCAAAATGAGCACGGATGAAAACCCGAAAGGGCGCCGTGAGTAAAACCAGCAGGGCTACTGGCGAGTTTGTGAAAACCCGGAAGGGCGTGATCTCATTAAAAAAAACGGTATGTCCACAAGCAAAATGAGCACGGATGAAAACCCAAAAGGGCACCGTGAGTAAAAACAGCAGGAATGCCGGCGAGTTTGTGAAAACCCGAAAGGGCGCGAACTCGTAAAATAAAATTTCATGGGCACTTACAAGGTCATCTTGACCTTGTGAGGATAAAATACATGTGTTAGATCCTTGCGACTCATAAAGGAGCAACACACTTAAGAATCCTCACGATTCTTATGGAGAAATTACACTTGCGAGATCCTTATGACTCGTAAGGAGAATTCCCCCCTATGAGACCCTCATGGCTCTTAGGATTCAAAAGCCTTAAGCTGCAGGGATCTAAACCTGTTCTTAAGTCATTGCATCCCCCAAGTTACCTTACAAGCGGTCCAATATTGACCCTTGTATACAATCTACGAGCACGAATAAATACTCCTTTATCAAGTTATACCAATGGGGAGAAATATCCTATATGGTGAACGACACTTGTAAGTCCTCTTGACTTATAAGGAGAAAACACTCTTGTAAGATCCTTACGACTTGCAAGAGAAAATACCACTTAGAAGTCCTCACGACTTCTAGGGGGAACCTACACCCACGAGATCCTTACGACTCGTAGGGAGAAAAAACCTTTATGAGACCCTTATGGCTCATAAAGTAAAAAGCCTTAGTCGACAGGATCCTAACCCTGTTTGCTAAGCCATCTTTGTTCAAATCAAAAAAGGCAAATGATGATTCGCTCCTGGCAATATCCCAGTTGCAGCGATGATGATGCCTAAACAGGTGTCAAATCCCAAGTCCTTTCACGGCAAATGAGGATTCGCTTATGGTAATATTCCAGTCATAGCGATGTTGATGCCAAGGTTGGTATCAGATTCCAAACTTGCAATAAAAAAAATAGCGAGTAGCAAAAAAATGCATATGAAATAGCCGAAATGATGGGGTAACTCGCAATAAAAATCAGCGAGCAAAAAATATGCATATAAAAATAACCGAAATGATTAGGCACCGTGGATAAAAAGCTGAAATGATTGGGCAATCGTGACTTTCGTGATATGAAAAGCTGAAAAGATAGAGCATCGCGGAAATAAAAAATAAAATAAAATGAAAATTTCCTTTGCCCTATAGGTGATTCCATACTGACCCCTGTATACAATCCATGAGCACAAATGAAAAAGAGAACCATATTTTCCCATCAGTCTCCGTCAAAGGGAGAGCCAGACCTCGATGGCAACAATTACAGCCTAGAGATCACCCCGACATATCTTCTCATTCCGACAGGATGCAGACATGGCGTCAACAAAAACCCAAGGGTCAAATCAAAAATGGAGTCACGGCAAATTCCTAGCTCCAAGTCTTGACGGTTCATATACAACCTAAAGACTATTCCGGCGTTCCTTCTCATTCCATCAGGGTGTAGACGCAACGTCAACAAAAAGCTCCAACGAGCCAAATCAAAATGGAGCAATGGAAAACTCTTGGCTCCAAGTCTTAACGGTTCATATACAACGTAAAGACTACCCCGGCGTTCCTTCTCATTCCATCAGGGTACAGACGCGGCGTCAACAAAGCTCCAACGAGCCAAATCAAACTGGAGCAAAGGCATATTCCTAGCTCTGGACTTCAACTGCAATACATACAGTATAGAGGTGCTATAGATGTCTACCCTATTTCAGCAAAGAAATGGCACGGCATCGTCAAAACAAAAAATGAAGCAACGGCATATTCCCAGCTTCAAGGTCTCGACGGCAACTCATATAAAGACTAAGAGACTATCGGAGATCATCCCACTCCAGCACGGAGTGGTTATGACTCATCGGGGCTCCAAATTGAGCCTAATCTCAAATAAAAAGTGACATGGCAAATTTTTAACACTTTCTCTTCCGACGGTAATATAGCATGAAGAGATTACTTGAAGACGTCTTGTCCAGCTCCCAAAGGGATCAGAGACACGACAGTCGCGGAGTTACTCGAACAACAGCTTAAAGACTGTATATTGAAGAATATATCAACCAACGCGACGGTACCACGGACAAACCTTAGTACCACAAAACCTAACGGACCTCTGTCGCAAAGAACATGGGTTATCTTTATATAACGTTTGGACAAGTTTGCCTGTAAATCCAAGGGAGGTAAACTGAAAAAACTCCGAAATGACTACATAAACTAGAAACTCTGAAACGAGTGAATATACTACAAACTCCGAAATGAGTACATAAACTAGAAACTCTGAAACGAGTGAATAAACTACAAACTCCGAGATGAGTACATAAACTACTTTACGTCTAGTCAAGACAGAGAGGCGCAAGTATGAAATGAAATATGTCTTTTATTCATAAATCAAAATGAATACAAGATACAAAAGAACAAAAGAAGAAAATATACAGCGACAAAAATTTCTAAGCTGGTGGGCGGTTCAATAAGCTAGCAAGTTCGTCATTCTTCCACCGGACTTCCGCTTCAAGCTCTATCAACGTCGCGAGCTGAGTCAATGCCTGTGCCTGTTGGTTCTGATATAAAGAAAATTGACTTTCAAGCTCTTTCTCGGCAGCCTTATAGGCCTCAACCATCTCGCATGTAAAAATACGGCTTTATCAAAAGCCACCACCTCCGTAATGACCTCCTAAAGAACTCGCCAAATTTCATAAGAACGGGTAGTCTTGGCGATGAGTTGGGCTTGAAGTTCCCCTAAAGGTTTTGAAGCCAATTCCCTCGCCGAAAACTTTCGGTTGAGCCTTTTCTCACATGAATGGAGATTGGCTGCACATCGGTCAATCCATCCACACAGGCTAGCCTTTACTGACGAAATGTCGGAGGTAAGGCGTGTGCATTCAACCCCATGTAGGGAAGCCTCAACTTGACGACACTACTCGACCCAAATATGCACTAGCGCCTCGTCATGATAGGTGGGAAGAACAGACAAAAAAGCATTGGCTTCAACAGCGAATTCTTCGGCCGTAATGGAGGTACCAACGCGAAGATCTTCAATAAGAGTCGCCAGCGAATGAATACTTTTTTTTGCCATCCTCTCAGACACGCGTCGGGCGTAAGGGCCCGATGGCATGGAAATCCGGGATTCCAATAGGGTCAGGATTGGCAAAGCTGTAGGCATACATGTATGGTTAGCTGCCTTTCTAAACATAGAACAAGTAAAAGAACGCCAATGCTAAAGCGTCACTTACCCACGGAAGGCGGATTTGAGAGATCCTCGGGTCCATCAAGAACTTCAACCTCGTCGTCAGCTTCTAGGACTGCGGTTTAAATAGAGGGCGCATAAGCATCATTACGAAAATATAAAACGAAAAGGCAAAAGAATATCAACCTTGACCCGAAGAAAGGACTATGCTCTGTGGAGGTATCGCTTGCGGGACCGCCATGTCAAGTAAACGCTGGAAAGTTTTCTTCGGAGAAAGGTCCACAATAGAGGACGCCAGCTCCCGCAATTCTGAGAGAAAGAAAGGTTCAGACATATGGAAGGGTTGTTAAAAAAAATGTAGATGTATATAAGATTACTTTCGATACTTCGTCCGCTTTGAACTGGAGGGATGGAAGCTTCGGTGATCTCCTCTACACCCTCTGGTGCGTCACTGGAGATATCCATTGAATCTATCACCGATGTGGCAATCTCTGTTGGAGGAACAGAGGCCATCATCAGGGGGCCCAAGGCGTGGATGGCAACTTCGGTGATATCCTCTACACCCTCCGGTGTGTCACTGAAGATATTCATGGGATCTATACCCGGGTTGGCAGTCTCCACTGGAGAAATAGAATCCATCACCGAAGGCTTCAAGGAGCTATCCGGACTCGAGACTACACCCGCTGCAGAAGGCCCTACGAAATTTTTATAAAGATAATATGAGGTGAAAGTAATAAAATTAATTACCAAAAGAGACGTAAAAAATGCATACCAATACGCCAGGGAGCCTGAAGTATGGCCTTTTCAAGCCGCTGCTCTTTTCTGTTCAATTGCGCTCGGCGGGCTTCGATCGAAAGAAAATGCCTGCCCATCTTCAGAGCAGCCCCGTCTTCAGAAACGGCCGAGATGGGCTGTTTGAGAGCCCGTTCTTCTTCCATCGTCAGGGGACCCATTAGTAACCTAGGTAATAACGGATCGACATCATAGAATACAACATGGGGAAAGCCTCCCTTCCTGGGGCGCACATTTTCATTTTCATCCTGCGGTCACTTTAAGGCTTCGGCCAACTGAGCGGCTTCCTCGGCAGATTTTCCAGGAAAGAGAAGATCGTCATCTGGTTCATGTACAGATATAGGCTCATTATGAAAAGGCTCAGACTCAAGCAACGCATCGGGTAAACCAGCGACGGATTTCTTCCTCCTTTTAGGGCTCGAGCCAGCACTGGAAGAGAGGCGCTTCCTCCTTTTCGGCAGTTTTGCACGGTGCTGCCCAATCTCACCTTCGGTGTTCATTTTTGGTGATGCCGGTACCTTGTCAGGAATCTCTTCCCCAGCCTTAGCACGGATCGGCATACTAGCAGCGCGGGTGACTGATTCCGCCCGAGCAGCCTTTGGAATAAGCACCGATTCGCTATCTCTCAGAGGAGGGCAAGTGACCGACCTTGGCCGCAACGGGGCACTGACGGCTTGAGCGGAAGCAGGGGATTTGCATTCAAATAGCACCCTTCTCTCCTCTGCAATGATGGGACCAACCCAATGGCGATACCAGCCCTTGAAGGGCCCCATGGGCCTTGGAAGATAATCAGGCTTGGGAATCATGAAGACGGAACCAGTACCCAACTACATGAAGTGGTCGATAACGTCGCGAGTGACCTCCAGTGAGAGAGTGGGCTCGACAAGAAAGGCTTCGAGGGGAATGCCCCGGTTGTAACCTAACTGCTGGGCGAAGCGATGTGGATTGTACCGCATGAAGAGAACAGTATCATTCATACGGAACACTAAGTACCCTGGCCGGATTGAATATAAGTGCATGATCTCTTTGGGCTTTAAAGCCGGAGCTCCACTCTTTGACAAATCGAACAATTGTTGATGGGCCCCGTTGGAGCAGAAAGGACTCGGTCACTGAAAACCATTCTGCCTTCATTCGAATATGGATTAAGCAGCACCCGTAGAGCCCCCAACTGAGTCGGATCAGGAGCGGAAGTATCGACCAGCCTCATCACCCGTGGGAAGGTATATGCTTCATAGAAAGCAGGGTGCCGGTGTGCAGCAAATGCGCCTAACATGTGCATCTCGATCCATGACGTGAAGTAGTGGAGGGAGAAATTCACGGTGTCCGCACCCGGGCTTGAAGTGTTGGCGGCAGTACTTAGACCGTGATATAGGTGTGATAGTCCTGTAACACCAACAGTCAATCGCGCTCCTTCGGCTATGCGATGGGCGGGATAGAAGACGAACGCTCTCATAAAATGGCGATGCATTGGCATGGCAAACTAGCTAAGCCAGAGACCGATGAAACCGATAAAGAAAGTTTCTTTGTCCATTCCGAGGGCAGCAATCGCATTAAAGGCCACGACCGATAAAATTGGAATGTAAAACTGCGGCAGGTCTTCTTCTTTGGCCGGCGGTTTCTTCAAGCCAAAACCGAAGAGGTCCTCAACCTTTGCGAATTTCGGAGATTTCTTGGATAAGACATCCTCGCGGAGAAAGCAAGCAATGAAATCGTCAAAAGTGACACCTTTCCCTTCCGACGCCACGATTTGGTTCTTGGAAATACCTAAGACTTTGATCAAACTCGGGTGCTTGTGCCGAATAACATTTTCGGTCGTCAAGCCTTCAAGCACCGCTGGCACCGTAGAGAATACGTACTCGTCGGGGGATAATAATTCTTCATAGTGTTCTCCATTGGTTTAAAAAAGCCTTAACCCACCAGACATGAGGAGCATGATAGTAGAACAGTGACGCATAAACCGCTTAGTGCGGCCCAACTTTCTGCAGCCATGAGCGTTGGGATGAAAGAATGTACCGGGCCCAAGGAAGATAACCCACTGGATGATGCGGGGTAACACCTACTTTATAGATCTGCCCCCAGGGTCGAGCTTCACCCTGACATATTCGGCGCCCTAAAATGTCGATAGCCATCATGGGTTGATTGGGGATTCCTGTTGTTGATGGCTCAAGCCAGCCCTCAGGGGTCCAGTTAACCGCTTCCACCGCATAAGCAGTATGCGGACGCTCCGTCAATGATATCAAGCGGATGGGTTCTTCTGGCACTTCGCACGTAAAACTACGACGGACCCTGATAATGTGACCGTACCAGACTCCCCATAAGAGAAGGCTTTTATTATCCTTATCTTGTTCCCTAATCATCGCCATAACCTCCTCATCTAACGGCGACTGTGGGAAATCTGCCTCCGAGCGTATGTAAGGGAAATAGGGGAGTGATGCCATCGTACCTAATAAAAAAAGGGGGGACCCATTAATAAAAGTATATATATATATATATATGAATTTGGTTCATGGGTTCACTAACAATAAAGCCAGTAGGCCTCACGAAATCCAAACGGCGGCTCACCAATGATGAGGCAAGATAATCATTATGAGAATCCAAAAGGATTCTCATCAAATAAACAGTGGAGTTTAAATAACTCCTAACATCCTCAAAAAACGAGTTCTGTTAAAAATTCATAACGGATTCAAATCTGTGTCAAAGGGTATTAAAACCCTAAAAAAGGAAAAACGCTCAAGAACACCAGAGAATAAAATTCCCAAAGGTCTCTGAGTCTTTCAGAGCTAAGCTCTGTGATATGGAATTAAATTCCTTTAATAAAGGGATTAAATCCCAGAAAACCCCTACGGTGGAGAGGCAAAGAAAATGGAATTAAATTCCAAGGATCTTCAAAGATCAATGGTAGGGTAAACCCTAGGTAGAAAACTAACAATCCTCAAGACCCCAGAGTCTTCTTAAATGAAAAGGGGTGTTTTTAGATCTCTAATAGATCGGTTCAGGGCTAAAGCAAAGCTCTGGTGATGGATTTAAAGTCCAGAGAAAAGTATGGAAAAAGGGGTTTCTCTAAGAGATAAACGCCGTTCAAGATCCTTACCCAAAAAGGAGTTTTGCAGAGTTTAACTCTGAAAGATTTGTGGACAGAGAGCTAAGATCTGAGAGGAGAATTAAATTCTCAAGAAAAGATTAAGGAAGAAGATGAAGAAACAGTGATCATCTAAAGAGGCAAACCCCCCATTTATAAGATGTGATGGGGAGCGGTTCATCTTCCCGTTCCCCTAGACAATCTAATGGTTGTGAGGGTGGACAGCGTTGCACTCACGTGCAAGCCACGTGAGAGCAACGCTGGAGGGCATTTGTTCCCTCATTAAAAAAAGGGAAGGGGGAAAATTCCCCACTATTTAAGTCTCATGTGTTAAACACGTGAACACCTATATGCAAAATCATATAGGCGTTGCAGTTAAAAACAAATGGGCTAAAAGAGCTACACGTGTTAAACACGTGAGCGCCTATATGCAAAGCATATAGGTGCTGCGATCAAATAATTGGCAAGCCAAACATGCCTCGCGTTTTAAACACGTGAGAATTTATATACATATGAGTGTTGAAAATAAAGTATACTGAAACCCATGCTAGGGGTCACGTGTTAAACACGTGAGTTCTTCTGCTGCACTCTTTAGCAGGATAGAATTAAATTCTATGTGGGAAATATTTCCTTGAACTTTTTCAAACTAGAAAGATCTTCTCTGTTAAATAGAAGACCCTTGAATCAAAGATCCAACGGTGATTATAAAATCATCCACCGATCATCTGATAGAATAAAAATTCTATCTTAGGAAAAGATATTTCCTAATCCTGTTAAGTAAACAAGAAAACTTCTCTGTTAAACAGAGAGCCTTTGGATTAAAAATACAATGGTGAATAAAATTCACCAAGTAAACTGAGAGACCATTTTAGATTGATCATGATCTCTCAATCAGAGATTTTCCTAACAAATTGATCTGTTCTCTTATCCTATAAATAGAAGGGGAAAAAACAGGAAAAAAGAAGGAATTCCTCACAAGCTTCTGGAAAAAAGAGTACAGTGATATCTTGAGAGAACAAGAGAATTTAATTCTCAAAGAAGAAGACATTTCTTATTGAAACCATAGGTAAAAAAACAGAGTCCACATTGTCTCTCCTTTACCTATCTAAGGGTTTAACTCTTCATTTAAGAACTCGGTTCTTTCCCCAGTTGAGATTTGCAGAAGCAAATCTCCCCACAAGTTCAGAATTTAATTCTCATCGGGGTGATTTTGCTCTGCAGATTCAAAACCCAGTGGAAAAGAATTAAGTTGTAAGAAAAAAGAGGAGAGAAGAAGAACGAGAACATATAGAAATTTAATTCCTCCAAAAATTAGGGTTTAACCCTATATATAATGAACTTAGTTCTTCCATAAAAAATAGTGATGATGATCCAAGATCTTCAAAACCAGAATCGTTAGTGCTTAGCACTATTTCGAAGCCTCACGTGTTTTCCATGTGAGTGCTTCAAACGAAAAAAGAAAACAACTAAAACTGCCTCACGTGTTTCCCACGTGAATGTTAAAGCACCCCAGTATCAAAAAAGGGGCAGTCACATGTTTTGCACGAGAACGTTAGCCAAGTGCTTAGCACTTCTGTAAAAAAGAGGAGAGATAAAACCCAATGGGCAATGCCCATATTTGGGTGCCTCACGTGTGTCACGTGAGCGCCACAAAACTCCAGTGTTTAACAATAATCCAGTACCCACGTGAAACGCACGTGAGCACTGTATTCCTCAGTGCTTAGCACTGTTGGGTAATTATGGAAATCCAATCTCAATCCAAATTGGCTAAGTTTCCTGAGGTTAATCCTCTTTGATTCTAAAACAACCGAGCCCATATTGCTCATGTTTTCCCCAAACTGATCTTAGTCTTAAAAATGACTAGTGGTCTCCCATTGATGATATCCCAAATGATATTCATCTTATATCTTCTAAGATAATTTTAGTTTCAAACATGACTAACATTTCTTAGGTCTACAACAGCCCCCCTTTTCCTTCAAATATGGGATTTTGTTTAAGGGCACATCTCTCCACACCTCTGATATATGTCGTTGTAATTTTTCAACGTTTTTAGAGAGGTGGCGGGTCCCGACAACCAACAACTTTTTGGTGCACTTCCAAATTGACGTGCACACGTCAAATCGGATCGTACCCCAAATTGGGTGCATTCCATATCACCATTGTTCGCTTCGTCACGTAACAAATACACACGTGCGTAAGATGAACAAAGGACCGAGAAGGCCCTAAACTAATATTCGTCTCCAAAATGGTGATAATGGACCAAGATATTCCTAAACTAATAACGGACCAAAATGTCCCTAAACTAATAATCGCCCCAAAATGGCGATAATGGACTGAAATATCCCTAAACTAATATTCGCCTCCAAAATAGCGATAATGGACCGAAATGTCTCTGAACTAATATTTGCCTCCAAAATGGCGATAATGGACAGAAACGTCCTTAAACTAAAATAATAGAGGCCAAATGCTCTTTTTTTGGATCCTAAATAAAAATGATCCTGAAACCTCGTTAAGTGGACCTTAGTCTCAAATTGGACTAATGTATCCTTAATAAAAACAAATCGAGCCCCAAATGCTCACATACATTTAAGTCGATCTTAATCTCAAAATAGATTAACGGTCCTTAAATAAAAACTCCAAATCTAAAATATACGGATTTGGACTAATCCACGCCCTACGGGCGACAACATAAAATAGTCTCCGTATACAATCCATGGGCAACCAAAATAAAAAATAACATACACACGACACGGAGTGAACCTCCGGAGCAGCAGAAAGTGGTTATCGCGGTGCGGTAACATAATTAACTGCAGGGGCTTGCACCTGCAGGGAAGAGCGTCCCCACAATCAAAAACCCTTCGCAAACGAGGGGGATCTGATAAAGTCTGCTACAACGGTCACATCTGTCCAAACCTCCGATATATGGTGTCATAAATCAACTTGGCATTTTCGGAGAAGTGGACAGATAAATCCAAATAGCATCTGCCCCCAGAATTCAAGCTAGACGTCCCAACGTCCCGGTCCGTCTTCCGGCGATGAACAAGGGGTAGGGGAAAGGGTTTGTGTGCAAAGCACAGGCCTCATTGGGCTTGGGCCGATCGTCAGTGTCGGCCAAAACTCAAGATCCGCCAGTCGTTTGAAGGGGTGGGGCCGGTGGATTCTAGCCACGTGTTCATCTTATTGTTAACACTCTTTTGCACATATTTGATTTCTTCTGACTTTTCATTTTTATGTGCATTGCACGTGTAAACTTTTGAGCCTCCAAAATATTTTAAAAATAAAATGAGAAAAAATTTATGTGTCTGATGGGATTCGAACACAGGGGCCACGTCACAGCAGTGCAAGGCTTTACCAGTGATCTATAAGTGGCTTCTTACTATTATTAAACAAAATTTTAGTTATAACTTGTACTCGGGCTTGTAAACTCCTTTCTGTACATTAAACTAAAAAAATTTATACAGTAAATTCAGAGTCGTTACATTCTACTCTCCTTATAAAAATTTCTTCTTCGAAATTTACATTTACATTAGGACTAATTTATAAATAAGTGAGAGTATCTTGCACACATGTCTTCTTCTCGTTCCCACGTTGATTTTCCTGGCGAATCTTTTCTCCACATCACCCGAACCAAGTTTACTTCCTTATTCCGCAGTGACTTCACCTTTCGATCCAGGATCTCAACCGGTTGTTGCTCATAAGTTAGGTCCATTTGTACAGTGAGCTTGGAGTGATCAAGGATATGGCAGGGGTCGATCACATATCTTCGAAGCTGTGATATGTGGAACACGTTGTGCATTCCTTCCAATAGGGGTGGAAGTGCCAAACGGTATGCCACTTCTCCGACTCGTTCAAGAATGTCGAACGTTCCTATATATCTGGGACTTAGCTTACCCCTCTTTCCAAAGCAGATCACTCATCGGTTTGGAGAGATTTTTAAGAAAATATGATCTCCAGGTTGGAACTCCAGATGCCAACGCTTTGCATCAGCCCAATGCTTCTGTCGGTCTTGGGCTATGCGCATTCTTTCCCTGATCGTATGAACTATATCTACAGTTGCTACGATCATCTCTGGTCCAAGGAGTTCATGATCTCCAACGTCGTCCCAACTTAGTGGTGAATGACACTTCCTTCCGTAGAGTGCTGCAAATGGTCACATTCCATTTCTTGCCTGATAGCTTTTGTTGTATGAAAACTCTACAAGGTGTAGGTGATCTTCCCACGAACCTTCGAAGTCTAACATATAAGCTCTTAGCATGTCTTCTAGAATCTGAATTGTTCACTCAGATTGTCTGTCCGTTTTTGGATGATAAGCCATGCTGAAGTTCAGACTCGTTCCCAAGCTAGCTTGCAGACTCTGCCAAAATTGTGATCGGAATCTGGTATCACGATCGGAGACGGTGCAAACTGGTACTCCATGTAATCTTACAATCTCCTGCATGAGTTCATGGGTATCAAATATAGTACACTTTGAGGTTACATCTTACTTTAGATTCATGCTTACCTCCATGTATTTGTTTTCTAACGTCTCGGTAGATTGGCCAACTCGAAAGGGAATAAAGTGAGCCGACTTGGTAAGTCGATCCACAATAACCCATACCGCGTCGTTACCCTTCGTGCTGTGAGGGAGGGCAGTCACGAAGTCCATTGTAATGTGCTGCCATTTCCATTTTGGGATTGGTAACGGTTGAAATAGACTAGCAGTTCTGTGATGTTCAGCCTTTACTTGCTGATACACCAAACACTTGGCTACGCTCCTGGCTACTTTACGCTTCATTCCATGCCACCAGTAGTGTTGCTGTAAAAACCCTAAACTTTATGTACAAATTTTTTCAAAAATACAGAAGAAGTACCTAAGCCCGAGCACAAGTTATAAATTTGTTTTGCTTTTGAACAGCAAGAAAACACTTGTAGCTTATTGGTAAAGCCTTGCACTGCTGTGACATAGCCCCTGTGTTCGAATCCCCCCAGCCATATTATGTTTTTAATTAAACTGAAGAGACACAGAATAATCAAACACGTGCACCGGGGTATACAAACAGACCATGACACGTGGCGATGAAATAAGCCTATTCCACTGGTTTTAGGCCGGCGAAATTCAAAGAAAAACCGGTACCGCCGGTCCTACCTATAGATACTGCCTTGAATTTTTCCCTCCTGCACCTCTTGGCCCAGCCCACTTCCCCTAGGCTGTTTATATTCTCTGCAATAATACATAGAATTAAAATACCTCTTTAAATCCATTTTTAATACAAATTTTAATTCATCAATTCAATACACCAAAGTCTAATTTTCCCTATAAATACCACACCATATTTCATCCCTCCTCACTTGGAAATTCCCTGTCAAAACTCTAAAAAATTCTCAAGTCCCTTTAGTGTACAAGTGGAGTTAGCAAGGGTGAAGTTCCGGCGACGTTCCAAGGAGATTCCGGCGACGAAACGATATCCCGAAACCTTATTTAGCTCCCCCTCTCCCTTCTCTTGTTCAAAATCCAGTAAGTCCCCTCTCCCCCTCTCATCTTCTATTCTAAAAACTTGCAATTCTAAAACCCGACGGAAATGAAGTTAATCCGACTTCCGATTCGGTTTTCTTTAAAACTCTTTTTTTCTTAAACAAGAAAATACCATACCCCCACATAATGTTTGAAAAACATTAAAAAACACTTTAAACCAAGTTTCATCTCAAAATATTCTTCTATGCAATTTTTATTGTATTTTTACGGTAAAATACCACATACTTCATTTCCGACATAAAACAACATAAAAATTGTATTACCTTTAGATAACTCATGACGTAACGACCTACCTCATCACAACACACATCTTTGACATAGCACGATGATGTTTTGGGAACGTATTCATGGGATAATACGACATTACAAATAAATACCATCAACTTATAAAACCATTTCTTTAAAAAGTGTATTAAACAATTCCTTGCAATTGCGCCTCTACAACCCATTTTTAGGGACCCCGTTCGGGATAGTGCGGGTTATCGCACATTCTCGGGCCTAGTAGAGCGAGATACAGACCTCTGAGAGGAGCATTCGATCTCGATGGAATTTTAATACATTTTTCTTTAGAAAATGAGATTTCTACAAAAATAAATTAAATTAGTCTTATTAAATATATATATATATATTATCAAAATATCTATTTTTATTATATTATATCAATATTCCAAGTTTTCTAAATCAAAGGAATCACCATTACAGGAAAATACCATTATAGTTCAATGCAAAATAACGATATTTCAATAAAATACCATATACAAAGAAAACTAGGTTCTTCTCACTAGAAATTTCACATTTATAAAATATACATTTATGAAAACCCTAAAGACGATAAATAAATACTTGAGGTGTATTATGAAAATTATATCAAAATAATTTTTACATAAAACCCCCTCAAGTTATACTAAATTACAATAAGGACCCTAGTAAATATAGGTTTAAGCGGGACCAATTCTCTTGAGCCTCAGGGAGCCAGAGAATGTGGGTGCTTGCCTATCTAAGGTAGACAATCTAACAAACAGTGTTATCAACACGGTAATTTTCTTTGAAAAAGACATAAATCCTGTCGTCCATATGCAGCAGTTACCGATAACATCAAAACAATCAAGACTTCAATTCTGTTTAACAGTCCGACTCAGTTCGAGTCATAGTCAAACCTGAAATCAATCTGACTTGAATATGATTCAAGTATATACTACAATACAACATGAATTCATGAATCCGTCTATTCAATCTATATCAATCCATATTGACTGAACCGAACCATGGATATATTCCGTTTACATGATTATTCATTTACATCCATTCTGTCTACTGATATAATGGTTTCTGCAAGTCTTCCATTTATTACAGGACAATACAATACAATCAATATAATAATACATCATGGGGTTTATAAAGGGGTAGAATGGTACAGAACATGTTAAAAGTAGCACGTGGTGGTCACTTAAGACGTAATTACATCCATATTGTTGTGCCGTGGTATTTTCGACGGAGCTTTGTACTACGGGTTACCAAAGTCGACTGTGTAAGTTGGACTCCTCTCGTATACACTGGCATCTTCTGTACCAAGCTACAAACACTACGTTAACCTAACAATCAAATATTATACTAGATATACCCTCTTTTCTGTCTATTCTACTTCTCTCCTTCTTTGGGACTTACCGAGCGATTGTTCGCCGACGACATTCCTATTTCTCTTCTTCTTTGGAATGTTGTCAGGTGGATCGGACGCACTAGAGCTCGAGACCAGCCAGGAGCACTTGGAGTAGTTCACAGAAGACCCTGAGCATTGCCTTTACTTGTACATACTTTTCATTTCAGTTATGCCATTGTTTAGGCATTGTTTTCCATCCATGTATTAACATTTCCAGTTGTACCTGTAAAAGAATGTTTAATAAATAAAGTTGTTGTTCATTATATTTATGTCTCTTGTGTACATTTACTTTATATTTCTTAGATACGCTTAGCGTGTTTACTTCTGAGTAAATACGTAGTGGACCTTGCCACGTCCTCTTCCCGTATACTGGGAAGCGGGGCGTGACAGTTGCCGTAGATCCTTATACATTTTTGTACCACCAGGGTGTACCGAATAAAGAGATCTGTGAGCTTCTTTCATCAACTCTTCTCGAACAGGACCTTGTGGTACATATAGTCGACTTCTATATCGCAAGGATCCGTATTCATGGATGATGAAATCAGTTCGAAGTCCACTTTCTACTTGTTCTCGGATCTTTTGTAGCTTGACATCACTTGGTTGAGCGGCTTTGATCTGATTGACAATAGTGGACTGGACTTGTAAGTTCATCAAATCTGAAGCATTACCTGGCATAACTACTTCGATCTCCATCCCGTGCAATTCCTGTGTAGCTTCCACTGAACCGTGAGCTTCATTGTTAATGGTTGGCGGCTAAGTGCATCAGGAACTACATTCACCTTCCCGGGATGATACTGTAGGTTGATGTCGAAATCTGCCATGAGTTCTAGCCATCTTCTCTGTCGTATATTTAGTTCCTTCTGAGTAAATACATACTTCAGACTCTTGTGGTCAGTGTATATATCCACTCGTTCTCCCAAGAGGTAGTGACGCCAAATCTTAAGTGCAAAGCTAACGGCTGCCAACTCCAGATCATGTGTTGGATAGTTGCGCTCATGAAATTTCAGCTGTCTTGATGCAAAAGCTACAACTTTTTTATGCTGGTGTAGAACACATCCTAATCCCTTACCGGAAGCATCACAATGCACAACGAATCCTCTAGATTGATCCGGTATTACGAGAATAGGAGCTGAAGTTAATCTTGACTTCAGTTCTATAAAAGCCTTTTCACATGCTTCTGACCACACGAATGTTTCATTTTTACGTGTGAGCTTGGTCAGGGGTGTTGCAATCTTTGAGAAACCTTCAATGAATCTTCTGTAGTATCCTGCTAATCCCAAGAAGTTTCGTATATCTTTCACCGTCTTTGGTGTTGGCCACTCGCTGACAGCTGACACCTTAGCTGGATCTACTAAGATTCCTTCGCCCGAAATGATATATCCGAGAAATCCGACTTGATCTAGCCAAAATTTACACTTGTTGTACTTGGCGTAGAGTTGATGTTGTCGCAATGTCTCCAGGACAATCCATAAATGCTCGGCGTGCTCTTTCCGATTCTTTAAATACACCAGGATGTCGTCGATGAAGATGACAACGAATCTGTCTAAGTACTCTCGGAAAACTTGGTTCATCATATTCATGAATATAGCATGTGCATTGGTCACTCCAAATGGCATTACAAGATACTCATAATGACCATATCGAGTCCTGAACGCCATCTTCGGAATATTGGACTCTTTGACCTTCATCTGATGATAACCCAAACGAAGATCTAGCTTCGATAATACACAAAACCCACTTAGCTGATCGAAAATATCATCGATGCGGGGTAGTGGATACTTGTTCTTGATCGTCACTTCGTTCAGAGCTCGGTAATCTACACACATCCTGTATGAACCTTCTTTCTTCTTCATGAGCAAAACTGGAGATCCCCAACTTGAAGTACTAGGACGAATCCAACCTTTCTTCAGAAGTTCATACAACTGAGTGCGAATCTCCTTCAATCCTTCTGGACTTAACGGGTACGGAGCTTTGATTACCGGTTGCGCACCAGGTAGTAAATCAATGCTGAATTCAAGAGCTCAATCGGGAGGCAAACCTGTTATATCTTCAGGGAATACATCCTCAAACTCTCGAACTACTTCTAGCTTTTCTTCTTCCGCCGGTAGATTAAACACTTCTGCATTCTTTGGTTTAGCACGGAATATTCCTGGCTCCAATGTTCTATCTCCACTCTTGAAGTATAAGACTGGGTAATCTGGTATCTCAAATACTACTCTCTTTTGACGGCAGTCAATCGTAGCATAGAAAACTCCCAGGCAATCCATTCCCAACACAACATCGAAATTTGGGATGTCCAGTACTTTGAAATTCGCATAGAATTCTCGTCCGCAAACTACAACTGGACACTGATCAAATCCTATAGTTTCCTTCAATACTCCATTCTCGGAATTGACATTCCAGCTTGAAATGAACGGCTTCACGGGAATCGCTTGCGTTCTCACGAATCGTTGCGACATGAAGCAGTGTGACGCTTCAGTGTCGAACAGTACGAGTGCAGGAAGGGTGGCTACTAGTATAGTATCTAAGTTGTGTGAGGTTGGTTTAGATATAGGAGAAGTTATAGAGATATACAAGGATTTGAAAAGATGTAAAAGGATTGGGAATTACCAGTGATCACTTGGCCAGTTACTTCGGCTCCCTCAATCGTCATGGTGAAAGCCTGGCGTATGGGTATATTCATCCTTGCTGGAGGTACATTCCTCTGTCCTTGGTGCACGTTTCCTTGCCCTTGAGGCACGTTTCTCTGTGCCTGATGGAATTGATGTCACGTCCCGCTTCCCAGAGTACGCTAAAATAGGCACGTGACATAGCCAACCATGCTACCTGTGGATAGGAAAAATCCTTCCACAGTCACATTACGGCTGTAGAGATATCAAGAACAGGAAAGTAAACTAAACTATCTAGTACATGTCCAGAAGCCAAAATAAATGAGTCAAGAAATAATATAATATGCGAAAGCAAAAGATCCAATAAAATAAAACACCTGGAAAGTAAAACTGGATACCAACAGGGTCCTCACCGCTCGGTCTAACAGCGGCAGTACTCCTGATCAGTCTGCAACAAAGGTAGAGGATCTGGGCCATGCAAAACCCAAACGTCAGAGCGTCATAACATCAAGCAATAACATAAACAGGGTAGCAAGACATGCAGGTATGTGTATGAACAGTAAAACAGATATAACAGTAATATAAGTGAGGACAGTAGGGTAATGTGTAGTAAGTGATCTAAACTGGTATATTGGGTTAACTACTCTCAGGTCGTTGAAATCAATTTGATGAATCATCGATGTAACTCAATAGTATCCCGTGCGTGCCCGGGATCACGGTCTATGACTCTCGGGCTGAATCCGAGATGTGCCGCAAGGCAGTAAATGGTGGTAGGTAATGACGAGTGATGTCAGCAGCATCACCCCGGGGCTGGTCTAGCCCGTAAGACTGATTAGAAAAGGTAGAGAACTGTCGAGTTACAAGTCAGGTTTCATCATTGATTTCCCCATACCCCCAAGTTATATGTGTTCAAGTCAGATATTAAGTAATCTAGAGCTAATGCCAACTCAGGATCAGGCAAGTACAGGTTTGTCTGGATAAACAACAGGAACTGTCCGTAAGGACAACAGGTCAGGTTTGTTGGCATTAGTAACAAGATCAGCTAACAGGTAAAGCCATGGTACATCAGGTCAAGTCAGGCAGTACTTAGGTATTATGTCATGTTAAGAGGTGCACGGTACCATGTCGTGTCAAGTAATAGGGTATTAAGTCATGTCAGGGGTGCACAAAATGTCACATGGGTGCACATAATCAACACTATAATAAGCAGGGGTATACAAAACAAGTATAGGGTACTAATGGAACAATAAAATGGAACATTATGATGTGGTATGCAAATAGGTACAGATGGATGCACGGTTATCGATTAGAGTTGGGGTTATGGTTCCAACATTAAGTGAAATACACTTTAACAAATATGGATTGTTAAAATCTCGTTATTGTGGGTTAAATGATCTAGGGATGCAATTATACATAAAATAGGTTAAATGGATGCAAATGGGTGTCCGATAGGGTAGAAACTATTTAAAGGTACTATGGGCTATGCAGATAATTATTATGTGATTTAAACACGGATGTGAGTACTACGTATAGTAAGACAGAATGCAACATGGTATGTTTCAAGTTATAAATCTAAAATGATATATGGAACATCGAAATGTTAAAATGAAACAATGGCCTTAGATTTAATTTACAAGTTTAATATGCAATTAAATATGTATAAAATAATAGGAATAGCATATAGCAAGTTTTACTTGCCTCGGGGATCACGATACGGGATGTGCACGCAGCGTCCAATGTCGGCAAATGTTGCAACATCCACACGCGCACACGGGATAAGTCCAGGCACAGCAAGAAGGTAACCACATAAGTAGGGGACGTCCACAGGGTTACTCGGATCGTCGGCACGGCTTCGGCGATCACCGGAAAAGACAAGATCAAGAAAAGATAAAAGAAAGAAAAAGAAGAAGAAAAGGAGAAGAAGAAGACAAGTTGGGGTCCCTTGGGTTTGGCGCTTGTGTACAGAGGCGAGGCCAGGGGACAGTCGACATGGGTCGGCGACGACAAGGGTCGACGGCGAGGCATAAGGCTGCGATTTCTTGATGTCGGGGTTCAGGCAGTGGTGTTAGGTTTGTGGGTGTCCCAGGTGATGAGGGAGTGGAAGTGGTGACGAGGTCATGGAGACGACGGTAAGGTCGGAGCTCCGGTGAAGAGGGAAGTGAGGGTCGCGGCGCTCGGGGAGTTCTTGGTATCGGGGGGTTTTGGAGTTGATGATGCGGTTGAGGAGAAGAGGAGGAGAGAAGAGGGAGGTGAGGAAGAAGAGGAGAATGAGAAGGTGATGCAGATGGAGGTGGTGGCGACAGGGTTGTCGACAGCGAGGGTCGGAGGTGATTGGTGCAAGGTTGCGTCGGCTTGGTTGTCGGGGATGGGTGGAGGAAGACGTGGAGGAGATGGAGGCGAGAGAGGTGAGGTAGGTGAAGTCGTCGTTGGTTGTGGCGACGGCGAGGCGCGGCGAGAGCTAGGGTTAGGGTTCATGAGGCAAAGGCAGGAGCGAAAATTTAAAAGGAAGAAGAGAAAAAGAACTGTGAGGGGGAGAGAGAGAGACACGGGCGTGAGTCACGAGAGAGAGAGAGAGAGCGCCAGGAGAGAGAGAGAGAGAGAGAGTTTGTTAAATAAAAAATTAGATTTAGAAAATATTAGAAATATATTTACAGAGAGAGAGGCAGAGAGAATTGAGCTGCTGATAATTTTGGTTATGAAAAATAATATTTATTTAGTTAAAGAAAATTTTGAATGAAATAAGGAATATAATATTATAATATTAGTCCGTTTTGAGATTTTGGCAAATGCAAATTTACTTCAAAACACGCCCGGGTCGGGTCTAAAAATTTAGATTTAAAATACGAAAATTATATGCAACTTCCAAAATTTGAAATGAATGCTCAGGTAACAAAAATGCATAACCCCAAGAACGGATGCACGTACGTGCGCGTAGCCATCCAAACACGTCTGTTTCACTGAACGGGACGAGAACAAGATGCGCGGATGCTACCACGGGGTTAGGGGTACCATGCAGGCTATGAAATGTATTTTTAAAATATTTTACGTGACTTAAAATGTTATATGGTAAAAGATGCCATGCCAGATAAATGTCAGTATGCTATAAAGTTGAAAATGCACAAGTCTACATAACAAGTCAGGGTGATTCATAAATATGAATCAAACAAGTTTCAAGCAAGCGGGTTGGGTCGAAAGCAATGTACAGTGTAAAATACCATTCGCACCTAAAATACGTTAAATCAAGAAATATCACGAATAAAGAAATACGAGAACTGGAATTGGTATAAATGAACTCGGATGTTACATTATACCCAACTACAAAAAGAATTTCGTCCTCGAAATTCCAAGAACAAGAAAGGGTAAACAATCAACAAACTACAAGAATAGATGTGGAAACTTCTGCCGGATTTCATCTTCTCATTCCCAAGTTGATTCTCCATGTGAGCGATTTCCCCAAGAAACAAGTACAAGAGGGATAATCTTATTCTTAAGAACCCTTTCTCTTCGATCCACAATCGAAATCGGTCGCTCCTCAAAAGTCAAATCTTCACATACAGTCAGCTCCGAAGGATCCAGCACGTGTGTTTCATCTCGAGCATACTTACGGGGTTGAGATACATGAAACACGTCATGAACATTCGCCAAGGATTGCGGTAACGCCAATCGATACGCCACTTCTCCAACACGTTCCAAAATCTCCAAAGGTCCAACGAATCGAGGACTAAGCTTTCCTCGACTTCCGAAACGAATCACCCCTCTAGTCGGTGATACCTTCAAGAATACCAAATCACCAACGGCGAACTCTAGAGGTCTTCTCAACGTATCTGCCCAACTCTTTGTCGGTCTTGTGCTGCTTTAATATGATTCCGAATAGTGTTAACCTTCTCAACTGTCTGCACGACCAAATCCGGTCCCAACAATCTTCGTTCATCAATATCGTCCCAACAAACAGGTGAACGACACTTGCGACCATATAAAACTTCGAATGGAACCATCTGAATAGTCGCCTGGAAACTGTTATTGTAAGAAAACTCCACTAAGTGTAGCTGATCCTCCCATGAACCCTTGAAGTTTAACATGCAAGCTCTTAACATGTCTTCAAGAGTTTGGATCGTTCTCTCCGATTGGCCATCTGTCTAAGGATGATAAGCCGTGCTAAACTTCAATCGAGCCCCCAAATTTTCCTGTAAGCTCCTCCAGAAGTGTGATAAGAAACGAGTGTCGCGGTCGGACACGATACTCACCGGTACTCCATACAATCTTACAATCTCCTGCATGTACCGTTCTGTCAACGCTTCTGTTGATTGACCAAGTCGAAATGGTATGAAATGAGCTGCCTTGGTCAATCGATCAACAATCACCCAAACTGCATTGTTGCCCCTTGGACTTCACGGTAAAGCTGTCACGAAATCCATGGTTATATGTTCCCACTTCCATTGAGGAATCGGAAGTGGTTGTAATAAACCAGCAACCCTTTGATGTTCAGCCTTAACTTGCTGACACACCAAGCATTTTGCTACAAAGCGAGCAATTTCCCTTTTCATGCCTTCCTACCAGAAATGCTGTCGTAGATCACGGTACATTTTCGTGCTTCCTAGATGTACGGAATACGCGGAACTGTGTGCCTCCTTTATAACTTCTTCGCGAATATCTCCTTTTGGCACACACAAACGGCTACCATATCGCAACGAACCATCTTCACGAATTAACAAGTCTGTTCGAAGTCCAGCTTCAACCTGTTCTCGAAACCTTTGCAATCTTGGGTCCTTCGACTGCGCTGCTTTAATACTCTCGATCAATGACGACTGTACTTGCATCTGCATCAACTGTCCTGAAGAATGCGGTAGCACGATCTCCAACTCGAATCTCCGAAAGTCTTCCATAAGCTCCTTCTGTGCAGTCAACATCCGAATTGCTGGCAACCGACTAAGCGCATCCGGCACTACATTAACTTTCCCTGGATGGTATTTGAGATCAAGATCATAGTCGGCCATCAGCTCCAACCATATACGCTGCCTCATGTTAAGCTCTTTCTGTGTGAACACATACTTTAGGCTTTTGTGATCGGTGAATACTTCGACCCTTTTGCCCAATAAGTAGTGTCTCCAAATCTTCAAAGCGAAAAATTACAGCTGCTAGTTCCAAATCATGAGTTGGGTAATTCTTCTCATGGATCTTCAATTGTCTTGATGCGTAAGTTATAACATTCCCATGCTGCATCAAAACACATCCCAATCCTTTCCTAGTTGCGTCGTTGTGAATCACCAATTCTCTGGAACCGTCTGGTACGGTTAAAACATGTGTGGTTATCAATCTCTGCTTCAACGCCTCAAAAGCTGACGCACACTTATCTGTTCATACAAACGGTGCTTCTTTGCGCGTAAGCTCGGTCAAAGGCTCCGCCAGTACGAGCAAAGTTCTCCACGAACCTTTTGTAATAGCCGGCAAGTCCAAGAAAACCTCTGATCTCTGCTACGCTCTTCGGAATCGGCCAATCTCGAACTGCTTCCATCTTTCGGGATCAACGGCGATTCCATCTACGGACACGACATGTCCCAAAAACTTCACTTCTTCAAGCCAAAACTCGCACTTGTTCATCTTTACATACAATTTTTCCTGCCTCAATGTCTGCAGTGTAATCTTCGAGTGTTCTGCATGCTCTTCAATACTCTTCGAGTGGACCAAAATATCATTGATGAATACCACTATAAACCGGTCTAAGAACGGTGAAAAGATTCGGTTCATCAAGTCCATAAATATCGCCGGTGCATTCGTGACTCCGAATGGCATCACTAAATACTTGTAATGTCCATACCGAGTTCGGAACGCAGTCTTGCAAATATTTTCTGATTTAACTCGGACCTGATGATGTCCGGACCGCAAATCCAGCTTCGAGAATACCCTCGTGCCACTAAGCTGCTCAAACAATTCGCCAATACGAGGGATCGGTACTTGTTCTTAATAGTCACCCGGTTTAATTCTCGATAATCGATGCACATCCTCCTGGTGCCATCTTTCTTCTTTACTAGAAGAACTGGAGCTCCCCAAGGTGAATTGCTGCTGCGAATCCAACCCTTCTCTAGCAATTCGGTAACCTGATTCTTTACTTCTTCTAACTCCACTGGTGCCATCGGATAGTACGCCTTTGAGATTGGCGCTGCACCAGGAACAAGATCGATCGCGAACTCCACATCTCGTTTTGGCGGTAAACCCGAGATGTCTTCGAATACATCCATGAACTCTCTAACTATAGCCGGCGCTTCCTCCTTATCAACTTCCATTGATGAAAGAACATTACTTGTCGGCCTAGCCCTAAACTCGACTGGCCCGACAGAACTGCTTCCTCCAGCAAAATAAACTCCGGATATCCGGGAATCTGGAGAATCACTTTCCTTTCCTTACAATCAATATGAGCGTGGAAAGTGCCGCGAAAATCCATTCCCAAGACAACAACAAACAAAGGGATGCACCAGAATTGAATAATTCTAATGCGGGGAAACATGAACAAGTAGGATCTCTGAAACGATTTCACCTGAAGCCAAATACTGAAGAAGATAAGCACGGTAAATAGGATTCAAGCTTGCGATAAAACATGAACTGGAAAGCAAGAGAAGTAAGGCAATATAACGACCATGGAACAAGGAAGTGAATCAAGACCAGGACTCCAAGTTACTTAAATAGAGTACCGCATTGTAACCATGCTGCAGTTCATGGGTACAATTACATAACTCCACTCAAGTCGCCCAAATCCTAGTATCGGAATCAAGGAACAGGGAGAAACAATAGTGAACCAAAAAGATTTCAAGCCGAGATGCGAAATTGTTTGCATATCGTCAAGACAAGGATCAAGAGAAAGATATGATTCAAGAATCACGATTACAAGGTGGCAGAACATGCTCCTAATCACGAGTATTCTGATTCGTGTATTGGGTCCAATACCCAACTACAAAAGAATCAAACTCGATTAACCTATATCCTATGGCTCTGATACCAAAAGAACCATGTCACGCCCCGCTTCCCAGAGTACGCTAAGATAGGCACATGACATAGCCAACCATGCTACCTGTGAATAGGAAAAATCCTTCCACAGTCACATTACGGCTGTAGAGATATCAAGAACAGGAAAGTAAACTAAACTATACATGTCCATAAGCCAAAATAAATGAGTCAAGAAATAATATAATATGCGGAAGCAAAAGATCCAATAAAATAAAACACCTGGAAAGTAAAACTGGATACCAACAGGGTCCTCATCGTTCGGTCTAACAGCGGCAGTACTCCTGATCAGTCTGCAACAAAGGTAGAGGATCTGGGCCATGCAAAACCCAGACGTCAGAGCGTCATAACATCAAGCAATAACATAAACAGGGTAGCAAGACATGCAGGTATGTGTATGAACAGTAAAACAGATATAACAGTAATATAAGTGAGGACAGTGGGGTAATGTGTAGTAAGTGATCTAAACTGGTATATTGGGTTAACTACTCTCAGGTCTTTGAAATCAATTTGATGAATCATCGATGTAACTCAATAGTATCCCGTGCGTGCCTGGGATCACGGTCTATGACTCTCGGGCTGAATCCGAGACGTGCCGTAAGGCAGTAAAGGGTGGTAGGTAATGACGAGTGATGTCAGTAGCATCACCCCGAGGTTGGCCTAGCCCGTAAGACTGATCAGAAAAGGTAGAGAACTGTCGAGTTATAAGTCAGATTTCATCATTGATTTCCCTATACCCCCAAGTTATATGTGTTCAAGTCAGATATTAAGTAATCTAGAGCTAATGCCAACTCAGGATCAGGCAGGTACAGATTTGTCTGGATAGACAACAGGAACTGTCCGTAAGGACAACAGGTTAGGTTTGTTGGCATTAGTAATAAGATCAGGTAACAGGTAAAGCCATGGTACATCAGGTCAAGTCAGGTAGTACTTAGCTATCATGTCATGTCAAGAGGTGCACGGTACCATGTCGTGTCAAGTAATAGGGTATCAAGTCATGTCAGGGGTGCACAAAATGTCACATGGGTGCACATAATCAACACTATAATAAGCAGGGGTATACAAAACAAGTATAGGGTACTAATGGAACAACAAAATGGAACATTATGATGTGGTATGCAAATAGGTACAGATGGATGCACGGTTATCGATTAGAGTTAGGGTTATGGTTCCAACATTAAGTGAAATACACTTTAACAAATATGGATTGTTAAAATCTCGTTATTGTGGGTTAAATGATCTAGGGATGCAATTATACATAAAATAGGTTAAATGGATGCAAATGGGTGTCCGATAGGGTAGAAACTATTTAAAGGTACTATGGGCTATGCAGATAATTATTATGTGATTTAAACACGGATGTGAGTACTACGTATAGTAAGACAGAATGCAACATGGTATGTTTCAAGTTATAAATCTAAAATGATATATGGAACATCGAAATGTTAAAATGAAACAATGGCCTTAGATTTAATTTACAAGTTTAATATGCAATTAAATATGTATAAAATAATAGGAATAGCATGTAGCAAGTTTTACTTGCCTCGGGGATCACGATACGGGATGCGCACGCAGCGTCCAATGTCGGCAAATGTTGCAACATCCACACGCGCACACGGGACAGGTCCAGGCACAGCAAGAAGGTAACCACGCAACTAGGGGACATCCACAGGGTTGCTCGGATCGTCGGCAGCGGCACGGCTTCGGCGATCACCGGAAAAGACAAGATCAAGAAAAGATAAAAGAAAGAAAAAGAAGAAGAAAAGGAGAAGAAGAAGATAGGTTGGGGTCCCTTGGGTTTGGTGCTTGTGTACAGAGGCGAGGCCAAGGGACAGTCGACATGGGTCGGCGACGACAAGGGTCGGCGGCGAGGCATAGGGCTGCAGTTTCTTGATGTCGGGGTTCAGGCAGTGGTGTTAGGTTTGTGGGTGTCCCAGGTGATGAGGGAGAGGAAGTGGTGACGAGGTCATGGAGACGACGGCAAGGTCGGAGCTCCGGCGAAGAGGACAGTGAGGGTCGCGGCACTCGGGGAGTTCTTGGTATCGGGGGGTTTTGGAGTTGATGATGCGGTTGAGGAGAAGAGGAGGAGAGAAGAGGGAGGTGAGGAAGAAGAGGAGAAGGAGAAGGTGATGCAGATGGAGGTGGTGGCGACGGGGTTGTCGACGGCAAGGGTCGGAGGTAATGGATGCAGGGTTGCGTCGGCTTGGTTGTCGGGGATGGGTGGAGGAAGACGTGGAGGAGATGGAGGCGAGAGAGGTGAGGTGAGTGAAGTCGTCGTCGGTGGTGGCGACGGCGAGGCGCGGCGAGAGCTAGGGTTAGGGTTCATGAGGTGAAGGCGGGAGAGAAAATTTAAAAGGAAGAAGAGAAAGAGAACTGTGAGGGGGAGAGAGAGAGACATGGGCGTGAGTCACGAGAGAGAGAGAAAGCCAGGAGAGAGAGAGAGAGTCTATTAAATAAAAAAATTAGATTTAGAAAATATTAGAAATATATTTACAGAGAGAGAGAGAGGCAGAGAGAATTGAGCTGCTGATAATTTTAGTTATGAAAAAAAATATTTATTTAGTTAAAGAAAATTTTGAATGAAATAAAGAATTTAATATTATAATATTAGTCCGTTTTGAGATTTTGGCAAATACAAATTTACTCCAAAACACGTCCGGGTCGGGTCTAAAAATTTAGATTTAAAATACGAAAATTATATGCAACTTCCAAAATTTGAAATGAATGCTCAAGTAACAAAAATGCATACTCCCAAGAACGGATGCACGTACGTGCACGTAGCCTTCCAAACACGTCCGTTTCACTGAATGGGACGAGAATAAGATGCGCGGATTCTACCACGGAGTTAGGGGTATCATGCAGGCTATGAAATGCATTTTTAAAATATTTTACGTGACTTAAAATGTTATATGGTAAAAGATGCCATGCCAGATAAATGTCAGTATGCGATAAAGATGAAAATGCACAAGTCTACATAACAAGTCAGGGTGATTCATAAATATGAATCAAACAAGTTTCAAGCAAGCGGGTTGGGTCAAAGCAATGTACAGTGTAAAATACCATTCGCACCTAAAATACGTTAAATCAAGAAATATCACGAATAAAGAAATACGAGAACTGGAATTGGTATAAATGAACTCGGGTGTTACAATTGACGAGGAGGCTGTGCAGGAGGTCCACGTGGAAGTGGTGTTGGTAGAGCAAGATGAGGTGCAGGAGCCTGAATAGTTAGCCGCTGCGGAACTGTGATTGAGGGTCTTGGTGCTGGAGCTGGGTTGAGTCGATATGGACATGCTCCTATGGCGCGAGCAGATACGCCACAAACCAAACACAGGCCATTTGCACGCCTGCAGTCTTTCGCCAGGTGTCCATTCCTCTTGCAGTAGAAACAAGAGTCCGAACTGGGCCGATTAAATGATCATCCCTGTCTCCTGGGTGTAAAAGTTGGCCTGGAAGAGGCTCCTCCTGCCATCTGTGTGGCAGGGCATTTCACACCGACAGTCTGTGGTCTGCCCTTCTTCTTCACAACCGCCTCATAGCGTCGGGCAGCCTTCAGAGCAAGATCGTGGGATGGGAAATCCCCTGTAGCAAGTACAGCTTGGATATCCTGGTCCAACTCTTGCTGAAATCGTCGTGCCCGGATCTCAGCAGTAGGAATTAGGTGTGCCGCGAACCTGTTACGGTCTTGTGTTAGCAGTGTAATAAATGATATCAGGAATTTGAAATTTGAGACAATATCTTACCTGCTAAGCATGGTAAACTCAGCATCGTATTCATCCACGGATTTGCTCCACATCGAGCCTTATTGTAAGTGGATGAACTACTGTTCCATGTCAAAACTGGCAGTCTCAGGGAAGTACTTCGCGTTGAACATATCGCGAAATGTCCTCCATTCAATCGGTTGGGTGAGACGGCTTTCTTCAGCCTTCCACCAGACTCTGGCGTTGTCTGTTGGTTGCAGCTTCGCAACTCTCACCCAGGAAATCTCTGGCACTTGTGCTACTGCGAGGTCGTTTTCTATCAACTGAGCCCATTCTTCTGCCTCCGGTGGGCTCTCTTTCCTAGAGAAATTTTTCGGGTGCAGTGCCCGGAATTGCTTGACTCCGGGTGCCTCGACCTCTGGACGGTGCATGAGGATAGCAGTCTATTGCTGCCGACCCTCCAGGAAGCTCTTGATTGCCTCAAGCAGTACCGTTTGCTCATTGATGGGAGCTGTAATGGTAGGTGGTCGTGGTAAAGTAGGCGGTGGAGTGTTGCCATTGACGTTGGTACTGGTATTGTTGGGAGAATCCATGACCTTGACAGAAAACAAAGGTTAGGATAGATTCAAGGAATTTGAAATGTAAGGAATATATAGTTGCTGATTCTTATAATTTTTGTGATATATTGCTTAAGACTTCATGCAGAACTGACCTGCATGGGCCACCAACAAAACCTGTCATGCCCTGCTTCCCAGTATACGGAATCGGTGACGTGGCAGGCCGCAACATTATTAAGCAATATATAAAAATGCACAAGAATAACAAGTGATATAAAATAAACAGTAACTTTTATTAGCATTCATCTTTACAATACAACTGCTTTGAAAAGGAAAGATACAATGATATAAAGCAATGCCTAAACAGTAGCATACAAACTGAAAGTAAGTACAAGAGAGCTAGAAGTCTGGTTGGACAGTGAACTGGTCCAAGTCCTCCTGGCTGGGATCGATCTCCTGAGAATCCGGTCCTCCTGACTAACATTCCAAAGAGAGAAATAGACAGGAATGTCGTTAGCGAACTAGCGCTCGGTATGTCCCAAAAGAAAGAATGAAATAGAACAAGTAATGAGAATTGAAACTGGTAAGTTGTACAGGTATATGATTGTTATTCTAACGTAGTTGTTTGTAACTTGGTACAGAAGGTATTTGTGTATACGAGAGGTGTCCAACTTACCCCGTGGACCATGGTAACATGTAGTATAAGGCCCCGTCAAAACCCATGGGACAACGGCATGAGAGTTCATGTAGGGTCTTTTAGTGACCATCTCGTGCCACATTAATACATTCCGTACCAATCTACCCTGTTATCCCCGCATAATGTATTGTATAGCTTATATTACAAGTCTTGCCGAAACCATGGATACAAGTTGTTTAAGTAAACAGGTTCAGGATGTAATCTTTTAGTCATGAAGTCATGTCAAGTTATAGCCATGGTTCGGTCAAGTCAAGTTATGCATTCAGGTTTGATATTTTGAATTCAAGTATTCAAGTTCATATTCAAGTATACATGTTAAACTTTGAATTCATGTTTGAATTGGATTCTGATTTGAGTTTGGATTCAAGTTTAGACTTAAACTCAGACTTGAGTCAGACACTTGTAACTGATTTAGATCCTGAATTAGGTTCGGGAGTCATCGGTAACTGCTGCACATGGACGGCGGGATTTGTGTCTTTTTCCAAGACAATTACCATCGATAACTCCGTTAAAGTTTCTACCTTAATTAGGAAAGCACTCACTTTCTCCGGCTCCCTGAGGCTCAAGAGAACTGATCTCATTTAAACCTATATTTACTAAAGTCCTTAAATGTTGTTTTATATAACTCGAGGGGGTTTTATGAAAAATATTTTTAATATAGTTTCAAAGTAACCTCGAGAAGTTATTTATATTATTTAGGGTTTTCATGAATATGAATTTTAGGGATTTGAGGTATTTTAGTGATAATAGCTTAGCTTGGAAAGTTCATGGTAGTTTATTGTAAAACTTGTCTTTGTTGCTATCTTGATGGTATTTTGGTGAAACTTGAAATTATTTTATTAAAAAAAATTTAAGTTTATTATATTTTGAAAATATATGGATTTGTACTTTTTTTTATATAATTATTAAAAATTAAATTTTATTTAAGTAGAAAAAAGCGTTTTTCTTAAAAACCGTATTTAAAACCTTTCGAGACTGAATGCTTCGTGAGGAGGTCTGCATCTCGCTCTACTAGTCCAAGAATGTACGATAATCTGCACCATCTAATAGCGGGTCCCCTAAAGAGGATTGTAGA
The DNA here is from genome assembly GCA_030015575.1 of Agapanthus africanus. Classification (NCBI taxonomy): domain Eukaryota; kingdom Viridiplantae; phylum Streptophyta; class Magnoliopsida; order Asparagales; family Amaryllidaceae; genus Agapanthus; species Agapanthus africanus. The sequence goes on from CM057337.1 coordinate 913,472,032, forward strand.
GGCATATCCGCAAAGGAGTTAAAAATACAATTTAAAAGAAATCCGGGTTTTATAGGTAAATGGTATTTTCTTGTAATATTGTATTCGTAACAAAAATTCCAACAAAGATGTATCGTGCTATAGAACCATGTGTGTATGTGAGAGGTAGATCGTTACCTCGTGAATTTTCCTAAAGGTATGTTTAAACAAAACAATAAAAGATGATATATACAAAGTTCATGGTATTTTAATGTAAAAGCTAAGTTAAAGTTATTTTGCATGATGTTTTTGATTAAAAGTTGGTTTTAAATATTGGTTTTATGATAAAAAGCATGGTGTAAGAATATGGATGAGCAATGTTTAAGACAAAGTGGAATTTCTAGGGTTTAGAAGAAGATATCGATATTAACTCCACTTACCGACATATGTTTTGAAATGAGATTTTCAAGGAGGAAGAAGAGGGATTGAAAGAGACTTACAAGCTAGTTAGCCCATTAAAAGGTAGAAGAAGGAGGGTTGAATTTCGTGACGTCGCGGGATCGTCGGAAAAGCTTCGATTCTTCACGGAAGATGACCGCTTGCTAACTCCTCTTCTACTCTTCTTGTACTTAAAATTTTTTGAAAGTTTTGCCTAGAATTTTCAGAATGATGAAGGGCTAGGATATAGGGTAGTATTTATAGTGTGGAAATTAGGGTTTTGGAATTAAAATAGTGAATTAAAATGCATTAAAATGATGATAAATGGGGAATTGAAGGATCTCTGCAGGGGAGTTAGGGGGTAAGGGAAAGGGTTTGTGTGCAAAGCCCGGGCCTCATTGGGCTCGGGCCGACTGTCAGTGCCGGCCAAAACTCAAGATCCGCCGGTCGTTTGAGGGGGTGGGGCCGGTAGATTCTTGTCACATGTTCATCTCAGTGTTAACACTCTTTTGCACATGTTTGATTTCTTCTGACTTTTCATTTTAATGTGCATTGCACGTGTAAACTTTTGGGCTTCCAAAAAGTTTAAAAAATAAAATCAGAAAAAATTTATGTGTCTGATGGGATTCGAACACAGGGGCTACGTCACAACAGTGCAAGACTTTACCAGTGAGCTATAAATGGCTTCTTACTGTTATTAAACAAAATTTTACTTATAACTTGTAGTCGAGCTTGTAAACTCCTTTCTGTACATTAAACTGAAAATTTTCGTACAGTAAATTCGGAGTCATTACATGGGATGAAGTCCGCAAAATATTCAAGGGAGCCTTGAACAACTGTCTACAACTGCATATTCCAAAGAGTCCATATAAAATGAAAATGACCGGCAATCCCATATACTGCCCATATCATAGAATGGTGAGTCATACCATTGAAGACTGCTATGTTTTCAAAGATTGGGTGGAGAACCAATACAAGGTTGGGAAAATCTCATAGTCCTTGGATGTACTGGCAAGCCACAAAGTTACTGTCATCAACACAGCTCCGCCAAGATCAAAGTTCAAGAAGCCGGGATAAGCAAATACACATGACCTCCACGTCGTTAAACTAGGAACAGATGACCTATATGCCATTAAACTGGGAATAGATGACCTCCACGTCGTTAAACAAGGAACAATCGACCCCTAATTCGTTAAACTGGGAGTTTAAGAAAAAAAATTGTGTAAAAAAGAAAAGAAAAAAAATGCCGAAATGATGGGGCAACTCGCAATAAGAATCAGCGAGTAAAATAAAAATGAAAATAAAACCGAAATGATAGGGCAACCGCGAATAAATAGCCGAAATGGTAGGGCAATCGCGATCTTCACGATAAGAAAACCTAAAATGATAGAGCGATCGCGGTAAAAAAATGTGTATAAAAATAAATACTTCATACCCCTCCAAAGGCGAATGATGAATCGCTCCTGAAACCATACTTTAGTGTTAATGATGCAGACGCCAACAAAATTTCAAATCTCCAAATATCCCAACGGTGAATGATGAGTCGCTCCTAGTACCATATTTTAGTGCAACGATACAGACGCCAACTAAAATCCAAATCCCCAAACGGCGAATGATGAGTCGCTCCTGGTACCATATTTCTGTGCAGTGATGCAGACGCCAACCAAAATCCAAATTCCCAAACGGCGAATGATGAGTCGCTCCTGGTACCATATTCCAGTGCAGCGATACAGACGCCAACCAAAACCAAAATTCCCAAAATTCTCCCAACCTTACGGATGGTCTCTAAATTGACTACCGTATACAATCCACAGGCTCAAATAATTCTAATCACACCCATGCCCCACCGCAATCACCAGTCACACGGCCGGTCTCCGCCATCGGAATTATGCTCTATTTGGGAAGACCCACTCATGTGTCCTCATGATACATGAGGAGAACAAAACTTACGAGATCCTCTGCACTCGTAAGAAAACATCTTCGTGGGATCCTTATGGCTCATAAAGGAAGAAACACACTTGGGGGTCCCCACGAGTCTTAAGGAGAAAATACACCTACGAGATCCTTTCGGCTCTGTCACACACCGCTTCCCAAAATACGGAATACGAGGGGTTAACAAGGCCAGCCATACTCCTACAGTCGAGGAAATATCCTGCCGTAGTCACACTTCGGTTTCTAGCTTTACGTGGTAATCGGTAATCAGTACACAGGTAATGAGGTATGCAGCCACTAAATCAAAACAGATACCGAAAACTAACCAGATGGAGATCAAGGAAGTATAGCGCTGAGTCGCTGATCTAGATATCCGCAATGTCCTCGGGGTACGTCAGGTCCTGGTCCGAGCTAAATCCACTTCTCACTCTGAGCATGCATACTCAGGTCGTCAGAGCGACACAATAGCAATAAATAGAAATACATGTATAACAAGTGTAATAATGATGAATATGAAACAGTAAGCATGAAGTGATGATATGAGCATGAAGGAGCCAGTACAGGTAAACGATAAAGCAGGTAAACAGTATGGCAGGTGTATCAGTCAGTAATCAATGCATGCTGCTAAACCCATCAGTCTCTAAGTCTCACTGTCTAGGTCGCTAAACCTATCCTCGGTCCATGTGTGAGAGTCAACCACTCATGAGTATCCCCCACCCAAGAGTAATGCCCCAGGGGCAAGGGAACACGGGCCCGAGTCGCTCGCTAATAATCAGTAATATCACCCATATAACTCCAGAATCGCTGTGTATGCCGGCAATGGGACTCCCGAGTTTCCGTTGAACTCACACTCAAACTACCCCACACCCCGTGGTCTACATCAAACACCAACCATAAACTCAAATACCAGTCGGTCCATGACAAGTCTACGCGAGAACTGGAGACAGTATCTCCATCAAGCATGTCTCGACTGATACCCAAGATAAATGGACAGTGTTTGGTGCCTTACCTATGACACTAATATAAGTGCTCCATAACCGTCCCATTCCAGTTATGGTTACACTTATATATGTCCCATAGGCGTCGATAATGCAATAAATCAATCGGGTCTGCGGATTGTGTACAAGTACGTGTCACTTTCACTTATTCATTCACGCTTTAACACTAACGTACTTGCCACAATCCAAACACTAATATATAACACTGGGTAATGTACACGACCACTAGATTATCAATGTATATGAGCTCTGCATGATATGATGAGAATGCAATAGTTCTGATATGAATAAAATATCATCAGCCAGTGTCTTACCACTTGTATAATTCACTATAAATCATACATGCAGAATAGATCGAAACAATGTAAAATGGGTAAATATTATATTGAATTATCTATCCATCAAAATTGGTTTCGCGTCAATCGGCTTTCAGGTTTACCAGTTGTGGCCATTTCAATTTAAGTGTTCACTGCTGAAAATCCGGTTTCAGAACTGGAAGTCCGTTTTGTAACACATTTTAATCCCAGTTGGGATCGTAATTAGGTGACGCTATAGTTGAACAAAATTTAGGTTTATCAGTTAGGTTTCCAACGCAATTGGAGGATTGGTAATAACCATGGTGTAATGGATGTTATGCATTGTAAAAGGAAGGGGTATACGTTCTGTCCCTGTTTGGGAATGCTATATGTTCTGTTGATTTAAAATGTAATTTAAATAGTAAACGACAGTACAAATAAATGAAACCACTTTCAGTGGTTAGCTAACAGATTTATCTTCTCTAAGGTATAGGGTTCCGCAATACAAGATTTTCATACAGCAGAGTAAAAGCATTACAAAAAAAGAATCGATAGCCAGAGCTGCTCTGGACTACAGTCCAGAGCCGCACTCCGAAGCGGTTCCCGTCACCTTCATAGAATTGAAACAGATTAAAACTCTTATTGGGTTATAGGTCGTCGAGTCGGCTTCGATATGAGCCCTCGAACACAACATTACAATTTGTAACCAATTAACTGTGATTTTTACGAGTTTCAGGTACGGGAAAATTTCAGTTTTAACGGGTTCAACTTGGTTAGGCCTATCACGTCATTAAAGTCCGTATTTTACGGCCAAATCATAACACGATGTTCGTTATCACTCGGGCCATCAGTCGTGATTAGTTTCCATTAATTTAGAGGGGGTTTTCAGTTCGTGTTTTGCATCGAACACTAGCACTACTTGATTTGCAACCGAAATATATATATGATATTGAAGTGAAATCGAATTGAATAAGTATATTTAGTATGAAGAAAGTATTAAAATTGCCTGGTGAAGTAATGACGACGGTACGGCAGCGGCAACGGTGCGATCGCGACGCTCGTGCAACTAGGGTTCGCGGCCTCGGCTCGAGCTTGGAGATGGAGCTGCGGCAAATGTGGCAGAGGCAGCGACGGTGAAGGGCGTGGAGGTGGGTACGGTGGTTGGGTGAACCTAGGCGGCTTCATCGTCGTCGAGAGGAGGTGGCAGCCGGTGGCAAGGGGTGTGTGAGGAGCTTTGGTGGGTTTGCAGTTGGTTGTCGAGGCCTCACGTCGGAGATGAAGGAGTTCACAGTGGATTTGAGGCTCGGGGGTTTGATGGAGCTCGGAGTTGGCCGATGAGTTCGACGGAGGAAGTTCGTCGGTGAGTGGAGGAGAGGAGCGGGGGTTTGGTGGTGCTGGGAGGTCGAGGGTTTGAGGATTCGTGGTCGGAGCTCGGTGGCTGGGGAAAGTTTCTGGGTGAAGAGGCAGTGGAGGTGATGGCGAGGGAGGCTCGGGGGTGACGCCGGTGATGTTGGGTGCAGCGAGAGATGGCCGGCGAGATAGGTTTGCAGAGAGAAGAGGCAGGGATCGAGCTGTGGTGGCCACGGTGAGGTTGCGACGGTGGATGCGATGGCGATGGGAGAACGAGAGTGAGGGGGAGAGAGATGGTTACGAGAGGAGAAAAAGATGGAGACGAGGTCGAGGGAGGGGAGTGAGCGCGCGTGCGTGAGGTCATGGCCGAGGAGTGGGGGTGGGGTCGCGACGAGGAGCGGGGGCATGGGAACGAGCGCGACGTGGGGAAGAAAGTAAAGAAGCGGGAAAGAAGAAAAGGGAGGAAGAAAGAAGCGGGTCGGGTTGGGGAAGTGGGTGTGGGTTCATGGGCTGAAAAGAGGATTAAAAGGAGAGATAGAGAGGGAGTGGGCTGGGCCTGGATGAGGAAGGAAATAGAAGAGAAGTAGGATTAGGGTTTGGGTAGGTTTGGGCCGGGAATTGTTTAGAAAAACTAAAAAGGAATTAGATTAAATTAGGGTTAGGGTTTTAAAGTAAATAAAAAAATAATTATAAATATAAATAAATAAATTTTGTAAGTAACTCTTTATAAAAATACGGATATTGGTGTACAAAAAGAACTGGGTATTACATCATATCCCCCTTAAAGAAAATTTCGTCTTCGAAATTAAAATAAACAATAAGCTATAAATGTAATGCGAAAGGCAACAAAATCAAATACTATTATATAGCAATTTACGCAAGAGCAGCTAGCAGAAAATCCAATGTCTATACAAGTATAAGAAATAACGCGACAAAAAGAATAGGTCTAAATAAGCACAAGGCAGGACCATCTATAATATAAACTATATGCACAATACTAGAAAATAAAATAGCAATAACAAACAATAGTGAAGGATTTGCCGATAGGCCAAAGTATTTTAGAATGAATATATCGATCAAACAATTTAAAATAACTTGAGAAAACCCATATGGCGAAACGATAGATAATAAAACAAAACAGAATGTGTGACATATGTTTGCGCCATTGAAAATGTGAAGAACAGTAAAGCATTTAGGATAAGTAAAACGGAAGTAGTTAATAACACGCAATCCTTCGATAAACACAAAATAATGAAAACTAATTTCGAATAACGACGTCACTGAATGTAATTATAGTAATAAAAGAAAGCACTACTGATGTATAAAGGCTAGTCAGGGTAGGGATTACAATGGAGTATGGCCCATTCAAACAGATCGGAATGCGGTACTTAAATCTGAATGTTGAAGAGGCTGGGGTCAGGTCAGTACCAGGTGCAAGGGTGAATAATAATGAATCTCATAAGGGAAAGAAATTTATTGGGGAGGGAAAAACAGGCAATGCATCATGCGAATCAATACTCAAAAAATTGGCGAACTCCGAAACTTTATTATTATTCCAGAAAATTTCAAACATGGCATACTCGAAAGATAAAAGGTGGCCCTAAACTATACATAGATTTTTTGGCCAGAGGAAACAGAAGATAGATCACGTCAGTCGCGGTTATGGAAGTTCAGCAGGTTACGGTAAGCTCGCACGTTAAGATAGAGGCGTCCATTTCTGTAGCGCCTCGCAGGGATTGCCACTAGAGGTTCTTCTGCCACGGGATCTTCTTCTCCTGGTCCTTCTTCCTCGGCTGGAGCTTCTTCATCGTGGTATGCTTCCACGTGATTCACTTCTTCTGGATCTTCTCCCACGGGATTTCCTTCCACTGGATTCTCCTCAGGGTCTTCCTCTCCTGGATTTTCTCCTACCGGATCTTCCTCGGGATCTTCCTCTTCGGGGTCCTCCTCGGGTTCCTCTTCTTCCTCGTCGGAGTCACTGATCATGTCGACTTCTGGGGCTGCGACTCCCTCGTCCTCAGAATCGCTGTTGCCGAGAATAACCTGTGGGCCGTCGATCTCGTCACCCGAACTCACCAGCATGCCGTCTAAGGAAATACAGGACCGAGTGTCCTCATCGATAGGCGGCGCTACTCCAAGATTTGACATGGCCTGAAAAGGGAGGGTCCTGATCAGATATTGGAACATACAAAGAAAACAACCAAGGATGTGGAGCATATGGAAAATATACGGTATGTAATGACTGAAAATCAAAATTCAGAATAACGATGCAGTAAGCGGTATAAGGAAAATGAGTGACGAGGGAACGATACATAAATAACGACTCACAATTTTATTGCTTTCAATCTAAGAAGTTCAACGGATACAAGATTTCAAACGAAAGGAAACATTTACTAAAGAGTGATAGTATTTTTATTGAAAGCAGAAAAGGTGATAATTCTTCGTTGATATCTAGACCGCTGCATTCTCATCAAGCGAGTTGAATCCTGCGCTGGGTCCGTACTATCCTCGAAGCTCAAACTACGAAATAACCAAGTCACTTAGCAGGAGTGGGGAGTGTGGATGAATCTCCTCCTTGTAGCTCTTTCCTTCGAGGGCAACCATCGATAAGATGCTCATTAGACCACAAATCAGGCATTGCCCCTTAGCCCTGCGACAATCTTTCTGAAGGTGTCCCGGTCTCTTACAGTATCCACAACGTTGAGTTCTTCGTTGCTTCCATTGCTGAGGAATAAATGGGCTCTTCATCTTCACATCTCTTCTTTGCTTATCAGGGATTCTCTTATGATTGGAGGCTTCCGCTGGTGCCTGAGCCATATGCCTTCTTAGTCCTTCAGCTAAGAGATCGTTTGTTCACTCCTGGGCTTCCTTCAAGCCTTGCAGTACATTCAAAATCTCGACGGTCTGATTCTGGGGAGTAGAGTTGGAAGAAAAGTCGTTGGAAGTCATGGTCCTGAAACAACAAATTTTAGGACGGTATAAGGCATAAGATATAAGAATCAGAATAAGATATAGAATAGACAACGAAACAAGAATATCGGGTGCGGTGAAACTCAAACGAGTGGAAATCAAATGTAGAACTCCAAGTCACTCAACAGAGTACAGTATTGTAACCATGCTGCAGTTCATAATTACAATCACATAACTCTACTAAGTCACCCAAAACTCTAGCGGATGGATCAAAATATATAGCAGAACACACTATAAGAATCAAGATCCAGGATAACAAGTTCACAATCTAGACCAAAGGATGTCTTAGATTGTCAAGCCCTACACGGAAACTATAATCCCATTCTAAACCTGGCGCTCTTATACCAATAAAACCATGTCATGCCCCGCTTCTAAAAATACGGAATACGAGGGGTTAACAAGGCCGGCTATGCTCCTACGGTCAAGGAAATATCCTACCGTAGTCACACTTCGGCTTCTAGCTTTACGTGGTAATCAGTAATCAGTACACAGGTAATGAGGTATGCAGCCACTAAATCAAAACAGATACCGAAAACTAACCAGATGGAGATCAAGGAAGTATAGCGCCGAGTCGCTGATCTAGATATCCGCAATGTCCTCGGGGTACGGCAGGTCCTGGTCCGAACTAAATCCACTTCTCACTCTGAGCATGCATACTCAGGTCGTCAGAGCGACACAATAGCAATAAATAGAAATACATGTATAACAAGTGTAATAATGATGAATATGAAACAGTAAGCATGAAGTGATGATATGAGCATGAAGGAGCCAGTACAGGTAAACGATAAAGCAGGTAAACAGTATGGCAGGTGTATCAGTCAGTAATCAGTGCATGCCACTAAACCCATCAGTCTCTAAGTCTCACTGTCCAGGTCGCTAAACCTATCGTCAGTCCAAGTGTGTGATTCAACCACTCATGAGTATCCTCCATCCAAAGGTAGTTCCCCAGGGGCAAAGGAACACGGGCCCGAGTCGCTCGCTAATAATCAGTAAAATCACCCTTATAACTCCAGAATCGCTGTGTATGCCGACAATGGGACTCCCGAGTTTCCGTTGAACTCACACTCAAACTACCCCACACCCCGTGGTCTACATCAAACACCAACCATAAATTCAAATACTAGTCGGTTCATGACAAGTCTACACGAGAACTGAAGACAGTATCCATCAAGCATGTCTCGACTGATACCCAAGATAAATGGACAGTGTTTGGTGTATTACCTATGACACTAATATAAGTGCTCCATAACCGTCCCATTCAAGTTATGGTTACACCTATATATGTCCCATAGGTGTCGACAATGCAATAAATCAATCGGGTCCACGGATTGTGTACAAGTACGCGTCACTTTCACTTATTCATTCACGCTTTAACACTAACGTACTTGACACAATCCAAACACTAATATCTAACACTGGGTAATGTACACGACCACTAGATTATCAATGTATATGAGCTCTGCATGATATGATGAGAATGCAATAGTTCTGATATGAATAAAATATCATCAGCCAGTGTCTTACCACTTGTATAATTCACTATAAATCATACATGTAGAATAGAGCAAAACAATGTAAAAGGGGTAAACAGTATATTGAATTATCTATCCATCAAAAATGGTTTCGTGTCAATCGGCTTTCAGGTTTGCCAGTTGTGGCCATTTCAATTTAAGTGTTCACTGCTGAAAATCCGGTTTCAGAACTGGAAGTCCGTTTTGTAACACATTTTAATCCTAGTTGGGCTCGTAATTAGGTGATACTATAGTTGAACAAAATTTATGTTTATCAGTTAGGTTTCCAACGCAATTGGCAGATCGGTAATAACCATGGTGTACTGGAAGTTATTCATTGTAAAAGGAAGGGGTATACGTTCTGTCCCTGTTTGGGAATGCTATATGTTCTGTTGATTTAAAATATAATTTAAATAGTAAACGATAGTAAAAACGAATGAAACCACTTTCAGTGGTTATCTAACAGATTTATCTTCGCTAAGGTATAGGGTTCCGCAGTACAACATTTTCATACAGCAGAGTAAAAGCATTACAAAAAAAAGAATCGATAGCCAGAGCTGCTCTGGACTACAGTCCAGAGCCGCACTCCGAAGCGGTTCCCGTCACCTTCATAGCATAGAAACAGATTAAAACTCTTATTGGATTATAGGTCGTCGAGTCGTCTTCGATATGAGCCCTCGAACACAACATTCCAATCTGTAACCAATTAACTGTGATTTTTACGAGTTTCAGGTACGGGAAAATTTCAGTTTTAACGGGTTCAACTTGGTTCGGCCTATCACGTCATTAAAGTCCGTATTTTACAGCCAAATCATAACACGATGTTCTTTATCACTCGGGCCATCAGTCGTGATTAGTTTCCATCAATTTAGAGGGGGTTTTCAGTTCGTGTTTTGCATCGAACACTAGCACTACTTGATTCGCAACCGAAATATATATATGATATTGAAGTGAAATCGAATTGAATAAGTATATTTAGTATGAAGAAAGTATTAAACTTGCCTAGTGACGTATTGACGACGGTACGGCAGCGGCAACGGCGCGATCGCGACGCTCGCGCGGCTAGGGTTCGCGGCCTCGGCTCGAGCTTGGAGATGGAGTTGCGGCAAATGTGGCAGAGGCAACGACGGTGAAGGGCGTGGAGGTGGGTACCGTGGTTGGGTGAACCTAGGCGGCTTCATCGTCGTCGATAGGAGGTGGCAGCCGACGGCAGGGGATGTGTGAGGAGCTCGGGTGGGTTTGCAGTTGGTTGTCGGGGCCTCACGTCGGAGATGAAGGAGTTCGCAGTGGATTTGAGGCTCGGGGGTTTGATGGAGCTCGGAGTTGGCTAATGAGGTCGACGGAGGAAGTTCGTTGGCGAGTTGAGGAGAGGAGCGGGGGTTTGGTGGTGCTGGGAGGTCGAGGGTTTGAGGAGTCATGGTCGGAGCTTGGTGGCTGGGGAAAGTTTCTGGGTGAGGAGGCAGTGGAGGTGATGGCGAGGGAGGCTCGGGGGTGACGCCGGTGATGTTGGGTGCAGCGAGAGATGGCTGGCGAGATGGGTTTGGATAGAGAAGAGGCAGGGATCGAGTTGTGGTGGCCGCGATGAGGTTGCGACGGCGGATGCGGTGGAGGCGATGGGAGAACGAGAGTGAGGGGGAGAGAGAGATGGGTTTTGGTGACGGGGAGAGGGAGCTGGAAGAAGGAGGGAGAGAGAGATGGTTATGAGAGGAGAGAAAGATGGAAACGAGGTCGATGGAAGGGAGTAAGCGCGTGCGCGTGAGGTTGTGGCCGAGGAGTGGGGACGGGGTCGCGACGAGGAGCGGGGGCGTGGGAACGAGTGCGACGTGGGGAAGAAAGAAAAGAAGCGGGAAAGAAGAAAAGGGAGTGAGGAAGAAAGAAGCGGGTCGGGTTGGGGAAGTGGGTGTGGGTTCATAGGCTGAAGAGAGGATTAAAAGGAGAGATAGAGAAGGAGTGGGCTGGGCCTGGATGAGGAAGGAAATAGAAGAGAAGTAGGATTAGGGTTTGGGTAGGTTTGGGCCGGGGATTGTTTAGGAAAAATAAAAAGGAATTAGATTAATTTAGGGTTAGGGTTTTAAAGTAAATAAAAAAAATAATTATAAATATAAATAAATAAATTTTGTAAGTAACACTTTATAAAAATACGAATATTGGTGTACAAAAAGAACTGGGTATTACAGACTCGTAGGGAGAAAATGTTTTTATGGGACCCTTACGACTCATAAAATTGAAAAGTCTTAGGTGATAGGGACCTAAACCTGTCTCCTAAGGCATCGCTCCCCAACAGGCAAAGGCAAATGATGAGTTGCTCCTGGCACCTGTGCTCCAATGTTAGCAGCGCTGATGCCTACCCCAACCCCAAAATTCTAAAATTTCGATCCAATAGACTCCTAAGCCGTTAAACTGGGAACCGATGAACCATAAGTCGTTAAACTAGGAACGGAGGAAATCCCTTCATGGCGAATGATGATTCGCTCCTGGTACTATACTCCAGTATAGCGATGCTGATGCCAAACCAAAACTAAAATCCTCAAATCTCCTCATGGCAAGTGATGATTCGCTCCTGGTACCATATTCCAGTGTACTGATGCTGATGTCAACACAGATCCCATATTCTTTACGGCAAATGATGATTCGCTCCTGGTACTATATTCGAGTATAATGATGCTGACGCCGAACAAAAACCCAAATTCCAAGTCAAAAGGCCCGCTGGACGGATAAGAAACTCCCAAATCAAATCAAATCAACAATCTCTGCGTCGGAATCTTGTTGCGTCTCAGAATATACCCTGTGTTGAAATCATGCTTCGCCTTGGAATATCCGCATTCCCTGTCGGAATTATGCTCTATCTCGAAATTAAGTCAACCAACGACCTCCCCTTCGGAATCAAGCCCCGCTTCGGAATCAACTTGACCAACGACCTTCCTGTCGAAATTATGCTCCGTCTCGGAATTAAGTTAACCAACAATCTCTGCGTCGGAATCATATTTCGTCTTCGAATGTACCCCGTGTCGAAATCATGCTTTGCCTCGGAGTATCTGCCTTCCCTGTCGGAATTATGCTCCGTCTTGGAATCAAGTCAACCAACGACCTCCCCGTCGGAATCAAGCTCCGCCTCGGAATCAAGTCAACCAACGACCTCCCTGTCGGAATTATGCTCCGTCTTGGAATCAAGCACCGTCTTGGAATCAAGTCAACCAATGACCTTCCCATCGGAATCAAGTTCCGCCTCAGAATCAAGTCGACCAACGATCTTCCTGTCGGAATTATACTCCATCTCAGAATCAAGTCAACCAATAATCTCTGCGTCGGAATCATATTTTGTCTCAGAATGTACCCCGTGTCGAAATCATGCTTCGCCTCGGAGTATTTGCCTTCCCTGTTGGAATTATTCTCTGTCTCAAAATCAAGTCAACCAACGACCTCCCCGTCGGAATCAAGCTCCGCCTCAGAATCAAGTCGACCAACGACCTCCCTGTAGAAATTATGCTCCGTCTCGGAATCAAGTCAACCAACAATCTCTGCATCAGAATCATGTTTCGTCTCAGAATGTATCCCGTGTTGAAATCATGCTTCTCCTCGGAGTATCTGCCTTCCCTGTCGGAATTATGCTTCGCCTGAGAATCAACCTCTGCGTTTGAAACATGTTTCGTCTCAGAATGTACCCCGTGTTGAAATCATGCTTCGCCTTGGAGTGTCTGCCTTCCTTGTCGGAATTATACTTCGCATGGGAGTCAACCTCTGCATCGGAATTATATTTTGTTCAGAATATCAACCTCTACGTCGGAATCATGTTTCATCTCAGAATGTGCCCCGTGTCGAAATCATGCTTCGCCTTAGAATATCCGCCTTCTCTGTCGGGATTATGCTCCGCACTTCGGAATGATGCTCCGACCCACGGAATTATGCTCCGCTCTTCGGAATGATGCTCTAAACCTTGAATTATGCTCCGCAAATCGGAATGATTCTCCGACTCCCGGAATCATACTCCCGGAAGGATGCTCCGCCTCCGGAATGATGCTCCACCTCAAAATCAAACTTTTGCGGAACAAAATCCATCAATTTCAAGCACACAACTCATATACGCAGTGTGCATTATCAAGCCAAAGTCAACCCCAAGTAAGCGGGCCCAAGCCTAGGTCAAGTGGGCCCATGCCCAAGTCGAGCCCCACGGATGGCTTCCCCATGCCAAAATGAAAATTATGTAATAAATAATTTTGATATAATTTTTATGAATAAATATAAGGAAAATGGGCATTGTCAAAATGAAAATTATGTAATAAATAATTTTGATATAATTTTTATGAATAAATATAAGGAAAATGGGCATTGTCAAAATGAAAATTATGTAATAAATAATTTTGATATAATTTTTATGAATAAATATAAGGAAAATAGGCATAAAACCAAATTTTTGTAAAACCCATGGCTCAAATGCAAAAGAAATAAGCACATAAGACATGCGATGTGCGAAATTCCATTTTGTAAAGTTCAAGAGGTTATGTGTAAACTTGTAGGCTTATATAAGGCAATATGATAATGAAATGAAAAAAGAAGAATCCATTCCCCATCAAATCACTAGGGTTTGTGCCTCCATCCCCCACTCTCTGAAGTTCTTCCTTTTCCTCTTCATTTTCCAATTAAATCAAGAGCTTAGCTATCTTTTTCTAAAAACTAAATAAAGTTTCACCATAAATCCATGGAAGGAGAGTTTAACTCTCATATCAAATAAAATAAAGAGAAGATTTTCGCTATCTTCTTCTCCGTTCTCAAGATCCAATTTGAGAGGGGGAGAAGAAGGGAAACCCACCTCCCAAAGCTCCATCAAGAGAAGAAAAGGGGTTTCTTTTCATCACCCAAGATCTAAATCTTGGAGTTTCAAGAGAACTCATTTGGATTTCTTCTCAAAAGAGAAAGGAAGAAATCTTTTAGAGTTTAACACCATAATAAAAATTCTTTTGGAGTTTTAAGTCCATAATAAAAATCCTTTTGGGAGTTTAACTCCATTTAAATTTTTTTGGAGTTTAACTCCACAATAAAAATTATTTTGGAGTTTAACTCTACAATAAAATTCCTTTTGGGAGTTTAACTCCATTTAAAATCTTTTGGAGTTTAACTACATAATAAAAATTCTTTTGAAGTTGAACTCCACAATAATTTTTTTTGGAGTTTAACTCCATAATAAAAATCCCTTTAGGAGTTTAACTCCATTTAAAATCTTTTGGAATTTAACTTCATAATAAAAAGTCTTTTGGAGTTGAACTCCATAATAAAAAATTCTTTTGAAGTTTAACTCTACAATAAAAATTCTTTTAGGAGTTTAACTCCATTTAAAATCTTTTGGAGTTTAACTCCATAATAAAAATCCTTTCGGGAGTTTAACTCCATTTAAAATCTTTTAGAGTTTAACTCCATAATAAAAATTCTTTTGGAGTTGAACTGTACAATAAAAATCCATTTAGGAGTTTAACTTCATTTAAAATCTTTTAGAATTTAACTCCATAATAAAAACTGTCTTGGAGTTTAACTCCACAATAAAATTCCTTTTGGGGAGTTTAACCCCACTTAAAATCTTTTAGAGTTTAACTCCATATAAAAACTTTTAGGAGTTTAACTCCAAATAAATTTTGTTTAGCGAGTTTAACTCCAAATAAAATCTTTTGAAATTTAACTCCATTATAAATTTTTTTTTTGGAGTTTAACTCTAAACCCGTGGGCACTCTTCGCCTCCCCCACTGAGGGGGTTCCCTTTCAGATGTAAGGGAGAGGCTCACACTTAATGGGATCCCCTGCTCCCTCACATGAGGGGGAGTGGGAGCTTTTTCTCCTCACATGGGAGAGGGAGGCTCCCAGGTGGGAGCCCCTGCTCCCTCTCACGTGAGAGGGATGGAGCTCCCCCTTCACCCGAAGGGAAGGCTCCCACTTAGTGGGAGTGCCTCCTCCCTCTCACGTGAGCGGGAGGGGGGCTTCCCCTCCCTTTTTATATTTTCTTTAAAAATATCAAAATAAATAGAATAAATAAAATAATAAAAAAATAAAATATAAATAATAAAAAAATATTTTTTGTATAATTTTTAAAAAATCATTTTTCACAAATAGAATAAAAAAATGAACACGTCCCTATTGTTAATTCCAAAAAAACACACACCAACACATCACATTGATTTCGCATGACCAGTTTGACCCATCAATCGGAGATTCTCTCGCTCCAAAAGTGAGGGATAATTAACGGTAGCTTAGTCTGTGACCGTAGGAGATTTGAATCCCCACGATCAATAAAACCCTAGCCTACCCCAAGCAGGGGTAATCTGTACATTCCTGACAAGCGTGCGCATTTCTATCTCAATGGGGTGACGAAAAACACTCTATAAAGGGCTCCTCGCCTAGCTGAAATAGACGGAGGATAAGGCGGCCTCCTTAGACTCGAGGCTGGTTGCGGAGGGCCTGACGGTCTCCAAGTTGAAGGAGTCTTATCGACTCCTGCCCAAATCCAACTGGGCTATTCAGGCCAAGATGAAGGAGGTCAATGGGCTCTATGACGCTATGAAAAGGCAGAGGTACTCGTTCAAAAAGGATGCCCGGACAGTCCATAAGGCGGTGAAGCAAGCTAAGGGCAGGACGGAGAAAGCCGTGGAGGACTACAAGGCTTCCGACAAATTTTACGTCAACCTTGCCGACTCTGCGGCCGCCGGGTGGCACAACAACCTCGATACTGTCAAGAAAGCTATGCTTGGGTTTGACGACCATGAGCTTCATCTAAAGTGCCCCCTTTCAGAGGAAGTTCCCCAGGAAGGCAGCGCCGACCCAGCAGGAAGAGGCGAGGTGGCGGGCAGAAGCACCGAGCCGGAGCCCACGACCGAAACTCCTGGCGGAAGCGCTGAACAGGGGGAAGTGGCGACTGAGAAGGCAGTTTGAGCAATCCCCCTTTGTTATTAAATTTTTGTAATTCTCCGGGCTTCTTGTAAGGCTAGGGAGCCCATAATACCTTGTACCTAGCTCGAAATATCAATAAAGTACTTTTAGCTTGCCCATGCAATTTTTTACTTTTGCAAGTGTAGATAGGCCGGTGTCCCGCGATCACCGAGTATATATAGAGTCATGTGACGAGCGAGCGCGACATACGGACGAACAAACGCCAAGTGTAAGTAGGTCGGCGTTCCTGCTCACCCCAGAGTCTAGGTGACGAGCGAGCGCGATATACGAATGAACGAACGCTAAGTGTAAGTAGGCCAGTGTCCCTGCTCACCCCGGGGTTGAGGTGATGAGCGAGCGTGATATACGAATGAACGAACACTACGTTTAAGTAGATCGGAGTCCCTGCTCACCCTGGAGTCGAGGTGATGAGCGAGCGCGATATACGAACGAACGCTAAGTGTAAGTAGGTCGGCGTCCCTGCTCACCCCGTAATCGAGGTGAAGAGCGAGCGCGATATACGAACGAATGAACGCCAAGTGTAAGTAGGTCGGCGTCCCTACTCACCCCGGAGTCGACCTTGGATGAGCCAGGGAGGAAACTACTCGGCCGACTTGCGATAAGGGCTTTGGATCTGTAGCGTAGACGGGCAGGAAGTTGCCCGCCGTGGATGAGCCGAGCAGAAACCTACTTGTCCTCCTCGCGATGAGGGCTTTAGGATCCGCAGCGTAGCCGGGCAGGAAGCTGCCCGCCGTTGATGAGCCGAGCAGGAAACTACTCGGATGTCTTGTGATGAGGGCTTTGGATCCGCAGCGTAGTCGGGCAGGAAGCTACCCGCCGTGGATGAGCTGAGCAGGAACCTACTCAGCCGCCTCACGATGAGGGCTTTGGATCCGCAGCGTAGCCGGGCAGGACGTTGCCCACCATAGATGAGCCGAGCAGGAACCTACTCGGCTGTCTCGCGATGAGGGCTTTGGGATCCGCAGCGTAGTCAGGCAGGAAGCTGCCCGCCGTGGATGAGCCGAGCAGGAACCACTCGGCCACCTCTCGATAAGGGCTTTAGGATCCGTAGTGTAGCCGGGCAGGAAGCTTCCCACCGAGGATAAGCCGAGCAGGAAACTACTCGACCATATCGCGATGAGGGTTTTGGATCCGTAGCGTAGCCGGGAAGGAAGCTGCCCCCCGCGAATGAGCCGAGCAGGAAACTACTCGGCCGCCTTGCGATGAGGGCTTTGGATTCGCAGCGTTGCCGGGCAGGAGCTGCCCGCCGTGGATGAGTCAAGCAAGAAACTACTCGGCCGCCTCATGATGGAGGTCTTCCATATTTTAGCCTCTTTGATTCTTGGAATTCCTTGAAGATGTCGTTCAACCTTCTTTGACTCGCATGGGAAGGAGCGGGCCAGTAACCGGACGTCACATGGCCACGCCTTATCAGGAAGATGCGATACTCCGTGATTTGTGCTGTAGCATAGGAAGATCTCGGTCGTTGGAAGGCTTTTGTTGTGGCAATAAATAGCGAAGGCATGGCCCCCCTTCAGGCATCCATGTTGATTTCCTTCTAGCCGTTTCTCCCCTTCCTGATGACGGGCCATGCATACACCATTCGAGACATCATATCTCGAAAAGACGTGTATTTCTATGGACTTGATGGTTCCGAAGCGACGTATGAGGCCGTGATAGGTAGCCTGGAGGGTCACTGTAAGCGTCTACTACCCCGTCGATCCTCTCTACTGCAGGTGTTTATCTATGCGATATGGAGATCTTCTCTAGGTCTTTACAAGGTTCTGTCCCCGCAGGCAATGGATGAGGCATTCGACAAGATGCACACTGCCCATGAGCTGGGTCTGATCTCGAAGAGTAGGCGGGATCGCTCAACGGATATTCTTCTCGAATGTTTCCAGCAGAGATTGGTTGTGGCATCGTGTTCGGCGGCGGGAGCCCCCGACGAATCCGTAACTTTTAGGATCCATGTATACCGACAGAGAGAGCGGGCGGAGGCCGCTTAGGATCGGCTGGAGGAACTCTCCTCCAAGTATCATCGTCAATATTTTCTTAACCCACTTCCCCCTTTGTTGTAATAGTTTAGGGGTTATCTGCTTTTTTCTTTGCTTTGTAAGGCTGTGGAGCCGAGGATACCTCCTAATAAATTCTTAATAAATTTTCTTTGGCTTAAAGACCTTTCTTTGCCCGTGATCATAAAATATCGAACCTCTTTGTTTGTTTTCAAAGCGTAGGTGGACCAGTGCTTTTACCCTACCCCTTACCTCAGAGCTGAGATAGGGAGGGTAGAGCTAGACTTAGGTCGGATGCTCTTTAAGCGTGCCTGGATGCTTGTCCTGGGACACCTTGTGAGTGCGGTGGATAGGTGACTATCCGCCGGCCTTAGAGCGGAGGAAGAATTTTGTAAGGGCTTAGTTTAGAACCTTTAGCCGACACAAAAGAGAATTTTATTGCTCGAAAGGGTAAAAGTTCATTTGTACAATTTAAGCTTTTCGGGCGTTATATGACCGAGGAAAATCATGCCCCCAGGAGATGGTAGGCTCCGCCGGGTAATGTCTATGTCACGGGGAATGGACCGTCCCACTTTGGGGAGAACTTGTATAGCTTCTCTTGGTCCACGAATTCATTTCATCATAGGACTAAGTCTCCTGTCTTGAAGGCTCGATGTTTGACCCGGGCATTATAATAGCGAACGGTCTGCTGCTGATATACGGCCATACTGATTTGTGCCCGATATCTTTTCTCCAATAAGATGTCCAGGTTGTTTCGGAGCGCTAAGATGTTAGCCTCGTCGTTGAAGTGCTCGACTCGATAACTGGGCAAGCCAATTTCCACAGGGACCATTGCCTCGGTGCCTTAATAGAGGCTGAATGGGGTTTTCCCCCGTAGGTGTTTTCCTCGACATTCGCAACGCCCACAGTACCCGAGGCAGTTCCTCGACCAAGCTGCCCTGTCTTACCTCAAGGCGGGCTCTGAGCCCACGGATGATGCCTCGGTTTGCTACTTCGGCTTGCCCGTTGCATTGGGGATGCGCGACCGCGGAGAATTTCATCAATAAGTGATAGTCGTTGCAAAATTCTCTGACCTTGTCATTTTCGAAGTTAGTTCCGTGGTCAGTGATGATGCACCTCGGAATTCCATATCGGGAGATTATATTATTTTGCAGGAATTTTATTGTTGAGGTAGCATCTGGTTTTTTGATCGGCATGGCTTCTATCCATTTTGTAAAGTAGTCTACGGTGATAAGGATATATTTATGTCCACCCGTGCCGGTGGGGAGCTGGCCAATCATATCTACCCCCACTGTGCAAACGGCCAAGGGGAACTTAGTGGTGTTAATTCGGTAGCGCGGAGTCGAGGGATGCTGCCAAAGAGTTGACGGTTCTTGCACTTTCTGACCAGCCTTCCTGCGTCTTGGTGTATTGTCGGCCAGTAATACCCTTGCAACAGTGTCTTTTGAACTAGACTGTGGGCCCTCTGATGTGCTCCTCTGACCCCTTCATGTATCTCTCGTAGGACATAGTCTGCTTTGTCGGGATTGACGCATTTGAGTAAAGGTTGGGTGTACGACTTTTTGTACAGGTTTCCTTTGCTCCATAAGAAGTGGCAAGCTTTCATACGGAGCCGGTGAGCTCCGACCCGGTCCCCAGGGAGTACTCCGTTCTTTAGGAATTCTAAAATGGGTTTTCTCCAATCCGGGATATCCCCTTGCGTCGTGTAGATCTGGTACGTTACCTCTTCATCTTCCACACTGGGTCGTGGCAGGACTTCAAAGAGGATGTTTCTCTTGTGATTGGCCGAATAGGAAGATGCGAGTTTGCTTAGCGTGTCGGCCTCGGCGCTCATGCTTCGGGGAATCTGTTGCACTTGGACCTCGTTGAAATTTCTCCGGAGTCTTTTTACCTCCGCCAGGTATTTCATCATTAATGGTTCCCGGGGTTCGTAACGCTCGGTCACTTGGCCGACGACTAGTGCGGAGTCGCTACGGATCTTGATCGTCTTTAGCTTTACGCCAGAGGCGAAGGCCTAATATTTTGCTGCATTGTTTAACGCCTTAAAGCCATGTCTCAGAAAGTACTCCATCTCCGCCTCATTCGGACTATGGATGATTAAACCGGCCCCACTCCCTTCCTCTGTAGAGGATCCGTCCACATAGAGTACCCAGTCCGGAATTGAGCCGAGCGTCTCCTCAACTGACGGTCGTGGGTCAGGGCCCCGTACAGGTGCTCATTCCTTATTGTGAATAATACATTCGACACGAAATCGGTTAGGGCCTATGCCTTGATAGCTTGTCTTGGCCGGTACTTGATGTCGAATTGGGACAATTCCCACCTACATTTCTCCAGGCGGCCTGACGATTCGGGGGAACTGAGGATATTCCCCTAGGGTCGTTCGGTGAGGACAATGATTGTGTGTGCCTGAAATAGTGTCGCAGCTTCCTGGAGGTGACAACGTGCGCAAGGACTTTTTTTTCTATAGCCGGGTATCTGGTCTCTGCGTCGTTGAAAACGTGGCTGACGTAGTAGACCGGTCTTTGTACTCCTTTGAATTCTCTGATGAGTACGGTGCTGGCAGCCTGGTCGGAAATGGCTAGATATAGAATCAGCTCGTCCCTCTCAACTGGTCGGGTGAGAAGCGGGAGGGGGGTCGCCAGGTGCGCCTTGAGTTGCTCGAAAGCGATTTGGCACTCCTCGGACCATTCGAACCTGGGGATCTTAATGTTTTGATGAATGGCAGGAACTTTTCTCCAGATCTGGACATGAAGTGACTCAAGGCAGCCACCCTCCCTATGAGTCATATGATATCAACATTACTCTTGGGTGTCAGCATGTAGATATGGCCTTGATTTTCTCCGGGTTCGCTTCGATTCCTCGGTGGGTGACCATGAATCCAAGGAATTTCCCGCTTGTGACGCCGAACGTGCATTTGGCTGGATTTAGCTTCATCTTGTACTTCCACAGGACGTCAAATGTCTCACCGAGGTCTTCTGTGTGCCCGGCTGATAAGGTGGATTTCACGAGCATGTCGTCGACGTAGACTTCCATAGTTCTCTCAATTTATGGTTTGAACAGCTTGTTGATCAGCCGCTAGTATTTGGCCCAAGCGTTTTTGAGACCGAAGGGCATTACCATATAGAAGTAGACTCCCCGATCGGTGGTGAAGACAGTTAGCTCTTCTTCGGCCGGATTCATCCGGATCAGATTATAACCGGAGAAGGAGTCCATGAAGCTTAGTAGCTCATGACCGGCCGAGCTGTCCACTGACTGATCTATCCGAGAGGGTGGGTAGTTAACTTTCGGGCAGGCCTTGTTTAGATTGGTGAGGTCAATGCACATGCGCCATTCCCCGTTTGCCTTCTTAACCATGACCATGTTCGCCAGCCAATCCGAATAGTCCAAATTCCTAATGAAGTCGGTCGCGAGCAGTCGGTCCACTTCCTCCTCTATCGCTTATTGCTTCATTGGCGCGGAGCTTCTTTTTTTTGTCGAACTGGCCGTGCTTTCGAGTCGACCCCGAGCTTATGGGAGATCACCTTGGGGTCAATCCCGGGGATGTCCGCTTGGGTCTAAGCGAACACGTCGGAGTTGTTCCGGGAACTGGATCAGGTCGTCCCGAGCGCCCCCCGTTAAGAGAGAGCCGATCTGGACAGTTCGGCCGTCGTCTCCCTCTTTGAGAGGAACTTCTACCAAAGCCTCCACCGGGGCGCCTCGAATTTCTTTTTGGTCGTCGCGTATATCCAGAGACTCATGAGGACCGCACACATCTTCGAAATCGTTAACCTCTTTCTCCCCGGGATACGTTGAGGCGAGACAGACCCTAACGGTTTGCTAGTCTCCGTAGGCCCGTCCTATCCCCCGGTTGTCTAAAGGGAACTTGATTGTGAGGTGATAGGTTGAGATCAGAGCCTAGAGGGCGTTTAGGGTGGGGCGTCCCAAGAGGATGTTATAGGACGATGGGATCTTAGCAACGAGAAAGTTCACCGGTATGGTTCACGTTCTGCCTGTCTGCTTCCCCGGTGTTGAGAAGGAGGGTGATCGGTCTCTCAGCCAAGAAGAAATGGTTTGTGAACCCGGAGAGGACGTGGGAGGTAGGTTAGAGGTCGGACGGATTTAATTCCATACGCTGGAAACAGTCGTAGAACAGGATATCCGCCGAGCTCCCCGAGTCAATCAATATTCTCCTGACCTCGTATCGGTTTACCCGGGCTGCTATCACAAGGGGATCATTTTGCGGGAGTGATATGCCATGGAGGTCCTCGTTGGTGAAGGTTATTGGATTGTCCTCCTTACACTTCTTGTGGGGCGGATCACTTAAAGTCATGACCGGCCGGAAGCGGTGGGCATCCTTGTTACCCAAAGTCGAACCTGCGGAGACGACCATAATCTGCCCGACCGTCAATTCTCCGGGAGGGGATTGGTTCGTTTGCTCCTGATCCGTCTGCCGTTTGTCTCGCAGGTACTTCTTCAGGTGACCGAAGCAATTCAGTTCCTCAATATAGTCACGAAGTTGTTTGCAGCTCTCGGTCGGGCACCCTTCCGACCGATGGTAGGTGCAGTACGGGCCGCGTAGTCGCTTGCCTGGCCTCTGAGTAGCTGGCGGGAGTTTGAAAATCTTCTCGCCCTTAGCCACTTCTAGTAGCTCGGTCTGGGAGACGTTCAGGGGTGTGTACTCGTGAAACCTTGGCAAATAAGGTTTTGGACGGTCGACATTCTTTTTCTCTTCTCTGTCCCGTTTTTTTCGGTCCGTTCGGTCGCCGCGGGGTAAGTTGGCGTTTACCTCCGACTCGAGTTGGATTTCTCGCTCGGTCCAGGCTTTTACTTCGGCCATGGTCCTAGGTTACACCAATGCAAAAGAGCGAACCCACTCTTTGTGCCTAAGACCCGACCTCAAGACGGTGATAACCGTTTCGTCGCGGTGATCGGAGACTTCTAGGAGGGCATTATAGAAGCGGGTGATGTAACCCTTGAAGGATTCCCTGTTTTCACTCTTGGCGGTAAACAGGTAGTCGACCTTTCTTTTCTGTCGTCGGTTACCGACAAAATGACCGAGGAATTAAGTCGCCAGCTCGTCAAAGGTCGAGATCGAGCGTGGCGTAAGTCCACAGAACCAATCCCCGCCGGCCTGGATGAGGGTGGTGGGGAAGGCCCGGCACTGAGCTGCATCTGAGTTGTCTTGGAAGCTTATGCTCGCTGTAAACGCATCCAAGTGGTCTTTCGGGTCAGACTTCCCATCGAAGAGGGCCACCTTGGGCGGTTTGTTCCGAGATGAGACCCGCTCACCTAGTAATTGCTCCGTGAAGGGCCTCGTGAGCGAATCTGCGGAGTACTTTGCCATTCCTCCGATCGAACGGGCGGCGAGACGCATGTCCTAAATCTTTCTCTCGAAGACCTCGATTCGCTATTAGTACCCCGAGGATTCCCCATAGTCGGAGTGCATGCTATCTCTACTCTGGACTTGTGCGATGGAGCGGTTTTGGCTTCGTTCTATCACGTTCCTTAGATCCTCGGGGTAGACGTTTCGTGGATGGACCCGACGTTCGCCATGTGCTCGGTTTCGATGAGTGTGGTGGCATCGGTCTTGCTTGGAATCAGGCGACCTGACTGACGTCTCTTTAAGGGGCGAGAGAGTGCGGCGGGCGTTGAAGCGATAGCCCGGTCTCTCCTGAGATCTTAGTGTCGAACTATCCGGTGCCCAACGAGTCATGGAATCATTCCTCGTATGTAGATTGTGACTGCCAAAATCGGCACGCCGGTGTTCGGTGACATCGAGATGGGCGTGAGCGAGGTCAAGGACCCGAACGCGCCCATCCGTCGTCCTACGCATGCCGTAGTCCCGGGGGGGTTGGGACAGCGGTTTGGGGGCGGGGCTTGCCATTTGAACACGAGCGAGCGCGTCCACTATCGCCGTGAGCCTGTCGATCCGCGCTGATAAGGCATCGATAACATTGGGGGTGGAGTAGGACCGACCCCACCTCCGTTGTGGAGGGCAGGATGGCTCGTGCTAGGATCTCCATGATGAGAATCGCTGGCCATTATATCGATGGTGGAAAATTAACATTTTTGGGTGGGAGAAGAAGTATCTTCCCACAGACGGTGTCAACTGATGGAGGTCGGAATCTCTCTCAGATGTTGTCCTCCGTCGATCGCTAGCGGGGCTGAACGGCTGAGATTTGTTGTGGAAGATTGAGCGTGTGGATCTCAATGGGTTGTTGACGTCGAGCTACCTGCAAAGGAATTCTCGGGATAGGAAACCACCGTAGGACCCTTCGGCGATCAAGTAAGTACCGGGGAATATTGAAACAGAGTAGCGGCGTATCGGATTCAATTTGAGTTACCTGAGTCGTCTGGAAGAGAGGGTTTATATAGCGGTTGCATAGAGCGAACCGGCGCGAGATTCTCTCCGTACGTTACGCCCCCGCCTCACATTCGCATTGATGGCGGGGTACGTCCATTAATAGCAGGATATGCCTATTAATGGAGAGATGCGCCAACGTGGGGTGTGGGACGAGAGCGAAGGAAACCTCATATTGGCGAGATACACGGAGCCGTTACAGGGGCGCTCGGGCTCCGTGATCTCGGTTGAACAGGGAAGTCGAGAAAGCTCAGCCCAGTGGATAGCTCGGAGTCGAGCGAGGAGACCGAGGAAGCTCAGCCCGGTGGATAGCTCGGAGTCGAGCGAGGAGGCCGAGGAAGTTCAGCAGTAGGATTGCTCGGAGGCGAGCTGTTGGCTGGTCGCTAGGCTCATAGGGTAGGTATTTCGAGAAGGTCTCCAAAATGTCGGATGCAATCTCGGAGACGAGATGCCGAGGAATGTCCCAAAATGCATCATACATATTTCAGCTCTATAGCTCTCAGGAATCTAGCGGGTTTATGTGGATGACACGTCATCCGCTACGTGTTATGATATGGGGAATTCCTACTTATGAGCGTCATCAGAATGAAACTCACCCTCCAATCCAAGGGGTAATAATACGAATACCCATCCGTAAAATCTACAAAAGCTTGATATTTA
The DNA here is from genome assembly GCA_030015575.1 of Agapanthus africanus. Taxonomy (NCBI): domain Eukaryota; kingdom Viridiplantae; phylum Streptophyta; class Magnoliopsida; order Asparagales; family Amaryllidaceae; genus Agapanthus; species Agapanthus africanus. The sequence goes on from CM057337.1 coordinate 913,497,406, forward strand.
TACGGTACCCTTCAAAATTAAAACATTTTATGAAAACATGTCCCTAAATCCTAATTTTTATGTTCTTGATCTTATAAATGACAAAGGAAAATTTTTCTTTAAGAAAATATTGTACCTTCGGCAAATGCGGATCTCGAAGGGAGCAAACTCGCTGTCCATTCCAACTAAAATCAGTCCTCTTTTCGAACAATCTGAGAATGTAATACAGCCGAGATTGAGATTTTTTATATATTTTTTCGTTTACGACTTTTGAATCCATAAATATTGTAACCTACCACTTTCATATGACATCGCATTTCTCGAGTTTGTTTTGAAAGCAGACAAAGGAATCACAGCTGAACGATTGTTTGATGCCGAGTAGCGCAAAGACGAGTGAAACAAACCAGAGAAATTGCAACTGTTAATTACAGGGGGAAAAACCCCCATCAACTATCAAGAATAAGAGAATCAAGAAAGGTGGCCTGGTTAAATTTTTACTTGATGAGAGAGAGTTGAAGCCCAAGTGTCCAATGTGGCCATTGATTTCAAGTAAAAGAGCTTGAATGCATATTTTGCTAAATTGAATGAATGAATGAATGGCTCTATGACTTCTTTAAATTTTGCAGAATGATACAACTTTGGCGGTTGAATGCAAGCTTGCCATGTCAGCATCCCTTATCCTTGTGAAACAGGTTCAAACGGGTCGGGTCGTATTGTTTGGAATAGCACTGAACGGAATGCGGGGTTAAATTGGGCCTAACTGGGTAGGTTAGCATTTAAAGTCTAGGACTATATGTTTCTTTCCATTCATTTTGGGAAAATTGTTGAAAATCCCCGGTCCTTTTAAAACTTGTGAAAAAATCTTTAGGCCTTTTTACCCAGTAGAAAAACCCTAGGCCCATAAAAAATTCTCTCGTCATTTGTATTTTAGTATATTCCATAATTACCCCTTGCTGACCCATATGCCAAGGTAAAATGATATGTGCCAATTTCTTGGCAATAAAGCATATGACGTTACACAAATGACTTGCCTGTAACATCTGAGGGGTTGCCTGTAATATCTATCCTGTGTTGATTTTTGCTTAAAAGACTAACCAATAAATGTTCCAACCAATCCATAATTTCCTTTCAAATTCACTATTTTTCCCACCAAAAATCCAATTTGCCACATCTTTTTTTTATTTAAACCACTTAGATATTACATATAACTTTTTTAGATGTTAAAGGCAAATGGTTAGACGCTGCAGGCAACTGCTTATGTTACATGCAACTTTGTAGATATTACAGATAAGTAGTTAGATATTGCAGGCAGCTGCTTAGATGTTACAAACAACTTTATAGATATTACATGCAACTTTGTAGATATTACAGGCAAGTTGTTAGATATTGCATGCAACATTTTTAGATGTTACAGGTAAGTGATTAGATGTTGCAGGCAACTTTGTAAATGTTACAGGTAAGTGGTTAAATATTACATGCAACTTTTTTAGATGTTACATGCAACCGTTTAGATGTTGCAGGTAACTGCTTTGATATTACAAGCAAATAGTTAGATATTACATGCAACTTTTTAGATGTTACAGGCAACTTTATAGATATTACAAGTACGTGGTTAGATATTACAGACAACTTTGTAGATATTACAGGCAAGTGGTTAGATGTTGCAGGCAACTGCTTAGATGTTACAGGCTGTAGATATTACAAGCAAGTGGTTAGATATTACAAGACAACTTTGTAGATATTACATGTAAGTGGTTAGACATTACAGACAACTGCTTAGATGTTGTAGGCAACTACTTAGATATTTCAGGAAACTTTATACATATTACAGGCAAATGGTTAGATATTACATGCAACGTTTTAAAATATTACAGGCAGGTAGTTAGATATTACATGCAACATTTTAAAATATTACAGACAAGTGGTTAGATATTAATGACAGCTTTGTAGATATTACAAGTAAGTGGTTAGATATTGCACGCAGCTGCTTAGATATTACATGCAACTTTGTAGATATTACAGGCAACTGTTTAGATGTTACAAACAAGTGATTAGATGTTACAGAAATAAAAATCTACAATAATAATCATGAATAACATAATCCACACTATCGGCCAACATCAGTGAAATAAAAATATATCAACACATCTCCGAATAAACTCACAAAATGTTTAAACTTAAAACAAACAATATCAAAATTTTTGTTGAGCTTTTAGTGGTGAAAATAGAATTTACTTATTTAACATCGGCCGTCGTTGCTCCAAAAAATTTCCCTCCAGCGTATCCACTACGTCTTGGCCCTCAATCATACGCCATCCTCCGCTTATTTTTCTTCTTCGAATAACTATTGAGGATCCCTACAGCTCTTCTTCTTTTAAGAACCCATTAAGAAACTTACATATAATATCATTATATATGCTAAATTCATTTTTCAAAGAAATTAGAGAAAATGCTATATAAATGAAAAATCACACCCACTTAAGGATTGTGGGTGATATTCCACACTAGTTGCATGATACAGATACCGACGGCAACGCCAACAACGGCAAAGAGTGGGTAAACCTATAATATACACAACCAAAGAAAAACAATTTTTCATATTGTCTAAAGCAAATGAGAGAAGACCTATTTAAAATAAAATGATTAAAAGAATCCGATTGAGATAAAAAAAAAATCAAACACTTCGTGGATTGAAAATTGTTACCTTAGACCTCAACTATCTTTGAATGAGAAAGAAACCATTGGGATATGCAATATGGATGTGTAAAAAAGGAGGATGATTTGCGAAAGATGTGGCAAAGAGTATTCCAATAGACGGACATGCACTAATCATCAACATCATGCACATAACTATTAAAAACAAGTTCGATCCATTCATAATATAAAAAGATAACCGAAGGGTCATAATCAAAATGCAAACTTTTGCATGAATTAATCAGCAGCAGCATGCACATAACCTGTTTGTTAAAATTTCTCAAAGAAAACCATATCAAATATCAGAAAACAAAACAAAAGTTAGACAATACACATCATCGGCCAACAACGGCAAATAAAACCAGCAACAAACACAATTTGTTATCAATTATAAAACAATTAACAACATAGGCCAAATAAAAACATATCAATACATGTATGAATAAGGGGACAAATGTTCCATGTGTGATATTTCGGGAAAAGTATTTGAGTGTAAGTGGGTCAATTGATGTTTACAAATTTTATATGCACTTGCTCAACAGTATCAATGTTTTAGTCAAATACAGGTCCCAAAAACAGCTATAAAAATTATGTCATTTGCAATTGTAATTATTCGCTAGCTTTAAATTATATGGTCAACTACAGGTCGCTATCCTCGACAGGCTTATTGGCAAACGACAAACGATACAAATGGAGTTGCTCGTTTTAGAGGGTTGAAGCCTCTAGATGCTATTTCAACTCACTTGTAACTCCATGTGTGCTGGGTGTTAATCAGTCAATTGAGAGGTTATAAATGTTGATAGAAGCACAAACGAAGTATGCTTCCGTAAATTGTTTAACTAGCTCAATTGCATCAATTTTGGCCAAATTTGACTCCCATTAACTTCTACAAGTATATATATTTTTCATTTCTCATCAACTCTAAAGTATCAGGTTAATTGCAAGTTGCAACCGTAACCAACCTTAGAGTTTACAAGTATATGTATTTTTCATTTCCAATCACAATTGATCATCAACTCTAAAGTATTAGGTTAATTGCAAGTTGCAATCTTAGCCAACATTAATTCCAAAATCATGTAAGCATCTGATGCAGTCTTTTTTAAATCGAGGACTAATTGGTAAATATGGAAACTGTTGGGTTTATTTGTAAAATTGTCTAATCACGGTTTCTACCAGTACCGGTCAGTGCACCAGAGGAAGTTGGAGCTTAAGGGCCTGTTTGGTTGCTGGATTTTGGGGGATTGTGAGTTCTGGATTCACAAATCCTTTGGATTCCTTAAGGGGCTGTTTGGTTGCAGGATTTGAGAATTTAGATTCCAAGATCCTTAAAATGAAATTTCAGGGATTGTGGAATTTGTTGTTTGGTTGGTATGAAATCCTAGTTTTGGATTAGTAAATCGTTGTAATCCTTGTTTGGTTGTAGGATTGTAATGATGGATTCTAAAAGAAGGATTTATAGCTAACTTTAAGGAGCTAAGTATAAGTTTTGTTATCTTATAATAAAACAAAAAATGATTTTTATTGTTTTGAAATTAGTTCTTGAAATTAAACTAAATACCAAAATAATAACATTGGGAACATGCATAAATCCACCACCGCAACCCTTAAGCTATAAGGCCACCTGCATATGCAGCAGCAGCAAGCAAGAAGCTGCTGGGGCTTTTAAAAAAAATGTTTCAAAAAAATTGAAATTAATACAACAACAACAATATCATACCAACATCAATTATAACTAGTAGAACAATTTCAATAATAACATAACAACAACAATAATATTAATAGCGATAATGACACTACCAATATGAGCATTACAATTATAGCAACAACAATATAACAACCAGAACAATTTCAAATATAACAACAACAATACTAACATTAACAACAATATTAGGAACACCAACAACACTACCACCATAATATAACAAGTACCAACCAGAGAATAAAAATATTAGAAAATACGTCCTCGATAATATTATAACATTCAAAAGATCTCAATCCTAAAGAGGAGTAACTTCATCATCATCGTTTCCATCATCACGGCCCCTCCCACCATCTTGAACGTCTACGCCTTCATTTGATGCAAATTCCTCTACCCAATCCTTTCTCGATTCTTCCGACGTCATCGTAAACATCCGCGCACCTATTTCATCATTACGAAAGCTTTGGACTGCCTTATCCAAGAGTTTGCAGGGATAGTTTCTTCCAACTTCATGCACACACTCTAAAAGTTTCTCGATCCAATGCATTTGCGACCTTTGGATCGATATAGCAACATTTTCTATGCCGCTCATAACATTATCAAAAGATTCAACATCATTCGACATAGTTTTACTTTTGGTCCGCCGCCGACTCCCTCGACTATTGATGCTCGAAGAGACATTGCTAGTTTTACAAACTTGAGGGTAACCATTTTGTGTTTCATTAGCATTCTCTCCGCTTGGAGCCTCGTAAACTTGCGGCCTATAAATTTCTTTATAAATCGACTGTTTGTAGGCTCCCGTCATCCCCACATATTAGTTTAAGATCATCAAAATGTGTGAGTGGATGGTTCACATAATCCTTCAGTTTAGGATTAGTCTGCCAAAATAAATATTACAAATAAATTAATCAAGTTATTTAATAAAGATGAAATTTAAGCATAAATTAGAAGCAATTTTACCCTTAAAAAGGATTTGTACTCCTCGTCTTCCATTACTATCATTTTCTTATCTTCGTCCCATCCCACGCCGGTCAAATCAAAACATTTAAGCATACTTCTTCTTCAGAGCTTTAATGTGATTGTGCACATTATCCGTAGTGTAAGTCTCACCAAATTCTTGGTTAATATGTATGGCTGCTGCCGTGAGAACTGGCCTTTTAAACCCTTTATCTCCTTTCAACCCTTTTTTAGCCTATGAGGCCAAAAAGGGGATGAGTATATCATCATGGGCATCTAGCCAAATTTTATTCCGTGGTCTCATAGCCGTAACTGTTTCCTTAGGTTTTGCAGCGGCTTCCTTGTTACGTATTTTCATAGGCGAAGAAATGCTCAATCTTTTCGTCACGACTATGTAAAGATTTTCCTGATCCACCGCTAGTATTAGATCCATGTGCATCGCTATTTGATGATTCTATGAACGTGTTTGCGTTTGAGCTCATTGGATAGTGTACATGTGTATTGCCATGGGTGTTAAAGTACGACATGAAACCTTGATTTGCCGAACCCGGTATCAAACTCTGAAAGAAAGACCCACCTTGTATGGGAGGGTACATGTTTATCATACCGGGCACGGGGTAAAAACCTGCGCTAGGTGGAGGATACCTGAATCGAGCATGATTATTATCTTCTTGCGGATCCGGGGGACTTTGAGTCTGGAGTGAGAATGGAAACTGAACCCACTCGCCGGTTTTAGGATGGAATCTTGAAGGAGTATTCGACATACCTAAATCATAACATGATATAAATTATTGGAAAGTAAAATAGTATTCGAAATATGCAATAAAAACACTTAAAATTTAACACAATGAAATATGATATAAAGACTTAATAAGTTTAAACAAACAACACTATCTAAATGAACTGAACATAAAATAATATTTACTATATACAACATAAAATAAAAATAAAGAGTGGCCGACTCCGTTAACATTTATCTTGGTTACAATATAAATTGAATTAAAAAGGAGTATCATGTAATCGACTCTGTTGTGTCCCCCCATGATATTCATTGCAATAATCTACCCACATATCCCAAGCTAATTGATCGCGTCGGATCTTCCACTCTTCTCTTTCCGCGCTCAACTCGGCGTGTGTTTGATTTGGGTCGAACTGAATGATGTCCGGACCATCCTCATCCACAACCTCACCTTCTTCAAACCGGAGCTCTTGGACGTCATTGAATATGTCCTCATCCAGATCAACCATAACTATGTAGTTATGAAGAATAGCACATTCCATAACAATTTGAACTTGTGTTGGAAATGAATGATGTGGCCTCACAGATAGTATTTTAAATCGGTTTTTAAGAATCCCAAATGTGGCGTCAATTTTTGTTCGTAAAGTAGCATGACGTAGGTTGAAAAGCTCCTTTCTATTGGTGGGCATGTGACCAGAATGCTCCTTCAAGTGGTATCGAACACCACGATAAGATGAAATTACTCCATGATCTGTACTGTAACCCGAATCGCCCAAATAGTATTTCCCTAAGAAATAAAATAATAGTTTATTAAATGATTATTAGTTACTTAATCTTAATCGTATTTAACGAAGATATTTTGTACCTTCTAACACTCGCAAACCGTGTGGCCGTGGTAATGATAAAGCGTCCTTAAGAACGGTACAATCATTGGCTGCCCCTTCCTAACCAGCCAAGATATAGGTGAATAGTTTATCCGGAGTTGCGGCTGCTAAAATATTTTGCATAAGGCCCTTACGGCCGGAGTTCAGGATCCAGCTTCTACCCTACGTGGCACACAATCCATGCAATTCTTTTTTGCCCAACCAAACAGAGAATTTGGAAAGGATGTACCGCTTTTTATGGGCCGTAAGGGCCTTACGCAAAATATTTTAGCAGCCGCAACTCCGGATAAACTATTCACCTATATCTTGGCTGGTTGGGAAGGAACAGCCAATGATCGTACCGTCCTTAAGGACGCTTTATCATTATCACCGCCACACGGTTTGCGAGTGTTAGAAGGTACAAAATATCTTCGTTAAATACGATTATAATTAAGTAACTAATAATCATTTAATAAACTATTATTTCGTTTCTTAGGAAAATACTATTTGGGCGATTCGGGTTACAGTACAGGTCATGGAGTAATTTTATCTTATCGTGGTGTTCGATACCACTTGAAGGAGCATTTTGGTCACATGCCCAACAATAGAAAGGAGCTTTTCAACCTACATCATTCTACTTTACGAACAAAAATTGAAGCCACATTTGGGATTCTTAAGAACCGATTTAAAATACTATCTGCAAGGCTACATCATCCATTTCCAACACAAGTTCAAATTGTTATGGCATGTGCTATTATTCTTCATAACTACATAGTTATGGTTGATCCGGATGACGATATATTCAACGACGTCCAAGAGCCCCGGTTTGAAAAAGGTGAGATTGTGGATGAGGATGGTCCGGATATCATTCAGTTCGACCCAAATCAGACACACGCCGAGTTGAGCGCGGAAAGAGAAGAGTGGAAGACCCGACACGATCAATTAGCTTGGGATATGTGGGTAGATTATTGCAATGAATATCATGGGGGACACAACAGAGTCGATTACATGATATTCCTTTTTAATTCAATTTATATTGTAACCAAGATAAATGTTAACGGAGTCGGCCATTCTTTATTTTTGTTTTATGTTGTATGTAGTAAATATTATTTTATGTTCAGCTCATTTAGATAGTGTTGTTTGTTTAAACTTATTAAGTCTTTATATCATATTTCATTGTGTTAAATTTTAAGTGCTTTTATTGCATGTTTCGAATACTATTTTACCTTCCAATAATTTATGTCATGTTGTTTGTTGTTATGACTTAGATATGTTGAATACTCCTCCAAGATTCCATCCTACAACCGGCGAGTGGGTTCAGTTTCCATTCTCACCCAGACTCAAAGTCCCCCGGATCCGCAAGAAGATAATAATCATGCTCGATTCAGGTATCCTCCATCTAGCGCAGGTTTTTACCCCGTGCTCGGTATGATGAACATGTACCCTCCCATATAAGGTGAGTCTTTCTTTCAGGGTTTGATGCCGGGTTCGATAAATCAAAGTTTCATGCCGTACTTTAACACCCCTGGCAATACACATGTATATTATCCAATGAGCTCGAACGCAAACACGTTCATAGAATCATCAAATAGCGATGCATATGAATCTAATACTAGCGGTGGATCAGGAAAATCTTTACATAGTCGTGACGAAGAGATTGAGCATTCTTCACCTATGATAAAACGTAACAAGAAAGCCGCTGCAACACCTAAGGAAACAGTTCTGGCTATGAGACCACGGATTAAAATTTGGCTAGATGCCCATGATAATATACTCATCCCCTTTTTGGCCTCACAGGCTAAAAAAGGATTGAAATGAGATAAAGAGTTTAAAAGGTCAGCTCTCACGACAGCAGCCGTACATATTAACCAAGAATTTGGTGAGACTTACACTACGGATAATGTGCACAATCACATTAAAGCTCTAAAGAAGACGTATGTAAAAATACTTAAATGTTTTGATTTGATCGGCATGGGATGGGACGAAGATAAGAAAATGCTAGTAATGGAAGACGAGGAGCACAAAACCTTTTCAAGGGTAAAATTGCTTCTAATTTATTCTTAAATTTCATCTTTATTAAATAACTTGATTAATTTATTTGTAATATTTATTTTGGCAGACTAATCCTAAGCTGAAGGATTATGTGAACCATCTACTCACACATTTTGATGATCTTAAACTAATATGTGGGGATGACGGGAGCCTACAAACAGTCGATTTATGAAGAAGTTGATAGGCCGCAAGCTTACGAGGCTCCAAGCGGAGAGAATGCTAATGAAACACAAAATGGTTACGCTCAAGTTTGTAAAACTAGCAATGTCTCTTCGAGTATCAATAGTCGAGGGAGTCGTCGCCGGACCAAAAGTAAAACTATGTCGAATGATGTTGAATCTTTTGATAATGTTATGAGCGGCATAGAAAATGTTGCTATATCGATCCAAAGGACGCAAATGCATTGGATCGAGAAACTTTTAGAGTGTATGCATGAAGTTGGAAAAAACTATCCCTGCAAACTCTTGGATAAGGCAGTCCAAAGCTTTCGTAATGATGAAATAGGTGTGCAGATGTTTACGATGACGTCGGAAGAATCGAGAAAGGATTGGGTAGAGGAATTTGCATCAAATGAAGGCGTAGACGTTCAAGATGGTGGGAGGGGCCGTGATGATGGAAACGATGATGATGAAGTTACTCCTCTTTAGGATTGAGATCTTTTGGATGTTATAATATTATCGAGGACGTATTTTCTAATATTTTTATTCTCTGGTTGATACTTGTTATATTATGGTGGTAGTGTTGTTGGTGTTCCTAATATTGTTGTTATTGTTAGTATTGTTGTTGTTATATTTGAAATTGTTCTGGTTGTTATATTGTTGTTGCTATAATTGTAATGCTCATGTTGATAGCGTCATTATTGCTATTAATATTATTGTTGTTGTTATGTTATTATTGAAATTGTTCTACTAGTTATAATTGATGTTGGTATGATATTGTTGTTGTTGTATTAATTTCAATTTTTTTGAAACATTTTTTTTAAAAGCCCCAGCAGCTTCTTGCTTGCTGCTGCTGTATATGCAGATGGCCTTGTAGCTTAAGTGTTGCGGTGGTGGATTTATGCATATTCCTAATGTTGTTATTATTTTGGTATTTAGTTTAATTTCAAGAACCAATTTCAAAACAATAAAAATCATTTTTTGTCTTATTATAAGGTAACAAAACTTATACTTACCTCTTTAAAGTTACCTATAAATCATTTTTTTAGAATCCATCATTACAATCCTACAACCAAATAAGGATTACAAGGATTTACTAATCCAAAACTAGGATTTCATACCAACCAAACAACAAATTCCACAATCCTTGAATTTCATTTTAAGGATCTTGGAATCCAAATTCTCATATCCTGAGGGCCTGTTTGGTTGCAGGATTAGTATGTATTTGGATTGTGGAATTCTAGAATTCCATAATTTTGTGTTTGGTTGATGGATTTGGATTTCTAGGATTCCTTTGTTTTTTATGGGAGTCGCACCATAAAACAAGGATTCCTGAATCCTAAATTTTTTTAAGGATTTTCAAGGATTTTGCACTATTCATTATACTTTTAGATGAGACCGGTGTACTTTATTTATTTAATAATCCCCAATCTATCTATCTCTCTAAAATTCTTAAAACCAAATCCCACCTTATTTTCATGAACCAAACAAAAATTACAAAAATCTATAAATCCAATACTAAAAATCCAAAACCAACCAAACAACAAATTACTTGGAATCCAAATTTCATAATCATGCAACCAAACAGGCCCTAAATTGAATCAATTTCTTTGATTGGGATCTCTTCAAAACCATGAATACCTCAATAAAATCTTCCTTGAGCTGTATCAGCATCTAAAAAAAATATCAAATTTAGTGATTTTACCCCAAATCCGGCCACGTGAAGGGCTCGATCGGCTTCACGTCCTTTATCATCGGAACCACATTCTCGACATCCAAAGCATTCAGATACGCCAAGCAAACAAACTGCAGAACGAAATCACAGGCCTCGCCCTTCGACACCTTGACGAGCACACTGATATGAAGCCTTGCTGGCGAATCATCGCCGGCGTTGGATCTTGTCGAAGGGGCGGAGCCGTCGACCATGGTGGCCTCGATCTTGATGATCTCGTGACGATGGGCACGAGTGAGGCGGATCCAACGCTGGCCGGGGAGGTGGTCGATTGAGAAGGCGGTGAATGTCGAGGGTGGTGAGGAGAGGTCGCCGGCGGCGGAGATATTGGAGCGGAAGTGGCGGAGCGGCGCATCAAGGAGATGTAGGTGCGGGTTAGGATTAGGGTTAGGGTTTTGAGATTTCGACCAAGTGCGAGTTTTTGATGAGAAACATAGGCATGTGGAATTCCGCAGGCACAGTTTTGGTCATGAGAGAGAAAAGAGACAGGAACATGCATAGTCACATAATTCGTGAATTATTCGCCGAATTCGTGAATAATTCGTGAATTTTTGATCAAACGAATTAATCTCCGAATTAATCGTCATTACCGAACTGGCCGAATAATTCGTGAATTATTCACGAATAATTCGCGAATTATTCACGAATAATTCGCGAATTATTCACGAATAATTCGCGAATTATTCCCGAATTATGTGAAAAACAATGAATAATTCAAAAAACAGCAAATAATTCATAAAATCAAAACCTAACGTCTCATATATTAATTTATTGCTCGAAATCCTTCCCGAACATTTCCCGAACACTTACCGAATCTTTCCCGAATAGCTGCCGATTTTTTCCGAATAGTTCTTCGAATCCGAATTTTCGACCTCGCCGAATTATTTCCGAACGACGAATTTATGACTATGGGAACATGAGCCTGCCAAGCTGGTTTCCGAAATCCATCATCTCTTTCTCTTTGATGTTTGAGTGCATTATCCCGGTATTCTGAATAATTTCTCGTAATAAAGGAGGCTCAAGAATTTTTTATGCCTCTATGCTTATGAAGAAGGGTTGGGATTATTCCAGCAGTGGAAAGTATCTTAGATTTTCATTTATCTTTTTGCACACGGGTGTTGCACATGCAAACATCCAGCGTTTAGAATTTGATCCCTCATTTTCCCAAGTCTCTATCTTACTAGCTTTTAGGATAGTAAATTCTTATCTATAGCACAAAAAAGGCCAAATAGCCAGATGAAATCAACTTTGCAGCGAGCAGAATTATGGTTCTGTTATGATTATATTCTATTTATGCATCTTACCTTGTTTCAATAACCACAAGATGATGCAAAAATTCTAAACTGAGTTCAAAATTATGCTAGAGAATATCAATGCTAGTTCATAATTACTTGTGTAATATTATAGAAGCAAGTTACAATTACAGTCATTGAAGCAATGTATAATTGCTATATATGTGTTGTGCTTCGATGTAACTTTTTATCATTCTTTGAGTTATTCCAGAATTTACAATTGACTTTATGTCAGGGTCTAACCAATTTATTCCAATTAAAACCACTTTTACCATATTAAACCCCATTTCTGGTTACTGATACGTCTCTTCTGATGTTAAAAATCCTTTTGGTAAAGTATCAGTTCATCCGTAATAAATTATAGATAAGTTTCATCAGGAAAATGAAAACGAGGAAGAACTATTAAAATACACTGAGATAGACCAGGTTAAAGTAGTGTGATCCTTTCAAAAATCGAACCAACAACCTCTAGATTTGGAGGGAAAGATTTACCCCGGGTATTTTTTTTGTTGAGAAAAATGGATAGGGTCAAAAAGGCCCTAGCCAGATAAAGATTTACCCGGTTTTGATAGTTGATGGACAGAGGAAAGAAAAATGAGAACTAGGGATAGATATAAGCGGACATGAATTAATGAAGACATTTAAATGTAGCAGGATGTCGAAAACGGAGAAATAGATTCATCCATATGCAGGCCTCAGCCTTCCGTGTGCATTAAGAGGGAATGTCCTTTATTTTTCAAAAGATTCAGAGCAATGAACTACATGTAGTCGTGAGCAAATCTAACAAAGGATCCGTTCCTTCATATTTATGTAGTTAAATGATTCAGGACATAAACCCAATATGAGATGTGTTTAATGTTTTGGTTGTGTTCTATGTAGTAAATCATTCAAAGATTGTTTTTATCTTCTTTCTTGTTTGTGTTATTGCTTCCTATATATTACCCCTTTTAGGACAAGATAATTGGAAAAACAAAAAGATTTCCATCTATATTTTGTCTGACTGCATGTAGTCGTGAGCAATGAAGACATGCATTCGTATTGACAATGGGTGAGGGATTTAGAAAACGAGATATTTTCGTTGGGATGAAGCCCTTTTTTCCTGGTTAGTGTTTAATCCATGGTATTTAAATATGTTCCTTTCGCTATATTTCGCCGTATGAGAAACAAAGTATAAAGTGTCACTCTAGGAAATTTCTCCTAAATCGTCCGCCCCAAAAATCAGCCGTTCGTCGATAATTTGGATGATATGAATCAACCGTCTTGATCTCCATGTCCATATATGTGTGTTGTATCAATTTTCGTGTGACTTGGCTACTGTTTACCCTTAAATCAAATATTTTCAAAATTATTGGTTTTCGGACAATCAGAACATTGCCCAAGATGAGGAAAGAGTATTCAATCGACATGAAGATCAATATGTCCAAAGCCGATCGTCCAAACAATCGACCGATAATTGACATTTTAGGGCCGTCGCTTTAAAAAATTTCCTAGAGCAGCACACTCGCTGTACCCTTTTTGCATATTCTGGATCTTAAATAACACCACCATATCATCGGTCTTCAAATATACAAGGTCCCTCTGTACCTATGAGTTTGTTTCATCCATTTTCACATCATTAGAACCCGAGAATAATTTCTTTTTCGTTTGTTTTTTTCCATATGTATGTGTTCCTATTACACTTGGGCTTAAACAGCAGGAATCATCCATTTCAAAGAGAGAAAAAAGAAGCAATGTGAAAAAACTGTGGCTCGGATGCAATATTCCTGGAATACCCCTTAGGTTGAACATCAGGACTCATCCAACTCAAGAATAGAAAAGAAATGGAAATATAGTGCTTTGAACCGAATATTGCAACAATGTTCCAACTCCAATGTCCTTAATATTAGTATATAGCAGGTAGATTATATAATAATTCAATGTGGGACTTCTGGAGAACTCAAGTTTTGCACGTTCCTATCGCCATTAGAGGACTCTCCGTTATAATTACAACCGTATTTCAACAGCTGCGAAAGCCCATTTGGTGGTCCGATCATAGGCGAAACGTCAAAAGCTGACTCGTCCGAATCGGTCTCAATTACATGCAGATTGCTGATCGCCCCCATCGTGACCGAGTCCCAAAGACGACGCCCTAGAGGCCGCTCTCTACAAGTATCTTCCATGGGAGAACCAATGAAACCAGGCCCACTAAAATCGTAAAGGACATCTTTTCGGCACAGGGGGCATGTGGAATGGGACCGGAACCAAGTATCGATGCACGGGACATGAAAAACATGCGCGCAATTTGGTAAGTATCTGAGCCATTCACCGTGTCTGAACTGTCCTAAACAGACGGAACAGTCCGTGTCTCCAGCCGTGTCGGTTGCTTCCTTGATCTCCTTCCGAAACTGGACAGATGGCAGGGAGTAGATCACAGCGGATGCCAGACCGACGCTCTGGACCTGAGATGAGAGCTCATAGAAAATATCATCTTGCTGCTGCTGCTGCTGTCGTTCCTGTTGTTGTCGTTGCCTTTCAGCGTTTCGATCATTGATGCAATTTACGTATCGTTCTAGTAAGCATTTGCAGAAAGCGAGAATAACAAAAAGAATGCAAATTGCTGCTAGTATGAAGATTATTATTACGATTACAACCATCCTAGAGTAAAAATTGTGGAAGGTTCTACATAGGAGATTATGTTTTATTTTAAAGGGTTGCATCATGGTTTTTGACAAAATGGATAGATGAAACCAAAGTCGGAATCTTTTAGGTTGGTGAGGGTTCTGAAGAAGAAAAGCTGAACTATAGTTGCATGAGACAAATTTAGCTTGTGAAGAGATCTTTGTATTCTTCATAGATCAATTTTTTTTTTTTGATTATTAGGGAATTTACTTTCTTGTGAAGGCTCATAGTGGATGCAGCATGAAGTGATGCTCTCTATACAACTGTACTGGAAGATGACTGCACTGTTTAGGTATATTCAAAGCCTTCTGAATTTACATACAAGCAAAAAAAAATCCGTATTTTGGTATTTATCCGTGTATTTTAATGCGTAAAGTGGAGGAACCGATGTGAATTGAAATTTTCCTTTATCCAACTTATATGCTGTGTGTGTTAAATCAGAAAAATTCAGATTTTAGGTGTTAAAAACTTAACACCGACATATAAATGACCGTGCGTGCCGATACCTGTATGGTTTATTAGAAAGCAGCTAGCCGAGTAACTTGTTTCCTTGTTCTATCCAATAGAGTTTAGTTTGAAGTTCTGTCTGTCGAAAATTGATGCAAATTAAAGTCTATGGTTATGTGCCACCTTTTGACATGCATGACATTGGTAGGTGATGACAATGATAGGTGGTGACTTTGTTAAGTGCTACTTTTGACATCCATGACATTATTAGGTGATGACAATGATAGGTGGTGACTTTGTTAGGTGCTACTTTTGACATTCATGACATTGTTAGGTGATGACAATGAAAGGTGGTGACTTTGTTAGATAGTGACATTGTCCTAGGTGCTATAAAAGCACATCTTATGAGAGGCATTTTGTATCCATCACAAGTATCATCACAAGAGGCAAAGGCCAAGAGAGATTTGCATAGAGAGATTTGAGAGAAATCTCCTAGGGTTGTTCTTGTTTGTAAACTTGATTCAAGTATAGTAGATGTTTGCAGATTCCGCTCTGCCGGGGACTAGCCATACGGTGGGTGAACCTCGTTAACAAATCTATCTTGTTTGTGATTGATTACTTTCTTATTCCTGCATTTTTAATTTATATTGTCTTTCGTCGTTTAATTGCGTGATTGTATTTTTGCGTGATTTAGGTTTTGTCGCGAGCACTGTTCCGTGGATCGACTCTCCCTCCCAACAACTGGTATCAGAGCAAGGTTAAGAGAACCTAAGGTTCTTCGATTCTATAATCTAGGTAACGGTGGGTAACGACGCTTGTGTCCTCTTCCCCACTTTCTTAGATTGTAGTTTTGAAGGCGTTGGTTCAGATCTAGAAGGAAGTCGAGTTTGCTGCGATACAGACGAAAGATGGCGGAGAATAAGATAAGAATCGAGAAATTCAATGGTCACAATTTTGGTTGGTGACGCATGCAGTTGGAAGACTGTCTATACCAAAAGGATCTATATCTTCCGTTGCTAGGAGAAAAGCCCGAAAAGATGACCGATAAGGAATGGAACCTTTTGAATAGGAAAGTCCTGGCGACGATCAGACTGTCGTTGACTCCGCAGGTGGCCTTTAATATCTCAAAGGAGAAAACAACTAAGACACTAATGACGACGTTAGCGAAGTTGTATGAGAAGACATCGACATCAAATAAAATATTTTTGATGAAGAAGCTTTTCAACATGAAGATGGTAGAGAATGGTTCGGTGATAGAGCACCTGAACGAGTTCAACAGCGTGACAAGCCAACTTGAGTCCGTTTCAATCATCTTTGAAGACGAGATTTGAGCCCTACTGTTTCTATGTTCGTTGCTAGAGAGTTGGGAGAACCTAGTGATGGCGGTTAGCAACTCTATCTCGGGGATTCTCACGTTTAATGATGCGGTAAGCTGCATATTAAACGATGAGATGCGAAGAAAATCCGTGAGTGGGAGTTCTGGAACTTCTGCACTTTCGGTGGAGAATCGTGGCAGAACAATGGAAAGGGGAAAGTGGAAAAAGGGCAAGTCTAAAAGCCGAGGTAAATCTCAAGGAAAAATCCAAGGCGCCTGTTGGAATTGCGGAAAGAAGGGCCACAGAAGAAGTGAATGTAAGCTTCCGAAGAAAGGCTCAGATGAGAAGATGGATGAAAAGGAAGCAAATGTGGTGTCTACACAAGAACAAGGGGAACAAGGTCTTTGTCTATCGGCGAGCGAGAACACAATGGCAGATACTTGGTTCCTAGATTCAGGGGCTTCTTTTCATTGCACTTCGGGCAGACACCACGTTAGCGAGTATGTTCAGGGCGATCTTGGACATGTGACGGTGGCAAACGGTCAATCGTGTAAGATCGTTGGAAAGGGTATGATCATCTTGCAACCGTCAGGAGGTGGTCAAATCAAATTGAAGAATGCTCGTCGATTTGAAGAAAAGCTTGATTTCCATAAGTCAGCTAGACAACGAAGAGTTTATTACAACGTTTGGGAATTCTCAATGGAAAATTTCCAAAGGGTCGTTGGTGGTCGCAAGGGACAAGCTGAGCGGTTCGTTGTACTCATTCAATGGGAGCAGTGAAGGCTCGGTTGCATTGACGGCAAGTTCGGAGAAAGATTCGGAGACTTCGTTGTGGTATAAAAGATTGGGACACCTCAGCGAGAAGAACATGAAAATTCTTCAAGCTAAGGGGGTTCTTTCGGGGCTAAAAAAGGTGGAGTTGGGGTTTTGCGAGAGCTGCGTTTGTGGGAAGCAAAGCGCGCTCAGATTTCAAATTGGAGGCGTAGCGAAAAAGACCAAGAAACTAGAGATGGTGCATACGGACGTGTGGGGTACGGCCTCGGTGGAGTCTTATGGAGGAAATCGGTACTTCGTGACGTTCATCGATGATACAAGTCGGAAGACATGGGTGTACGCGATGAAGAAAAAGTCCGATGTGTTTGGCATCTTCAAACACTGGATTGCGCAGGTGGAGAACCAAACGGGGATGAAGGTTAAATGCCTAAAGTCCGATAATGGCGGGGAATACTGCACCCAAGAGTTCGAGGAGTTTTGCTCGAAAAAAAGTATTCGTTGGTTGAAGACGGTATCTGGGACGCCACAGCAGAATGGCATCGCTGAAAGGATGAACAGAACGATCCTAGAGCGAGTGCGAAGAATGACCTTGGATGCGAATCTGCCAAAAATCTTATGGGCAGCAGCGGTCGATGCTGCTGTGTATCTGATCAACAGAAACCCGGCAAGTGCGCTTGATGGAGGCATTCCAGAAGAAATTTGGTCGGGTAAACCGGTCAACTATTCGCACCTTAAAGTTTTTGGCTGTATTGCATATTCTTTGATTGATAAGGAAGAAAGGGGTAAGCTTGACTCCAAATCTAAGAAATGTGCTTTCATCGAGTATGGTGGAGACGAGTTCGGATATCGGCTGTGGGATTACAAAAGTAAGAAAGTAATACGAAGCCGGAACGTTGTCTTTGATGAGCAGCATTTATATAGAGAAGAAAAGCAAGTCAAAGATGGTGTTGTATCTGAGTTCGTGGAGTTAGACGGAACTCAAAAGAACAATCAGGTGTCTTCAAGTGGGGATCAAAACATGGAGGAAGCTACAGTGCAGGATCAGGTTCAAGAACATGATGGCGACCATGTTCAGCAACCAGATGTACCAGTTTTGAGGAGATCTACGAGAGAAAGGAGACTACCTGAAAAACTTGTGAACAACTTCATTTTGTACACGGATTCGGGAGAGCCTGAATCCCTTGAAGAGGCGATGCAAGACGGTGCTAGTAAACAGTGGGAGCGAGCTATGGACGAGGAGATGGATTCTTTGAAGAAGAACCGCACGTGGGACCTAGTGAAGCTATCCAAAGGTCGAAAAGCGTTGCTGAATAGGTGGGTGTACAGGATAAAAGATGAGGCCGATAGTGTGAAGCGGTACAAAGCTCGCTTGGTAGTCAAGGGATATGCGCAAAAGCAAGGAATTGACTATCAAGAGATATTTTCCCCTGTGGTGAAAATGACATCAATACGGGTGATCCTTAGTATTGTGGCGGTGGAGGATCTGCACTTGGAGCAGCTTGATGTGAAGACCGCGTTCCTTCATGGAGATTTGATGGAGGAGATCTATATGATGCAGCCACCGGGATACGAGGTGAAGGGAAAAGAATCTATGGTGTGTAAACTGCGAAAGAGCTTGTACGGCCTTAAGCAAGCTTCAAGGCAGTGGTATCTCAAATTCGATCAGTTCATGCTAGAGACGGGATTTGTGCGTGGTGAGTCAGATCACTGTATCTATATTCAGACTTTTGAGGATGGAGACAATATCATTCTATCACTCTATGTAGATGATATGTTAGTAGCGGGTCCGAATTTCGAGAAAATTCAAAGTCTGAAGAAGATGATGGCTGAAAAGTTTTCCATGAAAGATTTGGGAGCGACCAAACAAATTTTGAGCATGAAGATCGTTCGAGATAGGAAGCAGCGGAAGCTGTGGTTATCGCAAAGCGACTATATCGAGAAGGTTTTGAAGCGGTTCAACATGGACAAGTCAAAACCGGTGAGTACGCCTTTAGCAAAACATTTCAAACTCATGAAGGAGTTTTGCCCGACAACTCAAGAGCAGAAAGACAAGATGGCAAGAGTGCCTTATGCTTCTGCGGTGGGGAGTTTAATGTATGCAATGGTGAATACGAGACCAGATATTGCACATGCAGTGGGAGTTATGAGCCGGTATATGCAAAACCCAGGGAAGGAACATTGGAATGCGGTGAAGTGGATTTTGAGGTATCTTAGGGGTACGTCTAGTCATTGCTTATGTTTCGGGGGCGACTCTCTAATGGTGCAAGGTTACGTTGATGCGGACTACTCGGGTGATCGAGATAGTGGAAAGAGCACAACGGGTTACATATTTACAGTTGGGGGAACAGCGGTAAGTTGGATATCTCAACTGCAAAAAGTGGTAGCATTGTCAACTACGGAGCTGAGGACGTGGTGATCACGGAAGCTAGCAAAGAGATGATATGGCTACAAGGGTTACTTGAAGAGTTGAGTAAGAAGCAAGACTTCAATACCTTATGGAGCGACAGCCAAAGTGCAATACATTTGGCAAAGAATGCAACATATCATTCTCGGATGAAGCATATCAAGATGTGGTACCACTTCATACGCATGGCGTTAGAAGATGATGAGTTGACACTGCAGAAGATCGCGGGACAAAAGAATCACTACTAAAATGTAGGGTTCCTAGGCACACTCATGAGGTTCTACAACCGATCAACCATACCAAAATCAAATTTTCCATGTGCCAAAGAACCCTAATGCTAGATCGATTACTAGAGGTAAGGCGAAAGTAAAAGCAAGCAAACTACTTTGCTACAAGTGAAAGGGATTACAACCTTTGTAGATCCGGTCCTCCACTTCTTTAGCTCCGTGATGACGTCCCTCCGCTGCGATCATCGGGATCCTGGACTCTAGCGTTGGTTTCATCGGAGAAATGATCGGGCTAGGTCGTTGACTTCGATGCCGAAGATGATCTACGTCGAGGCGACTCAAACTCAAGCTCCATCTTCACTAGGTCATGAAACTTGTGAAGATAACACACTCTACTACATGGCAAGTGGTAAAGAATGAAGAAATAGGAAGTGAGTTCACTTTAGAATTGGATTTCTCACTCTAAATCTCATGGCACCATTAGAGGTAGTAAGCTTTCTTCTTCTTGAAGAAGAAGAAGAAGAAAGAAAAATGATAAGAATAATTGAATAAAGAATGAAACTTATCCCTTTAATTATGGTACCATGGTTAAGTTAAGCCCTCATGCTTAACTTGTATAGAGAATTAACCAAAGAATTGGGTTAAGGGTTGGGTTAACTAGCATCCTAAGGAAATGACAAAAGAAATTGACTTTCTCAAAGTTTCTTCAAGCTTCATGAAGCTTGATAACTTTGACCAAAGTCTTATTTCTTTTGTTATTTATTAGGAAATTAGTAAACCCTAATTTAACCTCAATTTGGTTTAAGTCTCATACACACAACTTGTATGTATCATCAAGCATGATACAAACATGTACACTTGCATATATCACATATAAACAATGTGCACATTCAAGTGAGAAAATCAATCTTAAATGAACCAATATTAGTTAATGTAAAGTAATATATCAAATATATAATTATACATTAAATCATTAAATCAACACTTGATTTAATGATCCGGTCATACTGCATACAACCGACTAATATCAAGTGTATCAATATATCGAATCAACATTTGATTCGGTAACCCGGCTATATCTTATATAACCGTCCGATGATACAAATCGCGAGAATAGAATTCAGTATCACATACTGGTATTATTCTCGGTCCCGCACATATCTCATATGCGCTCCTATTTCGTTTCGCTTGAGCCAGGAAACCTCTGTGTAGGACTCTAAAGACTCGTCAATACGCCGGCAGTAGGTGATGATCAAATCAAACACCCACAAGCCGCAAGCGGTCTGCTAAAGGTAACGGCCACCCAGGTATTGAGCGATCAGAAGATCAACGAGCAAGCCCGCTCACACTCCTGTGAATCCAACCAGTAACACTTACCGTACAGTCCGGTCTGTTCGTCTGATATGTCGCATATCTCGCCTAGGGGTGGTAAACGTCAGACCCCAGTAGCTTGATAAGTCATGCCGATGTAAGGTCCATAACAAGCATGAAACTACTGATAACACTTACCAGTAAATCAGTGCAACCCTGGCCAGGGATTTCCAGTTATGGCCAGTCGAGCATAGCGCAACATCAACCCCCAATACCGGGAGAGACGAATCCCCTCCTATCGCTCATTGCCTCCATGTGAATCGGGACTGTACCCAAAAACCACATGTTTGCACGACTCAGTAGAGCCGTGGTAGGGTGGAAATCAAAGCACAGTGGGAGACACACAAGACTCTATGACGATCTCGGGTCAACAGACTAAGCTGTACCAGTGTCACCAGAGAACTGCCATCTGACGTGAGGTATAATACCATCTGGGAGTTCTCGGCGAGTCCGTTCAGTGTACCCAGTCTCCACTGAGCACCCGCATACCATCTCTGATGTCAAACACCAATGGATATGGGATCATCCATCGCCCATCACATGGGTCAAGAAGATATACGCTAGTCTACTCTGGAATATCGATGCCCCGTCTCGATATTCCCACGACTAGGAACATTGAAGGATATACTCATAGACTACCCAGGCCCCACTAGTATGATCTACATCACAGTCCTGGAAGTCGAGCACATATCCTAAGGGCTTTGCCAACATGTAATAGAGAGACAGCAAGTATACATGTTAAGATAAAGAGCAACCAGATAGCATACTATCATGTCGAGCAAGAAAGTCCTACCTATATATGTCCCAGCATCCACTACAATATACATCCAATGTACAGTAATGGCCTCTAGGGCATACATATAACTAACAATCTCCCACTTGCGCTAGGGCCATCTGTAGCAGTGGTTGTAGTATCTAATACTCAACCATCCCATATAAGTCTCTCTCTGGAAAAAAGCCTTTGTGAGTGGATCCGCCGTGTTGTCCTCTGAGTCTACTCTCCTAACCTCGATCATCCTGGAGATCAACTATCTCCACGATCAGGTGATGCTGCCTCAGAATATGTCTGGGTCACCGATGGGACCATGGTTCCTGGGCCAAAGCCACACTTCCATTGTCATACAATGGTAGGAACCTCGTTCATCTGATGAACCAATATACACCTAAACTGCCTCTTCGGTAGTATCTTTGATAGCGATGTCACCGGCCTTTATCGTCTAGTTTGCCACGGTATCTAGCTTGGAACTCTTCCAACATACCGTCCCTCTACTGCGGGTAAAGACAATGCCTGCGACTGACATTCAGTCGTGCTTATCAGTCTGGAACTTTTCCAGTGATTCTCCCCAGGATCGATTGATACCATCTCACTATACCTAGTGAGAATCCTAACATCCATTTAGATCTATCTCATAGATCCAAATCCCAGGATTTACGAGGTATCACCATTATCCTATTTGGAGAATCCTTGTGATAAGAGGAGATTGACCGTGTGTAGTATAGGAAACTCTTTTCCTATCAAGAGTATGTTGTCCACGTACAATACGAGGATGATCACCTTACTCTCTACTACTGTTTTGTATATACAAGGTTCATCTACCATTTTGATGAAGTCAAACTTTTTGACTACCACATCAAAACAGATGTTCCAACTCCGCGATACCTGCTTTAATCTGTAAAGCAACTTGCACACGTTTCCGCTGCTCCCACGGTTTACGAAGCCCTCTGGCTGTGTTCTTATAGACGCTCTCTTCTAAATCATTATTTAGAAAAGTAGTCATGGCACCCAACCACCAGATATCGTAGTCATGGTATGTAGCAATGTTAAGTAGGATCCGGTTGGACTTAAGCATAGCCACTGGAAAAGGTTTCATCATTATCCACGCCTGGTCGATGATGAAAACCATTAACACGTCTAGCTTTGAAAGTCTCAACTTTTCCATCTACACCAAGTAATCTTCTCAAGATATACTTGCTCCTGATGGGGATTTAACCCTTCATATTTAGCAACCAAAGTCCATACTTTGTTGGTGTACATGGATTCCATCTTAGATCACTAAGCATCCATCCATTCTTACAGAGTCCCTACTCTCGATGGCCTGCTCGAAACTAGTTGGGTCATCATCTTATGATGCATTCCTCACTCCCATTGTCATCGAGAAACCAAAGTATCTCTCTGGCAGGTGAGGAACCCTGCTAGATCGGCGGAGAGGCCGAGGTTCGTTGGGGACTATTGAATCCTTTGATTCTGTCAAATCATCAGCTGCAGTTTTGTATAGCTGGAACCTTTCCAGTTCCACAGAACTGACCTTTCCTTGATCTTGTCCGGATTTTGCTTTTGATATAGGCCGGACAACCCCAAATCTTAACTTTCTTAAGAGATGGGCTCTTCCCATACCATATCTCATATGGAGTGGTAGGCAGTGATCTGATTCGAACCTAATTCAATAGGTATGCAGTTTCTTAAGTGCATAACTCCCAAAAGGAAATAGGTAGCTCAGTAGTACTCATCATAGAGCACACCATATCTCATAGGGTGCTATTGCTCTGCCCCGATATACCGTTGTGCTATGGTGTATACGGAGAAGTAATGCTGAGAGAGAATCTCATTCTCTTTTAGAATAGTCCAGGAATTCTATGCACAAGTATTCTCCTCCCTGATCTTATCATAGGACAAAATACTTATACCCGGTTTTTGGTTCTCTACTTCTAACTTATATTCGGTGATTATCTCAAAAGTTTCGGACTTGTGTTTCAACATGAACATATGTCTGAATCTAGAGAGATCATCTGTGAATGTAATGAAGTACAATGAACCGGTCCTAGCATGTGTAGACAGGGGACCTTACATACATCAACATATATCAATCCCAAGAGTTTACTAACTCTTTCTCTGTTTTCAGTAAACGGAGCTATGGTCATCTTATTTTTGTGACATGACTGGCAAGTTTTACAAGATGTAAATTCAAACTGATTTAAATATGCATCTAAAATGTAACTTCAGCCAGTCGGGTCGCATGGATATGACCTAGTCTACAATGCCTCAAGAAGGAATCATTCATTTCTGAACTCTTCTTCTCGTGTGTGTTCTGTATACTAGGAACTGTAGTTTGATTTAGAACGTCAATACTTTTAGATAACGTGCCTGAACCGATCAACTTTTGAAATGTTCAAAACAATATTCAACAATACAAAATTATATCCTTCTTTAATAAATAAAGAGATTGATATGAATTTGTATATCAGGTCCGGTATCTAATAGCATTTGTTCAGAATCAATGTATTTGGAAATACAGGATGACAGTGACCAACAGACTTGGCTGCAACACTTGTACCGTTTTCTGTCTCATGAAACTTATCATCCGTTCTCAGTTCTCTACCTTTCTGTAGCCCATGTAAAAGATTACATATCTGGGATCCTGATCCGGTATCAAATACCCAGGACGTAGAGGATACAGAGAAACAGTTCTTTGTAATGAACACACCCGAAGGAGATGCATCATATGCACTTTCTTCGTTTGGGCGGCATGGGAATCCTGTTATTTCCCTATTTCCTGCTCGGTCTTATAACAATTATAAGTTGGAGCGGGACCAACGTTCCCCAGCTCAGTATAACAAAAGGGTTCGGTCAATACATCCATATTATTATCTTGATTAAGGCGTGATATGGTCGCTACCTGGAGAGAGAGAGAAGAAAACACTCTGCGTGCGCTCTTGCAAGATTAGATTGGTTATATATTTTATCTAATCAGGATGGCTCCCACTGTTTTTATCAAATCTTCCTTCAAACCTTAAAAGGAAAGACTAGCCGGGATTAATTACACTCTACAAGTTCGCCAATCTTTCAGCCAGGCCAGTGCCGGTACTTTGAGGGAGGTTCCCCGTGCTTTCGCACGGACCTAATTAAAATAAACCTCGTTTTCCCAGGGGCGTAACCCCGTTGACACCTTTCTAGACACCTACTTGATCGGCTAATTGTAAAGTGCAAAACTCTCCCAGGAGTAACAATTACTCGTAGTGGGTATCAGGATCCAACTATCATATAGAAGGTATGCAATCTCATTGCAAATTTCAACACTTGAAACTCCTGATAATGGTTTTTACCCCTAGCACCTATGACCTTGGCTAAGGTCAACAAATCATAAGCACTAGTCAAGTTCTACCCGTAATTTCATGATTAACTAGACCCACCCATATGACTCTTGGCTAAGGTCAACAAAGCCACATGACTGTCCTAACTAATCGCATCATATGCTGTGTAGGAAGACATCACTTAGCTACCGTACACTACGTCTCGGCTATGGTCGACAAACGTAGCACGAATACTAAGTACTCTACTTCCTAAAATGACGGAGGGTTGAGGATAGTTTTTAAGAAAACCTTTAACGCTTTGAACTTGATCTCGTTGCGGAATCAAATAGTTTTTAAATGGAGTGTTTTTTAGGCTTTTCTAGTTTTGCTAAAGGGGTCACTCCCGGTGAAGGGATCGTCGGCTCTTTCCTCATCGAATAAGGTGCAGGATATATCATATATACCGCTGTACAAAGCAAAAACTATAGAAGCAATCAAAAGACAAACCGAGGGTTGTAGCATCTGCCAGTTATTGCTAAAGGGGTCACTCCCGGTGAAGGGATCGTCGGCCTTTTCCTCATCGAATAAGGTGCAGGATGCTCTACAAGGAACACCGCTATGCAAAGCAACAACCAGAGCTACCTAATTTTATTTTGAAATTCGATTCCACAACATGTTTTAGGTTTATTTTCTTTCATTAATCTCATTAATGAATGTCCCATCATTTAAGTCCACCTAAACATCACAGATAAATATAACGTACGCTTATGCCATCCGCATTCGCCTCGATGTCCCGTCTGCACCGTTAGGTTAGGTAACTAACGCCAGAGCGAGGCAGGGCTAGCGCGGGTGTAAAAACATAAGCAACGTCTATATAATATATCATATATACTATATACAATATCTATCTGAACAAATCACATGATCACATCACAGATAATGCAGCAGAAAATAACATATGAAATATTGGATATACTAGGACGTCCGTGTTTTATTTTGAGCCTTAATAAAACACGGATTCCACGGTCGTGATGAATAGCCAATCCCACACCCCTAGACCCCTACGAGAGCGGCAAGCAACCCTACCAATTCTAGGGTTAGGAGACCCGGACTCGACTCCTCGAGATGGTCTCCCACTGGACCCTAGAACCCGGTTACTTGTGCTCCCCTCCTTGGGTCTATCCTAATGCGAAAAAGTAAATAATATACATCAACGGTGACATCTTCCGCAACCTGGAAGTGCCCCAATAAAAGAATATTACATACAAGTTTTTACATGAATGAAAATGGAAAAACACTCATCTGACTTAAAAAACCCCGGCTATTCAAACACGACAATCCAATATAACATATCCAGCAACACATAACATCACATGTCATCAACGTAAGTAAATATTCCCATCCCAATTGTCGTTGACATATAGCAACGAAACCGGCGATATCACATATTACACTTACGGTCACAGAAAAGAAAGTGTAAAACTACAACAGTTGAAATCCGCAAACTCTTTAGACATCGCATGCCTAACCAAATGAATTCTTTAGACATCGCATGCCTAACAATTATAAACCCCGCATTTTAGTCTCATTATCGAAAACTCTTTTCAATATCAAGTCGGGCAATTTAACAAGATTCCCGACATCCTGAACGAATGCTCGTCGCAAACTTTAGTAGACAGCCGCACCCCCTATACCGTCGACGAAGTGCACTAAGGCGGAACACAGCTGCCGCGAGCACCCGAACGGATGCTTTTTGGCGATGGGGTTCTCCTACAGTCACTTGGTCGGGGCTATGGGGTGTAGCTGTCTATTAAGTTTACCCGGCGAGTATCCGCGTACGCAACGTGATTGCGACGGACTTTTGATCACATCAAAATCCCGTGGCAACCAATCAAGTGAGACTAAACTGCTAGATTTACAACATTCATTCAGTTATCTCATAACTACTTGTGGATTCCAAATATTGTATCACATTCCAGATAAATAGAAAATGTTAAACTTTCCGATCGAACAATCAAACACCTAAGTTTTCCCGAAATAGCTCAACACTTGAAATAAGTTTAAAAACATCCACTTCATGCCATAGTAGCAACGGTCCAGCCGTAGAAGGGTCAAGCCAACGCCTCACATGTGGCACGCCGTACTGCCCCAAATCCTAAGGTTCAAAAGGCAGTTCAAGACGGTCACATAATCGAGTTAAGGTTTGTTGTCTTCTAGAGGGTCCATCGCGTTACTTGCACTACTTAGAACATTCTTAAACTATGGAAAAATCCCAACACTTGGAAATTTTCCGGCAGAGGAAAAATTGGGTATTTATATCCGGTCGAACTTTTCAACATGTTCTAAATTACCCGGAAAAACACATAGACGCGGTTAAAGTTTCTGATCGAATCATCGAATCCCCAAAACACCCCAGATAACTCAACTCTTGAGTGTAAATTAAAAATTTCAAGAAAACACAGGCATTACAGACGGGGATTACTGTGCAAAGCACATGACAAGATGCTTCATTATGGCCGCGGAACCGCTGCGAAAACCAGGGTGGGGCCGCGGTTTCGCGGCGCAATTATTGACTTAGGGTCACGTGCTTCACAGTAACTCCTAGAAAACCCTGCTTAATTTTCTGAGAATTTTTAATTCACAAAAATCACAGTTTTGAAAAAATTTACAGAGAGGGGTATAATTTAGGGTTTCGGGGTTCGATCGGGTTTCTAACTTCGTCTGCACTTCGCCTAAGGCTCTAGCTAGGCTCTGATACCATTGTAGGATTTTTAGGCACACTCATGAGGTTCTACAACTGATCAACCATGCCAAAATCAAATTTTCCATGTGCCAAAGAACCCTAATGCTAGATCGATTACTAGAGGTAAGGCGAAAGTAAAAGCAAGAAAACTACTTTGCTACAAGTGAAAGGGATTACAACCTTTGTAGATCCGGTCCTCCACTTCTTTAGCTCCGTGATGACGTCCCTCCGCTGCGATCATCGGGATCCTGGACTCTAGCGTTGGTTTCATCGGAGAAATGATCGGGCTAGGTCGTTGATTTCGATGCCGAAGATAATCTACGTCGAGGCGACTCAAACTCAAGCTCCATCTTCACTAGGTCATGAAACTTGTGAAGATAATACACTCTACTACATGACAAGTGGTAGAGAATGAAGAAATAAGAAGTGGGTTCACTTTAGAATTGGATTTCTCACTCTAAATCTCATGGCACCATTAGAGGTAGTAAGCTTTCTTCTTCTTGAAGAAGAAGAAGAAGAAGAAAGAAAAATGATAAGAATAATTGAATAAAGAATGAAACTTATCCCTTTAATTATGGTACCATGGTTAAGTTAAGCCATCATGCTTAACTTGTGTAGAGAATTAACCAAAGAATTGGGTTAAGGGTTGGGTTAACTAGCATCCTAAGGAAATGACAAAAGAAATTGACTTTCTCAAAGTTTCTTCAAGCTTCATGAAGCTTGATAACTTTGACCAAAGTCTTATTTCTTTTGTTATTTATTAGGAAATTAGTAAACCCTAATTTAACCTCAATTTGGTTTAAGTCTCATACACACAACTTGTATGTATCATCAAGCATGATACAAACATGTACACTTGCATATATCATATATAAACAATGTGCACATTCAAGTGAGAAAATCAATCTTAAATGAACCAATATTAGTTAATGTAAAGTAATATATCAAATATATAATTATACATTAAATCATTAAATCAACACTTGATTTAATGATCCGGTCATACTGCATACAACCGACTAATATCAAGTGTATCAATATATCGAATCAACATTTGATTCGGTAACCCGGCTATATCTTATATAACCGTCCGATGATACAAATCGCGAGAATAGAATTCAGTATCACATACTGGTATTATTCTCGGTCCCGCACATATCTCATATGCGCTCCTATTTCGTTTCGCTTGAGCCAGGAAACCTCTGTGTAGGACTCTAAAGACTCGTCAATACGCCGGCAGTAAGTGATGATCAAATCAAACACCCACAAGCCGCAAGCGGTCTGCTAAACGTAACGGACACCCGGGTATTGAGCGATCAGAAGATCAACGAGCAAGCCCGCTCACACTCCTGTGAATCCAACCAGTAACACTTACCGTACAGTCCGGTCTGTTCGTCTGATATGTCGCATATCTCGCCTAGGGGTGGTAAACGTCAGACCCCAGTAGCTTGATAAGTCATGCCGATATAAGGTCCATAACAAGCATGAAACTACTGATAACACTTACCAGTAAATCAGTGCAACCCTGGCCAGGGATTTCCAGTTATGGCCAGTCGAGCATAGCGCAACATCAACCCCCAATACCGGGAGAGACGAATCCCCTCCTATCGCTCATTGCCTCCATGTGAATCGGGACTGTACCCAAAAACCACATATTTGCATGACTCAGTAGAGCCGTGGTAGGGTGGAAATCAAAGCACAGTGGGAGACACACAAGACTCTATGACGATCTCGGGTCAACAGACTAAGCTGTACCAGTGTCACCAGAGAACTGCCATCTAACGTGAGGTATAATACCATCTGGGAGTTCTCGGCAAGTCCGTTCAGTGTACCCAGTCTCCACTGAGCACCCGCATACCATCTCTGATGTCAAACACCAATGGATATGGGATCATCCATCGCCCATCACATGGGTCGAGAAGATATACGCTAGTCTACTCTGGAATATCGATGCCCCGTCTCGATATTCCCACGACTAGGAACATTGAAGGATGTACTCATGGACTACCCATGCCCCACTAGTATGATCTACATCACAGTCCTGGAAGTCGAGCACATATCCTAAGGGCTTTACCAACATGTAATAGAGAGACAGCAAGTATACATGTTAAGATAAAGAGCAACCAGATAGCATACTATCATGTCGAGCAAGAAAGTCCTACCTATATATGTCCCAGCATCCACTACAATATATATCCAATGTACAGTAATGGCCTCTAGGGCATATATATAACTAACATAAAATAGGGGGTTGCCCCTACGGATATTGAAATTCGTAGGGGCAGATTTATGTTGGCCCTACGGATTAATCCGTAGGTCTAGAAGGTTGCCCCTACGGTCCAAGACGTTCAAGAATAAAAATATTAATTCTTAATTTGGTGTTTGCCCCTACGGAGCCGCAAACCAAGGACCTACGGACAAATCCGTAGGGGCAACTAAATAGCGATTTAATTAAAAAGGCACAGATCGCCTACGCCCCTTATCTCTTTTCTCTCTCTCTCTCGATCGCGCGCGAACCAAAATCCCCAAATCATTCCCGCCGTTCTCGTCGTCGCCACCGCCGTTCTCGTCACCGTTCTTCCTCGTCACCGTTTTCGTCGTCACCTCCGTTTCGTCGTCACCACCGATCGATCGTCCCCTCCATCGCACAGGTTAGTAAATCTTCAACTAAATAAATTTTTGATTATTTAGGGATAGGGTTCATGGCTGGGGCTGGGGTTGCGGTTGGAGTTGGGGTTCGGCAGGGGTTGTGGTTGGGGTTGGGGTTGGGGTTAGGGTTGGGGTTCGGCTGGGGCTGGGGCTGGGGCTGGGGTTAGGGTTAGGGTTGGGGTTGGGGTTTAGCTGGGGCTGGGGCTGGGGCTGGGGTTAGGGTTAGGCTGGGGCTGGGCTGGGCTGGGCTGAGGCTGGGGCTGGGGCTAGGGTTAGGTTGGGGTTGGGGTAGGGCTGGGCTGGGTCTGGGGTTAGGGTTAGGTTGGGGTTGGGGTTTGCTGAATTTGGCAAACCTAAGAGGAATTTCCAGCAATTTTAGCCCAGTTTGATTACTAAAATTATTGTTGATCGAGAAAATCTTGGGTCCTTCTAATCAAACATTGTTTGTTACTATATGTCAACGAGTACTGATAAAAGAAAAAACCGATTTCAAGTGGAAATTAGGTATGTACAATGTTCTAATATAATTTGTATTTCTTGCCATCATCAAACATATAAAAGTACTAATATGAAATAGAAAATAAATAAATAAATAATCAAAGTTTTGGCATGTATATAAAATCCCTTGTTACTTTTTCTTGGTTGCCCAACTTTGAAAATTCTATCTATTAAATTAAACATACTCTAAAAAGAATGATATTGCAAGAATTTGACTTGGTGGAGACTTGCATCATTAATAGAAATATGAAAGTGTAAGGACGTTCTTTACCTTCGATAGGGTTCGGTTGGGGCGTTCTTTACCTTAAGAGATCATATAGAATAAGCAGGAAGAAACAGTTGGCCACCTCAGTAAGAATAAAAGGTTCCACGTTTCCCAGAGGACGACCCGTACTCATCTCGGTCTAGAGACTGGACCTAGGTAACCATAGTTCTAAGGTTGTGCATTTTTGTGATTTATCTAAATCCATCTTTTTTTTAAAAAACAAACCAATTACTTTCTCTCCTTTTTACCCCTTCCCCCTTCTTCTCTTCTTATAATGGGTGACCTAAACAGAAAAACACTTGCCGAGCTTTGCTGTCCACAACCAGATATCTCTTGTTTTCGAAATCCCTTCGGTATACCGTCCGGCTCTTCCATGTCCTTAAGAGATCATATAGAACAAGAAGGAAGAAACAGTTGGCCACCTCAGTCTAGGTCTTATCAACCGTATCCTAATCCTACACCTGTTTCAGTTCATACCCAGAGTGAGGAAGCCCCTAGACGAATGTCCATTGCTGAGCACATAGCTAGGTCTAGAGGCCAAAGTTTCAACCCTGACCAATATCAACCATCACCACCACTGTCCGGAGAAGAGTTTGATATGCGGTTTGTATATAGCCAACCAACCAACCCATATCAATATTCTTCTTATCATAATATTGATCCTACTCCTACCCAAGTTCAGCAACCATTCTGTTCCTATCAATCTAATCCGACTTTTCCACCTACTCTAGACAGTTCTTCTAATCATTCATTTGGGAGTTTTAATTATCCACAGGAATTTCAATCTTATACTGAAACCCCTTATCAACCCAAGACTAGCCTGGAGCAGACATTAGAAAAATTTATGGAACTGACGAATCAAATTATGAAGGATTTGCGTAGTAAGACAGAACTGTACACCCTTCCTAATCAAACCTCCCCATTCCTAACTGAACTCTACAACTCCAGTTTCATAGATTCATCAAGTACACCAAATAGAATGACTGATAAGTTGTGTGACTTTGTAGTGTTTGATTTACCCGACTGTGAAGGGTCCATTTCAAGTGAAACCATACCCAACCCTTGTGATCTCTACACCTCCACTCTCGAACCAAAACTGATTGAAAACCATACTCTTGATGAGGTGTTTGAGAATTTTAATCTTCACTTGAATGAGGTGATTGACATTGGGGATATATTGATTGATGAACCCGAAATTTTGGATGATTTTGTCCCACCAATTCATCAAATCCTTTCACTTCCTTGTGGTCATCATCTTGAGCCTTTAATTCTTCCCGAACCCCAAATATGTCTTGAAGTTGATGATAAAGGTATACCCGAAGATCGGACCGAAATACAACCTCCATCTTCCACATCTGGTTCAGCAACACTCGACATACCAATTTGTTTATCCATTTCACCTTCTACTTTCTCCGGTTCTTCTTCTGTTTCTATAGTTTCAGTGAGTTTTGATACATCACAATCCATTAATTCAAGTTCAATAATATCATAAATTCAACTTGATTTGGATATTTTTGAAAATGAGGTAGATGAGTTTTTCGAGTCCTCTACCTCAATAATTTTTGAATCAAGTAGGATAAATTCTGGTACAAAACTCTTTGACAGCAAAATGTTCGATCACTCCATTGATAAAAGTTTTGAAGAACTTTTTGCTGACGAACTTGAATTTTTAAACAATACGGATTTTGTGATTGATCAATCTTCACCTATAGAGGTTGAACCGTCATCATTCCTTCTTCCTAATCATTCACATTCATCCTCATCCTTTCTTTTCTCTAATTTCAAACCCTTTCCAGACCACCTCTTATCCCTTCCCCATTTTTTCTTGACTCGATACAACACATTCTTCCACCAACCTATACGCTATACTGATAAAATCTTTGAATGGTTGGTGTTAACTTTCGGTCTTTGTAAAGTTTTATTTTGACCAAATGCCTCACCCCTTCTTAAAATGCTTCATATTGTCTAACTTATGTTTGAGGGGGGGTATATTTTTGGCTCTTGAATATAACTTTTGTCCTCAAATTTGTGAGCCAAAAATAAGTTTGGGGGAGGATTTTCACTTTCATATATTCTTGCCTCCATTAATAACGTCCTCCCAAGCTTACAGGTTTTTGTGATCCAGCGGATAGCAACAGTGAGGACACTGTTGAAAACAAGTTTGGGGGAGCTTTGTGCTTATTTACACATCAATTTGCATCATATTTTGCATAAGCACAACATTTTCAAAAATTTTAAAAAAAATATATAAATTTTTTTTTTAATAAAAGAATAGAAAGTGAAAAATTACATCCAAAAGATAGGAATAATTTAAGAAAACCAAGAAAATTAGAAGTTTTCTTAAACGAACTAGTAATAAGTAGTTATGAGCTGTTGTCCCAAGGGTTAGTAAGATGAAGGAAGTCACTAATCTGAGGATAAAAATAAGTCTGAAAAATAGTTTCTATTCTGGAAGCCAAACATTTGAATGTTGATACCCTACTATATGCACTTACACACGTCTTGAAACTCGGGATAGTAGAGGATACCTTGAAATGCTCTTGTCTAAAAGCCAAAGTATGAAGGAAATGAAAAAATAAAAAAACGAAGAAAATATAAAAATAGTGAAAAAAAAATGAACACTGGTTTTGTTATCGCCAAGGCAGCAATAAAAAAAATATAGCGAGGGTGTCTCTTCACCTAGTGTCCTAAGGCCAACTGGTCTGGGAGTCACTGCTAAGCCTTAGGTAGTGCAAGACGAGGAAAATACTATCACCTAATCAGCAAGCACACGAGTAATCGGTCTGTTAGTACCTCAAGAAGTATTAACGGTGGCATGAAAATGTGTGAGCAAATTTAAATATTCATAAAATTAAAAAGTACTAAGGCAGATGGACAAGAGTATGATAGCTCGAATTGAATTCTCCGGATGTAGGGATGTCCATTACACACACGTAGGGTTATATGATCAATGTTTGGATGAAAAGGTAGGAATGAAGAATAAAGACGATATTTTATTGAGGGATGATGTGATTTCTAACATTTTTTCATGACTATTAAGATAGGGCTCATAACAACTGAAAAGCTAGTGTGGTTGGAAACTCTTCTTTTCAAAGCCTTTCTTTTATGGTTCTTATCTTTATATGTAAATTTCACCATCTCTCTTTTGTTATTGGATTTTGTGGGTGTAATCCGCTGAAAACCCTCAGGAGACAACACTCCTCCTACTAGGGACACCTAGAGGTTTAACGGATTGTTGCACGTGCTCAGTGCAATCGTGTTGCCTACGAAAATGTGCTTAGTTTTCTCCTTTCTTTTTTCTCTTCTTGAATAAACTAGTTGCTCGGGACGATCAAAAATAAGTTTGGGGGTATTTGTTCAGTTGATAAAACTGCACATTTGTATTACATTTTTCCTACCATTTTCATATTAAAAAAGGATTTTATTATAATATATCATACGTATGGGGGTTTAGGTAAAAACATTATTTTCCATGTGTTAATATATTTTAATTAGCATTTGGTAACCATAGTTCTAAGGTTGTGCATTTTTGTGATTTGTCTAAATCCGTCTTTTTTTTAAAAACAAACCAATTACTTTCTCTTCTTTTTACCCCTTCCTCCTTCTTCTCTTCTTATAATGGGTGACCTAAACAGAAGAACACTTGCCGAGCTTTGCTGTCCATAACCAGATATCTCTTGTTTTCGAAATCCCTTCGGTATACCGTCCGGCTCTTCCATGTCCTTAAGAGATCATATAGAACAAGCAGGAAGAAACAGTTAACCGCAATCAATAACGGTGTCGCGCGTAGCTAGACCGAGATGAGTACGGGTCGTCCTCTGGGAAACGTGGAACCTTTTATTCTTACTTTAGATATGTTGAGAAAGATAGGAGGGATAAAGAATTTTTATAGAATGTTTTCTAGATCTACGTTAAACAAGAATGTAAAATATAGATCTAAATTATTTTAAAGATGTAGTTAATATAATAAGAGGGCCTGTAGGGTTTGTTAGGATTTAGTAGTTATGGACGATTAATTAAAAGTTACCCTTTTTATCCATTAATAGATTTAGAACTAGAACGACGGTGATGCGTGTAGATTAAGGTTTCTGGAGGGAAAAGGAATCTCACTCTTAACCTTTATCTCGACACGGAACTCCGTTCATATCTAGCCTTTACCAAAACAATCATTAATCTAATCTCTAATCGCGGTCGGAACTGGCACAGAATTGCTAGCCCGCCCGATTAGGATATTAATGATTCTTTTGATAAAGTTCCTAAACTTTATAGGACTTAAAAAGGGTTTAGTTATTTTCATCGTCCATTAGCCTACTCTAATCCTACGAAACCTAACAAGCGGAGAATTACTCGCGCATGTTGGGAAAAGAAAATGAAAAGACAGAGAGGGAAAACATAATGTAAAATGCAAAAGAATTAAATAAAATAACTACCTTTATTAATCAACTTGAACAATCTACACTTTATTCCATAGAAAATGATTACAAACTAGTTGCTTCTCGATCTTTCCTAAGGAGATAGTCGAACAGTTGATGATCAGTCTGGATGCGTGAGCGTCTGGGGCTTCGTGATCTCTTCGGCTTGATAGCTTTTCCAAGAGGCTCTCGGTGCCTTTTTATAGTGCAAAGCCAGAATCTTTAGGTTGAAAACTTGGTAAAATTCATCAGTGATTGATCTCCCAAAATTGTAGCAAAAGATCTCTCTAGATTGCTGCGGATCCGCGACCAACAGGGGGGTTTGGCCGCGGTTCCGCGGCCAATGGTGAGGATCTCTTCATCAAAATTCTTGGGCTTTATCTTTGGGACATGTGGCAATCCTAGGCACCTTCAGAATTCAAAAATCTTTTCTCGGTTGCTTCCAGACTTGGTCTCCAAGTTTTGCTTCTTAATTTGGCAAGTTTTCTTCAACAACTTGATTTGTTTGATAAATTCTGCATAACAACTTGGAAAATTCTGCACAACAACTTAAATAAGATTTAGTAGACCTAGTTCTACTAGGATTAAGTCAATGAATTTATTTGCATACATTTTTCTACCAAATGCTAATTAAAATATATTAACACATGGAAAATAATGTTTTTACACATAAACCCCCATACGTATGATATATTATAATAAAGTCCTTTTTTAATATGAAAATGGTAGGAAAAATGTAATACAAATGTGCAGTTTTATCAACTGAACAGGCTTCATCACCTGATATAGCGAAATACAAAGCGTACTTCAATACACCCGACCTCATTGAGTTTCCTATTGAAGTTCCCGGTCAAACGGCATATGCATATTTTTATTCGCCATGAAATCCCAATTATCAAGCTACCGAGGACGAAAAGCCACCTTTGTTAGTCGAGAGTCATGGTAATAAACTTGTCATTATAGATCATAGTCAATTGTTTTTCCTATCATTTTCTTGATCCAGATGCTAATCAACTTGTTAATTAGTTACTGTTTTTATAACGTATTTGTCTATATTTGTTGACAGTGGCCTTTCTTTTGGATGAACATGTTTTTTTGATGCATGTTTCAGTCATGTGAATTCATATGTTGCGTATAACGCTTTATGATATCAGTATCCTACATTTGTAGTTTTAATTGTTGATTGTTATAGATGAATGCCATTGCAATAATAGATTTTGGTTGATGAAGGCCATTGCAGTGTAGGATGATCAGTTCTATCAATCTTGATCTCAATGGTTTAAAATCATGTTACACATACAACAAGAATACACACAAACGCATCATTAGAGAGTGATTCGAGATGTTCAAGTTAAAACCA
Source organism: Agapanthus africanus (assembly GCA_030015575.1). NCBI lineage: Eukaryota > Viridiplantae > Streptophyta > Magnoliopsida > Asparagales > Amaryllidaceae > Agapanthus > Agapanthus africanus. The sequence goes on from CM057337.1 coordinate 913,534,763, forward strand.
ATATATGATATTCGATGATAATATGAAACCTTCATATTCTCATCGATACTCATATATGAAACTAAAAGCGCCACTTAGTCCCCGTCTATTGGTTAACATACGTGCGATGCTCGTCGTGACATAGAACTATACGAAGGTTGTTAAATATCGGACGGTATAGCTCGATACTAACAACCGTCGTATAGTCTACGTGACGAGAAAATTCAATCGTATGGTAACCGATAGATTTGTCCCGTGTGGACAAGTTAAGAATGTATAAAGCAAACGCCTTCATTCACTTGTGTTTTCATCCGATTCGAGATATTTTGTCGGTACCTTTCCGCTGGTTCTCCGTGTACAAAGATAGATTAGATGTTCATTTCAACGTTGTTTCACAGCTTTGAAATGATTATCTATTCTATTACAGTGTACTCGGAGAACAGCGGGGAGGTGCTGCCGAAATTTACTCGAAACGGTTGAAAGCACAAGTGATGGGTGTTCGCTCTATACATTCTTAATGGGATAGAAGCCTACCCCCGACAGCCGGAACACACACATACAACAAGAATACACAACAAACGCATAATTAGAGAGTGATTCGAGATGTTCAAGTTAAAACCAATATATGATAATATGAAACCTTCATATTCTCATCGATACTCATATATGAAACTAAAGCGCCACTTAGTCCCCGTCAATCGGTTAACATACGTGCGATGCTCGTCGTGACATAGAACTATACGAAGGTTGTTAAATATCGGACAGTATAGCTCGATACTAACAACCGTCTTATAGTCTACGCGACGAGAAAATTCAATCGTATGGTAACCCATAGATTTGTCCCGTGTGGACAAGTTAAGAATGTATAAAGCAAACGCCTTCATTCACTTGTGTTTTCATCCGTTTCGAGATATTTCGTCGGTACCTTTCCTCTGGTTCTCCATGTACAAAGATAGATTAGATGTTCATTTCAACGTTGTTTCACAGCTTTGAAATGATTATCTATTCTATTACAGTGTACTCGGAGAACAGCGGGAAGGTGCTGCCGAAATTTACTCGAAACGGTTGAAAGCACAAGTGATGGGTGTTCGACCTTTACATTCTTAATGGGATAGAAACCTACCCCCGATAGCCGGAATACACACATACAACAAGAATACACAACAAACGCATAATTAGAGAGTGAATCGAGATGTTTAAGTTAAAACCAATATATGATAATATGAAACCTTCATATTCTCATCGATACTCATATATGAAACTAAAAGCGCCACTTAGTCCCCGTCTATCGGTTAACATACGTGCGATACTCGTCGTGACATAGAACTATACGAAGGTTGTTAAATATCGGACAGTATAGCTCGATACTAACAACCGTCGTATAGTCTACGCGACGAGAAAATTCAATCGTATGGTAACCCATAGATTTGTCCCGTGTGAACAAGTTAAGAATGTATAAAGCAAACGCCTTCATTCACTTGTGTTTTCATCCGTTTCAAGATATTTCGTCGGTACCTTTCCGTTGGTTCTCCGTGTACAAAGATAGATTAGATGTTTATTTCAATGTTGTTTCACAGCTTTGAAATGATTATCTATTCTATTACAGTGTACTCGGATAACAGCGGGGAGGTGCTGCCGAAATTTACTCGAAACGGTTGAAAGCACAAGTGATGGGTGTTCGCTCTATACATTCTTAGTGGGATTGAAGTCTACCCCCGACAGCCGGAACACACACATACAACAAGAATACACAACAAACGCATAATTAGAGAGTGATTCGAGATGTTCAAGTTAAAACCAATATATGATAATATGAAACCTTCATATTCTCATCGATACTCATATATGAAACTAAAAGCGCCACTTAGTCCCCGTCTATCGGTTAACATACGTGCGATAATTTATTCTTTTCAACGACAAACGCACACACAAAGCATATACACGGATTTTCTCCTTTGTTAGTAACTATCCCGTTCTTATATTTCTCAATATAGTCAGCATAACCTACAATTTATATGTTATACATCTAACATGGCCCATGAGTACGTCAGAGTTAAGGACTGGATGTATGTGGATTGGAAACAACGTATGCAACCTAAGTTTGTCGCAGGAGTTGCTGCTTTCCTTGAATTTGCACGCGCACATAATAAGATCATAATAGAGAAGATTCTCTGTCCGTGCGATAGATGTGGCAATAAGTACTGGCAGAAGGTAGAATTGGCAGAGCTTCATATTGTAAAACAAGGGTTTACTAGACTTTATACAACTTGGAAATATCACGGGAAAGGAGAAGAATGCAGTACTGCGGCAGAAGAAGAAGGAGAACACGATAATGCGGCAGGAGAAGAAGAAGAATTCGGTAATGCGGCAGAAGGAGAAGACGGTAATTTATTTCCATCAGAAGAAATGGAGGATATGGTAGACACTGCCCTAGGTGAATCTATTCGTACCGAAGATGACATTCCTTCCGGTCAAGGACCGCGTGCGGATAAATATAAAAATTTCATGAATGATGCTAGGAAACCAATTTATGAGAATGCGAAGTATTCCACCCTCTCATGGTTCGTCCAACTTTTCCAGATTAAGTGCCTAAATGGATGGAGCAATAAGTCATTCACAATACTTCTTTCGTTCTTGAAAGATTCTATGCCTCCGGGAAATAACGTGCCCGACAGCTGGTACGGAGCCCAGAAGATGATGTCTGATTTGGGTCTAAAGTGCGAGAAGATTCAAGCATGTCCTAAAAATTGCGTGTTGTACCGGAAAGAGAATTCAGATTTGAAAGAGTGTCCGATATGCGGAGAGGCCAGGTATAAGCCGAAAGATTCTGATAAGAAGCCCGATATACCTGTCAAGATAGCACGATATTTTCCCATAACACAGAGGCTACAGAGGCTATTCAGGTGCAAGAAAACAGCCGAGGCAATGATTTGGCATCACCGTGCTCCTCCAAGTGAAGATGGAAAAATGAGTCATCCAAGAGATTCACCGGCATGGAAGGATTTCGATAGGAGGCACGCAATATTCAGTAGCGATCCTCGCAATGTTCGGCTCGGACTGGCTACTGATGGCTTCTGCCCATTCAACTATATGGCTGGAAGTCACAACACATGGCCCGTTGTAATGATAATTTATAATCTGTCGCCTTGGTTGGTTATGGACCAATCATACTTTATGATGCCTCTTCTTATCGACGGACCAAACTCATCGGGAAACAATATTGACGTCTATCTCCGACCTCTGATCGAGGAGTTGAAATCTTTGTTCATTGATGGTGTAGAGACATATGATGCAAACACAAATACAACTTTCATACTGCGTGCGGCTCTAATGTGGACAATTAATGACTTTCCTGCGTATGGAATGCTATCAGGTTGGTCCGTACATAGTCACAAAGTATGTCCTCATTGCCATGAACACACAACATCGAAATTCTTGAATTTTAGCAGGAAGGTTGGTTATTGCGGCCATCGACGTTTCCTGCCTCCAGACCACCCTTATAGGTTAGACACGGTTCACTTTGATGGTCATCAAGAGCTTCTTGGACCTCCATCCCCATTGTCCGGAGAGGACGTGACTGCTAAATGGGATGGTTACAATAATGTGACCTTCGGGATGGATCCGACGAAACAGGTCAAACCACTATTTTGGAACAAGTTAAGCATTTTCTTCGAGCTTCCGTACTGGTCTACAAATTCAGTGCGTCATTGTCTGGACGTCATGCATATAGAGAAGGGAGTATCAGAGCACATTCTTAACTTGCTTCTTTGTAAAGGCGGGAAATCGAAAGATAACCTGAATGCTCGGATGGATCTACAAGAGTGGGGAATAAGAAGTGAATTGCACCCTAGACCTGTAGCGGGTAAACCGGGTAAGTTTGTACTTCCCAATGCCGCTTATCATAAGTCACAACCGGAGAAGAAAAGATTCCTGCAGGTGTTGCGTGATTTGAAAGTTCCCATAGGTTTTTCAGGATCATTCAGCAAGAAAATAAAAATTGTGAAGGGCAAGATCGATAGGCTGAAAAGTCATGATCACCATGTTATCATGGAGCACCTTCTTCCATTAGCCCTCAGGACTTCTCTCCCCGAATCGGTTGGTCTAGTAATCAACGACTTATGTTGTTTTTTCAGGGAGTTGTGTGCTAAAACACTGGAGATTGTGACGCTGGATAAACTAGAAAATTCTATACAATGGCCTGATGAAGAACATGCAGACCAAGGTCCGATACAACAGGAATGAGATGAAGGCCGACTGCTACTCCCTGTGGATGGCGACCCCCGAGGCAGAGAGAGCGGCCCTCCTATCTACTCCGGCGTTTGCGAGAGTCGACGTAGAGACATGGCCTCTATTGTGCGAATATTTCGACTCCCAACGCAAACAGGTATGTATTTTAAATGTAATTCATTGTTTAGGATATATTTTTTTTGTGTTCCTTAATTAGAAAACTAAATGTTAATGCGTTGTGCAGAAACAGGCCGCTCAGAATACAGAGAACAGGAAGTCGGCGAAGAGGGGTCGCCCCACTTACACAGGTGGCTCGACGAATATTACTCGAGCCATGGAGTTATCGGTAAATTACAATAGACCGACCTTTGTGATATTCTGCAATATTAAGAGTTATTTTCTAATATTTCTAATATTAAGAGTTATTTTCTAATATTGCAGACAGCTCAGACCGTGGCGCAAGGTGGTACACCGAGCGTGCTGTCCGCATATCTTGCAGTCCACGGCACCTCGACAGATCCCGCCACGAGCGAGCTTCGATATCCCGACGTCGCTACCCAGGAGTATCGCGTAAGTGTTAATATTTATTCTACCCATATTTGAAATTTTAGTTTTGGAAGGTTCAAGTTTAAATTTTATACTTATACTTTACTGCTTAATATGGGTGTAGGAGCGGGTGGTTGAGTAGGCCGAGGCCTCGGGGATCGATTTTACCGGACAGAGCGATCCGAGGCTGCTGACCCCAGTTCCGGACTCCGCACACGGAGGGCACTACGAAGGTTGGGAGAGAGGTCGGGGACTGGGCCCTAACAGGGCCCATATGAGGTTGGACTCCACCCCGGCGGTTACTTCCTCCGTCTCCAGTGAGCGACGTGTCCAGCAGGAACTGGAGAGCTTGAGGGCCACCGTTCAGGAGTTGAAGGAGATGCTGGTATGTATACTACTTTATAGTAAAATATCATGTCATATTATAGATATCAACATATCCATAATTAGTACGTAGTTTGAGCTTATTTGGTTTTAGACTTAGGTTTGATTAATCATACATACATATATAATTAAAATAAACAACGGTTTTCCAAACTAGATATCCAAATAACTTGATAATGATACGAATTCGAATAATACACAGTTCTTACATGCTTCTTACACACGTTAGGTCCAGACGCGACAGGGTACATGGCATGCATCTCCTTCGGCTGCTGCTCCGCAAGCCACTACATCGGCTGCGGTTCCGCAGACAGCTCCTATAGCTCCACCGCCCGCTCAGATTCCCGCAGCCGCGGCTCCGCAAGCGACTCCCTGGACGGCGGCTGCGCAGACCACATCGCCAGCTCCACAGGACGCTCAGACTCCCGCTCGCGCCGAATTGCATGGTTTATTGACCGAGGAGCAGGCGCGCCTTATTCTATTGTTTATCAGAGGTGGAGCTGGACCGAGCTAGGGTAGTTTTTTTATTCTTATTTTTTGAAACATATATTTATTTATATCATACATATTGTACTATATTTTGAAACGATATTGATATTGATATTGGTTTTTTTTATATCATATTCAGTATTTGGGTTTCTTGTATATTATATGCGTGAGATGTGATTATGAATACTGGGATATATGTTGTGTGATGATTAATTTTATATTTTATTGATATATATATTATTGTGCACAGGGCGAGAAAAAATCAGGCAGCCCATTTTTAAAAAAAAACAGATAATGTGTACCTACGGATTAATTCGTAGGTACACATGTCGCCCCTACGGTTTAAACCGTAGGGGCAAAATATCAGCATTAACTGATATGTCCCCCTCCGATCTCAGTATCAGGGTGTTGGGCTTGCCCCTACGAATATGTCCGTAGGGACAAACAAAGACCCCTACGGATATATTCGTAGGGGCAAAATATCAGGATTTCTGATATTTTGCCCCTACGGATATGTACCTACGCATAGATCCGTAGGGGATAGTACTTGGCCCTACGGATAAATCTGTAGGTACAGTTAATATAATTAAAATAACCGTAAATAAAATAACTTTTTTTTTCTTACGTCCTAATCCGTAGGTGAAAATGGACCTACACAGAACTCCGTAGGGACAAGTTTTTGCCCGTAGGGGCAAGTTCAGGGCTTCAACTTGCACCTACGGCGTTTGCACCTACAGATTATTTTTTCGCCCCTACGGATATATCCGTAGGGGCAGTGGTTTTCCCCTACGGTTAAATCCGTAGGGGCAACTCTTGTTTGTAGTAGTGAATCCGGCGGATATGTTCACCAAAATAGTAGACAGAGATAAGCTGAATCTCTGTTGCAGATTGGTGAATCTCTCCATGAAAATTTAATGAGGAGAGAGCAACAGCGGAATCGTGTGAAGTTTACTAGTGCGAGAATCAAGCCAAAAAATTACTCCAAGTGGGACAATGTCGAGATTGTGATGAATTTGCATCAAGGTGGAGTTTGTTGGAAATTGATGCAAATTAAAGTCTATGGTTAGGTGCCACCTTTTGACATGCATGACATTGGTAGGTGATGACAATGATAGGTGGTGACTTTGTTAGGTGCTACTTTTGACATCCATGACATTGTTAGGTGATGACAATGATAGGTGGTGACTTTGTTAGGTGCTACTTTTGACATCCATGACATTGTTAGGTGATGACAATGAAAGGTGGTGACTTTATTAGATAGTGACATTGTCCTAGGTGCTATAAAAGCACATCTTATGAGAGGCATTTTGTATCCATCACAAGTATCATCACAAGAGGCAAAGGCCAAGAAAGATTTGTATAGAGAGATTTGAGAGAAATCTCCTAGGGTTGTTCTTGTTTGTAAACTTGATTCAAGTATAGTAGATGTTTGCAGATTCCGCTCTGCAGGGGACTAACCATACGGTGGGTGAACCTCGTTAACAAATCTATCTTGTTTATGATTGATTACTTTCTTATTCCTGCATTTTTAATTTATATTGTCTTTCGTCGTTTAATTACGTGATTGTATTTTTGCGTGATTTGGGTTTTGTCGCGAGCACTGTTCCGTGGATCGACTCTCCCTCCCAACACTGTCAAGATTCAATGGTTGGCGAAATGAATGGAGATGATTATATGGATCAGGTACATGAAGATTGTTTATCTTCGGAGACACCGCAAATGTTTCGACTTTAGCTTGGTGTTTGTCATTTAATGTCAAGGTCAGACATCTCCCTCCCTATCTAAAGATTCATCTTGTTTGCTCTTAGCTTTATGCATGCCTCAAGAACGCAGCTCGCTAAAAAAAATTACCTTCTGCTCTTCTTCAGATGACACTAACTGGACTTACGAGAATGGCTCTATTTTGTCAGTATTTTTCTAATTAGATTTGGCTTTAATTGAGTGTTCGTCACATCTTTCTAAAAACCTGCACCATAGCCAGACCCGTTTTTTACGTGGGAAATATACTCTGAGACGGAATGATGAGCTAATTTTCGTATTCCAGTATATAAAGTACTTTTTTTTCCAATGCCAGGTTTTGTACCCTGCTTCCATGTCATGCTTTGCTATTTCTTCCGTTTGCAATCAGACCAATTTTTCATTCTCTATTTCTTAGAATTTGTTTCTTTTCATGTTCTTAAAGCTTCAAAACTTCGGTTTATATACTTAGTTTTTATGTTGTAATACTGCTGATATCCACTGTCCCTTGCATTATCGCATTTATTGTTAATATATCATCATTGCATTCTTAATGCCCCATATACATCAATTTTGTTTCATGCTATAGGTAAAATTGTTTTTATGAGATCAAGGATAATTTGGAGGAAACTATTTATGACACATAGTTCTTGTCATCTGTTCTGTTAATTCATTGTATATATCATCTTCTTCGTTATCGTTTACTTCCTTTCTTTCATACACAATTTTCCACTTATCCGACAAAACTTATACACGAAGTAAATTCTTCTTTGGCTGCTAATTCAACACGATCAATTCTATTCTGTCAAGAATTTGTAGATACCTGGAAACGATGCAGCCATCAAGGAAAAAATAAAGAACTTATAAGCTGCTCATGAGCTTAAATAAAAACAAACAGAACAAAGATAAACTATTTGATTTAGGTTAAAACTCGAGCATCATTAACTGCAAAATACGATCTCCATCCATATACACCATCACCAAAGTCAGAATGTACATATGGAAGCCTTAAAAATCAGTAATTCTTCTTAAAACAAAATAAAGGGGGAAAAAAAGAACCAAAAACAGAGCAATTAAACTAAGTATAACCAACATCTCATAAAAATCATTGAGACCTCTGCCTTTTGCCATTTAAGCTCGAGAAACTCCCAACAAATGGCGACGACGCCATCGCCATTGGTCTCCTCGCCATAGCCATCAAATGATTTTGATCATATTTTTGCGAACCAGGATTCATCCCCAAAACCAAAGGGATTTGCACGGGCAGCACAGGCGGTGGATTCTTCCACTGCGGAAGCGGGCCGGCCACCAAAAGAGTTTGCAATAACGGCCCTGCATTTTTCACCGCTTCCATCAATTTCCCTTTCTCCGGTAAAGCTCTGTTGCAACTACTAACGAGCTGTTCGTATCTCGCAGAGACCTGATCGTAATGCGAGGAATCGGTCGAAGTGCCCGTGTCGAAAAAGGAATCGATCGGCGATGAAACGTAAGAAATGCTATCGGATTTTGTTAGCTGAGGGCTTTCAGGGCAGTTGCTGATGGGCATGAACTTGTTTAGTAAAATCTGGAGCTGAATCAGCTGGTCTCTCGCCGAGTCTCTTTCTTGGCAAGTTTTCTTGTATTGATATGTTAGCGTTTGGATCTGGTCTTCTTTCAGCTTCAGCTCCTCGCTTGCTTTGATTTGGAAAGTTTGTAGCTCCCAGGCTGTTTCATGAAGCCTCTGGTTCAGCTCCACGTTCTGTAAATGGATGGACATAATAAATTGTTCGATGAAAATGTGCAGTTTTCATAAATTACAGTAAAATACATTCAGCTTTGTTCGTTGTTCGTTTTAATGCGATGAATCGTTTTCGTTATAATGGTGTTAACAGTTGTTTCACTTCTATTGCATAATTCTTAGTAGTAGCAGTTGAATTTTTCTCAAGTTTGGCATGAGCTCCAAAGGGTATAGATTCAGTCATTTTTTGAAGTCAAAGCATCGCAACCAGTCCCCTTATGAGTTATAAAACATGGGAAGTTCAAGGTAGTTATATGTAATGGATACTTAAAAGGTGTGGAGTTTTTTGATAAAATATGGGAAAGTTTAAGGTAGCTACGGCAAATAAAACAGGTTCAGGGTTCTTTACTATAAAACATGGCAGTTTAGTGAAATTAGCCCATTACAAAAAGTCTGAAAACTTTGGGGGTTCATATAGCAATTTACCCAATATTTGAACTTTGATTCATGGAAAGTTCAACTTTCATGGAAAGTTTATACATATTTGGTGCATTATGTGGCTAAATAAGATCAATTAACAGGGAGAAAAGATAAAAATATTTTCTTCTGAACCATAAAAAGAGGATTGAAGACATAAAAAGGTTAACATTTAAGTGGAAACTGAATTTTATTTACATGCAACAAACTAGGCCATGAAGAAAATCTTATTAAGATCTGATTTAATTAGAATGTTATTACAAAAAAAAAAAACTTATGTAAATTATGATAATTATGCCTAAACAAAGTGTTTGACAACAGAATTCTAGAATGTTGGTTCGAAAATAGTAAAAGCCAACATGTTGTCCAAGGTTATTGATAATCCAGAGTAAAAAATTCTCATGTTAATTATTAAAATATTATATTATGATAAAATAATGGTACATGAAAAACAACACACATAACAAAATTTGGGTAATTAACAGAGAATAAAAATTAAAAGCAGAGTAAGCTCTTTTTTAGATCTAAAAAGCTCTACTTGCACCCAAAATAAAATCCCATCAACCAAAAATAAAAATTATGGTAAGTAAATGCAAAATTTTGCAACTCTAAAAAAAAAATTGTTAGATTCTCTTCATTAAAAATTCCAATAATATAGATGGTTTCTAAATTCAAATTCAAGAAAACCCATAAAAATATGTAAAGCAGGTATAATTAACTTGACCCAATAAAATTGAACTTCAACTCAAGCCAAAAATATTAGCCAGAATCTACCCAAGTAACAAAAATGAAGCAATAATTGGAAAACATGAACAAAAAAACTTGATACAAAAATTATTTACCTCATTGTATCCATTGTAACCCCAAAGAGAGTTATGAACTCCAACTCCTTCAATGGCTATGTTTCCTTCTAATAGAGCAAGAGGATTGATTCCCATCTTCTTCAAAACACAAGAAGAAGAAAATCACACAAAAAACTCTTAATAAACCCCCTCCTTTTATAACCCTTGCAAACTTCCAGGAAACCCCACACCCAAGGTTTTTTTATTATGGAATTTTTTTTGAGTTTTTGAAAGAGGAAATAAATAAGGAAAATAGAATTGTCGTATTTAAACCTTTTGTTCTTTGCACCCATTTGTTCACCCAATTTATGAGGTGGGTTGACAATTGCTATATTAAAGAATTACTGCCATTTTTAGTTTTACTTTTGATTTTTGGGTTGTTTTGGAAAGTCTTATAATTTTCCCTCCATTGGAATTTTTCTTGAGAAAATATTTCAAAAAGATATTAATTACTCACCATAAAATCTACCAAGGGACCCTTAAAGATTCTCCAAGGTATAATAATCAATATAGAGTAGTCTTTAATTATTTGTTGTGCTATCTGTGTATGTATTTTTTGAAGTCAGAAAAATCAATAAATGTTGAAATTGTATGCATTTTTAGCATTATGTTAATCTATATAGTACATACATCACATCATGCAATATATCTTTGACCTACGAAATTACCATATGAAATATATTTACAATATTTGGATAGCTGAGTTGCATAAGAAAAATATATCACAATAAAACCTTAAAAATAACATATTCATAGAGGAATTTAATATCTATTGGTTTCTAATATTCATCAAACTTTTTTAATAAATAATAGTAAAAAGAAAGAATATTTGTAATTGGTAAATAGGTCAGAGATTCAAAAACAAGCCATTTCATTTTTAGAATAACCTTTTCCCATTAATTATCAGGGAAGATGTGAGAGGTATCCATTTGTTACGCTAAGAAAAACTTGTCCAATGCCAAATTTGAGTAAAATATTTCTACCTCCAATTCTCATAGCATATAAACAATTTGCCGCAGACATAGCTTTTTCAATGTATAACTTTACGTGCAGAATTCACATTTGATGTATGAAAAAAATATATTTATCCATCATTCATGGTGTTTTGCATGGATTGCTTGATATTGAAAGAATAATCAACTTTTGTTTTTAAGACTGGTTTTTCTCTCTTGTTAAATCTCAAACGTCTGCTTATTACATCATGAATGCCTCATATATAGATTCTATCTTAAAACATAAAATGAGGGAATCTACAAAAACCTAAGTGGATAATCATATAAGATTCATAAAAGGTGTGATGGGCGAAAAAGTAGCAAACTTAAGCATTTTCCATGTAAAATCCCATCAAGAATGAAATGCTAATTATTGCAACAATTTTTGGGAGAAATTTACAAAAAATACAATGCAGCACAAAAGCTATAGGTTTGGAAAGCTCGTTGGCCTATTGAACGTCCTAAAATATTCAATTTACATTTTGCACTGGATGATTTACATTTTGCACTGGATGGGTATGCGGACAGACTTTCCGAAAAAATATGAAACTGAAATGAGATTTGCAAATCTATTCAATATTCTATGTCTTAATCTCTGCAAGCACATAAATTACTCTTAAAACACAATCACTTAACAAAATTAAATAAATAAATAATCCAACTGGATTTAGTTCGATCTCTGAAGGTATCAATTTCCTTTCGAGCATAAGATGTCGTAAGTTCGATCACCGAAGAAGAACGGTTTCAAAAAATAAAAATAATTAAAGATGAATAGAAAATACTTTTGTATGGATTTGATTTGTACATTGTACCCGAACCTACTTTTCTCAATATTGTGAACAAAATACATGGTACATTGCATATATCTCCAATGTTGCAAGAGTACTCGTTTAAGGCCTTTTCATACTCAACAACAACAACAATCCAGCCTTTATTCTTACCCTATAGAATAGGCTACATGAACCAACATAAGAATCACGCCTGGTCGGTCATATGAATCCTCCGTCTCCATTCACTCCGTCATACAATATACTTTCATTAAGATCCTTGATATCACTACAAGAAATGAAGGCTTATTTCGTCGGGTGTTAGTCGACGGGAAAACCAATTGCCCGACGAAATAAAAATATTTCGTCGGCCTTACTCCGACGGATAAAATTACGACGTAATAGAGTGTATTTCGTTGGGCTCAATATTTATTCCGTCGGGTATATTATTACGTCGCTTAATAGCCGGCAGAAAAACATTGAGAAACCTGGAAATTTAAATCAGAATCATCAAGATTTCTCACTTATTTCATCGGTTATATGAATCTAATTCGTCGGGCTCTAACTTATTCCGTCGGTTATGGCCCGATGGAAAAAATAACAAACAGAGAGAAAAAATTCCAGCTTATAGTTAGATCCATACACATACAATACAATATAATATAATGATATCACACATATATATTCATCGTAATCATAATTCAATTCACGACAATTTGCCACAAAACCAATATATCCATCCAAATCACAACAAAACCAATATCTTCATCCAAACCGCCACAAAACCAAAACAAATTAATGAAAATATCAAATCCATTATGATGATGCTCGATATCGGTGATCTCCCAGATCATGACACGTGGCAGACGGCGTGTCCTGGGGCATGCAAGAAAAGACCTACAGTGACCGATCAGACCACTCCTGTGCCCGTCCCACAAACAGGCACTGGCTCACCTCCGAGCCCCCAGCACAATTGGCCTCCTCGGCCTCACAGCTCGTCTCCGGGCTACCACAGAACCAAGATACCTCGGCTCTCCCGCTCATCCGCGAGCTCTCCCACTGAGGTCATCTTTCTCGGTCTCATCGACCGACCAACGACACCGCTCACAGGCGCAACCGCCATCCCGCGAATCACGCCATGCACGAGATTTCCACTGGCCACATCCCACGTTCCACGCCATCACGATCCCCCATTAACGAGCATGTCTCGCCATTAATGGGAGATCCCGCTCATCACGCGGATGTGACGTCGGGAGCGTAACGGCTGGCGTGATTCTCGCGCCTGCCCTACCCGCTGCCACCGCTATATAAACCCCTTCTTCAGACGGTCCAAGTAAGACATTTTTACTCTACTAAGCCGTTACTCTGCTCAGATTTCCTCTCTAACTTGAGCGTCGGAGGGTCCTCGGTGGTACAACCACGCCGGGACTTCCTTGTAGGTAGCTCGGTGCAAACAACCTCAAACCCATTGAGATCCACACGCTTCAGGAGCCAGCCTCTAGATCAAATCTCAGCTGTCCATCGCCGCCATCAGCAGACCAATGGAAGGTAACATCTTGGCGCGGATCCGCCCCGCGTCAGCTGGCGCCGTCTGTGGGAACCCTTGAATCCACAAAAACAAAAGTTCATCTTCCAATCTTAATCTAATGGCGAGCGATCATCACGACGACCCTAGCACCAGCCGCCGCCTCCCCCTCAACGGAGGCACGGAAGAACCTCCTCCGCCGAATGCCATCAATGCCTTTACCGGCCGGATAGACCAACTCGCGTCTGTCGTAGAGGCGCTCATCCGTGTTCAAATGGCAGGGCAAGTTCCCCAGGTCGTCGCTCCTCCGCCTCGAGACCGGGACCCCTACAGGGGGAGAGAAGACTCCGAACGTGTCGGCACTGCCGACCACCGCCTCGCTACCTCCCATGGCCGCAGATCTCCCAGGCAAATACCTTCTGCGACTCGCTGGGTGCCTCACAGTTCAACACCGAGGTCCGTCGCCAGAACACCTCGTCCCAAGACTCTTCGCGACCCTTTCCCTCCCGAGGAGATGTCGGTCAGCTCGCATGTTCCTAGGCATGACCAACACCCCCTTCCTCGACGGGGTAGCGCGGACGGGGCTCGCCACGGCGGCTCGAAAACCACCTTGCCGGGGGATCTGAGGAACCTCATTGAGAGGAACCGGAGCCGCTCCCAGATGCAGGTCTCCAACAGCAGAGGCCGGGGATCAGAATGTGCCGAATCGTTGGGATACCACGGCCGACTCGACGCACTCGAGAAGAAGATCGGTGGTATGCATCGGGAAGGTCACCGCTCGAGCGACGGGGCTAAATACGCCGACGAATCGCTCACCAAGCCATTCACCAAGGAGCTGCTCGCCGTCCACGTCTCCTCCCACAACAAGCTCTCAAAGGTCTCTTTCTTCGACGGTAAATCTGACCCGAATGACCATTTGGATGCGTTCACCGCGGGAATGAGCTTCCAAGATAACTCCGACGCCGCCCAGTGCCGAGCCTTCCCGACCACTCTCATCCGCTCCGGACGAGACTGGTTCCGAGGACTCGAACCTCGCTCGATCTTAACTTTCGATGAGCTGGCCACCCAATTCCTCGACCACTTCGTTGGGAACAGGCGACAAAAACACACAGTCGACCATCTCTTCACGATCAAGAGCGGGGACAAGGAGACGTTCAAAGCATACGTCACCCGCTTCTACAACGCCCTTCTCGAGGTCCCAGAGCACCGGAATGAGACCGTCATCACAGTACTTAGGTCTGGTCTTAGGCACAAGGAGTGGTTACACTCCTTTGCATTGGCGCAACCTAAGACCATGGCCGAGGTAAAAGCCTGGACTGAGCGCGAGATCCAGCTCGAATCCGAGGTGAATGCAAATCTCCCCCGGGCAGAGCAAGCAGACCAGAAGAAAAGGGCAAGGGAAGAGAGAAGGGGACCTGAGCGGGCAAAGCCCTATCTCCCGAAGTTTCAGGAATACACCCCGCTCAACGTCTCCCAGACAGTGCTACTAGAGGAGGCCAAGGACGAGGGATTCTTCAAGCTTCCCCCGATCTCGCGAATGGCCTCAAAACAAACCCGGGGCCCCTACTGCGGTTTTCATAGGTCGCTAGGCCACTCCACGAAGAGCTGTAAGCAGCTCCATGACTACATTGAGGAGCTCATCCGTTCGAGGCACCCCGCAGCATACTTGAGGGCCAAGCGGCAAGCTGACCGCGAGCAGGAGCAGCGTCCCCCTCCCGCCAAGCTGACCATCGGCCAAATCATTGTCGTGTCGGCGGAGGATACGTCTGGCACCAATGAAGCTCGGTACCCTATGCCGGGCATAGATGCCAAAAGGCATCCGAGGGGCTCAAGCTGCATGAATAAGAACATCTACTAGCATGTATTTTCTTTCCAAAACAATGTACACCTTTCTTGAGATCTTTTCGTTCATATAATAAAATGGATCAATAAAGCATTGCAGAAAAGAAAAAGAATCTTATTCATTCAAAAGTTACCGTGGGCTCCTCTGTCGTACATCAAAAAAAAAAGAAGAAAAAAAAATTTACAATAGCGGGGAATGTGGTGCAGAGAACACTGCTCGTGGTACTCTGACGATATTTCCGCCAACCGAGTCCTCGCATCATCTAACCTCTGCCTTCGATGCCCCCCGTTAGCGTCGGCATCGAGTCTCAATTGGTAGCACTCAAGGACGAGCGCCTCCGAGCGGTTTAGCCGACTCGTAGAGATCAGGCCGAAGTGCCTCAGGGACCTTAGATTACCAACGGCCTCGTCTTTCAGCTGTTCGGGTAAGGGGTTGTAGAGCCCCGGCGACGCCCTCCTGATGGAGTATATCAACAGCTGAAGTAGGGGGAGCGCCAGGGGAGAAATCGTCCAAAATGATCCTCGATGCGGTCTATCACCAACTGCACCGTGTCCTCAGTACAGTACTGATCGTAGAGGTACACGTCCTCGAAGTTTATGATCTCGGGGATGGTGAAAGGGAAGTCCTCCATTCTTGTGGTTTGGGTGTGAAGAAAGGAGTGATCAAAGCTCTCTCCGCTTTATAGCCTGCTGCGCCCTCGAGAATCCAACAGTCGCCCGTTTCACCCACAACTGTACCGCCACGCGGCAAACCTCGAGCCTTTCTTGGAGAAATCAAAACGACGCGGCCCCGTCGATTCGCCTCCCCCACGCGTTCGATACACGTGTTGCCCATGACTGTCAGTATTCTCCATACTTACACCAGGAAGGTCGGACAGAACTTCACGAGGAGGCGGCTGAGCAGCTTCCCTGCTCGGTCATCCCTGGCCGGAGCTCCCTACCACGCAACGCCAGGGATCAAAGCCCTCGCCAAGAGGCAGCCGAGCGGCTACCCTGCTCGGCCATCCCTGGCTGGTAGCTCCCTACCCCGCAACACCAGGGATTGAAGCCCTCACCAAGAGGCAGCCGAGCGGTTACCCTGCTCGGCTATCCCTGGCTGGTAGCTCCCCGAACCCACAACGCCAGGGATCAAAGCCCTCGCCAAGAGGCAAACGAGCAGCTTCACTGTTCGGTCCATCCTTAGCAGGCCTTCCACAGCCCCTTCAGCGCTAAGGATTGAAGCCCTTACTAAGAGGCAGCCGAGCGGCTACCCTGCTCGGCTATCCCTGGCTGGCAGCTCCCCTACCCCGCAACGCCAGGGATCGAAGCCCTCACGAAGAGGTAGCCGAGCGGCTACCCTGCTCGGCTATCCCTGGCTGGTAGTTTCCTACCCCACAACGCCATGGATCAAAGCCCTCGCCAAGAGGCAACTGAGCAGCTTCACTGCTCGGTCAATTCTTAGCAGGCCTCCCATGGCCCATCCAGCGCTAAGGATCTAAGCCCTCACGAAGAGGCAGCCGAGCGGCTACCCTGCTTGGCTATCCCTGGTTGGTAGCTCCCCTATCCCACAACGCCAGGGATCGAAGCCCTCACCTAGAGGCAGCCGAGCAGCTACCCTGCTCGGCTATCCCTGGCTAGTAGCTCCCTACCCCACAACGCCAGGAATCAAAGCCCTCGCCAAGAGGCAACTGAGTAGCTTCACTGCTCGGTCAATCCTTAGCAGGCCTCCCATGGCCCCTCCAGCGCTAAGGATCTAAGCCCTCATAAAGAGGCAGCCGAGCGGCTACCCTGCTCGGCTATCCCTGGCTGGTAGCTCCCTACCCCGCAATGCCAGGGATTGAAGCCCTCACCGAGAGGCAGCCGAGCAGCTACCTTGCTCGGCTATCCCTGGCTGGTAGCTCCCCTACCCCACAACGCCAGGGATCAAAGCCCTCACCAAGAGGCAGCCGAGCGGCTACCCTGCTCGGCTATCCCTGGCTGGTAGCTCCCCTACCCCACAACGCCAGGGATCTAAGCCCTCATGAAGAGGCAGCCGAGTGGCTACCCTGCTCGGCTATCCCTGGCTGGTAGCTCCCTACCCCACAACGCCAGGGATCAAAGCCCTCGCCAAGAGGCACCGGGAAGCAACCCTGCTCGGCCATCCTTAATGATCAAAGCCCTCGCCAAGAGGCACCGGGCAGCAACCCTTCTCGGCCATCCTTAGTAGGCCTCTTACGGGTCCTCCCGCGCTAAGGATAAAATGCCCTCGCAAGAGGCAACCGGGCCCGCCCTTGCTCGGTTATCCCTGGCTGGTAGCTCCCTACCCCAACACACCAAGCATCAAAGCTCTCGCTAAGAGGCACCGGGCAACAACCCTGTCCGGCCCATCCTTAAGGATCAAAGACCTTGCCAAGAGGCACCGGGCAGTAACCCTTCTCGGTCCATCCTTACTAGGCCACTTACGGCCCCTCCTGCGCTAAGGATTTAAAGCCCTCGAATCCCTTGCTCGGTTATCCCTGGCTGGTAGCTCCCTACCCTCAACACACCAGGGATCAAAGCCCTCACCATGAGGCACCGGGCAGTTACCCTGCTCGGCCTGTCCTTGGTAGGCCACTTACGGCCCCTCCCGCGCTAAGGATCATAGCCCTCGCCAAGAGACACCGAGCAGCTACCCTGCTCGGCCCCGTCCTTAGTATGCCTCTCCGAGCCTCCCACGCTAAGGAACATGACCTCGCCATAAGGCATCCAGTCTGTCTACGTTTGAGCGATCTTCACCTTGACTTCGGGGCCATGGAGATACCGTCTTTGCACACTTAGCAAACGAACAGACACAACTCGATGCGTAATCGCTAGACGAAGAATATGCCTGACATGAAGGCTGTACTGTGCAGATACAAATGTTTACCGACAAAGGAAAGCACACACGCAAATACTACTGCAAAAATAATTCATTCCCAAAATCAAAGTCTTTACAAGGGTATTGGGGGCTCCCCAACCTTACAAAATTCCCGGAGGCCTACAAAATTCCTGATACAACAAAGAAATGAAACAAGAAGATGAGGGGCTTCAGGCCTCAGGGCCAGGCGCAGCCTCTGGACGCTCAGCGCCCATCACAGGAGCCTCGGTGTCACCCTCGCCGGGAATCTCTTCCTCGGTCTCGCCCCCGGGGCCGTCCCCCTACTCGTCATCCCCGCGAGGATATTCAGCTCGGAGCTCGTCGTCAACGAACTTTGGCATCCGAGCCTTAACGGCATCGAGGGCCTCATGCCAGATGGCGGTAGTGGCCGAGGCTAGGACGGTGTAAAAATGTCCCGACTTCTGGAAGTTCTCCACCGCCTTTGCCGCTCTGAGGTCGGCTCGCTTCACCCCCTCTACCGCCGCCTCCAGCTCCTTCCGGTGGGTGCTCGTCGACTTCTTCAAGGTGCCGACGAGCACTTTAGAGTCATGAAGCTTAGCCTGGATAGCCTCGCGATACCTGGCAGCCTCCTGCTTCATGGCCGCCAGCTCCTGCATCACGGCCGCCATTTCCTACTTCCCGGCCGCCACCTTGCCCTCTAGGGTGGTGACCCTCACCATCGCCGCCTCCAGCTCCAACTTTGAGCTCTCCTCCAGTGAGGAGAGCTCGCTCGCAGCTCGGATCGCCGGGGTAATTTCCTCGTCCTCCATATGGATGACGAGGGCGATGTGCTAAAGAACCTGAAGTAATCTGAGAGGGGTCAAAAAGAAAGGACAGGCACCAAATCTCATGAATGGTAAGAAGCTGAAGCAAAAGTCACGTAAAGTACAGGCACTAACTTGCACGGCCTCATGGGCGATTGCCGCCATTTGTGCCCTGAGATTCCCCCGAGGGATCTTGCCCCCGGCCGACCTCTCCATGTCCGACAGTAAGCTGTCAGCGACGGAAAGCCCCAAGGGCACCTCAAAGCGGAGGGCCCCTTCGTCCACCAAGATCGGGGAGGCCGGAGTCCGCGGAACTATTCGGGGGAATCTCATGAGAGGCGACGGCGGAGAGCCGGTTTCCACCTTCGAAGCCTGGGCGTCCTTTCCCCGAACCCGTTTTCTTCTCGGCGCCTGGCTGAGTTCCGGGGCTCGGCCCATAGTCGAACGCAGGGGTAGGACGGCTGCCAGGGGAACTGAGACAGACGTCGGACGAGAAGAGCTGGCACCTCCAGCCTTCGATCCCTTCTTCGGCTTGCGCATGGCTGCTCGGAGGTGGCTCAAGTCCATGGGTTCTGCATAAGACAAAATACAATGGAATTAGCAACACAAATAGAAATGAAGACAAACGCAAGCTCCTAACTTACCGATGAACTGGGCGGGGCTGAGCCCAGCCCAACTAAGGGCCCGCTCAGAAAGCAGCACGTCGACCCGAGAAATGGGCTCCCACTCCGCCACTCTCACCGCGTCGGGATCATTGGACGGACTTCCCCGCCAGCACCTATCCCTAGACCAATGGATGGGCACGAGCTAGTCCTTACCCTCTGGCGGCCCAACAAAGAAAAACTTCTTCTTCCAATCGTGGATGGAAGAAGGAAAGACGACGACTCCTGACCCGGCTGCACTCCCCCGTTGTTTCCTAAAGGAGAGGTAAACCCATCTCGAGTCGTCCGCGCGAGTGCCGGGGTGACCTTTGTAAATAAGAGAGGAGGCAAGGATGGATAGGCTGAAGGGGATTATCTGTAACTTCAAACGGACCAGGAACCCAAGTAGAATCCTCCAGGAGTTCGGTACTAGCTGGCCCGAGGCTAGCCCAAAGTAATTCAGCGCTCTAACAACCTCGGGAGAGAAAGGCATGCGCATTCCGGCCCAAAAGGCTTCCAAGTACAGGGCAATCTCCTTGCCTCGTACCTGATCTGCCCTCTCCCCCTCCCCGGCTAAACGCAACATGTAGCCGGGAGGAATATGGAAATGAATCCGAGCGTTGGCAAGCTCTTCCTCGTGCCTCACCCTAGAAGGCACGCCAGGCGCATCCACGACCTCCACTCGGGGAGCCGCCCCCTTCGTGCGACCCTGGGAAGAGGACCTAACCCTAACTCCCTGGGAGGACTCCAGTCCAGAAGAAGAAGAAGGAGAAGATGAATAGGAAGGAGTGGAACACTCTACAGAGGGCTCCCCAGACTCTACACCAACTATATCTACATACTCCTCAGAGGAAGACATCTAACCTGATGAAGAGGAGTCCTTGGAAAAGCAAACGCGGAAATCCCGACCTAAAGAGGAGAACGCCGAGCTAACAAGACCAAAGATGAGGAGATTATGAAGAGGAATGGGCCCTCACGTGGACCCCACCTCTACTTATTGCCACCGACGTTCTCATCCAACGGCGACAGTCATCTCTCGCCGAAACGGTTCAGTACACTCGACGGCCACGATCGCTCTACCTGTCGCACGCACATTGGCATATCTCCTCAGACGCCAGAGGTCTGCGGCCCGTCGTGTCAGCCAACCAGCGCCCGACACATGGACTGTCGCTTCAGTAAACGTACACACGATCTGGCACACTCTCTTTAATGCAGAGATCTCTCCCCTGATCCGCTGGCGTCATCCAGAAAATACAACAGATTGCCCAGGAACATGCCCCGACGATATCTTCTAAAGGAGCTCACCTCGGGTGACCCTGCAGACCACTCTCGACCCGACCCTAGTCGGGTCGAGAGTGGGGGGCTAATGATGATGCTCGATATCGGTGATCTCCCAGATCATGACACGTGGTAGATGACGTGTCCTGGGGCATGCAAGAAAGGACCTACAGTGGCCGACCAGACCACTCCTGTGCCCGTCCCACAAACAGGCACTGGCTCACCTCCGAGCCCCCAGCACAATTGGCCTCCTCGGCCTCACAGCTCGTCTCCGGGCTACCACAGAACCAAGATACCTCGGCTCTCCCGCTCATCCGCGAGCTTTCCCGCCAAGGTCATCTTCCTCGGTCTCATCGACCGACCAACGACACCGCTCACAGGCACAATCGCCATCCCGCGAGTCTCGCCATGCGCGAGATTTCCGCCGGCCACATCCCACGTTCCACGCCATCACGATCCCCCATTAACGAGCCTGTCTCGCCATTAATGGGAGATCCCGCTCATCACACGGGCGTGACGTCGGGAGCGTAACGTCCGGTGTGATTCTCGCGCCTGCCTTGCCTGCTGCCACCGCTATATAAACCCCTTCTTTAGACGGTCCAAGTAAGCCATTTTTACTCCACTAAGCTGTTACTCTGCTCGGATTTCCTCTCTAACTTGAGCGTCGGAGGGTCCTCGGTGGTACAACCACCCTGGGACTTCCTTGCAGGTATCTCGGCGCAAACAACCTCATAGCTATTGAGATCCACACGCTTCAGGAGCCAGCCTCTAAATCAAATCTCAGTCGTCCATCGCCGCCATCAGCAGACCAACGGAAGGTAACATCTTGGCGTGGATCTGCCCCGCGTCACATTATATTCCATTAATTTACAACATAATTCAATTACATTTGGAATTTGCAAAATGCGACGATCAAGAACAAGTGCGTGTAATCTAGTTACTGGGAGGCGCCACCGTCGGAGGCCGGAGGATGCCAAGTGAAATCGAGCAATTCCTACATTGTTATCAACAGACAAAATATTAGCTTTATAAATTCACGGTATGATATAGATATGTTATTCATGATAATAAACTATTTTGTAGCAATGTTTTAAAAGAAATCAAGCAGCTCTAATAATGTTCTTAACGAGAAGTCATTTACGATATAGATATGATATTCATGGTATAATATAGATATATTATTCACGATATAGATATGATATTTATGATATTATAGATATGATATTCATGATATGATATGATATCATATAGATATGAGATATCATATAGATATGATATGTCACGATATGATATGTATATAATATTCACCATAATAAATTATATGAAATTTGTATTGAAACGAAAATTGGCAATATGATATGCACGATATTAAAGTATATGAAAGCTCTATTGAAACGAAATATTATTAACTAAATTTACAGACGGTATTTCTCGGTTTTGAAGCACCAGCCGATGGATCAAGATTGTCCTCGCCTCAATATCGGCACTGGCTTCTGCTCTGGTCAACATCCTCTGTGAACTCGAAACCGACGCGCGATTAAATGAAGAAGGGGTCAAGAAAATGCGTTCCCGATCATCCGTTGGAGTATGAGGAGAGCCATCTGCATTATATAGGCGTGGATGGAGAGGGAGCCGGTGCCACAGTGGACGGAGAGGGATGTAACGACTCTGAAATCACTGTACAAATTTTTTTCTTTTTAATATACAGAAGAGAGTATAGCAGCCTGAGTTTGAATTATAAGTTACTTTTGCTAAATAAAAGCAAGAAATAACTTGTAGCTCACTGGTAAAAGCTTTGCACTGTTGTGACGTAGCCCTTGCGTTTGATTCTCATCAGACACATTATTTTTTTTCTGATTTTTCTTTTTTGAACTTTTGGAAGCCCAAAAGATTGCACGTGCAATACACAGAAAAATTAAAAGTCAGAAAAATTAAACATGTGGAAAATGGAGTAAACACTAAGAAGTACACGTGGTATCAATTCAGAGACCCAACTCCTCAAATCGATCGGCCAGATGCCCATCAAGACCGGCACCGACGGCTGATTCATGGCCAAGTGTCCTCGGGTTTTGCACACACACCCCTTCACCTACCCCTAACCCCCCTGCATTGTTTGATTTTCCTGCAATCAAACAGAGACTCTTCATTTCACAATTAAACCACATTTTAATGCTTTTTAATTCACATTTTCAATTCCAAAATCCCTAATTCTCCATTATAAATACTACCACATGCCCTAGCCCTTCACCGTTCTGAAAATTCTAGCCAAAACTCTTAAAAAATTTCTTAAGTACAAGTAGAGTAAAGTGGAGTTAGCGAACGATCAACTTCTGGCAAAGATCGAAGCAACATTCGGAGCTCCCGCAACACCCCAAAACCTTCCTCCTCGTCTTCTACCTCTTCTTAACATATTCAAATGGTAAGTCCCTCCCAAACTCCCTTTCTATTCTTTGAATTTCTTTTTTAATCAAAATCGGTAAAAGTGGAGTTAATACCGATATTTTTTTCTTCTAAACTCTAGAAACTCCACTTTTTCTTATATATTATTCATTCAAATTCTTACACAATACTTGTAAACTTAATTCCAATATTTAGAATAAATTTTAGCCTAGAATATTATGTAAAATAATTTTAAATTAACATTTTCATTAAAATACCATGAACTTTGATATCGCTACTTCTAGTTTCGTTAAAAAAATACCTTTAGGAAAAAACTTCACGGGGTAACGACCTACCCCTCACGTACACTCTTGTTCTATAGCATGATAACTCTTTTGTATGAATATGTGTTACGAGGAAAATATTACATTAAGGTACTACTTACTTTAAACACTGTTTTCTTTTAAAACAGTATTTCGATTCCTTTGCGATTATGCCTCTACAACCCTCTTTAGGGGACCCGCTAATGGATGGTGCGAATTATCGCATATTCTTAGGCTAGTAGAGCGAGATGCAGACATCCTCACGGAGCATTCGGTCTCGAAAGGTTTTAACTACGGTTTTTAAGAAAAACGAATTTTCTAAATAAATAAAGAAATTTAATTTTTAATAATTATATAAAAATTACAAATTCTTGTTTTCAAAATATAATAAATTTATTTTCTAAAAATGAAAGATTAACAAGTTTCAATAAAATACTATCAAGTTACCAAAAGATAACTCTTTTCAAGAAAATATCATGAACTTCCAAAGTTAATTGTTTATCACTAAAATACCTCAATATTAAAAAGCCATGCTCATGACAAACCTAAATAATACTAATCACCCTTGAGATTTATTTTTAACCATATTATAATATTTTTTCATAAAACCCCATCGAGTTATATAAAAACAATATTTAAGGATTTTAGTAAATATAAGTTTAAGCGGGATCAATTCTCTTAAGCCTCAGGGAGCCGGAGAAAGTGAGTGCTTGCCTATTTAAGGTAGACAACATAACGGAGTTATCAATGGTAATTGTTTTGGAAAAAGATACAAATCCTGCCGTTTATGTAGAGTAGTTACTGATGACTCCCGAACCTAATTCAAGATCTAAATCAGTTATAAGTGTCTGACTCAGTCAGAGTCCATTTTCAATCCTGAATCCAAAGTCAAATATGAATACTTGAACATGAACATGAATACTTGAATTCAAACCATCAATATCAAACATGTATGCTTGACTTAACCAAACCCTGTTTATAATTGGACATGAACCTAACATGAATACCAGAACAATGGTTGCTATTTAAACTGACTTGACTCGAACCATGAATATAACTTGATATGAATATAAGAATACTTGACACGAATACATGATATTGACATGAACTCAATCTTGCAACTTGATGTATTCATGGATTCGAGCAAAGTTGGTAATCTTAACTGTAACGTAGAATACACGGGGTGTTGGGATAGTTCTTGTGTGAATCCAA
Source organism: Agapanthus africanus (assembly GCA_030015575.1). NCBI lineage: Eukaryota > Viridiplantae > Streptophyta > Magnoliopsida > Asparagales > Amaryllidaceae > Agapanthus > Agapanthus africanus. Next base: position 913,559,738 of record CM057337.1, read on the forward strand.
CGGAATTTCAGGAGTCCCCCTAGATCATGAATTCATGTCTACTAAGACAAGTAAGCTATCATGAGGGCCCATATTTCTTTGCTCCTGGATTACAGCCTGTTGAGTTTGGAATACTTCAACACTAGGTTGAAGTCCCGTTTCTAACACTTGATTCGGGTCCGTGGTTCCTTACCCCTGGATTATAGCATGTTGGGTTCGAGAACACTCTTGAGATTGGTTGACGTTCACCCTTGAACTTACGTTAAATTAGTATACCCAACTAAAGACCTGTTAAGACACTTACATTCACTTCATGTTCACTATACCTACACTACACGGCCATGTTATACCCTGCTCATGTTAGTTACCATGATATATAGAACCGCATGCTAAATAAACTTGCCATGTTTACATTAAACGATATACTGACACACCATACTTCATAATCAATTGTTCATGATATACATTTTTCTTTATCATTACACTTTATATTTCACTTCATTCCTTAGGGACTTACCGAGCGAAAGTTCGCTGACGGGCATTCCACCCACCTTTGTTTTCTTGGAATGTTCGTCAGATACTGTGGAGACTGAGGAGGTAGACATCTCAGAGGAGGAGCACGATTAGATCGCGACCCAGGTCTAGACCAGTTATCTTTTTCTCAGTTTATGTATGCCACCTGTTTAGGCATTTCTTTTCTTGAATTTTCTTTCAGTTGAAATCATATTTTGTAAATGAATCAAGTTGAATGTAAATAAAGTTGTTGAAGTTTTAATCTCATATTAATTTTCTTGTCATTTTATATTGCTTCATTTACGCTCAGAGTATTTATTCCGGGAAGTGACATTCTCGAAATAAATACGTCACGGGCCTACTACGTCACCGCTTCCGTCTACTAGGAAGCGGGGTGTGACAAGGGAGTAGGGGGTGCAGGTGTCGCAGGGGGCATAGGTGCACAGGGAGCTCGGGTTCCTGGATCAATATCCCCCGGTGAACGCGAGGAGGATGCAACTCCAGACCGCGATGGGCGTGATATACCGTAGGCGATATGCCTTGGTCGCTCAAGTGAACTCTCTCGTACCGGTCCGGATTATGCTGCTGAATGATGTCCTCGTTGATATGAAGCTCCATGTCCGAAAGGGGTTGACCGTGCTCCTTAGTAAACGCAATCGCTCGCTACTCAATTTCACGGTTCATCTATTCCTGCAAGAAATAATAGCATGAACCACATTAAGTCAATTATTGAAAAAGATATTAAGTAATTTAAATAACTACAATAAATCGTGTGTGAGCATACTTACATAATGCTCAGTCGCCTGTTGTGAGGTAGGGCAGCTGGAGGCACGCACAAACCCTATACCGTAAAACTCTACGCGACTGGGCATCTCTTCCGTCCGTCTCACATGCAATTTAGAAAAAAAATTGATTTCCGTTAAAAGTTTAGAAAGTTGATAAATTTATAATATTTTGATTTGTCAACTTACATGAGCAACTCCATATCGGAAGGAGTTCATCCCTCCGTCCAACCAACGATCAGTGTTACGACTCTGCGCCGCTGCTCCCCGCTGGCTCCTAGCCTACCATTTAGAAATAATTTAATATCACCCAGACTAACATTTAGAATTAACGTCTAAAACATTACAGTTATCGGCGATCAACATACCAAGAACTCAGGCGATCCGAAATGATCAATCATGGCAGCCCCATACTCATCGGAACCAATTAGCGGGCTTCGCCGCCAATTTCTTGGCCTCTGACATTTATATAAATAGTCGGCTTCTGACGACGTGCAGAGGTACGGAAGAGCAGTCGATTCACCACACTACGGAAAAGCGTGCGTACAAAGAAACACCGATGATGCATTAGCATCAAATATATATAAATACACACACACACACACAAAAAGTAATAAACGGTGACTTAATAAAACAACCTTACAAAAATCTCATCTAAGACCGTTCTTTTCTTGGCCTCCAAAGCTGCCGATGTCCAGTCCACCGCCACATATCTGGAACCCTCTTTCACGATGTGCGACATGCGTTTCTCATTATTGCATATCGATGCACAAAATGCCTTTAGGTTCTTCGTCCCGGGTTTAATGAAGTCCCTGTTCGCCGAGAAGTGCACATCAATTTTTGAGCCATCTCGACCGAAGATCCATATTTTCTTTAACTCTGTCGGGCCCCTCTTCCTAGGACCCCGATCCTGACCCCGGCTCCAGCCTTGGCCCGTGGAACCGGAGGAAGTGGATGCCACCTGTTCTCCACCGAAAACCGGGAATACAAACGTCTTGCCTGAATTTTGGGGCAGATGCTATTTGGTTTTATCCGTCCACCTCTCCGAAGGTGCCAAGTTGATTTATGGCACCATGTATCGAAGGTTTAGAAGGATGCGGCCGATGTAGCAGACTTCGTCAGATTCCCCCTCATTGTGAGGGGTTTTTGATTGTGGGGACACTCTTCCCTGCAGGCGCAAGTCCCTGCAGTTAATTATGCTACCGCATCGCGGTAACCACGTTCTTCTTCTCCATATGGTCATTTCGTATCGTGTGTGTTTGTTTTGTTTTTTGGTTACCCGTGGATTGTATACGGAGACTAATTTATGTTGTCGCTCGTAGGGCATGGATTAGTCCAAATCCGTATTTTCTTAGATTTGGATTTCAGTTGGGTTTAAGGATCGTTAATCTCATTTGAGACTAAGATCAACTTAAAGGTTTGTTAAGGATACGTTAGTTTAATTTTAGACTAAGATCAACTTAACATTTGTTAAGGATACGTTAGTTTAATTTTAGGCTAAGATCAACTTAACAGGATCATTTAGATCCAACAAAAGAGCGTTTGGGCTCGATTGTTTTAGTTTAGGGACTTTGACATCGTAGTCTGTAAAGTTTAAGGACATCCTAGTCTATGAGTTTAAGGACCCCACAGTTCGTAGCAGTTTAGAGACGTTATAGTCTGTAAAGATTAAGGACATCATAGTCCATGAGTTTAAGGACCCCACAGTTCGTAGCAATTTAGAGACGTTATAGTCCATGAGTTCAAGGACCCCACAGTCCGTAAAGTTTAAGGACATCATAGTCCATGAGTTTAAGGACCCTACAGTCCGTGGAATGTCTGGTTATCAGGACCCGTCACCTCTATGAAGACGTTGAAGGATTACAACGACACATATCAGAGGTGAAGAGATGTACCCTTGAACCAATATTGGTTGGGAGATCTGTAGTCCAATTTGGGACTAAGATCATAGATTTATGAGCATATGGGCTCAATTAATCTGAATTAGGGATCTGTTGCCAACTTGGGCTCGGTCCATTTAGTTAAAATGTTGAACATTTAACAATGATGAGCATTAGTCCGGGTTCTGACAATTGTTTTGTCTTTTATTGAGTGCTGAGCACTTATCATAGCTCTGGGGCTTTATTATTTAAAGAACAATTTATGTTCTCTCAACGTACACGTGAGAAGCACGTGGCGCGCTTGGCGCTGGGCGCCAGTCAATGAGCGCAGAGCGCTTCTGGTGAAATAGCGCACACGTGAGGAGCATGTGGCGTGCTTGGCGCTATGCGCCAGTCAATGAGCGCAGAGCGCTTCTTTAGAAGTAACGCACACGTGAGGAGCACGTGGCGCGCTTGGCGCTGTGCGCCAGTTAATGAGCGCAGAGCGCTTCTTTAAATTTGGAGCGCTAAGGCTCTCTTTAGGCAGCTTTGCGCTCTGAGAATTAAATTTTCTCTTATACGAGATTTTGTCTCACATATCTAAGAATAAAGTTCTTATTTTATAGGAGATGTTTCAATCTCTTATGTTCTTAGTGAAAAGCTTTGCCTTTTTGGATCTGTGATCCTAAGAGAATTGAATTATTCTCCCTCCTTTTTATAATGAGATGTTATGATCTCTTTTGTGAAAGATAATTTGTCTTATAGATCTATGATCTGGCAAAAGAATTAAGTTCTTTTTCTGATGAGATGTTTTGATCTCTTTGTTTTAACTTGAAGAAATTCTTCTTCTGCCGAGAGCTTGCTCTTCTCTCTGAAATTTCTCAAAGCTTATGGGGGTGGGAGTTCCTCTATCTTTTCTTCTTTCGATTTGAAAGCTTATGGGGAGGTCTCTCTCTATGAGACTTGAAATCTTGGGGCCTTTATATAGTAGAGGCTGATTTGTTGAATCGGTTGAAGGGATCTTTTCTCTAATTAATTTGGGGATTTCCCCACCGTTGGATCTTTGATCCTAGGGCTTCTGTTTTACAGAAGAAAATCTTCTTGTTTTTAACAAGATTGGGAAATCTTTTCCCCTACAGAATTTATTCTGTATTTTGGTAATTTTTAATCACCATTGGATCATTGATCCAACGGTGCTCTGATTTTCAGAGCACAATTTTTTCTGTTTGGAAAGATTCTGAGGAATGTTTCCTTAATAGAATTTTATTCTGGTCAATTGATGATTTTTAATCATGTTCGTTGGATCTTTGATCCAAAGACCGAGAACATTTTGTTCTATCGCTAGCGCTTATGTGCTTTGCACGTGGTGCGCTGCTTAGAGTGCAGCGCTCTTAATGCTAGCGCTCACGTACTTTGCACGTGGTGCGCTGTTTAGAGTGCAACGCTCTTAGCGTTAGCGCTCACATGCTTTGCACGTGGTGCACTGCCTAGAGTCCAGCGCTCTTAGCACTAGCGCTCACGTGCTTTGCACGTGGTGCGATGCTTAAGGTGTCGCGCTTACGTGCTTTGCACATGGTGCGCTGGTTCAGAGTCTTTGACTCTTAGCGCTAGCGCTCTTGGCGCGAGCGCTTTTATGAAGCGCAGCTTTATTTTAAATTTCAAAATTTGAACAGAGCTTTACTCTGATTGGGGGAAACAAATTCCCCCCATCGTTGCGCTCACGTGGCCTATACGTGAGTGCAGCGGTGGCAGCATCTATACCATCGGATCAACTCAGAAGTTGAAACGGCTCTCAGTGCCTATAAATAGACCCTTGGCCCTTGAGATGATCTCTTTTCATCTTCCTTCTCGTTTTCTTGTTCTTAAGAATTTAATTCTCCTTCAGAGCCAAGCTCTCTGTTTTAAGAAATTTCTTAAGAGTCAAAACTTTGCCCAATTTTGGTAAGATTTAAACTTATTAACAGAGTTTTGCTCTTCTCAGATCATAGATCTTAAAAATATATTTTTAGGGTTTTACCCATTAACTGAGCTATGCTCATCTTTACATCATAGATCTTCAGGATATAATCTTTTTTAGGGTGATTTTAACCCATGAACTGGAACATTGTTCATGAAGAACTCTTAGAGTTCACAGATCTTGAAGATCTCGGAATTTTTAATTCATTAAAAGCTTTACTTTAAGTTTTCTAATGGGTTATTCCATCATTTTTACAGAGCATGGCTCTTCAGAATTTTTCTTGAGGAATTTTTATTCCTTTATTATTGATTTTGACAGGTGTCACTCCTGTCTGCAGAGCGTTGCTCTTGAGGAGTTTAACTCCTTGACTCGAGGAGTCTCTCATTAAATGAGAATCCATTTTAGGATTTCTCCTTTATTTGCACTAATTTGAATTTATTGGGCGCCTTAATCAGAACTTGTTTTCTCCGTGAGGATATCAAGAGTTGTTTAAATCCCCATTTCTGTTTCAATAAGCATTTTCTTGATCAGTTTGTCCACTAGACTCTCACTGATTTTCCCTTTCAGGTGCTATGGCCGCCCACCTGTATGATCTTAACGAAATTATTTCTTATGGAGACATTCGCGCACTAGGACGCTGCTAGAACCAGAAGTTTACAAATGCTCAGTGCGCCGAAATCATGCGCCGCTTTGATGAATACAATGGTCGACTGCTTCCTCGCCGTTCCGCTCTTTTGAAGCTCATTGTGAGCGCGATCTGAGAAGCACTTCCTTTATTCTATGACGGCATGCCGCTTAAAGCATTGGATGACGCCGAAGATAAGGTAAACTTAGTGTATCTGATGGGCCTAATCTCAAAGAAAAGGCGAGGAAATCTTGTTGATATTCTGCATCAAACTTTTCAACAGGTGACGATAATCGCTGCCTATCGAAGGACGGAGGACATCAGTGAGGACCCTGATGCTTGTGATCATGAGAGGAAGCATACGAGAATGGTCCGAGAGGCCCGGAACATTTTAGATGGCCTAACCTTTGAATTTCTCAATCCATGTCCTGGATTTGATGTCTTGCCATTGTAAACATTTTAATGATGTTTTTGTTTACCGTTTTCATTACTGTACGAATTTTCTGAAGTATGAATAGACAATTTTGTTTCCGCGTATTTATTTTATGCACTAAACCTTTTCCGCACATACATAAATGGGTACGCTTCGAACGTTTAACTGGGTGCGAATCAAATGTTCTTCTTACTGTCATTCATAGTATGTGGTTGACGTCCGTAGGTTACTCTTTTTTATTTAGATTTGACGCAGAGCAGTTTATGCACTCTTGAGTAGCACCTCCATTTTTCTGGCATGTAATTTTAGCCAATGTGGTTTGCAAATAGTCCATCTTGATCTCTTTGTAGGGTAGCGATGGCTTAGAAAACAGGTTCAAATCTGCCGCCTGAGACTTTTCAATTTCATGAGCTATGAGGGTCTCATAAAGATTTTTCTCCCTACGAGTCGAGAGGATCTCGTAGGTGTATTTTCTCCTTAGGAATCGTGAGGATTCCTAAGTGTGTTTTCTCTTGAGAGTCGTAAGGATCTAATAAGAGAGTTTTCTTCCTTACAAGTCGAGAGGACTCGTAAGTGATTGATGACCTGACCTGCTCCCGAGTCAAAGCATTGCTTCACTGGGGAGGTCGAGGGTTGACTTTGGCCGTGTTTCACGGGGTCAGGATTGACTTTGGGCGTACGGGGTCAGGATTGACTTTGGCCGTATAGGGTCAGTTGATGACGTATTTCCGCGAAGGGGTCATTGGATGTTCCGCGACGGGGTCATGTGCTGACGTGTTTCCACGAAGGGGTCATTGGATAACGTATTTCCGCAATGGGGTCATGTGCTGACGTGTTTCCGCGACAAGATCATTGGCTAACGTATTTCCGCGACGGGTTCATTGGATGACGTGTTTCCGCGACGGGGTCATTGGATGACGTATTTCCGCGACGGGGTCATTGGCTGACGTGTTTCCGTGACGGGGTTATGTGCTGACGTGTTTCCGCGACGGGGTCATTTGATGACGTATTTCCGCGACGGGGTCATGTGCTGACGTATTTCCGTGACAGGGTCATTGGATAACGTATTTCCGCGACGGGGTCATTGGATGACGTGTTTCCGCGACGGGGTCATTTGATGATGTATCTGCGATGGGGTTGTCTGTGAACCGTAAAGTCTTGGAATTGGGGACTTTGCCGTGGCTCCTATTGGTAGTGTCACGTCCGTATCCTGCAGGAATGAGGAGGAACGCCGTTGTGAGTCTCCAAGCTATAGATGTCGCCGTCGAGATTTGACTCTCCATTTGAAAGAGCCCGGTAAGGGAAATGTGGTTCCCTTTTTGTTTATTCTCATGGATTGTATACAGGGGTCGGTATGGACTCGCCTGTAGGATGAAAGTTTCATTCTTTTATTTTTTTTTGTTTTCTTTCCGCGATGTTCTATCATTTCAGCTTTTTATATCGCGAAAGTCGCGATTGCCCAATCATTTCGGCTATTTTTCGCGGTGCCCAATCGTTTCGGCTATTTTTCTTTTTCTTTACTCGCTGTTTTTTTATTGCGGGTTGCCCAATCATTTCGGCTATTTTGTATGCATACATTTTACTTGCTGATTTTGTTGCAAGTTGCCCCATTATTTCGGCTATTTTGTATGCATATCGTTTACTTGCTGATCTTGTTGCAAGTATGGACTTGGAACCTGATGCCAATATCAGAATCAGCATCGCTACGACTGGAATATTGGTAGGAGCGAATCATCATTTGCCGTAAAAGGACTTGGGATTTGATACCGATTTAAGCATCAACATCGCTACCACTGGGATATTTCTAGGAGCGAATCATCATTTGCCTTTATCGGTTCGAACAAAGATGGCTTAGCAAATAGGGTTAGAATCCTGTTGACTAAGGCTTTTTGACTTTACGAGCCGTAAGGGTCTCATAAATATATTTTTCCCTACGAGTTGTGAGGATCTCGTAGGTGCATTTTCTCCTTAGGAATCGTGAGGATTCCTAAGTGTGTATTCTCTTATAAGTCGTAAGGATCTTATAAGAGTGTTTTCTCCTTATAAGTCGAGAAGACTTACAAAGGTTGTTCACCGTGTGAGCATATCCCTAGTCGCTGGTGGGACTTTGTTAGGGAAATGTTTATTCGTGCCCGTGGATTGTACATAAGGGTCAATATTGAAACGCTTGTAGGGCAATCTGGGAAAGGTGGTGGTTTAAGAACAGGTTCAGATCCTTGTAGCTTAAGGGTTTTGAATCTTATGAGCCGTGAGGATCTCATAAGAGGGTTCTCCTTACGAGTCGTGATGATCTCGCAAGTGTAATTTCTCCTTAGGAATCATGGAGATCCCTAAGTGTGTTGCTCCTTTGTGAGTCGTAAGGATCCCACGTAGGTATTTTTCTCCTTACAAGGTCAAGAGAACCTTACAAGTTTTTTTTGGCGAGATTGGGCCCTTCTGGTTTTTTACAAACTCGCCGGTAGCCCTGCTGTTTTTACTCACGGAGCCCTTTCGGGTTTTCATCCGTATCATTTTTCTTGTGGACGTACCGCCTTTTTTTTACAACGTCAGCCCAAGGATACTGCGGGTTTGTAGTAGTTTAAAGACGTTTCGGTCATGCGTAGTATTTCTTCAAGAAACGACCGTTTATTGGCCTGAATGGTCTTTCGCCATGCATATCCATGAGCAAGTAAGTCCCACCCTGGTAGACTTTGTCTATGATGTACGAGCCTTTATAGTTCGGCTCGAATTTCCCCCGTTTGGCACGATTGGGGATCATAGGTCTCTTGACCACTAGCACGAGTTCGCCTTGGCGAAATGTTCTCGGCCTAGTCAATCTCTCGTATGAGCGCGTCATCTTTACTTTGTAAGCTTCCAAGTTTTGCTACGCTATGAGCCGAGTTTCGTCAAGGGCGTCGAGCTCCTCAAGCCGAAGATGAGCATTATCTTTGTTCATTAGCTCGTAATGAACCGCCACTCGTAAGGAGGGTAGCTCTATCTCCAAAGGGAGTACTGCTTCAGTTCCAAATACCAATGCATACGGCGTCGTGTTTGTGGTCGTCTTGAACGTGGTCCGATACGCTCAGAGAGTTTCATGCAGTCTCTCGTGCCGGTCCTTCTTACTTTTGGACACCGTCTTTTTCACGATTTTCGTCAAGGTCTTGTTGAAGGCCTCAGCTAGACCATTAGCTCAAGGATTATAGACCGAAGAGTATCTCCAGTCTAAATTATGTTGCTATGCGACGCGGCTGATTTTATGGCTTCTGTAGGCCAGCCCGTTATCGGAGATAATCCGTCGCGGAGTGCCGAACCGATAGATGACATGTGTCTTGAAGAAATGGAGGATGTTCTCCGTCTTCACTTCCCTTAGCGGTATTTCTTCTGCCTACTTAGAGAAGTAATCGGTTGTAGCCAGTATGAACCGATGTCCTCTGGAGGATGCTGGTTCAATGGGCCCGATTATGTCGGTTTCCTACATTTCGAATGGCCAGCTAGCCACCGTCGGGTGTAGCGGATTTGGATGCTGATAGATAAAGTCCCTATGAATCTGGCATGAGAGGCACTGCTTCGCGTATTCGAGGCAGTCTTGGATCATTATGGGCCAATAGTAGCCCATCCTTTTGATCTTCAGCTTCATCTTCGGCCCGGCTTGATGAGAACCGCAGAGTCCGTCGTGAATTTCTTGGACGACTTTTCTTGCTTCTTCTGATCCCAGGCATCTTAGCCATAGAGAATCAAATGATCTCTTATATAGAGTATCATTGACGAAGGCAAAAGACAGAGCTCGTTTCATGAGCTGATGTCTTGAGGACGCATCTTCAGGTGTTCGACGGGATCTGAAGGAGTCTATAAAGACTTCTCTCCAATCCTTAGCCTTTTCTTGGTCTTTTATTTATAGGGTCGTTTGCTTAGTTGCTCCCTTTTCTTCGGATGACTCCGGAGATATTTCTGCCGGTGTGAGAACTTGACGGCTTTGCACAACGATCCTTACGTCATCGAGGTTTTCGTCAGCCAATTCTTTAGCGAGTTTCGATAACGCATCCGCCTTGCTATTTTCTGCACGCGGTATGCTTTCCAGGGCGTAGGAGGGAATTTGAGTCAGCAATTGCTGCACTCTCTCACCGTACTTTACCAACTCTGGTTTGCACATTTGATAGTCGCCATTTACTTGACTAACGACCAGCTGGGAGTCTCCGTATATGAGGAGGTTTTCGATCTCCATGTCGATAGCGATCTCAAGTCCTGCTATCAAAGCTTCATATCCGGCTTCATTGTTTGTCCTCGGCTCTGTTAAGGAAAAGGCAAAGCACATTATCCTTCCCTACGGAGTCACGAAGATAAGGTCTACCCCAGATTTGATTATGGGGGAGCTGTGCTTTCGCTTCTTCATGGAAGATGCTCCATCGAAGTAGAGTTCCCATCGGATATCACTCCCTCCTCTCTCCCTATCGATCGTGTCAAACGCGTGCTCGTCTGGCAATTCACAATTTAAAGGTGAGTCAGCAGGTATCGGATGCTCAGCGAGGAAGTCGGCGATGGCCTGGCCTTTCACTGCCTTGAGAGGACGATATGTTATCGAGAACTCCATCAGGAGGAGGGCCCATTTAGCGAGCCGTCCCATTAGTATGGCTCTTGACATCAAATATTTAAGAGGATCCACTTTTGATATTAGGTGGACCTCATGCTCCAAAGCATAATGCCGGAGCTTCGTTACAGCGAAGATCAACGCCAGGCAATGCTTTTCGATAGGAGAGTAATTGTTTTCTTCTCCCAGAAGAACTCGACTCAAATAGTAGAGGGCTCTCTCCTTCCCTTGGTCGTTTTCTTATGCCCATAATGCTCCTAGAGAACCTTCAAGGTGGTTGTATACAAAATGAGAGGCTTTCCCTTGACTGGAGCGGTTAGTACTGGCGGATTCTGTAGGTATTGCTTGATTTCGTCCAGTGCGCTTTGGCATTTGCGATCCCAGACGATAGGGGTTCCCTTCTTCATTAAGTGACTGTAGGGACGGCATTTGCCGGAAAGATTGGCTATGAACCGCCGAATATACGCGAGCTTCCCTTGGAGGGATCGCAGTTGCTTAAGAGTTCTTGGCGGAGGCATTTCCATAATCTCCTTCATCTTTGACGAGTCTATCTCGATTCCCCGGTGTCGTACGATGAATCCTAGGAATTTGTCTTAGGAGACTCCGAACGCGCATTTCAGAGGGTTCATCTTCAAGTTGTATTTCCGAAGGCGTTGAAACTCGATCTTCAGACGTTACCAATGTTCTTCGTACGATTTGCTTTTAACCACGAGGTCGTCGATATAGCATTCGACGATTTCATGTATGAGGTCATCGAAAATCTTCGTCATGGCCCTCTGATAAGTGGCACCGGCGTTCTTCAGACCGAAAGGCATCACTTTGTAGCAGAATATGCCCAAAGGGGTCCGGAAAGCGGTATGCTTCTGGTTTTCGGGATGCATCTTTATTTGATTGTACCCTGAAGAGCCATCCATGAAGGAGAAAACTTCGTGAGTGGACGTGTTGTCTATCATCAGCTCGGTAACCGGTACGGGGAAGTCATCTTTCGGACAAGCTTTGTTGAAGTCCCGAAAGTGCATGCAGATGAGGACCGTCCCATTTTCTTCATCACCGGGACAATGTCGGCAGGTATCGGTGCTTGTTTGATTGGCTTAATGTCTGGAGATGTCGCCAATTTGTGCACAGCTACTTCTGGATCTAGTCCTGGAATCTCGGAATAGTTCCATGTGAAGCAGTCTTTATACTGCATGAGCACGTCTTTTAGCGTAGCCACTTCTTTCTCAGACAGCAGCTCATTGACGAACGTTGGCGGCGGGTCACTTGTCGTCTCCAAGTCGATTTTTCTCAAGTTATCTGCAGTAGTATGTATTCCATCTTCCAGCTCTTTTGGCGCTGGTGGAAACTCTGAGATCATCTCATCATTATCGTTTTCGAAGCACCGGAAGAGGTCATCCATATTTTCGGACACTCCTCCCGTCAGCGTTATTACGTGACGGGTACGGGATCGTTTCCAAGACCGATGTTGATCTGGTTCTACTCTCTCTGCATACGTGGCTTTCGGTTCATGCTTCTGTGGCGGGGTTACCCTCCGACTGCTGGATAAAGCGAACCTACCTTGCTGATACTGGTTTTCGACCCAGTTTTTGAAGGTGAAGCAGTCTTCAAGAGGATGTCCTATTGCTCGGTGATAGGAGCAATAATCCGGGTGAGGGGCCTCGTCTGCTTGTTCGGGGTGCTTAGACTCCGGGAGGGTAATCATCTGATGTTTCATGACAAGACCGAATATCTTCCTTGTCTTGTCTTGAGGAAAAAAATATGCTCGACTCATCTTCTTTATAAGCGACGGGTCTCGGCTGCTCGATTTTCGATCACGTGACTTCTTGGATCCGCTTCGCTGCTGTTGAACGTTTTTTCCATTCTTCGGTTTGTTTTTGCTTCCGCGTCGGGTTTGTTGTACGATGCGCTGGCAACGAAGAGTATTGTCATTCTCCGTAGCCTGTTGAAGGAGGCGCTGCATCCTGGATTTCTCATAGATGGACATTTCGCGGCTATGATCATCCCGGACCTTTTGACCCGCTTCTCTTATTAGCTTGTCCATCTGTTCTTCGAACGACGGACTTGGCATTTTCATGGCGGGACCTCGTTTTGGTTCGGGTGCAGCGTCTTCTAACAGAGCGTCCCCTTCTTCATCGAAATCATGTATAACGTAGCAGCCATGGAATCGTTCCCATTTCTTGGATTGAACATATCCAAGCCTGATCGTGTCCATTCTCGCGTTGGGCAATTTTCGCTGAGTTTCAGGGACGTTCCGGATCCTGTTGTAGAACTGAGCTTGCCGTGCGGTCTACTTGAAAGGTACGCCTTGGCGCCTTAACAGCCTTTTTAATCCTTCTGTATAGTATCTGGGTAGACGGATCGGCTGGAACCTGTCAAGTGAAAAATCGACGCCATGCCAAATTTCTTTCTCCACTTTGGTTTCCGTGGATCGATAAAAGAGGATCTCCTTTTCATCTTTTTCCTGGGAGGGACGTAGAACGTCTGCAGTTCTTGCACACTGTAGGTATCAAGTGCGTCGAGCTCTTTGTAGTGCTGCCGCGGAACCATGGCGATCTGCAAACTCTGATCATCTCCAATGAAGGCTTGTACTGATGGACGAGCCGAGAATACTGCGTTGACCTCGTCTTCAGAGTCGCTGCCGTAGAACAACATAGGGATAGACTGTCCAGGCTTGTTGCATTAGGGCGGTATTGAATAGACTATCTCCTCTTCCTCCTCGGTATCGCTCCCGAAGACCGGAATAGTGGTGATAGCTTTCTGCTTATTCTCGGGCTTATGGCACCTTTCTGTGTCTTCGAAGTCTGGCAAGAAGTATTTTGCATCTTCGTATTTTCGGCCTTCATTTACGGAGAATGGGTTCAGCTCCCCTGTCACAGTGTACTCGAGACCATCCTTGAAATACTTCATACACTGATGTTGTGTAGAAGGGACGATGTTGTACTCGTGCAACCAAGGCCTGCCGAGCAAAGCGTTGTAGCATGTCTTGGCGTCAATGACATGAAATTTGATGTCAGTGACGAGCAGCCCAATGCGTAATGTCAGAATTACAGACCCAAGCGTTCATGATGACTGGGAGTCGAATCCGGAGATAGTGATTTTATCCCGAGCGAGATGTTGAACGCTCATGCAGATTTCCTTCAACACTCTCACATTGAGAAGGTTGACGGAGGATCCATTGTCGACTAGGATCTTTCCTATCTTGATGTCATGGCAATACCCGGAGACATATAGGGGACGGTTGTGCTCACACGTTCCGAGGAGGAGGTCCTCATCGCTGAAGGTGATGTCGGCTGTGTGAACTTCTTCCAGCTCGTCCTTCATAGTTTCTTCGGCAAGGAAAGCTTTGAACTGCTCGGGCTCTTGTAGTGCCTTGATCAAAGAATCTCTCGCCTCTTTAGATAGCAGAAGGGTATTGAGAATGCTTAGTTGCGAGGGTATCTTCCTCAGGTGTGCCAGAACGTTATAATCCACCTCGTTTTTCTTTGGCGGGTCCTTGGCTGCCAACTCCTCGACGAGTCGATCGTCGAGGGCGATATCTTCAGGGACTTTTTCCTTCCCTTTATCTTTTTTACTCGACCCCTTGTTTGTGGGTCCGAGATTCTTCTCGTGTAACGTGCGATTACGCAGCTGAATGTTCTCGCAGGTTTTCATCTTTTCTGTTTCAGATATGGATTTCTTGAAGAGAGCGCCGAGGGCTATTTCTTCATCAGAATCACTCTCGAAGGTGAGAACTTGCGATCCCCCAGAATTAACCATGTGACATTCACCGACAATTCTTTTATGTTCATCTTTCGTGCTTCTTTGTTCCCGCCGAGTTTTGCGCTTCATCCGCTTGAAATGCTGCCGGTGAGCAACGTATCCCTGCCACCAATTTTTAAAGGCGTCGTATTCTTCAGTAGGGTGTGTGGTCTTCCGATGGTACAAGCAGTTGTTTGTATGTGCATCCTCTTCGTTAAGGTGTATCCTGCTGGGAGTATTCCCTTTGGAGTGTGGCAGCTTCATTCCCATCGATATGGGTTTGGCGAACCTTTTCCTTGTCTTGAACCTGCTTTTGCTGGTGGCGGATGTGGTTTGATCTGGTGGGAGTGTTTTTACCCTTTCGTCCAATCCCCGGCGTTTGGCTTTTTCAAATATGGCCATTTCGCGCTCTCGATCAGCTTTGCTTTTCAGAAGAGCTTCATTCAGGAATACGTCAATCATCTCGTCTGACGGTCCTAGGAGTTCAGGCTCGGGATCTTCCCCCAGTTTCTATGCATCCCGAGCTTCTTCACCATTTATTAACGAGTGAGAGATCACGTGGCAGCTTGCTACATAATCCTCAGGTTCATCTGACGAGTCTTCTCCCTCATCTTCAAAGATGCGGTTGAGAAACTCTTGGAGTGTGACTGGGGTTCGCGCCTTCTGGTTGTATTCCTCCAGCGTGTCAATGTGTTTTTGCAGGTCCGTGCGCTTGTCATCCGTCTTCACGGGATTTTCGGTCTTCTTCTTCCTTTTCGAAGATTTTGATGGCTGGGCCTGAGCGTTTTGCCCATCGTTACCAATTCTTGGCGTCGGGCGTGGCTTCAGCATTCCCTCAATGACCTCGAGTTCCAGCGGACTTTTCCACCTGATCGCCGGGCATGTTTGAAGATCCTTCAGCATTCTTTTTGTTTTGGCTGAAAGAGCGACCTCCCATGGAGCTTCTTCTATAAAAGAGCATGATGCCCCTGGTGTGTCCCCCCTTTTAAGAGCGTGTGGCTGGGGCGGGCTTACTTTCCAATTTTTGGATAACGCGAACTTGCCCTGTTAGTACTGATCTTCGATCCAGATTTTGAAGATGTAACAATCTTCGATTGGATGACCCAATATTCCGTGATAAGGGCAGTAATTAAGATTGTTAACGTCGCCTGGTTGCGTTGGGTGTCTTAGCTCCGACAGAGTGATGATCCTGTTGCGCAGCGCTAGCTCGAATAACCTCTTCGTCTTATCCCGAGGGAATGAGTAAGGACGTCTCATCTTTTCTCCAAGGGATCGCTGTCTATCACTTTGACGATCAGCTGGTTTAGAACCACTGGGTTGCTGCTGAGCATTGGCGACGAAGGCCGCTTTCCCTTTCCCTTTTTCGTTTCGAGATTCCAACTTCGAAGAAGATGGTTTATGACCCATCTGATCCATTTTGGCTAGCTTGTCAATCAAGGCCTGGAAAGTAGTTGGCTTGAAGAACATCATGAACTGGGATATGGTCGCCTGCGGATCAAGAGTACCCATGAACATTCCTACTGCAGGCGCTTCTTCGATGCGCTGCTCGCACTTCGACCATAGATTCTGCCACCGTATCGCGTACTGCACCCATGTTTCGCCTGGCTTCACTCTGGCGTTAATTAATGCGGTGATCGGGGTGCGTTCGCTAGAGCTAGCGAACCTTTGTATGAACAGTAACTCCATTTCTGCGAATGTCTTGACAGAGTCGTTCGGGAGCTCAGAGTACCATTCAAACGCTGTCTCCGATAAGCTGCCAATAAACCGGCGAAACAGCAGTTTGTCGTCACCTCCGGTGTTGCTGCACAAAGCCCTGAATTTAGGGATCGTATACCCTGGCGGGTACTTTATTTGGTCGTACCAACCCGGACAGGATCGTCCAGTCTTAACAATTTGCCCGGCCGCTTCGCTCGCCTGATGAGCTCGTATCTGCTGAGCGATATAGTCATCCAAGGCGGCTTTAGAAATGGTCTCCTCTTTGGCTGTGAACAAGCCGGAAGAGGGTTCGATGTCTCTCCCCTATCGTCTTTAAGGATAATCGGAGGGTCTTCAGCTGGAGGATCCGGCTGTAACATCATCCCGACCATGTCGTGGAATAAAACCGCCATTCATTTTATGTTGGCAGCTTGTTCCGCTGCCTCTTTGTCCTTCTTCTTGAGGATTTTGCGGAGGGACTCAACATCGGTTTCCTGTTCATGACGCTGCTCTGAAGACATCTCCGGGCTTTCTTTTAGCCCAGTGAGTGCGGCCATCTGTGTTAACATTTTCTAGAGCTTCTGTTGCTGCTCCTGGGCTTTTGTTACGGATCTGGTGAGTGGTCGATGGCCCATCGAGATACGGCTATCCTCCTTCCCGGATTCCATATAAATAGTGTGCACCACCATGCCCCCAGACTTGGGGCGTTTCGATTCAGTGCCTTTGAGCTTCGTCGCGGATACATGGACTTTCTCCGACTTCCTTCTTTTGTGAGCGATCGAAGTTGAGGGAACCGTTGCAGCGGGCACCCAAATAGATGACCTCTCATGTGGCATGACAGGGTGGTCCTTCTCTTGCCGAACTTTCATCTTCATCGGTTGGCGAGAGTAGTCTTGGTTAATCACAGAGTTTTGGACTTGTCGCCAAAACCTGCGAATTTTGGAGGACAACTGCTGAGGGGGTTGTTCTGGCTCTATCTTTGTAACATTTTCCATAGGTGGAGGAGATCTTTTCAGCACGGCAGTCGGAGAATTCTTGCGGACCCTCCTAAGTGGTTCAAATTTGTTCCCAGTTGGAACAGCTGCATCAATTTCCACCATCGAAGCTGGCGGAGTCAGTCCAGAAGGAGAGCTGCCCCCAGCCTTCCTCACTCGGCGCCAGTGGCAACATCGAGCATGGCGAGCGGCCGGGACCACCTCCATTGTTGAATCGGCTTTTCCATGCCCCCTGTTCTGAGGAGAGTCTGTTGTTGGCGCCAGCCTGTCAAAGACAGACGTCCGCTGAGAGGGAATGGTCAACCTGTCGAAAGCCGACCCTCGAGTAGGGAGAGTAGCTTAGACGAACTCAACTGTAGCAGGAGTTGGAGTGTCATTCTCTGGTATTGCGAGCCTCTTTGCGGGCCCACCTGAGCTTTGACCAGCCTGTCAAAGACTGAGGCATTGGAACTGGACGATCCGCTGAGAGGGGCCGTAGTGGTTGCAATCCGATCAAAGAACGACTTCTTCGCAGCTTCCTGTGTCGGCATCTGAACGTTGAAGCTCGTTGGTGGGGTCATGGTCTCGAAGAATAGCCCAGTGGTGGCTTGGGTCACTTGTTCCATCGGCATTGTGAAAAGGGAGGCCGCTTGAGGCCCGTAGGTTACTCCTCCAGATGAGGCGGAACGGGAGTTGTTGTTGCAGCTGGAGCAGTTAGAGGCCATTGATGTTCTTTTTTCTACACGAGAGCAAAACCAAATCTTAGTACCTCAAACCCAAGGGCAACTATATTAAACCGCGATTCGTTCGCGAACACGACATACGAAGTGTGGAGTGGAAAAAGGAAAATGTCGCACGGGCGTGTCGGAATCTGTTTTCCGCCGAAAACCGGGAAGACAAACGTCTTACCTGAATTTAGGGGCAGATGCTATTTGTTTTTATTCGTCCACCTCTCCGAAGGTGCCAAGTTGATTTATGGCACCATGTATCGAAGATTTAGACGGATGCGGCCGATGTAGCAGACTTCATCAGATTCCCCCTCATTGTGAGGGGTTTTTGATTATGGGGACGCTCTTCCCTACAGGCGCAAGCCCCTGCAGTTAATTACGCTACCGCATCGCGGTAACCACTTTCTCCTTCTCCATATGGTCACTTCGTGTCGTGTGTGTTTGTTTTGTTTTTTGGTTGCCCGTGGATTGTATACGGAGACTAATTTATGTTGTCGCCCATAGGGCGTGGATTAGTCTAAATCCGTATTTTCTTAGATTTGGGTTTTGGTTGGGTTTAAGGATCGTTAATCTCATTTGAGACTAAGATCAACTTAAACGTTTGTTAAGGACACGTTAGTTTAATTTTAGACTAAGATCAACTTAACATTTGTTAAGGATACGTTAGTCTAATTTTATGCTAAGAACAATTTAACAGGATCATTTAGATCCAAAAAAGAGCGTTTGGGCACGATTGTTTTAGTTTAGGGACTTTGCGGTCCAGTTTAAAGACATCGTAGTCTGTAAAGTTTAAGGACATCATAGTCCATGAGTTTAAGGACCACACAGTCCGTAGCAGTTTAGAGACGTCATAGCCTGTAAAGTTTAAGGACATCATAGTTCATGAGTTTAAGGACCCCACAGTCCGTAAAGTTTAAGGACATCATAGTCCATAAGTTTAAGGACCCCATAGTCCGTGGAATGTCTGGTTATCGGGACCCGTCACCTCCCTGAAGATGTTGAAAGATTACAAGGACACATATCAAAGGAGTGAAGAGATGTACCCTTAAACCAATATTGGTTGGGAGATCTGTAGTCCAATTTGGGACTAAGATCATAGATTTATGAGCATATGGAATCAATTAATCTGAATTAGGGATCTGTGGCCAACTTAGGCTCGATCCATTTAGTTAAAATGTTGAACATTTAACAATGCTGAGCATTGGTCCGGGTTATGACAATTGTTTTGTCTTTTATTGAGTGCCGAGCACTTATCATAGCTCCGGGGCTTTATTATTTAAAGAATAATTTATGTTCTCTCAGCGCACACGTGAGAAGCACGTGGCGCGCTTGGCGCTGGGTGCCAGTCAATGAGCGCAGAGCGCTTCTGGTGAAATAGTGCACACATGAGGAGCACGCGGCGCGCTTGGCGCTGTGCGCCAGTCAATGAGCGCAGAACGCTTCTTTAAATTTGGAGCGCTAAGGCTCTCTTTAGGCAGCTTTGCGCTCTGAGAATTAAATTTTCTCTTATACGAGACTTTGTCTCACGGATCTAAGAACAAAGTTATTATTTTATAGGAGATGTTTCAATCTCTTATGTTCTTGGTGAAATGCTTTGCCTTTATGGATCTGTGATCCTAAGAGAATTGAATTATTCTTCCTCCTTTTTATAATGAGATGTTATGATCTCTTTTGTGAAAGACAATTTGTCTTATAGATCTATGATCTGGCAAAAGAATTAAGTTCTTTTTCTGATGAGATGCTTTGATCTCTTTGTTTGACCTTGAAGAAATTCTTCTTCTGCCGAAAGCTTGCTCTTCTCTTTGAAATTTCTCAAAGCTTGTGTGTGTGTTGGGGGGGTTCCTCTATCTTTTCTTCTTTCGATTTGAAAGCTTATGGGGAGGTCTCTCTCTATGAGACTTGAAGTCTTGGGGCCTTTATATAGTAGAGGCTGATTTGTTGAACCGGTTGAAGAGATCTTTTCTTTAATTGATTCCGGGATTTCCTCACCGTTGGATCTTTGATCGTAGGGCTTCTATTTTACAGGAGGCAATCTTCTTGTTTTTAACAAGATTGGGAAATATTTTCCCCTACAGAATTTATTTTGTATTTTGGTAATTTTTAACCACCATTGGATCATTGATCCAACGGTGCTCTGATTTTCAGAGCACAATCTTTCCTGTTTGGAAAGATTCCGAGGAATGTTTCTTTAACAGAATTTTATTCTGGTCAATAAATGATTTTTAATCATTTTCGTTGGATCTTTGATCTAAAGGCCGAGAACATTTTGTTTTATCGCTAGCGCTTATGTGCTTTGCATGTGGTGCGCTGCTTAGAGTGCAGCGCTCTTAGTGCTAGCGCTCACGTGCTTTGCATGTGGTGCACTGTTTAGAGTGCAGCGCTCTTAGCGCTAGCACTCACGTACTTTGCACGTGGTGCGCTGCCTAGAGTCCAGCGCTTTTAGCGCTAGCGTTCACGTGCTTTGCACGTGGTGCGCTGCTTAAGGTGCAGCGCTTACGTGCTTTGCACGTGGTGCGCTGCTTCATAGTCTTTGACTCTTAGCGCTGGCACTCTTGGCGCGAGCGCTTTTATGAAGTGCAGGTTTAATTTAAATTTCAAAATTTGAACAGAGCTTTACTCTGATTGGGGGAAACACCACCTCCCCCTCAGGCCATCCATGACCATGGCCACGACCAGAACTGGAGACCATCTCCTGAAAAATAACTAATACAATATACATATGCATTAACAAATTCAAGCAATAGTTAAGCAAAATTAAATAGCTGTAGATGAAATTAAGCTAATCACATTTAAGATATTCATTACAGAAAATAAACTCTGCATATCTGAAAGTCGCATGTAAATAAACGAGCAATAAAAGTGTGATACAAAAGCTAGTGTTAATCTTCATCCTCTGTAATACCACTCTCACTCGCTGAATTTTGTAACATTTCACACGTTGATCGTTTTCGTTTACAGGCAGCTGATCTTGATGATCCGTCTTCTGCAATAATCTCCGGATCGATGTCAGCCCAACAAAAGCTAACGTCGTCTGGATTCATAGTCAGGTCTTGTAACGGTATTACTGGCGTGCTTGGGTGGTTAATTTCAAGATTTTCATCAAGATTTATCATGTTAAAATAATCTCGCGGATTTATGGTGATAGCAACATGCCAGACAACATCCCTAGGGTCCTTGACATAAAAATACTGACGTGCTTGACTCGCTAATATGTAAGGCTCATTTGTGAACGTGAGTTTCTCAGAATTCAGTAGGAGTAGCATGTTTTCTATTTTGTATTCTCGTCCATCTGTTTTGGTATCATACCACATACATTTGAATAAGACAACTCTGTGTGCACGATAATGTACTTGCAATATATATTGCAGCACACCATACTAGTCAAGTTGACCTGTAGTTGGATTGATATCTTTAGACAATGCGTAAGTTGTTGTGGTTGAAGTCAAAAAAACACCGCAGTTTTGGAACTTTCTGCGTGCATCTCTATCTTGTGTATGAAATCTATATCCATTAAAGACATAACCAGTTAGACGCTCAACTATTAGATCTGGTTTGGAGGCAAGTATTCTTATATCTTGTGTCATATTGGCATCTACGGCTGTATAAATCTAATAAGGCACAATAAGATTTAAAAAAATCGCATTTAGTTTAAGGGATGAAATATGAATTATATGTTGAATATATTTTAGCGTTAAACTTACAAATTGGTTAAACCATGACGGAAATTCTCGATTTCGAATATTTTCGACATACCTCCGTAGCGATAGATCCCTCGGCGGTCTATACTAAGCTCTCTATAATCTAAGTATTAAACAATACACTTAAATAATTTCATATTTATGTGTTGAGAAAAGTATCAGGCTATATACATATTCTTGAAATACGTCGATCTCGGAAGAGTTAAACAATACATATCTATGTATTGTGTCAAGCTCCCGACTACGAAGTGCGACATGTTTCACGGCACCTATTATGTTCCTGCCTCCACGGAAGACAGATATTAATCCCTGTCCCTCGTTACCCACGTCTTCGTTAAGGCGCGGCCTGTTGAATGCAGTCTCGGTCCCTTCAAGGTATATAGAACAAAATGTCATGCATTCTACGGTGAGAAACCCATTGGCAATCGATCCCTCGGGTCTAGCTTTATTACGGATATATCGTTTTATCTTAAACATAAACCCGTATATTTTATTCAGGTAAGTTTGATTAATGAAATTGATGAAATTAATAAATATTATTTGAAAGTTAAATTCAACTATTAATTACTGTTTACTGCCGAAAGACCGGACTGAGACGTTGGGACGTCTAGCTTGAATTTAGGGGCAGACTCTATTTGACTTCTCCATCCACCTCTCCGAAAATACCAAGTTAATTTATGGCACCGTATATCGGAAGTTTGAACAGATGCGACCGTTGTGCAGACTTTATCAGATTCCCCCTCGTTTTATGAGTGGTTTTTGATTGTGGGGATGCTCTTCCCTACAGGCGTAAGCCCCTGCAGTTAATTACGTTACCGCGTTGCGATAACCACTTTCTCCTACTCCGGTAGTTCACTTCATGTCGTGTATTTATTTTATTTGTTTTGGTTGCCCTTGGATTGTATACGGCGACTGTTTTATGTCATCTCCCATAGCGCGTGGATCAGTCCAAATCCATATATTTTAGATTTGGGATTTTGAACTTAAGTTATATTTTCCTTTAGTTCAAAAATATTTTTGTTTGGTTTAAAGACCGTTAATCTATTTTGAGATCAAGATCAACTTAAACATATGGGCATTTGGGCCAAATTTATTTTGACTAAGGAGACGTTAGTCTTATTTGAGACTAAGGTCAACGTAGAAATATTTTCAGGATCATTAAATTTTATTAAGATTCAACAATAGAGCATTTGGGCTCAGCTGCAAGAGACATAGCCAATTTGGGCTTAGTCTACTCAGTCCTTTTTTGGTTGAAAAGTGCTAAGCACTTATTTGGGCTCTGTTTGTTCAGCCCCCCCTTTTATGCAAAAGTGCTAATCACTTGTTTGAAACTTTGGCGCTCACATAGGTATCATGTGAAACCTTCAGTTATGGGCGCTGCCCAATCAGTGCTAAGCACTTAGTCATTTTTGACTGAATATACATATATATGCTAAGTACTTTTTTATATGGCATCCACATGAGGAGCACGCGGTGCTATCCTATTTATTTTGTTGAGCGCTCACGTGTGTTTCATATAAGGCGCTGGGCAACGCCCAATTACTGCTAAGCACTTAGCCGTTTTGGCTGTATATGAAGTGCTAAGCACTTTTTATTCAGCGCTCACGTGTATATCACGTGAGGCGTTGGCCTTCTGTTTTGGGCGCCCACGTGGGAAGCACGTGAGGCGCTGATTCCTTTGTTAGGGGCGCCCATGTGGTAAGCATGTGAGGCGCTAATTCCTTTGTTTTGGGAATTTTTGGGGCGCTCACGTGTTTTTCACGTGAGGTGCTAAGTTCCTTTTCTTTTTTAGAGATTGAATCTCTGTTGATGGTATTTTGACTATTAATGATCACCAAGATCTTTGTTTTGAAGATTTGAGATCAAGTTTTTTTTAAGAAACTAAGTTCTTCATTTTTTATAAGAACTAAGTTCTTTAGATAGGGTTAAACCTTATAATTAGAGGAATTAAATTCCCAGAACATACGTTCTTTTTCTTTTTAACCTAGTTCTTTTCTAAATTTTTTATTCTCAAGAACAAAATCTTCCCGATGAGAATTAAATTCTCAACTTGTGGGAAACTTGTCTTGTGAATCTATGATCCAGAGAAAGAACTAAGTTCTTAAGAAAGGTTAAACCTTTAGATACGATATGATAGGTAAAGGAGATACTTTAATCTCTGTAAAGGGTTTGAGAGGAAAAATATCTTCTTCTCTATTGAGAATTAAATTCTCTGTTGTTTTTTAGAGCCTTCTGTATTTTTTTTTTGCAGAAGCATATGGGGGGTTCCCTCTATCTTTCATATGTGTGAGACTTGATGTCTCGGGTCTTTTATATAATGGAGGCAAATTTGTTAATTAGTTTTAAGAA
Organism: Agapanthus africanus; assembly: GCA_030015575.1. Taxonomy (NCBI): domain Eukaryota; kingdom Viridiplantae; phylum Streptophyta; class Magnoliopsida; order Asparagales; family Amaryllidaceae; genus Agapanthus; species Agapanthus africanus. The sequence continues at coordinate 913,583,629 of CM057337.1, forward strand.
AATCTCTCATTGAGAGATAATTGATTTTATTGGTCTTAAAATTGTTGGGGGGATTTTATCCACCGTTGGATCTTTGATCCAATGATTTTTGTTTCACAGAATATGTTTTTTTGTTTTTAATAAGATAAGGAAAATATTTTTCATATAAAGAATTTTATTCTGTAAAACGGTGATTTTTAATCACCTTTGGATTTTTAATCCAAGGGCTCTCTATTTTACAGAGAGCAATTTTTTTTGTTTATAAAGATTGGGGAAATATATTACCAAAATAGAATTTTATTCTATCATTGGATTTTTGATCCAACCGAGAGTATTTTTCTTACTTAGAAAGATTTGGGAGATATTTTCTCCTAATAGAATTTAATTCTATTATTTGATGATTTATCATCTCCCTTAGATTTTTGATCCAACAGCTCTGTTTAAAAGAGAGCATCCTTGATTTTAACTTGGGCGCCGGCGCTCACGTGTCGTTCACGTGGGCGCCATATAAGAATTTAATTCTTATATAATAAGCGCTCCTGTGGTTTTGCACATTGGTGCCCACGTGAGCTTCACGTGCGGCGCCATCATAGGATTCAATCCTACGGGGTTGGCGCTGGCGCCGGCGCCCTTGTTGGGGGCACATGAGGCGTTGCCTCATTAAGTTTTAACAGAGGTTATCTTTTCAGTTACGTTCAAATATTGAAGGAACAATTACGTACCTCTCGAATGGATACATCCATCGATAATTAACCAGTCCACCTAAACACCTGATCTGTCAAAATTATTGCATATTTGTATGGACATTTTCCCTATTATTATTGAGTACTAAAATGTGTTATTTGTAAATAAAGAACATATGTGGGTTTATTTGTAAAAAGAAAATTATCATATATTTCTTCATTTATAATTAATATAATAGGTATAATATATGCATATCATATTTAAATAAAAAATCCATGAGATTATTATTAAAATATGCATATCATATCAAATATTCTTAACCAATATTCTTAAGATATCATATCAATTAATTGGTTAGAATAATATTTCAAATAAAAACAAATGCTACTAATAAGATGATTTGAGATATTGTGCAGGTATTATACTAGATTAGCTCAGGTCTGAACTGTAAGTAGGAGATCCACAGTAAATTGGTTCACCAAACCAAATCTGCCGCATATTAGGAGCCAATTGAAGAATCTAGCAACGACAGAGACTAAGAGATATATTTTCAGAATCTTTGTATCAGAAGAATCTCCGAATATCGAGAAGAAAAGGCAAAAAAAATTTCGATGCACTAACCCACTAAACGGCAGCGGAAGGGTGGTCAAAAGGTGCCGATGGTGGCGGTTCTACGATGTTATGGTGGCCGTTGGATGTGGAAATTCAGGGTCATGATCGTCTTTTCACACACGTTAATATGACATCTAGGGTTTCACATTTCAGAGCCTATAAATAGGACCGAGAGCTGTCTATCAAAAATACATACAACATTCATACATTCATCTAACCATCGATCGAGAGAGATCCAGAGAGCAAACTAGGGTTTTGTAATCTTCTATTTTCAGCGAGAAATTTTGAAATGCAATAGTTGATCAATAAAGGTAGTTCTTTCTTTTAATATTTTATGCATTTACTTTGCGCATTACTTTTTGTAATTACATTCTGCAATTACTTTCTGCACTTTTTAATTTTAATTATGCTTTCATTTATCTTCTACATCTCTTCTACTACGCTAATATCCATAAGCGAGTAAATTCTTATTTGTTAGGGTTTGTAGGATAGGGTAGAATAATAGATGAATAATAATATTTATTAACTTCTTTTTAAAGTTTTAATTTTTATAAACTTTAGCAAAATGAATGCTAACCCTCTTATCGGGCACGACACCAATTCATGATAGTCATGACCACGATTTGAGATTCGTTAATACTTATTTTGTTAAGAGCTTGAGATAAATAGAGATCAATGGAAGGACAAGGGTCAGTAATGGGAAACTCTAATTCTCTCCAAGAACCCTAATCCACACTCTTCGGTATCTCTCTAGTATTAAATAATTAAACGATAAAAAGAATTATATTTTTTTAATTTCATTAATTAACTACTCAATCCTATAAACCCTACAAGCCCTTTTCTTATAAATTTTCAAACTTTCTTAATAATAAATGACACAAATTCCACATTTCTTCTATCAACTCGTTTAAAGCAAGAAAAGCAGTTCACCATTTCCCTGCTGACGACCCGCACTCATCACGGTTAGCTATTGCAACACCGTTTTGATTGCGGTTATTTACAACATACTTTATCGCAAAACCAATCAAATGGCGTCGTTGCCGAGAAACCGGTCATAATTATTTTTCTTACTATTCGGGTTGATTTCTAATAAAAACCAGAAATATAAAATAAAAGAAAACCAAAACCGTATTTTGTGTTTTTTAACGATTCTTGTGCGAGTTTTGCAAGGGAATCTGGAGTAATTGGAGCAAACCAAAAAAGATTTAGAGACTTTCAAATTGGACCAGAGAAGAATTGTAGTGCTTTGAAGAAGTTCGAAGAGAAGAACTCATCAAACGGCGGCGGAACCGTGGCTCCAAGGTGCTTTTAGCGGCGGAAGCGCGACCAAAGTAAAGAGTTGGGCTCCCAAATTTCTCTGGTATTCTCCTATTGTCTTCCATTCTTCTCTAAACCTCCAATAAACTGTTTTTACGTTCATGATTCTTTGCAAACAGCACCGCTAAAAAATATTTTTGCGTGTTTTTTATTTTGGTTTGTTTTGCATATCTAAACCGGATATTAAGGGGCAATAAATCCGAATTTAGATTAGGTGGGGATTTCATTACCCTTTCTAGGCCCTACAAATCACAAATAAGCATACTATCACCCTACATTAATAAAAGAATATCTAGACCAAGCCTCTAAGGACATTCGCGCTCAATTAGGATAAAAGAGGGTCGTGGATAATCTATTGCTAATCCACATTTCTCTTGTGGTGTCTAAGGAAAGTGTGACTAAGAAAAGTGGTTACTTAATTAGGCCTGCTATTTCGGTGATTTGTATAGCGGATACCTCCCACTTATCTGGCACTTACATGGCTACAAGATTGACAAGGAGGTGATTGAGGATTGATCCTACGTCTTGTCCTTTGGAAGTCTAGGAGCGGTCTAGTGATTTGACCTAGGTGGCCCTATCTCCAGGGACTGATTGTGCATTTTGTAATTGGTTGAGTCAAGCCTTGTGTCCGTCACTCTTTTTGTCAAAACAAAGCCTTTTTAAAATCATTCTCACATGTATCACACGCTGCCACATACACTAAACTCGCTTAGTGCATGATCGGCTGAACACGGGATTCGAGTGCCTGTTTAGTCCGCGTTTTTGCTGTCGACTCCGAGGTCGATACTGCTTCACCTTCTTTTTCTCCTACACCTACTACATCTCCCGAGATAGAAGGATCTCCACCGGGTTTTAACAACACCACATTGCCACCATCCTTAAGTGCGCAAATTCAGAATCCACCACGCATCACTCTCCAAGACCGATGCTACCTTATACACGGACCCCTTCTTACGTGTCTATCTTTTTCACCAATCAATGGAGATAATTTCGAAATTAAACCCCATTTTATCAACTTGTTGTCCAAATTTCATGGGTTTGAGTCTGAGGATGCCTACGTTTTTATAACCAAATTCGAAAACGTATGTGCAATAATGAGCACCACCCAACTTTCAGGGGATGCTATGCGATTATATTTTCTCCCTTTTACCTTGTGCGATCTCGCAGAGAAGTGGATTTATAGCACCTCCTCACATTCTATAACCAATTGGAATGAATTTGTTAAAGCATTCCTTAAGAAATTTTATCCTAATCATAAGACTGCCTGTATTCAGAGCGAGATTAATCAGTTTGCACAACTTCCTAACGAACCCTTTTGGAAATGCTTTGAAAGGTTAAAAGATCTCCTTGTCCAATGCCCTCATCACGGAATCGAAAGATGGAAACTTTTCCAAATTATGTATGAGGGTATTAATCGACGACAAAACAAATGTTAGAAACCATTTGTCAATGTCATTTCATATCAAAATGCAACGAGGAAGTGTGGCAATTTCTGGAAGATCTCGCCGAAGAAACATTATAATAGGAGAGCACAAGACCAACAACATCATTTTCATCTAGGACAGGTATCCATCAGCTCGATGCTTCCATCGCAATGAAAGCCGAAATGGCTGTGATGCAAAAGAAACTCGAAACTATGGAAAGCGAGTTCTTTTTAGCCTCCCTAAACTAAGTTACGCTCCTTAAAACCGTGTGTGGTTGCTGTTATGATTCATCACACTTAACGGAAGAATGTCCTTTGAATCCTCCGTCCCAAGGTCATGAACAAACCAATGTTGCTTTTCAGCAACGACCTAGAAATGATCCTTATTCCTCCACATATAACTAGGGATGGAGGAATCATCTTAATTTTGCTTGGAACCAAAACTAAACTCGAAACCAAAATCAAAATCAGTTACAAAATCAAAATAACCATCAAAGGTTTTCTCCACAGTAGCAACAACAACCACCACAACTTCAGCAGCCCTTTCAACCACAACCATTCCAAAACCCGGCCAACAACTTTACCCCTTATAACAATTCTTTCCAACCATAGAATAATGTTCCTCCGGCCGGTACCGATAAAATCTCTGCACTCGAAAGAAGCTTAGAAGTGTTCATTAAACAATCCGCGCAAACATCGGCTAATTTAACGTCTTCTATTCAAACGTTAGTACAACACACTGCTTCGCACGGTGAAAGCATCAAATCTATCGAAACACAAATTGCACAGTTAAATGCCGCGATAATAGAAAGAGAGAAAGAGAAACTTATATCTCAACCTCTACCAAATCACGGCCACCCATAAAACGCTAACATCATTCTTAACCAACAAAATCATAACGTGAGTGCCGTAACTATGTTGAGATTGAGAAGAGTGCAAATAACCATGTTGGTGAACAAGTTGACGATTTCGAAGACACCCCGGCTGCTACTTCTACTTCCACTTCTACTTCTTCTAATCCATCATATTTTTCTGAGCCCATTCTCCGTTCTCCATTGAGCTCGGGAAGAGTGCTGAATAACCATGCCAGGATCAGGATGCATGCCAGTTCAGAGCCCGTCCAATATACTATTCAAACATGTGTCCTAAAAATTCGTATGACGAGGATCATTTGGCTTAATCCAACGATTCGTAGACATGTCGACTATTGGTGCTGCTTCTCCATGGTACATCCAATTTGTATACCCAGGCGAGATCTTATTCTTCAGTAGGTGGTCATACACTATATCTCGATGGCGGTCATAACCATTATTCCACTATTTACACGGACACGAAATCATTTCTTCAAGGGATCGGTCATTCAATGCAAATTTCATAAACTCTTCAACGCTGGCCTTGTATTCATCACTAAATTTGGACACTTTCATCCAAATCATATCCATTACTCCCCGATTACTGTCATCATGTATTACGTAATTAGCCATTTATTTTATGACGTTAATTAAGGTTTAATGTTTTAGTTTTATCCATCAATTCATCACATCGACTGTCAGGGGTAAGGCTTCTATCCTATTAAGAATTTATAACACATATACTCCTACGTTTGTGCTTTCATTCGTTTCGAGAAAATTTCGGCAGCACCTCCTCGCTGTTCTCTGAGTACACTGCAATAGAAGGGATGATAATCATTTCAATACTGAATATCAACAATAAAATAATCATCCCCTTTATATTTGTACACGGAGAATCAGCGAAAAGGGCCCGATGAAACTAATCTCGAAATGAATGAAAACACAAATGCAAGGTGTGTTTGCATTATAAATTCTTAACTTGTCCATACTGAAAAAATCTATCGGTTATACTACGACCAGTTCTCTCGACACAAAAACTACATGGCGGTTGCAAAAACAAACGATTAAACACTTAGTTTTGACAACCATCATGTAGTTTTATGTCACAATGGAGAACGTTGCACATATTACTGATAGACGGCTTCTAAGGCGCGTTTCGATTTTTTGAATATGAGATCCTCGATGATAACATGTAAATTTCATGCTATCATCGAGTTTCGTACAGTTAGTATAAAATTTTCGTGTTATTTTTAAGTTCAAGGTTCAATTGTGTGCATTGTTTAGAACATATGAATATTGAGGATAGTGGTTAGTTGGATTGCTATTAATAAAAACATGATAATGAAAATTATGATCATAAAATTTCTCAGTATTAAAATAGTTTAAAACGTTATTACTAAGGGTTCACATAAGAATTGAAAAGGCTAAAAGATTCCATATATTATTCATCAAACATGGTTAATTGCCTTGATCTCTTTAATTGCTCGCTCGCTAGATATTTTTCTTTTCCTAATTATCAATAAATTGTTGATATTAATTATTTTGAGAATATTGAATGAATGATTAGATTTGGGTATGCGCATATATTTAATTTTAACACCTAAACAAGAGAAATATTATTTTAAAAAAAATTAAAGCTTAACTGTGGCGAGGAGACGGCTGCGACTATGAATAGCGGCGGCTCGTCGGAGGAGGAAAACTTCGTCGCAGGCGAAGAAGAGGACGGTGGTCGCAGCTGTGACTTCAAGAAGGAGGGAGAGAGAGAGAGTGGGAGGACTTACGAGGGGGCTGCGACAATGGACGGCGACGGTAGCTGCAGATGACGGTGGTGATGGAGGGGTAGGCATGGAGAGGGTCGGTGACGGAAGTCAAAGGGGGAGAAGGAAGGGGCTATGTGGAAGGGGTCGGCGAGGAAGGATCAGCATGGAAGTGGTCGGCGAGGGTTCGACGACGGAGGTCATAGGGGGAGAGGGAAGGGGGCTATAAGGAGGAGTCGACGAGGAGTGGTCGATCGTCGTGGAAAGGGGTCGGCGAGGAGGTCAGCGTGGAAGGGGTTGCCGGCATGGAAGGGGGTCGGCGTGGAGGGGGGATGGGTTAGGGTTTTTTTATTTGGGGGGGGGAAGGATATGATAGATCGGTTCTTTCCTCTTTTTTAGTGATTGGGTTTCGTTCGCTCGAGAGCATGTCGTGTGTTATAATGGTTATGGTTCAAATATCGGATATGTCGGTTTTTATGAAAAGATTGCACGATTTGATTCTCAAGTTATAAAAATACCACAAGTGCACGGTGCGTTGTAGAAATTCGATAAGTACGGATCGATCCATATGGAATGGATATCACGACGTTTGTTTTGAGTTAGAAAAAAATGAGCTGAATTTGGTTTTGTCACGTGGTTATAAAAAATACGATGTTTGAGGGAAAAGTTGATATTTACGGGATATTTAAGCTAAGATTTGGTAAATTGAATTGTTGCATTACCCCTAACTCTCATTCTTGATTCGAAACAGACATTTCTAGTTTCTACTTGAATTTTAAAAGCATGTCGTATCTAAACCGATTACAACGAATCGTTTAGGATACGACATCAAATCGGAGAAACAACAAAGTGCAAGGAAATTTAGATGAAATTAGGATGAAAAAACTAAATGTGGTTAGTAAGTATAGAACATATGCTTTTGTGGCTACATGCCCTTTCTATCTAGTTCCCTCCACTTAGTTAAATTTAACACTCTTTTCTACTTCAATCTCAATGTAACACAAATGATATGTAAAGAAAGAATATGATATGTGTTAAAGGTTGATTTTGCAACCATTAAAAACAATATATCCTATCAAGAAATAACACAATAAGCTGTAAACATTAAGCGATGAAGCTTATTAAGTGCAAAAGAATCAAGAATGAGGGGTTGGAAGGCAATCCATTCATCAAACTATCTAACCATTGCCTAAATAAAATAACTACACACATATCATTGTAAAAGTAAAGAGAGCGAAATATACAAATAAACACATGAGAAAATTTGCAAGAAAAGTAAGAACAAGAATACATAGAACCAATTGAACAAAATGAAGCTTTATTGAAGTTGCAATCCAAAATTCAAGCTAATGAGTTCAATTACCTAAATTTGACCTTACAATCACACAAGAGAAGTTGCAAGATAAAAGAAAGGCAAAAACTCAAACTTTCACTAGAGTTACAAGATACATCAAGTTTTTGGAAAGTATGGAAATGTACATAGTGTTTTTCTCTCAAGATGATCTGTTATTTATAGGTATTGTAAAAACAAAAGTTGAGTATAAAAATGAGTTGATGTGAACAATAGAAGTGCTTAGAAAAAAATGATACGAATTGGAGCTCATGGGACCACAAATTGCGGTCGAAATAAATAAAATTACGGCCAAAGCTTGAGTGGTGGGCCCCGTATTCTTGTGGTGATCTCATGTCATATCCATCATCTCTCTGACTTTGGTATTTCTTTTAACTGTCATCAGGTTAATATATGGAGAGGTTTGGAGAGAAAATTCAAGCTTCAAAAACATCACATCACAACTTTCCAAATCACTCATTACATACCCACTTGCAACACCACTTGCCCACTTGTACACTTGAGTTCACACTTGACTCATGGCTGGTTCATGCACTAATATAGATTTTATTAGTCTCTAAATTTAACCGCAAGTATACGGTGGTGCAATCGTAATATTTGAGGGTCGATCCACGAAGAGATGTGTTTACTTTTAAACTAAGTTAAAGAGTTAGATTTTTTTAAAAAGTGCAAATAAAAGTGGGTTTTTTATGAGAAGGAAAGCTATGGAGTTTTTTTTATTGTTTTATTTTCTAGGGTTGGTTTAAGAGATAGTTCTTCTTTTCTAGATCTATGTTTAATATATTTTCTATTAATTAAAACAAAAGTATAGATTATATTAATTAGATTTAAAAATAACCCGTCAATTATTAAAACATCATTTAGAAACTATATCAAACATATATGTTTTTAGTTAATTAAAAGTACCCAAGGTTTAATCTTCGATTAACTGTATTAAGTAGCTAATCTATACTATTATTTTATTGAATTAACCTAGAGACCTTTAATTACCTAAGTTGAATTTATTTTAATCTAATTCTTTTCTTACCGTCCCTAATTAGGTTTCTAGTTTGTCGAACCGTCATTAGCCTAATGAGTTTTTAGGTGTATCATCAATCCCTACATCTAATTCAAAGCGTCAATTATCTCTATAAAATCTAGTTTATATGATGAGAACATAAAAAGAAGGGAATTAAATCAAAAGAAACTTCATAAAATAAGTATAAGAAAAAAGAGTTTGAAAACATCCAACCACTAGAATTAAACAACACAAAACCCTAGAATGAAATTAAGTACTCGTCATAATTAATGATAAAAGAAGTTTTATTAATAATGAAATACTTACAAATATAATTGATCTCTCTATAGAAAACCCTAGGTTGAAGACAAGGAAAGAGGTGAGAGATATATGAGAGATATATGAAACCTTAAGGCTATACAAGTGCTTATATTGGGTTAAGGAAGATTGGAGAACAAGTAATAGAAAATACAAAAGAATCTACTTGCTAACAATTATGATAATATAATTTAATTTCTTTATTGGATATTGTTGCGTGCTTTCAGAATCTTCAAAAGACGAAACCATATATCTCATATTAATCTATGTGGAAAGACGATTGTGCCCATAAAAAAATTCATCGAACGGCCCATAAAAACTCTATGTGGAAAGCCAAATTTTGGCTTCGTGGCTCCAGATTTTTCTGTGATTTTATTTTCAATTTAGATGATTTTTGAGCTCATAAAATCTTGAATATCTCTCTGTATTTCTAAAGTTGCGTGGATCTCCGAATTATTCCCAAATGTAGTATATAATTAGGCATGTTGATTTGTTGCTTTTGATTTGATTTGGTTTCTCCAACTGATTTGTTGTTGTGATGATTGATTCACCTCTATTTGTTGCAACCTTTGCTGATTTGCAATAATATTCCCAAATTTGTAATAAATTTGCAAATTGCCTTTTGATTTTCTGAATAACTCCCTTAAGGCTCCATTGTACGCACGTAATCCTCATTTTATCACAATTTTCCGTTCTTTTGCATCCAAGCCCTGTAATCTGTGATAATTCACAAGAGATATCTGGAACATCGTAATATATAATAATAAAATGATAAATGGGGTAAAAAAATATACAATAAATTACACCAATCATGCACCATATTATTGTGTTCACACTTGAAAAAATAATGTTGGACCAGTTTAAATAAAAAATTGTGCACTCAAAATCTTCATGAATAATGAACGGTTCTCCGTTCCGGTGCAGTGTCAGCTTACAAATGTCATATCCGTGCAATTTGAGCGTGTTTTCAGTACTTTGTTATGAATACCTGTATTCTGTACTTATTAAGCAGACACTGGTTAATAGTACCGATATATCACAAAAAATGATAACAAATGAGCAGTATTGAAATATAGTTTTTCGTGACGAACAAATACCCCCAAACTTATCTTTTGCTTATCCTGAGCAAAACAAAATCCTAAGCTCACTTTCACAGGGAGCGCGATTGCACTGAGCCCGTGTAACAAGTCGTTTAATCTCTAGGTGTTCCTAGTAGGAAGAGTTCTGTCTCCTGAGGGTTTTCATCGGATTATACCCACAAAATTCCGTCAAGCTGGTATCATGAGAAAATAGTCAATTTTGATTCTAAGGTTTAGTATCAAGGTTTAAAGTTCTATCATCCTAAGTCAGAAACGTCGAAACCTTATTTTTTTTCACTTCTCACTTCTTATTTAACCTAAGATCCTATACGTCTTTACATGCTCGTGCGAATAGAGTCGTTACGTTTCAAAAACTTTGATTTAGAGTCTTTATGTAACAAATATGGACCATGCAAAACTTCAGAAGGATCATGCAAAGTTTGTTAAGACTTAAGTTTTTCTCAAGTTTCATTCTCCAGCTCAGTTTCACAACAGAATTTCTATCATTTTTAACAGAGAACTAAACTTTATTCTTCACTCCAACTATCACCTGATTTTATATCATACACACCCTCGTGAACGTGCACTCTTTATCTTCATATCTCCGTTAAAAAAATATTTTTATAGTAAAACTCGTTTTAAGCCAAGATTATTCTCACACAAAGAACCGTGGGGAATTTTAACCCGGAGAGAACATTTGCTTGACTTTATTTTAAATCAGACTTTCTAGATTTCATAGCGAGTTTTGGGTCAATGCACTAAAACCGGATTGTTTTAGGGCATTAGGTGTGAAAACACCCCAGCGTACTTAATTGCCCAAGTCATCTAGGACCAAAACAAAAAGACATATTTTATATGTGAAAACCTCAAAAGTAAAGCGAATGGAGATACAATTAATATTTTTTTTTTATTTTTAAGATTAAAGACGTGTTTGTGTAGATTGTATGTGTAATCACTCGAGAATCAAGATGAGTTATTTTTCAGACTTAGTCTCCATTACAGCTTCAATAATACCCTTTCATATCCTCCTTACTTTATGAACTATTCTAGATATTACTCATTTCAAATCAAACTTGTTTAATCCTGAAGAAATTTATCAATTTTCAAAAGTTTTAAGACATATCAAACTCATCATCTAATTCTCAAAACTCACGACACGTGTATTATGATGTAAAAACCTATATTAGCTATAGTTAAACTTAGAGAAGGGTTATTCTTTTTCAGGTTTTCAATTTCTAAAAATAGAATTTAGCTATTTCAATTTTATCAAATCAAACCATCGATATTTCAAATCTAAGTTTCCCTACTAGCTATCTTGACGACAATGTTTTTCTGGTTTTTTGAAAATATTTCAAATTTTTGTGTTTTGAATTTTTGTATATACAAAAAGAAAGGGAAATTCTAATAAATTTTTTTTCATTTTTCAATTTTTTGGGTACAATAAGCAAAATGTAGTACAAAATCAAATATGCAATGCAAACTACATGAAAATAAAGGAAATATAAAGGAAATGAAAATGCGGAAATGCAGGAAATATGCAAATGCAAACTACATGCTATATACATGGAAACACATCATTCTCCATACCCCCAAACTTGATTCGGGCAATGTCCTCATTGTCGTTTTGATTGTTCTTTCCCCTTTTTGCTTCCACTCGTTTCTTGGTGCGCTTCTTCAAGCTTATCGAGTTGCGCCTGCATTTTTTGCTATTTCTTCATCATGTGGCGGATATTGCAAAAAGTCATGCGTTGCAGGTCTTGCTCATTGTCTAGTTCTGGTTCGTTTAGAAGCACCTCCGTGGAATCTTCTGGCCCCGGATGCTCACCGGGATCCTCTCTCGTCCAATTATGCTGCTCATAATGGCTGCCCGTGTACCTCTGTGAGATCCTCTCTCTCAACTGGCCAATGTGGGTAAGAGAAAGCAAACCTATCGAAGACTTTCCAAGTCATATAATATTTTCAAATTTGGGTGATAGGGCCGGAAGCAAAGGTTTCTTCTGAGCAATTCCTTCCATTATCGTGCTAAATAGTTGAGTCACAATGCAAAAATACGGTCTTTATCCATCAAGCAATGAACGGTATGCCCCACACGATCCGAAAATAAGAAAACACGGCTATGACCCTTATTATTGCGGTTTACCCACCGACAAACCGCAAGTACATTTCTATACATTTGTGCAGGGTTGAGCCCCACATCTTTGAGCTCGATAAATTCACCTGTAATGACTCTAATTTCACTGTACGAAATTTTTTAAAATTAATATACAGAAAGGAGTTTGCAAGTCTGAGTACAAATTATAAATTTAATTTGTTCAAGAACAGCAAGAAAGAACTTGTAGCTCATTGGTAAAGCCTTGCACTGCTATGACGTAGCCCCTGTGTTTGAATCCCATCGGCCACATATTATTTTCTGAATTTTTATTTTAAACTTTTTGGACGCCCAAAAGTTTACATGTGCAATACACGTAAGAAATGAAAATAAAGGAAATCAAACATGTGTTAAATGTTGTATGAGCAGCCCAAGACACGTGGCACCAATCCCACCCCCATCCCCTCACACGTGGCCGACGAGTTTGCGGTTTGGGCCGGCACCGCCGGGCCCCCCATAGGGAATGCTCCCCATTCTCTGCAAAGCAGTCTCTTGGCCTACCCCCATTACCCCCATACTGTTTATTTTCTCTGCAATCATCCAGAGAATTAAAAAATAAGCTTTAAATCCAAATATTAATGCATTCTCTTCAATTCCAAAACCCTAATTCTATCCTATAAATACAACATCATACCCTAGACCTCTTCATTCTAAAATCTCTTGTCAAAAATTCTCAAAATTTCCTGAGTCAAAGAAGAGTACAAGTGGAGTTAGCCCAAGGTTACTTTCCGGCGAGGATTCGAGACGTTTTCGGCGACCCCGCGACTCCATGAAGCTACCAACTTCTTCATATTCCTCCCCTCTCTATTTCTAGCTTGTAAGTCTCACTTCTTATTCTATTCTCTCACCTTAAAATGATCTTTTTTCAAAACTTGTCGGAAGTGAAGTTATCCCGACATTCGATTCTAAAATTGTTAAAACCACAAATTATCTGAAGAATCACTCATCTATATCACTATATCTTGCTTAGTTATCATGAAATAAACATTGCGAACAACTTTCATCTTAAAATATCATGTTATGTACCTTTAATTTGCGTATTTCGTTTAAATACCATAAGCTTTACATATGACATCTTCTAAGTAATTAGCTTAGCATACCTTTAGAATATCTCACGAGGTAATGACCAACCTCTCACATACACACATCTTGACATAGCACGATTCGCTTGAAACCAATATCTTGTGGCAAAATACAACTTTTCAATAAAATACCTCAAACTATATAAAAACTCATTTTCTTGTAAATGGTACTTTAAATTCCTTGCGATTATGCCTCTACAACCCATTTTGGGGAATCCGATCGAGATGGTGTGGATTATCGTATATTCTCAGGACTAGTAGAGCAAGATGCAGACCTCTTCAAGGAGCATACGATCTCGATGGAATTTTTATACAATTTTTAAGAAAAATGAGGATTTCTATTTAATAATAAAAATTAATTTTTAATAATTATATAAATATTATCAAAACAAATATTTTTAAGATATTATTAAATTCCATGTTTTCCAAACAAAATAAAAGAATAACAAGTTTCATGAAAATACCATCAAGAATCAATACAAGTCAAACTTTACACAAAAATACCATGAACTATTCAAGATAGGTATTTATTCACTAGAATACCTCACTCTTTAAAAGTTACATCCATGAAAATCCTAAATATTATAATTAATTACTTGAGGTTTATTTTAAAAGTCTACTAAAAATATTTTTCATAAAACCCCCTTAAGTTATATAAAATTACATTAAGGAACCTAATAAATATAGATTTAAGCGGGACCAATTCTCTTGAGCCTCTGGGAGCCAGAGAAAGTGGGTGCTTGCCTATTTAAGGTAGAAAACTAAAACGGGGTTATCAATGGTAATTATCTTGGAAAAAAACACAAATCCTGCCGTCCATGTGCAGCAGTTACCGATAACTCCCAAACCTAATTCAGGATCCAGTTCCGTTTAAAGTGTCTGACTCAATCTGAGTCTCAGTCTAATTTGAATACAATCCAAACATGAATCCAACTATAACTCCAATTCAACATGAATCCAATATATCTAACATGAACACTTGAACTTGAACATGAACAATATCAACACGACTTGACTTGACCGAACCATGGATATATCTTGAACTTGACTACATGACTACCGTTTATATCCTGAATCAGTTTAGATGAACAACTTATACCATGGTCTCGGCAAGTCTTGTAACTACAAATCATTATAATGAATACAATATGCATTACGGGGTTTTAAAGGGGTAGACTGGTACGGAATGTGTTAAAAGTGGCACGATGACGGTTACTAAAAGACACCTACATGAACATCCTGTGCCGTTGTCTCGTGGGTTTTGACGGGGCCTTGTACTTACATGTTACCTTAGTCCACGGAGCAAGTTGGACTCCTCTTGTATACACTGACACATTTTGTACCAAGTTACAAACAACCACGCTAGCATAACAAACACATAAATTACCGGCTCTACTCTCTTTACCTGTCTATTTCTATTCTATCTCTTGGGACTTACCGAGCGATTGTTCGCTGACGACATTCCTGTTTCTTTTTTTCTTTTAGAATGTTGTCAGAAGCACTCGACTCTCAGGAGATCGAGCCCAGCCAGGAAGATTTGGAGTAGTTTGCAGAGGAGCCAGAGTTCTAGTTTCTACTTGTACTTACTTTACTTTCAGTCCATATGCCATTGTTTAGGCACCGCTTTCTTTCATTGTACTTTACTTTTCAGTTGTATGTAAAGAATGAATATCAATAAAAAGTTGATGTTTATTTATATCTATTGTCTTTTTTTGTGCTTTACATTTATATTGCTTATTTGCGCTTAACGTGTTTATTTCTAAGTAAATACGTCGCGGCCTCGCCACGTCTACTTCCCTGTACACTGGGAAGCGGGGCGTAATAGGTTTTGTTGGTGGCCCATGCATGTCAGTTTTGCATGGAAACCTACATAACCAGGCAGGATCAGTTCTGCATGTAATCCTGAGCAATATATCACAAGAACTATAAGAATCATCAACTATACATTCTTTATATTTCAATTCTTTGAATCTATCATAACCCTATTTTTCTTTTAAGGTTATGAATTCCCCAAACAACACAAGCACTAACGTGAATGGAAACACCCCACCTCCTCTACCACCATCACCTACCATAGAAGATCCTATCAACGAGCAGACGGTACTGCTTGAGGCGATAAAGAGCCTCTGGGAGGGACAACAGCAGCATATTGCTATCTTATTGCACCGCTCAGAATCTGAGGCACTCGGAGTGAAGCAATCCCGGGTATTGCACCCTAAGAACTTTTCTGGGAAAGAGAGCCCCCTGGAGGCAGAATAATGGGCTCAGTCCATCGAAGACGATCTGGAAACAACACAAGTGCCAGAGATCGCTTGGGTGAGAGTTGCGAAGCTGCAACTCATAGATAACGCCAGAGTATGGTGGAAAGCGGAAGAAAGCCGTCTTGCCCAGCCGATTGAATGGAGGACTTTTTGTGAGATGTTCGACGTGAAATATTATTCCGGGACTGCCCGTTTTGACATGGAGCAGCAATTCATCCATCTGCAACAAGGTTCAATGTGAACCAAATCTGTGGATGAATATGATACTGAGTTTACCATGCTCAGTAGGTAAGATATGTCTCAATATTCAAATTTCCTTATAACACATACTACACTGCTAACACGAGACCGTAACAGGTTTGCGACACATCTCATACCGACTGCTGAGATAAGAGCACGACGATTTCAGCAAAGGTTGGACCCGGAGATCCAAGTTGCTTTAGCTATAGGGGATTTCCCAACCCATGATCTTTCTCTGAAGGTTGCCCGAAGATTTGAGGCAGTTGTAAAGAAGAAGGGCAGACCTTAATCTGCCGGTGTGAAACGCCCTGCCACTCAGATGGCAGGAGGAGCCTATTCCAGGCCACCGTTTGTACCCAGGAGACCGGGAGTACCATTTAACCGGCCCAGTCCAGACTTTTGATTCTATTGCAAGAGGAATGGACACCTGGCGAAGGATTGCAGGCATGCTAACCGCCTATGTTTAGTTTGTGGCGTATCTACTTATGCCATTGGAGATTGCCCACATCGTCTCACCCCAGCTCCCGCATCCCTACCAGCAATCACCTACCCGCAACGGCCAGCTATTCAGGCTTCTACACCCCGTCTTGCTCTCCCAGTTCCACCTCTTCGTGGACCTCCTGCACAGCCTACTCTTCAGTTTCATCAGGCTCAAAGGAACATGCCTTAGGGACAGAGGAACAGACAGAGGAATGTGCCTCTGGCAAGGAGGAATGTACCTCTGGTAAGGAGGAATGTACCTAGGTGACAGACTTTCACAATAACTGTGGAAGAAGCTGAAGCCACTGGCTAAGTCATCACTGGTAACTTCAAATCTTTCAAACCTTTTCAATAATTGTATACATCCCTATATTTTTTTCCTATACCTAAACATATCCCACACAACTTAGGTACAATCTTAGTAGCCTTCCTACCTGCCTTAGCACTCTTCGACACTGGAGCATCACATTGCTTTATGTCGCAACGGTTCGTTCGAACTCATGCGATTCCAATTAAACCGCTCGTATCCAGCTGGAATGTCAGTTCAGGGAACGACATTCTAAAGGCAACGATGGGATACGACGTGTGTCCAGTGGTCGTCTGCAGCAGAGAATTTTATGCAGACTTTAAGGTGCTGGACATACCAAACTTCGATGTAGTCTTGGGTATGGATTGTCTAGGAACTTTCTTTGCTACCATTGACTGTCGTCAAAGGAGGGTAGTGTTCGAGATACCAGATCATTCGGTCTTTTATTTCAAAAGTGGAGACCGTACCCTGGAACCTAGCACCTATAAAGCTAAACTAAGGAAGGCAGTGATTGCAATAACACAAGTTGAAGAAGACAAGCCAGAAGTAGTTCGAGAGTTCGAAGACGTATTTCCTGAAGACATCTCAGGTTTGCCTCCCGATCGAGGTCTTGAATTTAGTATTGACTTAGTACTGGTGCACAACCGGTGATCAAGGCACCATACCGCTTAAGTCCTGAAGGATTGAAGGAGATCCGTACTCAGCTGGATGAACTTCTGAAGAAAGGATGGATTCGTCACAGTACTTCAAGTTGGGGATCTCCAGTTTTTCTTGTGAAGTAGAAGGAAGGTTCATACAGAATGTGCATAGACTACCGAGCTCTGAACGAAGTCACGATAAAGAACAAGTATCCACTACCGCACATCGACGATCTGTTTGATCAGCTAAGTGGGTCTTGCATTTTCTCAAAAGTTAGATTTTCGTTCGGGTTATCATCAGGTAAACGTAAAAGAGTCTGATATTCCGAAAATGGCATTCGGGACTCGCTATGGTCATTATAAGTTTCTCGTGATGCCATTTGGAGTGACCAATGCACCAGCCATATTTATGAATCTGATGAACCAAGTTTTCCGAGAGTACCTAAATAGGTTTGTTGTTGTTTTCATCGACGACATCCTGGTGTATTCAAAGAATCGAAAAGAGCACGCTGAACATTTGAGGATTGTCCTGGAGACTTTGCGACAGTATCAACTCTATACCAAGTACAGCAAGTGCGAGTTTTGGCTAGATCAAGTCGGATTTCTCGGACATATCATTTTGGGTGAAGGAATCTCTATGGATCTAGCTAAAGTATAAGCAGTAAGCGAATGGTTGACAACAAAGACAGTGAAGGACATTCGAAGTTTCTTGGGATTAGCAGGATACTACCGAAAATTCATAGAAGGCTTTTTGAAAATTGCAACACCCCTGACCAAGCTCACATGTAAAGATGAAGTATTCATGTGGTCAGAAGTATGTGGACAAGCTTTTGTATAACTCAAGTCAAGATTGATATCAGCACCTATCCTCGTAATACCGGATCAATCTGAAGGATTCATTGTGCATGGCGATGCATCCGGTAAGGAATTAGGATGTGTTCTACACCAGCATGGAAAAGTTGTAGCTTATGCATTAAGATAGCTGAAAGTTCATGAGCGCAATTATTCAACGGATGATTTGGAGTTGGCGGCCGTTATCTTTGCACTTAAGATTTGGCGTCATTATCTTCATGGAGAACGGGTAGATATATAAACAGACCACAAAAGTCCGAAGTATATGTTTACTCAGAAAGAATTGAATATGCGGCAGAGAAGATGGCTAGAACTTATGGTGAACATCGACATCAACCTACAATATTATCCAGAGAAGGTGAATGTAGTTCCTGATGCACTTAGTCGCCAACCACTATCAATGAATCTCATCGCATAATGGAAACTTCAACAGGAATTGCACAGGATGGAGATAGAAGTGATTATGCCAGGTAATACTTCAAAGTTGATGAACTTACAAGTTCAGTCTACTATTGTCAATCAGATCAAAGCAGCTCAAGCAAGTGATGCCAAGTTGCAAAAGATCAAAGAACAAGTAGAAAGTGGACTTAGAACAGACTTCATCATCCATGAAGATGGATCTTTGAGATACAGAAGTAGATTGTGTGTACCACAAGGATCTGTTCGGGAAGAGTTGATGAAGGAAGCCCACAACTCTCCATACTCAGTGCACCCTGGTGGTAAAAAGATGTACAAATATCTATGGAAACATTACTGGTGGCATGGAATGAAGTGTGAAGTGGCTAGAAGCGTAGCCAAGTGCTTGGTGTGTCAGCAAGTAAAGGCTGAACATCACATGACTGCTGGTTTACTTCAACCGTTGCCTATTCCAGAATGGAAGTGGCAACACATCACCATGGACTTCGTGACTGCACTTTCTCACAGTACGAAAGGTAACAATGCGGTATGTGTTATCGTGGATCGACTCACAAAGTCGGCTCACTTCATCCCATTTCGAGTTGGCCAATCTATCGAGACACTAGCAAAGAATTACATGGAAGAAAGTTAATTTAAGTAAGATTTAACTCTTCATAGTGTAATATTTCTGATACCCATGAACTCATGCAGGAGATCATGAGATTACATGGAGTACTGATTTGCATTGTCTCCGATCGTGACACCAAATTCCGATCGTAGTTTTGGCAGAGTCTGCAAGCTAGCCTGGGAATGAGTCTGAACATTAGCACAGCTTATTATCCATAAACAGATGGTCAGTCTGAGCGAACGATTCAGATTCTTGAAGATATACTAAGAGCGTGCAAGCTAGACTTCGGAGGATCATGGGAAGATCACCTACATCTTGTGGAGTTTTCATACAACAACAGCTATCTGGCGAGTATTGGTATGGCACCTTTCACAGTGCTTTATAGAAAAAAGTGTCGTTCACCATTAAGTTGGGATGACATCGGAGATCGGGAACTCCTTAGACCAGAGATGATCGTAGCAACTGTGGACGTAGTTCGCACGATCAGGGAAAGAATGCGCATAGCCCAAGACAGACAGAAGTACTGGGCTGATGCAAAGCGCCGATACCTGGAGTTCCAGCCGGGAGATCATGTGTTCAAAGCAAAACAAATTCAAAATTTTTAATATATATATATATATATATAATATTATCACCCTCTTTTCTTTTCACTTTCTTAAGATGGATAACCCAAACCGATCAACTCTTGGCGAGCTTTGCTATAAACAACCAGATATTTCTTATTATCGTTACTGCTTTGGTACAAATTCTGACCCCACCATTTCTTTAAGGGATAGGATAGAACGCGCTAGAAATAACAGTTGGACAACTCACTCAAATTTCTATAGATCGTGTAAAATTTCAACACCTTCTTATATTGATAATCCTTTTAAGATTAGTGAGGAAACTTCTAAACCCATGTCCATTGCTGAGTATATTGCAAGGGCCCGTAGCCAAAGTTTCATACCTTTCACTTCTCCAAAACGGTTTGGACAACAATCACAATCATTTCCATATGGAAATGTTGATACTCCTTTTGAAGCGAATTTGGCAACTTCTAAACCCATGACCATTGCGGAGCAAATTGCAATAGCCAGTCGCCAACAATTTAACCAATCTCAAATTTCTTCACATCACAATATTGATCCTAATCCTAGCTATGAAACTTGGATACAACCTTCTAACTCTTATCAACAGTACCAAACTTTCATACGCTATCATGCTGATACTTCTCTTGAGGCTAATGTAGCAATTTGTAAACCCATTTCTATTGCGGAACATATTGAACTTGCCCGTAGCCAACAATTAAACACATTCCAACCATACTCAATTTCTGCACCTTATGTAGACAGTGCTTCTGAACATCAATTAGAAAGTTCCACGGTTTAAAGAGAATCTTTCATTGAAATTTCTTCACAAAGCATATCTAGTCTTGAAGTAGAGTTGTAATTGAGTAGTAAGAAAGAACCTGGGATCCCTCAAAGTCAAATCAGAACCAATTCTTTTGATCTCGATACCTTTAATCCTGAACCCCAACTGAATATATTTGATGATAAACCGCTTAATAATCTAGTTAATGAGGTGCCCGAGAATAACATGTTTGACTTTTCCAATCGTGGGTGTGAAAGAGAGTATTACACCATTCCAAATCAAACCGATCCTTATCCGACTACACTTGACATTTCAAACCTTTCAATTCTATCAAGTGAACCTAGTGATCCATCAATTAAGGATAATATAATTGATGAATTTTAATGAACTATTCGTTTGATTTGACTGAAGGTGTTAGTGAGATCGGTGATGAGAATATCTTTGAAGATAAACTCGCTATATTGGATGAGTTGAATTCTCTGACCCATCATGTTCCTTCCATTAAATGCGAACATCTTCCTATACATTTAACCAATTCTATTCTTACCACCAACCTATCAGATATGCAAAACGATATTCATCCTTCATCTCCCACATCTGCCGATTCCACTAACATGGATATAGATTCTTTTCTTTCGGATGAGATCATCATTCAGAACATCGATGACAATTTTGAAAATATTTTTGCCGAAGAACTCGCGTTCCTTGAAGATTTGGGTGTTGTGATGAATCAAACTCCACTGGAAATTCGTGCGCCTCATTTTGAGGCCGAAAAAGTTGAACCACCACCCCTTCTTCTATTCACATATGAGAAGGAGACTATTCCATCCATTCCTTATCTTTTACATTCTCGTTTTCATTCACCATCACTTTTTTGTCTCTACCAATCAAGACGTAAATCCTTTTGATTACACATCTTCTCTTACCCCACTTCATCTCTTCTCGTTACTCTCATTTCTATTTCTTCTACTCGAGATATGATACAACCTCCATTTTTATACAGTCTCGAATCTTCTTCATGTCCATCCGTTACACTATCTTCTACCAACCATGGTCTTACCTTGATAAAATATTTGAATGGTTGGTTTTAACTTTTGGTCTTTGTAAAGCTTTATGTAGACCGATAATATTTACCCCATCTCTTATGTTGAATTTTAATGAAAACACTGTTTTACTCAAGTTTTGGGGGAAAGAAGAAAAATATTTTTAAAATGGCTTTTGAAAGAAAAGAAATTTTTACACGATTGTGAGCCAAGAACAAGTTTGGGGGAGGATTTACTTGTCATTCACTGTTAACGCCTTCTTTATACCATCTTATTGAACTGTTCTTTGCAGTCTTCAGGTTTTGAACTCACAGGAAAATATCAGTGATGACACTGCTGCAAACAAGTTTGGGGGGATGGTTTGTATGGATAGTTTGTATATATCCACGCATCATATGTAAATATTGTATTGCATTTATAAATTTTGAAAATAAAAGTAAGAAAAAAAAATACACATGAAAGATGGGAAGAGATTTAAGAAATGCAAGAAAATTAGATATTTTAAAACATAGCTAGTAATACGTAGTCATGAGCTGTTGTCCCAAGGGTTAGTGAGATGAAGAAATCACAAGTTTGCGGACAGAAATATGTCTGAAAAATAGCCTCTATTCTTGAGTCCAAATTTCTGAATGTTGATACTCTACTATATGCACTTGCACACATCTTGAAATTTGGGATAGTAGAAAATACCTTGAAATACTCTTGTCTAAAATCCTTAGTATGAATGAAAAAAATATAAATTAACAAAATATAAATGACACATAAAATATAAAAGGTGAAGAAAAATGAACACTGGTTTTGTAATTATTTAAGGCAACATAAAAAAAATATAGCGAGGGTGTCTTATCACCGAATGCCTTAGACCAACTGGTTTGGGAGTCACTGCTAAGCTATAAATGTTGAAAGACTAAGATATTATTAATTATACCTTAATAAGTGAGCACATTCGGTAATCGGTTGGTTAGTACCTCAAGAAGTATGAACAGTCGCATGAAGAATGTGTGAGCAAATCCATCTAAAACATCACCGACTAAAAAGTACTAAGGAATATGGATAAAGGGTATGATAGCTTGAATTGAATTCTCTAAGTATAGGGATGTTTTTTACACACACGTAGGGGTATAAGATCGATATTTGGAGGAAAGGTAGGGAGGAAGACTAAATACGAAGTTTTATTAAGGGATGATGTGATTTCAGATATCTTTTCAAGACCATTAAGATAGGGCTCATGACAACTTAAAAGTTAGTGTAGTTCGAAACTCTTAGTTTCAAGTTTTTTTTATGTTGCTTATCTTTGTATGTAATTTATATCTTTTCTTTTATTTTGGGATTTTATGGGTGTAATCCGCTGAAAACTCTCAGAAGACAACACTCCTCCTACTATGGACATGAGAGATTTAACGGCTTGTTGTACGAGCTAAGTGCAATCATGTTGCTTACGAAAGTGTGCTAGGTTTTTCTTTTTCTTTTTAATAAATAGTTTGCTCGGGAAGATCAAAGATAAGTTTGGGGGTATTTGATCAGTCAAATTTATTGCACCTTTGTATGGATATTTTCCCTATTACTATTAATTACTAAAATGTGTTATTTGTAAATACAGAACATATGCTGGTTTATTTGCAAAAAGACTATTGCCATATGTTTCTTAATTTATAATTAATATAATTGGGAAATATATACATATCATATTTAAATAAAATATTCATGAGATTATTTATTATTAAAATATACATATCACATTAAATATTCTTAACCAATATTCTTAAGATATCATATCTGTAGGGTGTTTTTCGTCACCCCATTGGGATGGGAATACGCGCGCGCTTGACAGGTGTATACTACAGATTCCCCCTGCCTAGGGTAGGCCGGGGTTTATTGATTGTGGGGATCCGAATCTCCGGCAGCTGCGGACTAAGCCGCCGTTAATTACCCCTCGCCTTTGGGGCGAGAGAACCTCCGATTAACGGGTTAAACTGGTCATGCGAATTCAATGTGCAGTGTACGTGTGTTGTGTTTTGAAAGAGGGGTTTGGATATATAGGGAGCCACGCAGAGTTTTTACGGGGGTTCCGCTACCCGGATAGAGGGCTGGGGGTCAAGGGGGCTAGCAGCCCCCTTACGGGGTGCGGGGCAGCGCCCCGTTAGAATTTTTTTTCTAATAGGGACAGTGTCGTAGAGTATGTGTGTATGTACATATGTATATATATGTATAGATATACATGTATATATATAAAAAGGGGAAAAGACATCCAAAGGATGCGTGGGGGCAGCACCTTGGACGCTGTGCGCCTAGGTGCTGTGCGCTCAGGCGCTAGAGTGCCACGTGTCGGCACGTGGGCGCTCTACCTTGAGCGCTGGGCGCCTGAGCGCAAGCGCGCCACGTGTCAGCACGTGAGCGTTTTGCGCTTCAGCGCCTGACGCTCGAGCGTAAGTGCACCACGTGTCGGCATGGGGGCGACTTGCGCTGGAGCGCTGGGCGCTGGAGCCCTGGGCGCTGGAGCGCAAGTGCGCCACGTGTCGGCACGGGGGTGACTTACGCTCGAGCGCTTGTGCTGGAGCGTAAGCGCGCCACGTGTCGGCACCGGGGCGACATCCGCTCGAGCGCTTGCGCTTGAACGCAAGCGCGCCATGTGTCGGCACGTGGGTGCTTTGCGCTCGAACGCTGAGCGCTTGAGCGTAAGCGCGCCACGTGTCGGCACGTGGGCGCTCTGCACTTGAGCGCCGGCGAGAAAAAGAGGCTTTTAGCCTAAAAAAATTTCTCGGAAGAGAAATCAGAGAGGAGTTAGACTCTGAGTGTGTTTTTTTTTTGGGTTTAGTGAAAGATGTTCTTCATCTTCCTCCTCTGTTAGCTGGATCTTGAAGATCAAGAGATATGGGATTTTTAAAAATCTCTTCTTTTTGAGATCTAATGGAAGATCTGAGTTCCTCTTTATGGGTTTTGTGGTGAAAAACTAATTTGTTTTATACAAAGAAGAGTAAAACTCTTGATTTAATTCAAGAGAAAAAGGAAGGTTTTGGAATCTTGAAGAAGGAGAAAAGATCTCAGATCTGAAAAATTTTGAGAGAGAGAGAAAAGTTATTGAGATATTTCATTATCTTTGCCTTTATAGGCTATACACTTTACACATAGCCCCTTGGGTTTCACAAAATGGCATTTTGCCCATCCCATGGCTCATGTGCCATTTCTTTTTGCACATAAGCCATGGGCTTTACAAAAATTTGGCTTTATGCCTATTTTTCTTACATTTATCCATAAAATAAAATAAAAGGAATACAACAAAATTATTTATTACAAAGTTTTTATCTTAGAGTGGGGGGAGGCCGTCCGCTTCATGTTCGGGCTCGACCCGGGCATGGGCCCACTGGATCTGGGCTTGGGCCCACTTGGCTTGGGGTTGACATTAATTTTGACTTGGTCAACCGGGGTGTAAATTTTTACCCCAACAAATTGCCCCCCATCAATAAATGCACGCCACATATGTGGGTCGTGTGCATGAAATTGATGGATCTTCTTTTACTTGGAGGCGACCTGATTTGGTTCCCGCTTTTTAGGAAGCTGGCACTGCCCTTTTTACGACATGGACGGTCATTGCTTGATATGTCTCCGAGACGGAGTGTCCGTGATAGACGTTTCCCTGGCCCGGAGTGATCTGGTTCCCGCTTTGTAGGAATCCTGCGCTGCACTTTTTACGACATGGACGGTCAATGCTTCCCTTTTAGCGACTTGGACGGTCGATGCTGCCCTTTTTGCGACTTGGACGGTCGGTGCTGCCCTTTTTGCGATGTGGACGGTCGATGCTGGCCTTTTTACGACTTGGACGGTCGGTGCTGCCATTTTAGCGACGTGGACGGTCGATGCTGCCATTTTAGCGACATGGACGGTCGATTCCGCCCTTTTTGCGACATGGACGGTCGTTGCTGCCCTTTTAGCAGCGTGGACGGTCAATTCTTCCCTTTTAGCGACTTGGATGGTCGGTACTTCCCTTTTTGCGACGTGGACGGTCGGTTCTGCCCTTTTAGCGACGTGGACGGTCGGTGCTGCCCTTTTAGCGACGTGGACGGTCGGTGCTGCCCTTTTAGCGATGTGGACGGTCGGTGCTGCCATTTTAGCGACATGGACGGTCGATTCTGCCCTTTTTGCGACATGGACGGTCGTTGCTGCTCTTTTAGCGACGTGGACGGTCGATTCTGCCCTTTTAGCGACTTGGATAGTCGGTGCTGCCCTTTTTGCGACGTGGACGGTCGGTTCTGCCCTTTTAGCGACGTGGACGGTCGGTGCTGCCCTTTTAGCGACGTGGACGGTCGGTGCTTGATTTGACTTGCTCCGCTTCTTGCGGTGTCGAGATTGGATTCTGATTTGCTCCGCTTTCTGCGGTGTCGGAGTGGAAGTTGACTTGTTGATTTTGATTTGGGTTGACATCAGCATCGCTATACTAGAATATGGTACCAGGAGCGAATCATCATCTGTCATTGAGAGGATTTTGGGATTTTGGTTTTTTTATTATTATTATTTTTTTATTTTTTTGGTGGGACTTTGAATATGGTCTCACCGGTAGGACTTGGGAGAGGTTGGGATTGTTTTACGCCCGTGGATTGTATACGGTTTTGCAGGATGTATGATCCAGACCGTAGGGCCGGAAAAATTTCGGGACTTTATCGGTGTCTGCATCGCTGCACTGGAATATGGTACCAGGAGCGACTCATCATTCGCCGTTGGGATATGAGATTTGGAATTTGGTTAGCGTCTGCATCGCTGCACTGGAGTATGGTACCAGGAGCGACTCATCATTCGCCATTTGGGGATTGGGGAGCGATGGCTTAGGAGACAGGTTTAGATCTCTATCGCCTAAGGCTTTTCAATTTTATGGGTCGTGAGGGTCCCATAAAAGCATTTTCTCCCTACGAGTCGTAAGGATCCCGCAGGTGTATTTTCTCCTTAGGAGTCGTGAGGACTCCTAAGTGTGTTTTTCCTTTATGAGTCGTAAGGATCCCACAAAGGTTTGTTCTCCTCATATATCGTGAGGACACATGAGTGGGTCTTATCAATGGAGCATCATTTCTAAAGCGGAGACCAGCCGCGTAACTGGTGATTACGGTGGGGCATGGGTATGATGAGAATTATTTAAGCCCATGGATTGTATATGATGGTCAACTTGGGGACCCACCGTAGGGCCGGAGAATTTTGAGAAATTGGATTTTGGTTGGCGTCTGCATCGCTACACTGGAATATGGTATCAGGAGCGACTCATCATTCGCCGTTTGGGGACTTGGAATTTGGATCTTGTTTAGCATCAGCATTGCTGCACTGGAATAATGCCAGGAGCAACTCATCATTTGCCTTGGGAGGACTTGGGATTTGGGTTTTTGGTCGACATCAGCACCGCTAACACTGAAGCGAAATGCCAGGAGCGACTCATCATTTACCGTTGCCCGTTGGGGAACGATGGCTTAAGAGACAGGTTTGGGTCCCTATCACCTAAGGCTTTTCAATTTTATAGGCCGTGAGGGTCCCATAAAAGCATTTTCTCCATACGAGTCGAGAGGATCTCGTAGGTGTATGTTCTCCTTAGGAATCGTGAGGATGCCTAAGTGTGTTGCTCCTTTGTGAGTCGTAAGGATCTCACGCAGGGGTTTTCTCCTCATAAGGTCGAGAGGACTTTGCAAGTGTATTTCATCTCTTTTCACGAGTTTGCGCCCTTTCGGGTTTTCACAAACTCGCCGGTAGTCCTGCTGTTTTTACTCACGGAGCCCTTTCGGGTTTTCATCCGTGCCCGTTTTGCTTGTGGACATACCCTTCTTTTTTTTCTTTTTCTTTTTTTCTTCTTTTTTTTTCTTCTTTTTTCTCGCTAGTGGGACTTTAAAAGTAGTCTCACCGGCAGGATTTGGGAGAGATAGGGGTCATTTACGCCCGTGGATTGTATACGGTTTTTGCAGGATGTATGATCCAGACCGTAGGGCTGATGTGCTCAATTCGCCTGCGACTTGGAGCATTCACGT
Organism: Agapanthus africanus; assembly: GCA_030015575.1. Taxonomy (NCBI): domain Eukaryota; kingdom Viridiplantae; phylum Streptophyta; class Magnoliopsida; order Asparagales; family Amaryllidaceae; genus Agapanthus; species Agapanthus africanus. The sequence continues at coordinate 913,611,419 of CM057337.1, forward strand.
GTAGTATTTCTTGAGATATCGGCCATTGATGGGTGGCATGGGCCTTTCTCCCTCAGCACTTATTAGTTGGTAGGATCCTCCGTCGAACACTTTCTCGATGACGTATGGTCCTTCCCAGTTTGGCTCGAATTTTCCTTTGGCATGTCGATTGGGGATGATCGGTCTTTTGATGACCAACACCAATTCACCTTTCTTGAAAGCGCGGAGACAGGTTATCTTGTCATAGGCCCGTGACATTTCGGCTCGGTATAGCTCCAGATTTTGCTGCACCGCGAGCCTCTTTTCTTCGAGGGCATCGAGCTCTTCAAGTCGAAGGAGCATGTTTTCCTCCTCCGTCAACTCGTACTGAACGACCATTCTTAAGCTTGGCACTTCGACTTCGATGGGGAGGACCGCCTCCACTCCGAAGAGCAATGAGTATGGAGTGGACTGAGTTGGAGTACGGTGCGTGGTACGATATGCCCACAACGCCTCGTGAAGTTTGAGATTCCAGTCTCTCTTGTTGGCTGAAGCATTTTTCCTTAGGAGCTTGTGAAAGAGTCTTATTGAAGGCTTCGGCTAGCCCATTGGCTCTTGGATTATAGATGGAGGAATATCTCCAGTCTATCTTATGCTGAGTAGCGAACCTTGAGACATTGAAGCTCTTGAAAGAAGGCCCGTTGTCAGAAATGATTCTTCTTGGTGTACCAAAGCGGTATAGAATATTATGCTAGAAGAATGTCAGAATATCTTTTGTCTTGACCTGTTTTAGCAGGATAGCTTCAGCCCATCTGGAGATGTAGTCTGTTGCGGCCAGTATGAACCGGTGGCCCCTAGATGACGGAGGATCAATTGGGCCAACAATGTCGGTGCCCCAGACTTCGAAGGGCCATGACGCCACCGTAGGATGCAACGGATTGGGATGCTTGTGAATGAAATCACCATGGATTTGGCAGATCTGACATTTCTTTGCATGCTCTCCGCAATCCCGTATCATGGTGGACCAGTAATACCCAAGCCGTTTGATTTGAAGTCGCATCTTGGGGCCAGATTGGTGAGCACCGCAAACGCTCGAGTGAACATCTTTCATGACCATTTGGGCTTCGGCTAATGACAGACACCTGAGCCAGAGTTGGTCATATGACCTGCGGTATAACGTGTCATTTACAAACACGTATCGGAGAGCTCTTTTCTTCAGCTGAATCCTCGCAGATTTTTCTTCGGGCAGCTTGTCGTATCGGAAGTACTCTGTGAAGGGTTCCCTCCAATCGGGCTTGTCTTGGATGATCGAAGCTTCTTCGGCAGGACTGCTCTTCTGTTCCGCGCTTTCCTCTTCTCGTAGAGAGACTGGGGGTAGAATTTGCCGGCTCCTGACCGTGATCAGAATTTCGTCCATGTCAGGATCAGCCAGCTCCTTGGCTAAGCGAGCGAGTATGTCGGCTTTTCCATTCAACGCTTTGGGGACTCTCATTAGTTCAATGTGAGTGAACCGTTTCATGAGTTCCACCACCCGGCCTCTGTACCGTGCTAACTCGGGTTTGTATATCTTATAGTCGCTGCTTACTTGGTTGACGACAAGCTGGGAGTCACCGTAAACCCGTAGCCGAAGGATTTCCATTTCTATGGCGAGTTCCAAACCAGCCAGCAGAGCTTCATACTCAGCTTCATTGTTTGTCCGAGGCTCGGTGAGAGCAAAAAAACACCGTAGGGTTCCCATTGATGGCGTGATAAACACCAATCCTATCCCCTCTTTTACCTCGGGACGCTTGATTTGCCGGAGCTCCTTATTGATGAGGCCCCATCGAAGTAGAGCTCCCAACATGGCTCATATTCCTCGAGGTGCAGCACTTGTTCGTCGGGTAACTCAAAATTTAGCGGCAACCCTTCTGGTATGGGATGAGCAGCGAGAAATTCTGCAAGAGCTTGCCCTTTTACTGCTTTCTGAGGGGTATAAACTATGTCAAATTCGAGTAGCATGACAGCCTATCTTGCCATTCTGCCGGCTAGGATTGCTTTGGTCATCAAGTGTTTGAGCGGGTCGCCCTTGGAGATCAGCATAACCCGATGAGCGACCAAATAGTGCCTCAGCTTCTTTACAGCAAATATTAGAGCCAGGCATTGCTTTTCGATTGGGGAGTAGTTGTGTTCCGCCCCGACTAGAGTTCGACTGAGGTAGTAGAGGGCATTTTCTTTTCCCTCCTCGTTATTCTGGGCAAGGAGCGCACCGAGTGACTCATCCAGCGCGGCGGTGTAGAGAATCAGCGGTTTATTTGGAATGGGAGCGGCCAGCACTGGAGGGTGCAACAAGTATTGTTTGATGCTTTCGAACGCTGCTTGACATTTGGCATCCCAGATAAAAGGAGCTCTTTTCTTCATGAGCTTTGAGAAGGGCCTACACCTTCCCGATAAATTTGAGATAAACCTCCGTATATAAGCAAGCTTGCCTTGAAAAGATCTTAGCTGCGTCAGACTCTTCGGAGGGGGCATCTCCATGATGGCCTTTATCTTTGATGGGTCAACTTCGATCCCTCGATGTCGGACTATGAAGCCCAGGAATTTTCCCGATGACACGCCAAAAGTGCACTTCAGAGGATTCATCTTCAGATCATATTCCCTCAGTCTGGTGAGAACGGTCCTGAGATCTTGGATATGATCGGCCTTGGCTTTAGTCTTGACGAACAGATCATCAACATAGCATTCGACGACTTTATGGATTAGGTCATCAAAGATATTAGTCATTGCCCTTTGATATGTAGCACCTGCGTTCTTCAGTCCGAATGGCATTACCTTGTAGCAATATATTCCGATCGGGGTTCGAAATGCTGTGTGCTTCTTATCCTCAGGCGACATCTTGATCTGATTGTATCCAGACGAGCCATCCATAAAGGTGAACAGCTCGTAATTTGAGGTGTCATCGACCATCATTTCCATGACCGGTAGCGGAAAGTCTTCTTTAGGACATGCCTTGTTGAGGTCCCTGAAATCGACATAAACTCGGATCTGCCCATTTTTCTTCTTCACTGGGACTATGCATGCGATCCGGTCCGCATATTTCTCCTCCCTGATGAAGCCAGCATCGATGAGCTTCTTGGTTTCCTCGATGACCTTTTCTTCTAGTTCCCTTCTCATTCTTCGAGGAGCTTGCTTGACTGGCTTAGCATCAGCAGATATAGCCAGCTTATGCACGACCACTTTAGGGGAAAGGCCAGGCATTTCTTTGTATGTCCACACGAAGCAGTCGATGAACTCATGCAGCAGGGCAATTATCTGCGCTTTCATTTCCTCTGACAAGAGCGAGCTGTTGTAGGTCGGCCTTGGATTATCGGGCGTTCCTAAGTCAATCTCGGTTAGCTCGTCAAAGGTTGCTTGTCCGCCATCTTCGAGCTCTTGAGGAGCTTCTTCTGGCTCGGCTATCTCGTCATCATCGTTTGATCTTTCGCTGGCCTCACCAACATGGATCATGCAGCATGCTTTGGAATCAGGTTGAATGTAGCCTATGCCCCTCCTATCTGGAATTCGTCCATCGATGAGTGCTCGGACCTGGGGTGGATACCATAGCCCTTCGTAAAACTTTGCTTCAGACTCCGTTTGATATAACCGGCATCCACACTTCTTAAAGTATTCCCGCATCTCGGGCGCATAGTATCTGGGATTGAGGACGGCTCTTATGCCTCTCTCGTAGGGAAGGCACGCGATAGAAAGATCGTCCAGGTGCACAACGGGGTTTGACCTGTAAAACAGGATGCCCTTCTATCCATTTTTCCTCCCGGGCACGTAGAAAGTTTTTAGCTGGTCCACGGTAGAGACTGACAATGCGTCGAGCTCTTTGCACATCCGTCCCGGCACCTTTGTGATGGCCAGGGACCCTTCTGCGACTTCGAAGGTCTCTCGTAGTTTCTCCTGCTGCATGGGGGGCCAATCTGCACAGCTGTTGCACGGCAGGTCCTCTTCTTTTGACTCTTCAGTGTCACTGCCAAGATGAGGGTGGACTTTGCTGCTAGATGGGCCTTCAGTAAAAGATTCGTCCATATTGTTGCCGAAACGAGGGAGAGTTTTACGGAGGGACGGGCTTCCAGCGTCGGACTCATCAGTGTCGCTGCCGAAATGCAGGCGCACTTGGGCGTTTTTGCTTTTGAATGTGACAGCCGGCGCAGATTTGCTTTTGAGTCTTGGGGCCGGTCTATCCTCAGTCAGTTGTGGCTTAGCATTTTGGTGGTTCATAAAGTACCGAGAATCTTCATAGCGGACTTCATGCACAACGAACGGCTGGATGTCTCCGTTTGATGCATTTTTCTTCGCCATTTTTAGTATACTTCATGCATTGATAGAGAGTTGACGGGACGATGCCGTAATCATGGTGCCACGGCCGTCCCAAGAGAATCTTATAAGATGTGTCCGCGTCGATCACGTATATCTTAGCTTCAGTTTGCAGATCCCCGAATTTGATTGGCAGAGCTATGGACCCCAGAACTTGCTGGCAATTTTGGTTGAAGCCTTGAATGACAATCCTTTCCCTTGACAGGTGTCGGACGTCCATTGACAAACTCTTCAGCGTCCGCAAGTTCATGATGTTCACTGAAGACTCCGGATCAATCAATATGCGATTAATTCGATCTCCGTCGCTGTACCCGGTCACGTAAAGCGGCCGATTATGCTCAGCCATTCCTAGTAGAAAGTCTTCATCCTTAAATGTGACTGCGGCGGTATGCAAAGCATGCTGGGCTTCTTTCATATTAACTTCCGCAAAGTGAGCCTGATACCGCTCGGGGTTTTGTAGAGCGTGAATGAGAACATCTCTAAGCTCCTTAGATAGGACCAAGGCGTCGTAGATGCTCAGGAGAGACGGAAGCTTCCGGAGATGTGCCAAGATATTATAGTCCACCGAGGAAGGACTTATGTTTTCATCAGCCGGTTTTCTGCCATCTTCTTCATTAGCGACTTGTTTTTCTTTCCCTTTTGGGGTGTTGCCCTGATTTGGCGGTAGAGCCCTGCCGCTTCTGAGCTGTATTTGATTGGCCGTTGTAGCGAGCTCCTCGTCCTCTTCGGGAAAACAGAGCTCCTCTTCTGAGTCGCTGCCAAGATGGATGGCGTAGCAGGTCACTACTGAGATCTCTCCATTGGGGTCTTCTTCTAACTCCTCCAGAATTTCAGCCGTTTGTACAGGGAAGAACTCCTTTAATTGAATCAGAGTTCTTTCTTTCTGTTCATATTATTCGAGGGAATCAACATATTTTTGAATGGTCGATCTCCCTGCAGACTCCTTTTCGCGCCGAGCTGCACTTTTATTCTTCTTGAGCTTTTTGGACTTTGAGCCTGATGAAGCCGCATTGGCAGCTGGCAGGGTAGGCTTTTTCTGCCCTTCCCATTCCGTCCTGGGCTCTTTCCGAAGTAGCTTTATCATTTTCTTCATCTTATTAGATATGTGCGTACTCCATGGAGGCTGCGGCGAGTTGGTCTCATTTCTCAGGGTAGCGGGTTTGGCTGTTTGCTCCCAGAAGGTTTCAGTTTCTGTCTGTATAAAGTTGGTGGTTACAACTTGATTGTTCACCAACACACTTTTGGACAACTCGATCTCTCCAGCCTTGTATTGCTTTTCGACCCAGTCTTTGAAGATATAGCAATCCTCGATCGCATGGCTCACTACTCGGTGGTACGGGCAATACAGAGGATTGTCGGTCATTTTTGCTTCTTGGGGTCTTTTCGACTCCGGCAATTGTAGGCCATTGTTCAAGGCATCTTTAAATATCTTGCGGACCTTGTCCCTTTTGAAAGAGTAAACCTTGTTCTTTTTCTCCTCTAGGGAAGGCCCATCCCCTCCCAGCAATGGCTTTCGAGACCGGTTAGTTTTGGATTCGGCCGCCCTTCGCTTTTCTTCATTGTCGGACGCATTGAAGACATTGGTACTGCTGGAACTCCCGCTTCTACGGTTGTCGTCCCGCTTGCTTTTCCAAGTTTTCTCTCTCTGAGAATCCGGCGGGGACTCTTGCTTCGAGCGTTCCAGCATTTGGACTTTCTTGGTTAGCTCCTGAAATGTCTTGAGGCCCGCCGTACACAAGAACGGGACCATCCAATTGCTGAGGTTCCCAATGAGAAGGCTGACGGACTGGTCCTGCTCCAGCGGCGGTTCGCACTTGACTGTGAGATTACGCCATCGAGCGATAAAGTCGGTGCTGCTTTCATTCTTCCCCGGCTTGGTCCTCACAAGGTCGGCAATGGAGATTTTATCACTGACACTCATGAACCTTTGCCGAAACAGAGATTGCATTTGGGCAAAGGTAATGACGGACCCGTCTGGTATGCTCGCATACCAGTCGAAAGCGACACCGGTCAGGCTGTTGACAAACTGATGAAGAAGGAGCGCGTCATTGCCCCCTGTATTTCAGCACGATGCTTTGAAGTGGGCGACGTGCTGATTTGCATTCCCCATTCCATCAAATCTTCCGAACTTAGGAATGACGTAGCCGCTTCGGAACTCAATCAGATCGTACTGCGCGGGATATGGCCGCCCATTACTGCCGATTTCTTTCTGAGCTTCAGCTTCGGCCACCAATGTTTTAACCTTGCTGGTGACCAAATCCATTATCCGATCCTGTGTTAGTGGCATAGTGCTATCTGGGGCCAAGGCATCCCCAGAAGCGGAGTGTGGTCGGCTTTCATGTGGCTCGACCAGTCTTGGACCCGAAGGAACAGGCATTGGATGCCTCGGATTGTCATCACCCGGCTGATTAGTAGCGGCTTGTGCTTGATTGGGAGGCGCTCAAGCAATTTGAGCCGTAGGCTGCATCACCACGTTCGTTAAGTCTTCAATCTTTGAATAGAGCTTGGCCATCTCTTTATCTTTGCTCCTGAGCTGTTTTCGAAGCTCTTGAAGCAGCTCTTGCTCCGCAGTCCTGGGGCGGAAAGTCGGCTCTTCCTCGCTGTCCGAGCTTGACTCTGCATGGACCGAGGGGTCTTTCTGCCTATTGTTCAGTTGATAAAACTGCACATTTGTATTACATTTTTCCTACCATTTTCATATTAAAAAAGGACTTTATTATAATATATTATACATATGAGGGTTTATGTGTAAAAACATTATTTTCCATGTGTTAATATATGTTAATTATCATTTGGTAGGAAAATGTATGCAAATAATATTATTGATCTAATCCTAGTAGAACAAAGTCTACTAAAATCTTATTTGAGTTGTGCAGAATATTTCCAAGTTGTTATGCAGAATTTATCAAACAAATCAAGTTGTTGAAAAAATCTTACCAAATTAAGAAGCAAAACTTGGAGACCAAGTCTGGAAGCAACCGAGAGAAGATTTCTGAAATATGAAGGTGCCTAGGATTGCCACGTGTCACAAGATGCAAGCACAAGAAAAATCATAAAGAGATCTCACCCTTTGAGCGCGGATCCGCGGCCCTAGCCACCATTTGCCGCGGATCCGCCGCACTTCTATGGAGTTGGGAGCTAAGATTTTTTGGGGTGAATATATGCTATATTTTACCAAGTTTTCAATCTAAAGATTCTGGCTTTGCACTATAAAAGGGCACCGAGAGCCTCTTGGAAAAGTTATCAAGCCGAAGAGATCACGAAGCTCCCGACGCTCACGCATCCAGGCTGATCATCAACTGTTCGTCTACCTCCTTGGAAGAGATCGAGAAGCAAACTAGTCTTTGTAATCATTTTCTAAGGAATCAAAGTGTAGATTGTTCAAGTTGATTAATAAAGGTAGTTATTTTATTTAATTCTTTTTGCATCTTACATTATGTTTTCCCTCTTTGTCTTTTCATCTTCTTCTCCCAACATGCGCGAGTAATTCTCCGCTTGTCAGGGTTCGTAAGATTAGGGTAGGCTAATGGACGATGAAAATAACTAAACCCTTTTTAAGTCCTATAAAGTTTAGGAACTTTATCAAAAGAATCATTAACATCCTAATCGGGCGCGCTAGCAATTCTTTGCTAGTTCCGACCGCGATTAGAGATTAGATTAATGATTGTTTTGGTAAAGGCTAGATATGAACGGAGTTCCGTGTCGAGATAAGGGTTAAGAGCGGGATTCTTTTTCCCTCCAGAAACCCTAATCTACACGCATCACCGTCGTTCTAGTTCTAAATCTATTAATGGATAAAAAGGGTAACTTTTAATTAATCGTCCATAACTACTAAATCCTAACGAACCCTACAAGCCCTCTTATTATATTAACTACATCTTCAAAATAATCTAGATCAATATTTTGCATTCTTGTTTAACGTAGATCTAGAAACCATTCCACAAAATTCTTTATTCCTCATCTCTTTTTCAACACATCTAAAGTAAAAATAAAAGGTTCAACGTTTCCCAGAGGATGACCCGTACTCATCTCGGTCTAGCTACACGCGACACCGTTATTGATTGCGGTTAACTAGAAACAAACACACCTTTTCGAATCAATCAAATGGCGCCGTTGCCGGGGATACGTGCGTAATTTTTTATTTTTACTATTTGTGTTGAATTCTTAGACGAGTCATATCATTATTAACACAAAACTGCAAATTGCATATTGAACGATTTGTGCGTGAATTTTTGCAAGGAGATCTGGAGACACAGAATTAAAGGGACAGGGAACAGAGACATTTTTAGAGATCCAGAGGAGCACAGAAGGCTATACAAAAATTTTCATCAAGTGATCCCTCTGCCACGCGGCGGAACCGCGGCTAAAGTGCCCCTTCTGCGGCGGAATCGCGGCAAGTTGGAGGAATTAGGGCTTCAATCTTCTCTGGTATCTTTCTTAACTCCTTCTCTCTCCCTTCAAATCCAATAAAATCTATTTTCTGCAGGATTCTTTGCAAAATTGCGCCGCTAAAAAAAAAAAAAAATCTTTTTGCAAAAGTTTTGTGGTTGGTTTTGTTTTGCATATTTAATACGGACTTTAAGGGGCAAAGACCAAATCAAGATTAGGTGGGGATTTCATCACCCTTCCAAAGCCCCACAAATCACAAACTGAGCATATAGATCAACCCTTCATTAATTTAAAAAATATCTAGACCAGACTCTAAGGACTGTCGCGCTCAATAAGGACAGAGGAAGGTCGTGGGTAATCTATCGTTTATCCGCATTACTTTTGTAGTGCCTAGGCAAGTGTGACAAAGGCTAGTGGTTTTTAATTAGGCCCACGACGTGGTTCCTTCCCACTTACCTGGCACTTATCTGGCTACAAGGATAGTACGGAGGCGGTAGAGGATTGATCCTGTGGCTTGTCCTTTGAAAGTCTAGGAGCGGTCTAGAGACTGGACCTAGGTGACCTTAGTTCTAGGGTTGCTTGTGCATCTTAGGGTGATTTGTCCTGAGTCCCACTTTTTCAAAACAAGCCAATTTTAAAATCACACACACGCTATCGACCGTGATGGACGACACTCCATCTAATTATAACACCACGCTGCCACCGCCCGCAGGTGAGCAGAATCCACCGCGCATCTCTCTCCAAGAGAGATGCTATCCTATTCGTGGTCCTCTTCCTACTTGTCTATCTCTTCCACCACCTAACGGGGATAATTTCGAAATTAAACCCCACTACATCAACCTGCTGCCCAAATTTCACGGGCTTGAGTCGGAAGACGCGTACGTTTTCATCACCAAATTCGAAAACGTATGCGCAATGATGGGTACTTCACAATTGACTTTAGATGCTATGCGCCTACGTCTTCTCCCATTCACACTGTGCGACTTGGCAGAAAAATGGCTTTATAATACTGCCGCACACTCTATCACTAATTGGGATGAATTCGTCGTAGCATTTCTTAAGAAGTTTTACCCAAACCATAAGACTGCCCACATTAGGAGCGAGATCAACCAGTTCACCCAGCTTCCCAATGAACCATTTTGGAAGTGCTTTGAACGTTTCAAAGATCTGCTTGTCCAATGCCCCCATCACGGAATACAAAGATGGGATTTATGTCGGATTATATATGAGGGCATTAATCAAGCGACAAAGCAGATGCTTGAAACAATGTGTCAATGCAATTTCATGTCTAAAGATGATGGTGAAGCATGGAAATATCTGGAAGATCTCGCAGAAAGCACTTTGCAGTGGGAAAGCGTAAGACCACCTTCAACTAAGGGAGGTATTCACCAGCTCGATGTTTCTATCGCAGTAAAAGCCGTAATGGCAGCGATACAGAAGAAACTCGACGCTATCGAAAACAAGTTCTCATCATTCTCCCTAAATCAGGTCACGCTTGCTAAGACCGTCTGTGGTTGCTGTTCGGATCCTTCACACTTAACGGAAGAATGTCCTTTGAATGCTTCGTTCCAAGCTAATGCTGCTTTTCAGCAGCGACCTAGAAACGACCCCTATTCTTCCACGTACAATCAAGGATGGAGGAATCATTCTAGCTTTGCTTGGAACCAAAACCAACAAAGAAATTATCAAAGACCTCCTCCACAGCAACCACAACCACAGAATCAGCCCCCCTTTCAGTCACATAATTTCCAAAATCCGGCCAACATTTCTACACCACAAGTGGCCGGTACTGACAACTCACTTGCACAAACTTTGAATATGTTCATGAAACAATCCATGCAAAATTCGGCTGAGATGAGGTCTTCTATTGATACCCTAACGAAAAACTCCGCCTCCCATGGTGAGAGTATTAAATCAATAGAAAACCAAATCGGACAGTTAAACGCCGCAATGAGTGCGAGAGAGAAAGGGAAACTCCTATCTCAACCCATACCTAATCCCGGCCACTCACAAAGTTATAATGTGAGTGCTGTTACCATGTTGAGATCGGGAAAAGTGCTGAATAACCGAGTGGGTGAGCAGTGTGATGATAGTGACACCAATGATACCCCAGCTTCTTCTTCTTCCCCTAATTCGTCTAGTCTCCCACCTTCACCCGAGCCTATTCTCCGTTTTCCCCAAGGCTCGAACCCTTCGCCCATTTCACCAAATCTATCTAAGTCGATTCCCACTCCAGTTTTGGGATCGAATCCGTCCCCACAATCCTCTCCAACGTTGGACCCAAAACTTATTGATCAAGCACCTTATCCAAACAGGTTAAGGGGCAACAGACCAAGTCCACAAATGGAGAAGATTGTGGAAATTTTTAAGCAAGTTAACATAAACATTCCTCTCCTAGATGCTATTCAACAAGTTCCGTCATATGCAAAAATCTTAAAGGACTTGTGCACTAGGAAGAGAAAAGTTCAAGTACCTAAAAAAGTTTTCCTTACGAGTAATGTGAGCACTGCTTTTACACAACAACTTCCCAAGAAACGAAAGGACCCCGGAAGTCTTACAATTTCAATTTCTATTTGGGGTAAAAATATTAATCGTGCTCTACTCGATCTAGGTGCTAGTGTAAACTTGCTTCCGTATTCTGTTTATGAGCAATTAGGGATCGGAGAGTTAAAACCTGCGCATTGCACTCTTCAGATGGCTGATCGATCTATCACCCAACCTAGGGGTGAGCTAGAGGATGTGTTAATCAAAGTCGGGGAATTCATATTCCCTGTGGACTTTATCGTTATAGATACACAACCTGTAGCAAACCCACGCAATCAAATTCCGGTGATACTCGGTCAACCCTTTTTGGCCACTTCCAACGCAGTAATCAATTGTAGAAACGGCTCTATGACCCTATCCTTTGGAAAGAAGTCAATTGAGCTTAACATTTACAAGTTGGGAAGTGAACCCTCCGAACCCTATGCTCATGTGTGTTCTGTCGAATTAATGGATGTCGACAGCAGCGAATTTGATCAACCTCATGATACTGACTCTTTTCATATGTTGTTGCTTGACACGGACTCTTCCACCGAGTTGTCCGGGTCAACATCTAACACTGATGAGGAACTTTTTATAGAGTCTGACGATCACCCCATTTTTTCTGATGACATTATTCTTCGGGGTATCGATGAAAGCTTTGAGAAAATTTTCGCTGATGAACTCGCATTTTTACAAGACACGGGTGTTGAGATGAATCAACTCCAAGATAAAGAAATTGAACCTCCACCCCTTCTTTTGGACAATCATGATAATGCGAGTCATCCATCATTACTATCACTGTGTCGTCTCTCCAAATTGAGACGCAATCCTTTTCCATCACACCTCTTGTCACCTCCCCACTTCTTCACGTCAATAGGTGACATGTTCTTCCACCAACCTTGGTGCTTCATTGATAAATTTTTTGAATGGTTGGTATTAACCTTCGGTCTTTGCAAAGCTTGGCATTGACCAATAACCTTGACCCCCTCATGTGATTTTAAAAGATTAAAATTGTTTAACTCAAGTTTGGGGGAGGGGTGGTATATTTTGGCTCTTGAAAGAAAATGATTTTTACAAAATTGTGAGCCTCAAATAAGTTTGGAGGAGGATTTTCACTTTCATATATTCTTGCCCCCATTAATAATTTCCTCCCAAGTCTACAGGTTTTTTTGAGCTTAACGGATGACATCAGTGAGGACACTGCTGTAAACAGGTTTGGGGAAGGTTTGTGCTTATTTACACATCAATTTGCATCATATTTTGCATAAGCACACCATTTTCAAAAATTTTAAAAAAAAATTTCTTTTATAACAAAAGAGTAGAAAGTGAAAAATTACATCCAAAAGATAGGAATAATTTAAGAAAACCAAGAAAATTAGAAGTTTTCTTAAACGAACTGGTAATAAGTAGTTATGAGCTGTTGTCCCAAGGGTTAGTAAGATGAAGGAAGTCACTAATCTGAGGATAAAAATAAGTCTGAAAAATAGTTTCTATTCTGGAAGCCAAACATTTGAATGTTGATACCCTACTATTTGCACTTACACACGTCTTGAAACTCGGGATAGTAGAGGATACATTGAAATGCTCTTGTCTAAAAGCCAAAGTATGAAGGAAATAAAAAAATGAAGAAAATATAAAAATGGTGAAAAGAAAAAAATGAACACTGGTTTTGTTATCGCCAAGGCAGCAATAAAAAAATATAGCGAGGGTGCCTCTTCACCTAGTGCCCTAAGGCCAACTGGTCTGGGATTCACTGCTAAGCCTTAGGTGGTGCAAGACGAGAAAAATATTATCACCTAATTAGCAAGCACATGAGTAATCGGTTGGTTAGTACCTCAAGAAGTATTAACGGTCGCATGAAAATGTGTGAGCAAATCTTTAATATTCATTAAATTAAAAAGTACTAAGGTAGATGGACAAGAGTATGATAGCTTGAATTGAATTCTCCGAGTGTAGGGATGTCCATTTCATACACGTGGGGTTATATGATCAATGTTTGGAAGAAAGGTAGGAATGAAGAATAAAGACGATGTTTTATTGAGGGGTAATGTGATTTCTAACATTTTTTCATGACTATTAAGATAGGGCTCATGACAACTGAAAAGCTAGCATAGTTGGAAACTCTTCTTTTCAAAGTATTTCTTTTATGGTTATTGTCTTTATATGTAAATTTCACCATCTCTCTTTTGTTATAGGATTTTGTGGGGTGTAATCCGCTGAAAACCCCCAGGAGACAACACTCCTCCTACTAGGGACACCTAGAGGTTTAACGGCTTGTTGCACGTGCTCAGTGCAATCGTGTCTGCCTACGAAAGTGTGCTTAGTTTTCTCCTTTTTTCTCTCCTCTTAAATAAACTAGTTTGCTCGGGACGATCAAAGATAAGTTTGGGGGTATTTGTTCAGTTGATAAAACTGCACATTTGTATTACATTTTTCCTACCATTTTCATATTAAAAAAGGACTTTATTATAATATATTATACATATGAGGGTTTATGTGTAAAAACATTATTTTCCATGTGTTAATATATGTTAATTATCATTTGGTAGGAAAATGTATGCAAATAATATTATTGATCTAATCCTAGTAGAACAAAGTCTACTAAAATCTTATTTGAGTTGTGCAGAATATTTCCAAGTTGTTATGCAGAATTTATCAAACAAATCAAGTTGTTGAAAAAATCTTACCAAATTAAGAAGCAAAACTTGGAGACCAAGTCTGGAAGCAACCGAGAGAATATTTCTGAAATATGAAGGTGCCTAGGATTGCCACATGTCACAAGATGCAAGCACAAGAAAAATCATAAAGAGATCTCACCCTTTGAGCGCGGATCCGCGGCCCTAGCCACCATTTGCCGCGGATCCGCCGCACTTCTATGGAGTTGGGAGCTAAGATTTTTTGGGGTGAATATATGCTATATTTTACCAAGTTTTCAATCTAAAGATTCTGGCTTTGCACTATAAAAGGGCACCGAGAGCCTCTTGGAAAAGTTATCAAGCCGAAGAGATCACGAAGCTCCCGACGCTCACGCATCCAGGCTGATCATCAACTGTTCGTCTACCTCCTTGGAAGAGATCGAGAAGCAAACTAGTCTTTGTAATCATTTTCTAAGGAATCAAAGTGTAGATTGTTCAAGTTGATTAATAAAGATAGTTATTTTATTTAATTCTTTTTGCATCTTACATTATGTTTTCCCTCTTTGTCTTTTCATCTTCTTCTCCCAACATGCGCGAGTAATTCTCCGCTTGTCAGGGTTCGTAGGATTAGGGTAGGCTAATGGACGATGAAAATAACTAAACCCTTTTTAAGTCCTATAAAGTTTAGGAACTTTATCAAAAGAATCATTAACATCCTAATCGGGCGCGCTAGCAATTCTTTGCTAGTTCCGACCGCGATTAGAGATTAGATTAATGATTGTTTTGGTAAAGGCTAGATATTAACGGAGTTCCGTGTCGAGATAAGGGTTAAGAGTGGGATTCTTTTTCCCTCTAGAAACCCTAATCTACACGCATCACCGTCGTTCTAGTTCTAAATCTATTAATGGATAAAAATGGTAACTTTTAATTAATCGTCCATAACTACTAAATCCTAACGAACCCTACAAGCCCTCTTATTATATTAACTACATCTTCAAAATAATCTAGATATATATTTTGCATTCTTGTTTAACGTAGATCTAGAAACCATTCCACAAAATTCTTTATTCCTCCTCTCTTTTTCAACACATCTAAAGTAAAAATAAAAGGTTCAACGTTTTCCAGAGGACGACCCGTACTCATCTCGGTCTAGCTACACGCGACACCGTTATTGATTGCGGTTAACTAGAAACAAACACACTTTTTCGTGTCAATCACCTATCATCCTCATCAAGAGGGTTTTCATCATCCAGCGGAGGCGGCTGTTCTTGGGAAGCGGCAACCACATTCAAGCCAGATTGGACTTGGGATGTGGTGGTCCCATCCTTGCTTTTGCTACGAAGGTTGTCGCTGGGACGCCCGCCCGCCATATAGACCGTATGAATGACATATCCAGCCGTCTTTTTATTATCGGCGGCTGATTTCACGAATCGCTGTCTTGGCCCTCCTGTTTCGGTAGCGGGCAGTCGATTGAAGGCGGATGGCCTGGCCGGATTCTTGAATGGTGCTGGCGCTTCTTTTCTGGATTTTCCCCACTGCTTTCGTGCGGCACAGAGCACCCGATAGACTCTTGAAGAGACAGTGTCATACCTTTTCTGTTGGGGCCGGGACACGTCTCTTTGTGGCATTGTTCGGACCGCTGTCTTCTTGATTCTAGCGGTCATGGCATTTTTCTGAACCCACTTCAGAGGCTCGAAGGAATTACTGATTCTTACGTCCGACTCAGCCATCATCGCGGGGCAACCCTGCACTTGGAACATCACACGATTCCATTTGGCCGAAGCCTTGGCCCTCTTGTTGGCTCGATACCTGAGCCGCTTCTGCCTTAACTTTTCTGTTCTAAGCACCTGGAAGACTTCGGCTCTTTGGGAAGACGCCGCAGACCGGGCGATGGAGGGCCTTGGAGATACGCTCTATTGTGCATTTGTTGGAGTCATCGCCTGAGCTCGTTCGCAACATTTGATGTTGCCCTTTGTACCGAAGTTCTTGCCCCCCGCTGGAGCACCAGAGAATCGTTCAGATATCGTCTTAAGTTTCAGTTGTGGTGCCTTGGCGATCACGACATTCGGCCTCTTACCCCTTGAGACCGGCTTGGCCACCTGTTCCGCCGGGATCTCCGCCAGATGAGCGCTTCCGGCAGGGTAGATGATGATGGAGCCAAACTGGCGGGAAGGTTCCTCCCACTGTCGACTGAGGCTTGCGGGGAGAACCACACGAGCGTTGATCTTGACCACGTACGGAATCGCGGTCGCTTTAGAAGTTGAATTCATCTTGGGAGACATTGTCGTTGAAAGTTGATTGCTGCACGAAAAGAAAACATCATTTCAGTATAGGCAATCGATATGTATACTGATTGAGTTCGCATGAACGATTAACCCGAAATATGGGAGGAGAGAAGAGTCCCACCGGGCATGCCAGAATCTGCAGGGTGTTTTTCGTCACCCCATTGGGATGGGAATACGCGCGCGCTTGTCAGGCGTATACTACAAATTCCCCCTGCCTAGAGTAGGTCGGGGTTTATTGATTGTGGGGATCCGAATCTCCGGCAGTCGCGGACTAAGCTGCCGTTAATTACCCCTCGCCTTTGGGGCGAGTGAACCTCCGATTAACGGGTTAAACTGGTCATGCGAACTCAATGTGCAGTGTACGTGTGTTGTGTTTTGAAAGGGGGGTTTGGATATATCGGGAGCCACGCAGAGTTTTTACGGGGGTCCCGCTACCCGGATAGCGGGCTGGGGGTCAAGGGGGCTAGCAGCCCCCTTGCGGGGTGCAGGGCAGCGCCCCGTTAGAAATTTTTTTCTAACAGGGACAGTGTCGTGGAGTATGTGCGTATGTACATATGTATATATATGTATAGATATACATGTATATATATAAAAAGGGGAAAAGACATCCAAAGGATGCGTGGGGGCAGCACCTTGGACGCTGTGCGCCTAGGTGCTGTGCGCTCAGGTACTAGAGTGCCACGTGTCGGCACGTGGGCGCTCTGCGCTTGAGCGCCTGAGCACAAGCGCGCCACGTGAGCGTTTTGTGCTTCAGCGCCTGACGCTCGAGCGCAAGTGCACCACGTGTCGGCACGGGGGTGACTTGCGCTCGAGCGCTTGCGCTGGAGCGCAAGCGCGCCACGTGTCGGCACGTGGGCGTTTTGCGCTCGAGCGCTGAGCACTTGAGCGCAAGCGCGCCACGTGTCAGCAAGCGGGCACTCTGCGCTTAAGCGCCGGCGAGAAAAAGAGGCTTTTAGCCTAAAAACATTTCTCGGAAGAGAAATCAGAGAGGAGTTGGACTCCTGAGTGTGTTTTTTTTTTTGGTTTAGTGAAAGATGTTCTTCTTCTTCCTCCTCTGTTAGCTGGATCTTGAAGATCAAGAGATATGGGATTTTTAAAAATCTCTTCTTTTTGAGATCTAATGGAAGATCTGAGTTCTCCTTTATGGGTTTTGTGGTGAAAAACTAATTTGTTTTATAAAAAGAAGAGTAAAACTCTTGATTTAATTCAAGAGAAAAAAGAAGGTTTTGGAACCTTGAAGAAGGAGAAAAGATCTCAGATCTGAAAAATTTTGAGAGAGAGAGAAAAGTTGTTGAGATATTTCATTATCTTTGCCTTTATAGGCTATACACTTTACACATAGCCCCTTGGGCTTCACAAAATGGCATTTTGCCCATCCCATGGCTCATGTGCCATTTCTTTTTGCATATAAGCCATGGGCTTTACAAAAATTTGGTTTTATGCCTATTTTTCTTACATTTATCCATAAAATAAAATAAAAGGAATACAACAAAATTATTTATTACAAAATTTTTATCTTGGAGTGGGGGGAGGCCGCCAGCATCATGTTCGGGCTCGACCCAGGCATGGGCCCACTGGATCTGGGCTTGGGCCCACTTGGCTTGGGGTTGACATTAATTTTGACTTGGTCAACCGGGGTGTAAATTTTTACCCCAACAATATTAACTAATTGGTTGGAATAATATCTCAAATAAAACAAATGCTACTAACAATGTGATTTGAGATATTGTGCATGTATTATAATACAATAGCTCAAGTCTGACATACAAGTAGGAGATCCATAGAAAATCGGACTACAAACCAAATCTGCTGAATATTAGGAGCAAAACGAAGAATCTCGCAACGGCAGAAACTATGTGATATATTTTAAGAACTTTTTTATCAGAAGGACCTCCAAATATTGAGAGAAGAAGCCACGCGAAATTTGGAAGCTCAATCCCACCAAACGGCAGCGGATCTGCAGTCAAAGGGTGGTATAGACGGCGGAAGTGCGGTCTGTTAGTGGCTGTAGAATTTGAAACTTCAGGATCTTGATCGTAATTTGACACATTTCAACATGACATCTAGGGTTTCACATTCCAGAGCCTACAAAAGGACTGAAATCATCTATCATCAAAAAAGAATCGAACTATCTATCCATCGAAGAATCGATTAAGATCTAGCGAGCAATGTAGGGTTTTTGAAATCTACCTTTTTCAGTAAGAAATTTTGTAATGCAATAGTTGATCAATAAAAGATAGTTCTTTATTTTAATTTTTGTTGCATTTACTTTCTGCATTTACTTTCCGCATTTACATTTCGCAATTACTTTCTGTATTTACTTTCTGCAATTTTAATTTTAATTATGGGTTCCGTTTTCTTCCACCTTTTTTCCACTTCATTGATCCTAATGAGCAAGTAAATTAACGCTTGTTAGGGTTTGTAGGATAAGGTAGAATAATGGATAAACAAAATCATTGATTTTTTTTTAAGATTTTATTTTTATAAATTTTAGCAAAATGAATGTTAACCCTCTTATCAGGCGTGCTATCAATTCATGATAGTTACAACTATGATTTGAGATTCGTTAATAATCGTTTTGTTAAAAGCTTGGGATAAAAAGAGATCAATGGAAGGACAAGGGTCAGTAGTGGGAAATCCAAATTCCCTTCAAGAATCCTAATCCACATTCATCGCTATTTCTCTAGTATTAAATAATTAAAAGATAAAAAGAATTACTTTTAAAACTCCATCAATTACCTACTAAATCCTATAAACCCTACAAGCATTTCCATCATAAACTTTTCTAACCTTCTTATCATAAAACGACAAAAATCTCACCTTTCTTCTATCAATTCGTCTAAGGCAAGATAAGAAATTCACCATTTCTCTGTGGACGACCTGTACTCACTATCGGCTAGCTATCGCGATACCGTTATTGATTACGGTATTTACAACACACTTTTTCCCATCCAATCAGGTTGCATACCCTAATTCGTCTTGAAGGCGATGCGAAAAGCCCAAAGCGTGTCATTTAACTTCAACGACCAGTCTTTGCGATTGTTACTAACAGTTTTCTCCAAAATTTGTTTTATCAGTCGATTTGAGACTTCAACCTGACCACAATTTTGAAAATGGTAGGGCGTTGACGATCTGTGGCTTATGGAATATATTTTCATCAGCGATTTAAACGATCGGTTGCAAAAGTGTGTCTCGTTATCACTGATGATGGTGCAAGATTTACTGAACCGAGAAAAATGTTTTCTTTCAATAATTTTATGACAACCTAGTTGTCGTTGGTTCTACAAAGAACTGCCTCCACCCACTTGGACATGTAGTCCACAGCCAACAAGATGTACAAGTTCCCAAAAGAGTTAGGGAATGGCCCTATGAAATCGATTCCCCAGACATCAAAAATATCGACAACTAGAATAGAATTAAGGGGCATCTGATTCGTTTTCTAATCTTTCCCATGTGCTGATATCGGCTACAAGTTTTGCAATAATCGAAAGCATCCTTGAAAAGTGTCGGCAAATAGACACCACATTGCAAAACTTTCTCAGCCGTCTTTCGGGGTCCAAAATGACCCCCACAAGCTTGATCATCACAAAATGACAAAAAACTTCTTGTTTCAGAGCTGGAAATGCATCTTCTAATGATCTAGTATGGACAGTACTTGAACAAGTAACGCTCATTCTAATAGAAGAATTTGACTTTGAAGAAAAATTTTAACTTGTCTTGCTTCGACCAAAAGAAAGACGTTTCTCCGGTGATAAACTAGTTCATGATATCAGCGAACCAGGGTTCGACCGATACGGAGAGAAACTGTTCATATAGAAATTGTTCGTTGATTGGAATGTTCTCAACTGGTGTATTAGTCAGGCGAGATAGATGATCGGCAACAACATTATCGGTTCCTTTCTTATTTTTGATGGTCAAGTCAAACTCTTGAAGAAGGATAATCCAGTGTATCAAACTAGTTTTGGCATCTTTCTTTTCAAAGAGATGCCTAAGTGCAGAATGATCAGTATAAATTGTGACGTGGGTACCGATCAAGTACGGACGAAACTTTTCCAGTGCATAGAAGATAGCTAAGAATTCATTTTCCATGGTGGTATAATTTAGCTGTGCACCATTCAATGTCTTGCTCGCGTAGTGTATCATGTGCGGCTTCTTTTTAAATAACTGTCCTAAGACAACGCCAATTGCGAAGTCAGAAGTATCGCACATCAGCTCGAATGGTTCGTTCCAGTTTGGTGCACTTAAGATCGGGGTGGAAGTGAGCTCCGATTTCAGCAGTTTGAAAGCAGTAAAGCACTCGAAATTGAACTCGAAAGGAACATCCTTGGCCAACAGGGAAGTCAAGGGTCTAGCCAGTTTGCTAAAATCCTTGATGAAACTCCTATAAAAACCGGCGTGGCCTAGGAATGCCTTGATGTCACGGACAACCCGTGGAGGTGTGAGAATTGAAATGACGTTAGTTTTCGCTTTATCTCAATTCCATTTTTAGAGATGATGTGGCTTAACAAAATGCCGCGTTTGACCATTAAATGACATTTCTCCCAATTGAGTGTGAGGCGCTTTTCTTTGCATCATAACAACATCAGCTTGAGATGTCTCAAACACTCAGAAAATGAATCTCCAAACACGGAGAAATCATCCACGAACACTTCCAGAAATTGCTCTACCATATTAGAGAATATGCTCATCATGCACCGCTAAAATGTGGCTGGTGCATTACATAGCCCAATGTGCCTTCGATGGTAGGCGAATGTACCAAAAGGACAAGTAAAAGTCGTCTTGTCCTAATCCTCTGGATCAATCGGGATCTGATTGTAGCCGGAGTATCTATCAAGGAAACAATAGTATGTATGGCCGGCTAGGCGTTCAAGCATCTGATCAATGAAGGGCAGCGGAAAATGATTTTTGCGAGTTGCTGCACTGAGTTTTCTGTAATCAATACAGACCCTCTAACCTGTCAGTGTGTGAGTTGGGACTAGCTCGTTCACTTCATTCGTAATTGTTGGGGTAAAAAATTACACCCCGGTTGACCAAGTCAAAGTCAACTCCAAGTCAAGTGGGACCAAGCCCCGGTCAAGTTGGACCATGCCCAAGTCGAGCCCGAACATGAAAAGGCCGACCTCCCCCATGCCAAGAAAAAAATTATGTAATAAATAAGTTTGATATAATTTGCATGCATAAATGTAAAATAAATAGGCAAAAAACCAATTTTTTGTAAAGCTCATAGCTCATATGTAAAAAGAAATATGCACATGAGGCATGGGATGGGCAAAATGCCATTTTGTAAAGCCCAAGGGGCTATGTGTAAACTTGTAAGCCTATATAAGACAACATTATAATGAAATGAAAAGAGAATTCATTCCCCTAAAAAATATTAGGGTTTTGTGCCTCCTTCTCTTTCCTTAAGGTTTTAAACCTTTTATCTTTTTTGAATTAAATCAAGAGTTTAACTCTTTCTTTCCCAGAAAGAAATAGTTTTTCACTATAAAACCTTCGAAGGGGAGCTCAGTTCTCCAATTAAATATCTAAAAAGGAGATTTTTAATCTCACCGTCCCTTTTTCTCTAAGATCCAACAAAAAGAGAAGATGAAGAAGGAACCCATCTCAAAAGAACCCAATTTAGTAAAGTCCAAGACTCGAATAGGACGAAAAAGGGCCTCTTCTCACTATCCAATATCTATATCCTTTAGGAGTTTAATTCCAAATCAATTTTTGAGGAGCTCAACTCCAAGATCCAAATCCTCAAAGGAGTTTTAACTCTAAATCCGTACTTTTTAGGAGTTTACTCAAAATCCAAAGCTCTTAAGGTTTTAACTCCAAATCCAAGCCTTTTGGGAGTTTAACTCCAAATCCATATCCAATTTCTTCCCTAGGAGTTTAACTCCAAAGCCCCTCGGGAGTTCAAATCTCAGCATAGGGGCTAAGCCCCTTCTTCCGCCGGTGTCTCGTGACCCGTTGGCGCCCGGCGCCCACGAGCCATCTCACGTGTCCTTAGGACGCTCCTTACCCCTTTTTTCCCACATGCTCCACACTCAAAACACATATCCCGTTAGAAAAAATTTAACAGGGCGCTGCCCCATGATTGTTTGTTATTTTATATGCGCTTTCACTTTTAAAAGATGAATCAAAGAATATTTTACCGCAATCAAGAACGGCGTCGCTTGGTAGCTAGCCGGTGAGTACGGGTAGGTCCACAGGGATTTTGTGTATTTTCTATTTGTTCTAACGAGTAAATTCCAATTATGGTGGATTGGATTATCACTAAAAACTAAGGTTGATTTAGATTATGACTAAAACCTTGCTAGGGTTAGGTTAACTTAAATTTGGAAATTCAATTTTCCTCACCGCTTTCTTACCTTAATTAAGATCTTATTTAGGTGTTATGGTACTAATTAATAAATGGGATTAGCACGATCGGGAAGAAACTATGTTTCTTCCTCTAGGTCCTTGTCCGTCCTTTCTTAATTCTTACATTAACCTCCATGGAAAACATACACAACCGGTCTTTTAAACTACGGTATCACCGCTACCTCGTGGGATAGGGTGCCGTAGTGAGCGGTGTGTGTATGTATGCATAGAGTCCTATTAAAATATATGCGATGGACAAGAAAGGGGTGAGAGATTTTTATCTCTCAAACCTTTCCTATTCCTAACCCTAACAAGTGAGGAACTACTCACTCATTAGGGAAATGATAAAAAAATACATTTTTATGAGTTTTTAATTCAATACCCTAATTATCTAAGCTATGGCAAATGAATAAAATTTCTAACTAATTATCTAGGGCAGATAATAAGATTGCTAAACTACGGCAGAAAAGAAATTAACTAGGGCATAGAAATGAAAAACTTACTTTATTTGATGCCCTCTTCAAACATTTACAGCGAATTAAAATTCTGAAATAGATGAATAAAAAGAGGCATAGGAAGAGGCATGCTCCAAAATGAGCATTAGGGTTTCTATTTATAGATTATAGAAACCCTAGGGTAACATCTGATCCCTATCTGCATTTACAAAATTACCCTAAGAAGCCTAGTCAACGCACCGCCCCACCGTCAAAAGATGCACCGACACGTGCTTATCATGGCCGCGGAACCGCGGCCAAAAGCCCTGTTTGGCCGCGGATCCGCGGCCATATTGGAGGCTCTTTGGCTTCTGTTTCTCTGGGCTGCTTCCTGTTGCATTTTACTTGGTTTTTCTTCACTTGGTTCTTCAGAATGTCTTCTAGTTTCTTCAAGAATTCCACAGTGCAGAATGTTGTGGACTTTTACCGTTTGCTTCGTGTCGAAGTCTTGAACCTTGCACTGTCTTTATACTTTGTGAAATTGTTCATTGATCTTCATTTGTCCCTCAAACTGTAGGCATGATTAAGATTCTTCTATTTGTTGGTCGTAGTCTCACTTTTGTATCGTCTTTTCATCATTTTCACTGTTTTGTTCTGAGAACTTGTAACCTGCAACTATGTAGCAGAAATTGATTAAAAGCACATGTTTATTTGTAAAATGAATAAGAATGGGGAATATAATAATGCAAAATTATGATATGAAGAAATACTCCAAACTTATCTTTTGCTCGTCCTCGAGCAAAACTAGTTTATTCTTGAAAAAGCCTAACCTCACTTTCGCAGGGAAACGCGATTGCACTGAGCTCGTGCAACAAGCCGTTAAACCTCTAGGTGTCCCTACTAGGAAGAGTGTTGTCTCTTAAGGGTTTTCAGCGGATACTACCCACAAAATCCTATCAATTCGGCCTATTGATTTTTATTCTCCAATTCGGTTTTCTAGCAAGAAATTCTATTACCTTCAACTCAGAAATTATCCACCCAAATTTTTCACGCTTTCTTATCATTTAACTTAAGATTGTATATGTTTTGTAAATTTACTTAGCTTTTAGTATCTTTTGAATTTTCCTTCTAAGGTTCCATCTCAACTTAGGAATTTTTATCATCTCTATTAAAAATATAAGTCCTATTTTTCATTCCTATCTCTCATCCAAACCCCAATCACATACCCCTACGTGTGTGTATGTATCACCCCTACACTTGGAAATTCAATTCAAGCTCTTATACTCTTGTCCATCGTCCAAAGCATTTTTAGTTGGTGAATTTTTAGATGAAATTGCTCACACATTCTTCATGCGACCGTTAATACTTCTTGATGTACTAACGACCGATTACAAAATGTGTTTGCACATTAAGGCGTAATTCCTAGTCTTGTAACACATTAGGCTTTAGCAGTGACTCCCAAACCAGTTGGTCTAAGGCACTAGGTGATAAAGCACCCTCGCTAAATATTTTTTTCTATTTATGCAGCCTTAAGTAATTACAAAAACCAGTGTTCATTTTTTTTTTATCTCTTTATTCACACTTGTATTTTTATTTTATTTTCCTTCATACTAAGGACTTTAGACAAGAGCATTTCAAGGTCTCTTCTACTATTCCAAGTTTCAAGGTTCGTGTTTGTGCAATTTGTAGGGTATATATTTTCAGAATTTAGACATAAGCTTAGGAATTATTTTTCAGACTTATAGTTTAATAAAAATATCAATACTTTTCCCTTATTTTGACTTAGCCTAAGAAGTGAACTCAAACTTTGCCTATTTCTAAGTAAACTACAAAGACATATATTTTTTACCGTTAAATTTTAAGAAAGGTTATTTTTAGGGTTTTTAATTGATTAAGTCTAGGATCTAGTTGTTCCTAACTAGTTAACCTTCTTGTCAAACTCAAGTCAATTATGGCCAAAATTGAATGATTTAATTTTTATAATTTTTTCAAAATTTTCAGTTTTTATTTGATTTTTATATCTTTATATTTTTTTAATATATTTTTATGAGTTTTATATAAAGATGCAATGCAGAATTTAAACATGCAAAAGAAAAAAAAATATATACAAAAATTTTAAAAAAAAAATGCAATGCAAAAGATAACTATTTACAACCACCAATTCTCCCAAACTTATCTAAAAGCAGTGCCCTCACTGCTCGGCCCCACGCCGCGCCCGCGAGCGTGAACGGGAACGCTCCTCCCTACCTAGCAGGGTTCGGATCCCCTGCTCTATTTTAGTCAATCCCCTATCATGATCCCTTGCTATCCCCCTCAACTCATCAATGCCCCTAACAGCTCTCCGCATTAAATTTGCATGTTCTAAAGGAGTGAGTTCTCCCTCGCTCGCGGTAGAACTGGAGCTAGGTGTTCGGGCGGGCACGTGCTCCGCCGGTTCAGTTCTTGACCACACATCCGTCAATCGTGTATAGGACGTAGAAATGCCCTCAATGAGAGGCCTGACAGGTATGCCTCCAAGCATGTAAAATTCGAACTCCTCCATGGGGAGGAAATATCGATACAGTTGTGTCACAAGCTTTAGGCAAGGGTAGTATGCGACTCCTTTGCCCGCACCAATAGAGTTCAGTAAAACCGTGCACATGTTGAAACGAGGGTTTCTGATCATGAGTGTGTGCATGATATGCAGTGAGGGTGTAAAAAATGTGGTGTTGTGGGAGCTTCCAAAAATATTGTTTTGTGCCTACCGGCACACAGTTAAAATATTGGCGAAAAGGGTTCTCGCTTGGATCCCCTTCCGCGGCTCTCTCGAGCAATCATTGCCTATTAAAGGCATGTAATCCTCAAACTGTAATGGTTGATCATGAGCGGGTATCCGAGAGATTAATGTGACTTCATGTATAAGGTCTTTATCAATTATAATTTCCCTGTCACCCCACTGCAATTTTATAAAGCCGAATTGGGCAAGACACCCATCTTCTATGCACTCGTAAAAACCAGTGACTAATTCTGGAAGTGCATAGGCGTTTGTGTGATTATATACCAGAAAATTCCAGCCCCTACGTGCTATCTCGTTTGCAAAATAACTTCCATACACAGCGTGTGAAAAAATTTGTGAAAAGTCTCGCTCTAGTTGCATATTGCGTGCCATCAGATAGCTACAGATCTAAAAAATTTTAAAAACAGAGAGGGTTTCAGAAATTGAACCTCCTCTGAGAAAATCAGAGGGAGACGGCACTGTTGCGCGGCGGAAGCGCGGTATAAAGTGGCTCTGGCGGCGGAAACGCGGCGCGGCGACGAGATCGAGCTACAGAAATTGAAGCGGCGGCGGCTAGGGTTTTTAGAAGATGAAATTAGGGTTTGTGATCAGAGAAAGGGGTCGGGGTCTTTATATAGGGGGAGAGTGATGGATATTTGCAAATATACCCCTCTAAAAAGAGAGATTTATTTGCAAACAAAAATTTTATTTTATTTATTTAATCTGTAAATTTACAAAAATACCCAAAAAAAAATTATTTTCAAATTTATTTTTTATTTTTTAATGTTATTTTGTATTTATAAAATTACAAATGATACATACCCCCAAACTTGTTTGAAACAATGTTTTGGCTTGGTGATCGAAAATTTTGGGGGTAAATGGAGGAAGATCAGTCAGTATAAATCGGCTCTGCAAAATCCGGAGCTCCTCCGACGGGTCCGCAGTGAGGAACAGTTTGAGTCGATGTCCGTTTACTTTAAACATTATACCGTCCTCTGGGTTTTCTAGGTCAACCGCACCGTGCGGATATACGGTGCGTACCAAAAACGGCCCTTTTCATCTAGATTTGAGCTTGCCGGGATGGAAGTATAACCGAGTGTCATAAAGCAAAACCTGTTGACTAGGTTTGAAAGTTTTTCTCAATAGGTGTTTGTCATGGAACACCTTCGTTCGGTTTTTAACAATTACCGCATTTTCATAAGTTTCATCTCGCAGCTCATCCAATTCATTCAATTGCAGTTTTCTATTGCTGCCCGCATCTCCCATGGATAAGTTTAACTCTTTAATCGTCCAAAATTCCTTGTGCTCAATTTCAACAGGAAGGTGGCAAGCCCTCCCATAAACAAGCCGGTATGGAGACATACCAAGATCGGTCTTGTAGGCAGTACGGAATGCCCATAATGCATCAATCAGTTTTGTTGATCAATCTTTACGGTTTTTGGAAACCATTTTCTCCAAAATTTGTTTAATCTGCCGATTCGAAATCTCGGCTTGCCCACAAGTTTGGGGATGATATGGTGTTGACAATTGTGAGTAATGGAGTATTTGTGCATTAAGGACTCAAAAGTCCTATTACAGAAGTGAGATCCATTATCACTTATAATCGCTCGAGGATGCCCAATCCGAGAAAAGATGTTTTCTTTTAGAAATTTAACGACAACCTTGTTGTCATTAGTTCGGCTGGGCACAGCCTTGACCCATTTTGACACATAGTCAACAGCCAATAGAATATACATATTCCCAAAGGAATTGGGAAATGGTCCCATGAAGTCTATTCCCCAAACATCAAAAATATCAAAAACCAAAATTGGTTGGAGCGGCATTTCGTTTCTCCGCAATATCCGGCCCAAGTGTTGGCACCGGGAGCATGTCTTGCAGTATTCGTATGCATCTTTAAAAAGTCATGGCCAGTAGAAGCCACACTGCAAGATCTTTTCTGCTGTCTTCTTGGGGCCAAAATGCCCGCCACACGCTTGATCGTGGCAAAAAGACAGCACACTCTTAAACTCGTTTTTGGGGACACACCGACGAATGATTTGGTCGGAACAGTATTTAAAGAGATACGGTTCATCCCAGTAAAAATGT
The DNA here is from genome assembly GCA_030015575.1 of Agapanthus africanus. Taxonomy (NCBI): domain Eukaryota; kingdom Viridiplantae; phylum Streptophyta; class Magnoliopsida; order Asparagales; family Amaryllidaceae; genus Agapanthus; species Agapanthus africanus. Next base: position 913,639,170 of record CM057337.1, read on the forward strand.
TTTACTTGGGACAGGAATCGGAGTTTGTCCTGTTTCGACCAATCTTTTGGTATCAGTCCGGTGGCCAAGTAATTTACTATATCAGCGAACCAAGGTTCGCATGACACGGTTAAGAGCCGCTCATCGGGAAAAACGTCTTTAATAGGAATTTCAAGTGTGGGCAAAGAAGGAAGTCGTGAAAGGTGGTCGGCAACTACGTTTTCACATCCTCTTTTGTCTCTTATGACAAGGTCAAACTCTTGTAGCAAGAGAATCCAACGTATTAGCCGAGATTTAGTATCCTTCTTCGCAAAAAGATGGAGAAGAGCTGAATGGTCCGTGTAAACAATCACTGGAGAGCCGATTAAATAGGGCCGGAATTTTTCGAGTGCAAACACAATGGCTAAAAATTCTTTTTCTGTTGTTATGTAATTCAATTAGGCCTCGTTTAATATTCGGCTAGCGTAATAAATTATGTGCGGCATCTTATTAATGTGCTGTCCAAGAACATCACCAATGGCGAAATCAGATACATCGCACATAATTTCAAATGGATGCGTCCAGTCGGGAGATGAAAGAATGGGAGCAGAAATAAGTGAGTGTTTCAATGACTCGAACGCTTTCATGCATGTTGAGTCAAAATCAAAAGTTGTGTCCTTAGCCAATAAAAGAGTCAAGGGTCTAGCTATCTTGCCAAAATCCTTGATGAACCATCTATAAAAACCGGCATGGCCAAGGAAGGCTCGGATGTCTTTGACGCATTTAGGAGGAGGAAGATTGGAAATGACTTCAATCTTGGCTTTATCAACCTCTATGCCATTTTGCGAGATGACATGTCCTAAGACAATACCCTCTCGTACCATAAAGTGGCACTTCTCCCAATTTAAAGTGAGGTTCTTATCCCTACAGCGGGTAAGAACCGCGTCTAAGTGTAGCAAACACTCATCGAAGGACTCGCCGAAAATGGAGAAATCGTCCATAAAAGTTTCCAAAAATTTCTCCACCATGTCTGAAAAGATCCCCATCATATACCGCTGGAAAGTAGCGGGTGCATTGCATAACCCAAAGGACATGCGACAGCAAGCGAATGTACCGAAAAGAAAAGTAAATGTGGTCTTGTCTTGATCCTTTTCGGCGATGGGAACTTGATTATAGCCGGAGTAGCCATCCAAAAAGAAGTAAAATTCGTGCCTAGCCAATCGTTCTAGCATTTGGTCAATAAAAGGTAATGGAAAGTGGTCTTTCCTTGTCGCGGTGTTGAGTTTTCTATAGTCGATGCAAACTCGCCACCCAGTTTGGGTGCGAGTAGGTTTTAACTCATTCGCCTCATTGGTTATGACCGTTATGCCCGATTTCTTTGAGACAACATGAATGGGGCTAACCCACTGGCTATCCGAGATAGGGTAAATGATAACAATCTCCTTTTTGACAGCCTCTTTCATTATGGGGTTGAGGCTTCTCTGTGGATCCCTTACTGACTTGGCATCATCCATCATATGTATATGATGTTCAACTATGAGGGGACTAATCCCCTTGATGTCCGCCATAGTCCAGCCAAAATCTTGCCGGTTATTTTGTAAGACCATTAAAAGGGCTTTCTCTTGCTCGAGAGCTAGAGATGCCGATATGATAACGGGAAGGGTCTCATTCTCACCTAGGTAAGCATATTTAAGGTGAGATGGTAAAAACTTGAGTTCGAGTTTCGGCGGTGAAACAATTGAAGGTAACATTGGTGAAACTGTCTCGAACTCGAAGGATTCCAACAATGGTTCAAATCGAGTGTAAGCAACCGAGTCGGATGATTCAACTAACTCATCCGAAAAATCAAAAGACTCAAACTCGGGTGGTGAGTCTTCAAAATCGTCCAAAAAAGTGAAACACTCATAATCATTATTCGGTGTGAAAGCTGTGTCAGATTCTTGGAAGAACGCACTAGAGGCGTCAAAACTGCTGTGATCGAACAGAAATTTTTCGAGCTCACAGTCCTCCTGCGTGATCTCATGGATCGAGCAAACATCAAGTATACTAGCATTAGGCTCGGAGGGCTGATTCCCCAACTTAAAAATGTTGAGTTCAATTGTCATATTTCCAAAAGATAGGTTCATCGAACCATTTCGACAATTGATCACCGCATTAGAAGTCGTAAGGAATGGTCGACCGAGTATCACCGAAATTTGACTCCAGGGGTTAGCTACAGGCTGTGTATCCATAACAGTGAAATCAACGGGGAAAATGAAGTCCCCTACTTTAATTAACACATCCTCTAACTCATCCCTAGGATGGGTGATGGATCGGTCGGCCATTTGGAGAGTACAATGAGTGGGTTTAAACTCTCCAACGCCTAATTGTTCGTATACTGAGTAGGGTAGCAAATTGACACTAGCACCAAGATCTAAAAGTGCTCTATTGATGTTCTTATCCCCAATTGTTATCGAAATTGTAGGACAGCCGGGGTCCTTATGTTTTTGGGGGTAAAGGTTGGCTAAGAGCATCACTTACAGCACTAGCCACAAAAACTTTCTTGGGTACTTATGACTTCCTCTTCTTGGTGCATAAGTCCTTTAAGATTTTAGCGTAAGAAGGGACTTGTTGGATTGCATCCAAGAGAGGTATGTTAATGCTAACCTGCTTGAATAACTCCACAATCTTCTCCATTTATGGAGTTGGTTTATTGGATCTCAACCTGTTTGGAAATGGAACATTTTGAAAATTTGTTGAGTCCAATATCTGTGAAGTAGATTGCGGTGTTGGAACGGATCCCGGTATTGGTGTGTTCGTGAAGTGAGATGTGGGTCCGTTAGAATTAGAAGAAGTAGAGCCTTGTGAAGAATGAAGAGTAGGCTCTGAAGAAGATGAAGATGAAGAAGAAGAATAAGAAGAAGAAGAAGATGAAGAGGAAGAACCGGCAGGGGTGTCATCACTATTACCCACGTTATTATGCAACACTCTTCCAGATCTTAACGTGGTCACAACATTTACATTATGATTTTGTTGTTCATAAGAAACATGTGCATTGTGTGTGTGACCGGGATTTGGCAATGGTTGAGACGGAAGCTTTCCCTTTTCTCGCTCGCTCAACGCTGCATTTAGTTGTGCAATTTGGGCCTCAATTGATTTGATGCTTTGATCATGTGAAGCACTGTTTTGCACCAAAAATTGAATGGAAGTCTCCAACCTTTCTGGGGATTGTGTAGATTGTTTTAAAAACGCATCTAGACTTCGTTCTAGCGAGAAAACCTTATCGTTATTTGGTTGAACAAAATTGTTTTGAGGATAAGAGTTGTTGGGCACAAAATTGTTCATTTGGTTTGGGTAAGGTTGGGGTTGGAAAGGTTGCTGATATTGAGTTTGTTGAGGTGCTTGCTGTTGTGGAGGAGGAGGCCTTTGAAAGTTATTGTTGCCTTGGAATTGTTGATTTTGATTCCAAGCAAAATTTGGGTGGCTCCTCCAACCAGGATTATAAGTCGAAGAGTATGGATCATTTCTTTGTCTTTGCTGAAAGGCAGCATTGACTTGATCTTGTCCTTAAACAGGTGGATTGTAAGGACACTCTTCAGTAAGATGGGACGGATCCGAACAACAAGCGCAAACAGTGCGTAGGGGTAAAGCAGGGGCAGGAGAAAGCGATGAGAATTTGCTCTCAATTGCTTCTAGCTTTTTCGTAAGTGCGGCCATTTCGGCCTTCATTGCAATCGACATGTCTAGTTGATGTATGCCTGCCCTAGACTGACCCGATGAAGTAGATGAAGTGGTCATAGTGTTTTCCCACTGAAGTGTTTGTTCAGCAAGATCCTCAAGAAACTGCCAAGCTTCCTCGCTAGATTTTGTTGGAAAGTGACCTTGACGAATGGTTTCCAACAACTGCTTAGTTGCTGGGTTCAATTCTTCGTATAAAGTTTGGCAAAGTTGCCAATTCTCGATACCGTGGTGAGGGCATTTAAACAAGTAGGTCCTTAAATCTTTCAAAACACTTCCAAAAAGTTTCGGAAGGAAGCTGGGAAAATTGGATAATTTCGTTGCGAATTCTCGCGGTCTTGTAGTGTGGGTAAAACTTTTTTAGAAAAGCTTTAACAAACTCTTCCCAATTTTTTTATTGAGTGTGATGCTGTGCTATATAACCATTTCTCGGCTAGGTCATATAAAGTGAATAGAATGACACGTAGCCTTATAGCATCATCAGAAAGTTGTGTTGTCTTCATCATTGCGCAAACATTCTGGAATTTGTTTATGAAGATGTATGCATCTTCGGATTCCAGCCTGTGAAATTTGGGCAACATATTGATGAAGTGGGGTTTAATCTCAAAGTTATCCCCATTGGCCGGTGGAAGTGAAAGGCAAGTTGGTAAAGCGGTGCGGATATGATAGAAAAGATTCTGGAGCGCGATTCGTTGGGGCGCTTCAACAGGTGGGTGTTGTGGGTTATTCGCACCTAGTGGAGGTGGAATCAGTCCTGCGGGTAAGGGTTTTTTAGGATTGAATCCCGACATCTCCTTAGAAGACAAAGAATATGAAGGTGAAGGTAAAGAAGTGGAAGGAATTTCGACTTTGGAGTCGAAAGTGTCGTCAGTCGGTACTAACGAGACACGGACTAAACGGGCACTAGTGTCCCTAGTCCAATTGGACATACGCTAAAGAGGTGAAGTGTAGTTAAAACGTGAAAACAGAAGGTGGGGGTAAGAAAACATCAATGGAAGGAAGTGAGTGTAAGTGGAGTGCAACGGATTTCTTAGCGACAAGTGGCAAGTTTTTGTAAAAAAATTTCCGTTTTATGTTTTTTTTATAAGGAGCTTTTCGCAAAAAGATTTTTAATTAGACACACGTTCAAGCAATCACAAAATGCACAATCAAGCCTAGATCTAGGGTTACCTAGGTCAACTAGACTGCTCCTAACTGTTCTAAAGGGCAAGTTGTGAGGACCTCAAATCTCCTCTTCACCGCCAATTGTGGCCGGGTAAGCACAAGTAGAGAAAGGAGGGATCTGCTCACGAATCACCGTGAGACGGGCCTTTTAAAGTTACCTTTCTCCACGTGTCTAGCCTAGGCACCACAAAGTCTGGTTTAGATAAACGATCGATGCCTACAACTATTCCTTTGTCCTATTGAGCACGAAGTCCTTATAGGCTGAGTCTAATCTTTTTTTAATTAAATCGATGGTCAATGCAATTATGCTTTTTGTGATTTTTGGGGTCCTAGGAAGGGTAATGAAATCCCCACCCAATCTGTATTGGTGTAAAAGCCCCTTAAAGTAAATTTTAAAGATGCAAAGCAGTAAACACAATCAAGCACTTGCCATTTTTTTATTGCGGCGCAAAGAATCCTACACAAGATCAAGTTATTGGAGAAGGGGGAGAAGTTTTTGCGCAAAGAACCCTACAGGAAAATTTGTCAGAGGAGATAAGGGGGTTCAGAAGAAGAAAAGAAGGCTTACAAAGACTTTTTCAAATGATGACGTCACCACACCGCCGTGGTTCCGCCGCCAAATGTTGCCTTTGACCGCGGTTCCGCGGTTGACTCATTGACTCGGGCCTCCAAACTTTTTTTGTTGTCTGTTGTGGTTCTCCTCTGTTTGTTCAGATCTGCTGTTTGCTGTTTTGCTCACTGGATATTTCCAGATCTGAATCTGTTCGTTGATCCTGCACAATTCAAACGAAAACCCTTCAAAAAATAACAAGATGATAAATTTTTATAGTTTTAAAATTTTTCAGTTTTTATGATTTTTCAATTTTTATATTAACCCGAAATTACAAAAAGAAAATAACTACGCCATCCCCGGCAACGGCGCCATTTGATTGTTTGTTATTTTATACGCGCTTTCGCTTTTAAAAGATGAATCAAAGAATATTTTACCGCAATCAAGAATGGCGTCGCTTGGTAGCTAGCCGGTGAGTACGGGTCGGTCCATAGGGATTTTGTGTATTTTCTGTTTGTTCTAACGAGTTAATTCCAATTGTGGTGGATTGGATTATCACTAAAAACTAAGGTTTATTTAGATTAGGACTAAAACCTTACTAGGGTTAGGTTTAGGTTAAATTTGGAAATTCAATTTTCCTCATCGCTTTCTTACCCTAATTAAGATTTTATTAGGTGTTATGGTAATAATTAATAAAGTGGATTAGCATGATCGGGAAGAAACTATGTTTCTTCCTCTAGGTCCTTGTCCGTCCTTTCTTAATTCTTAGCATAAGCTCCATGGAAAACATACACAACCGGTCTTTTAAACTACGGTATCACCGCTACCTCGTGGGATAGGATGCCGTAGTGAGCGGTGTGTGTATGTATGCATAGAGTCCTATTAAAATATATGCGATGGGCAAGAAAGGGGTGAGAGATTTTCATCTCTCAAACCTTTCCTATTCCTAACCCTAACAAGTGAGGAACTACTCACTCATTATGGAAATGATAAAAAGATACATTTTTATGAGTTTTTAATTCAATACCCTAATTATCTAAGCTATGGCAAATGAATAAAATTTCTAACTAATTAACTAGGACAGATAATAAGATTGCTAAACTACGATAGAAAAGAAATTAACTAGGGCATAGAAATGAAAAACTTATTTTATTTGATGCTCTCTTCAAACATTTACAGCGAATTAAAATTCTGAAATAGATGAATAAAAAGAGGCATAGGAAGAGGCATGCTCCAAAAAGAGCATTAGGGTTTCTATTTATAGATTATAGAAACTTTAGGGTTACATCTGATCCCTATCTGCATTTACAAAATTACCCTAAAAAGCCTAGTCAACGCACCGCCCCACCGTCAAAAGATGCACCGACATGTGCTTATCATGGCCGCGGAACCGCGGCCAAAAGCCCTGTTTGGCCGCGGATCCGCGGCCATATTGGAGGCTCTTTGGCTTCTGTTTCTCTGGGCTGCTTCCTGTTGCATTTTACTTGGTTTTTCTTCACTTGGTTTTTCAGAATGTCTTCTAGTTTCTTCCAGAATTCCACAGTGCAGAATGTTGTGGACTTTTACCGTTTGCTTTGTGTCGAAGTCTTGAACCTTGCGCTGCTTTTATACTTTGTGAAATTGTTCATTGATCTTCATTTGTCCCTCAAACTGTAGGCATGATTAAGATTCTTCTATTTGTTGGTCATAGTTTCACTTTTGTATCGTATTTTCATCATTTTCACTGTTTTGTTCCGAGAACCTATAACCTGCAACTATGTAGCAGACATGGATCAAAAGCACCTGTTTATTTGTAAAATGAATAAGAATGGGGAATATAATAATACAAAATTATGATATGAACACCGCACACCCGCAAGGGGGCTACTGGCCTCCTTAACTCCTAGCCCGCTAGCCATATAGCGGGACCCCCGTAAACTCTACGAACCCCCGATATATCCAAGACCCCTTCAAAATACAATACACGCAATCTGCACATTGAGTTTGCATGACCAGTTTTACCGGTCAATCGAAGGTTCCCTCGTAACAAAAGTGAAGGTAATTAACGGCCGCTTAGTTCGTGGCTGCCAGAGATTCGGATCTGTACAATCAAAAAACCCCGACCTATCCTAAGAAGAGGGAATCTATAACACGCCTAATAAGCGATGCGTATTTCTATCTCAATAGGGTAACGAAAAACACTCTACAGATTCTGGCACTTCCGGTTGGACTTTTTCTCTTCTCCCATATTTCGGGTTAAACGTTCATGCGAACTCAATCAATATATACATCGATTGTTTGTACTAAAATCTTGCTTCTTTTTGCAGATTAACAACTTTCAATTGCAATCTCGAACTCAGCAACCATGTCTCCCAAGACGGGCTTCGTTTTTGACGCAACTCCGGTGACCTATATGGTCAAGACAAATGCACACGTGATCCTTCTTGCGAGTCTCATGAGGCAGTGGGAGAAGCCTCCATGCCAATTTGGTTCCGTCATCATCTACTTCTCCGGAAGTGCTCATTTGGTGGAGACCCCGACAAACCGAGTGGCCAAACCGACCTCAAGGGGCAGGAGGCCGAATGTGGTGATTGCAAGGGCACCACAACTCAAGCACAAGTCGGTGTTTGAATGGCATTCCATGGCTCCAGCTTGGGGAAAAGCCGTCGGAACAAAAGAAGTCGCCAGACGTCGCGGGCAAGCTCAGGCGATCCCTTCGACGGACGTGCAAGAAAATGTCTTCTCAAGGCTCCCCATCACTTGGCTTACGGCGGTTTCCTAAAGAGGAGAAGCCAGCCAGGTGCTCAAATTGGAAAATTTGAGACAGAAGCAGCTCAGATATAGGGCCAACAAAAGGGCCAGGGCTCCGGCCAAGTTAAATTTTGTGAAGTTCCAAAGCCCGGACTTCTCCGCGACCACAACCGTGTTAGCCGTGAAAACCCGCAATTCATTCGAACCCTTAAAGTAGGTCCAGAAGAATGCGATGTATGCCAAGATTAAGAAGGCCGCAATTAAAAATGTGCTACGAAGAGATGTGTCCACGCTCTAGCACAGAAAGCATGACACCTTCTCTTCAGGAGTCTACCAAGCACTTTGTGCAGCGTGAAAGCAGTTGGGAAAAGTTAGAAAAGAAGCACCAGCGCCACCAAAAGACCCATCCAAGCCAACCGTCTTCAGTCACTTGTCCTTTCCTAAAGAGGAAGGGCTATGACAGCAGTCCAAGAAATCAGTCGCCAAAGATAAAGAGATTATTAGATATATGATCCACACTGTCTATATGGCCGGAGCATGCAGCAAGAGCAAGGATGGGGCCACCACATCTCAGGCCTAATCTGGCTTGAATGTGGCTGCCCCTTCCCAAGGTCAGACTCCTCCTCAAGATGATGAAAATCCCCTCGATGAGGCTGATAAGAAGAAGGACCCCTCAGTCCATGTGGAATCTAGTTCGGACAGCGGGGAGGAGCCGACTTTTCGCCCCAGGACAAAAGAACATGTGCTACTTCAAGAGCTCCGAAAACAGCTCAGAAGTAAAAAAAAAGGAGATGGCTTGGCTTTAATCTAAAATTGACGACTTGACAAATGTTGTGATGCAGCTCACATCTCAGGTTGCTTATGCACCCTCCAATCAAGCGCAAGTCTCTACTCATGAGTCGGGTGATAATAACCCGAAACAGCCAATGCCTGTCCCCCAAAGTCCAAAAGCAGGCGAACCGCATGAAAGTAAGCCGCATCCTATCTCGGAAAATATCTTGACTACCGATAACAGCAACCCGCTAACGCAAGATCAAATCATGGATTTGGTCACCAACAAAGTCAAAATATTAGTAGCCGAAACCGAACCACAAAAAGATGTCAACTGTAGTGGGAGACCATATCCTGCTCGGTATGATCTGGTAGAGTTTCTTGATGGCTATATCATCCCCAAATTTGGAAGATTCGATGGGACAGAAAATGCGAATCAGCACATCGCCCACTTTAAAGTCACATGCGGGAACACTAGGGGCAATGATGCGCTTCTCCTCCGCCAGTTCGTTAATAGCCTAACCGATGTCACTTTCGACTGGTACACGAGCATACCGGATGGCTCCATTACTAGTTTTGTCCAAATAGAATCTATGTTTCGACAAAAGTTCATGAGTGTCAACGATAAGATCACCATTACCGACCTCGTAAGGACCAAGCTAAAGAACAAAGAAAACAACACGGATTTTATAACCCGATGGCCCAATCTCTCCGTCAAATGTGAGCCACCGTTGAAACAAGACCAATCCATCAATCTCCTCATCAAAAATCTCGGCACGTGGATGAATCCTTTTTTATGCACTGCGGGTCTCAAGATGTTCCAAGAACTGACCAAGAAAGTTCAAATGTTGGAGCGCTCAAAGCAGGAATCTTTCTCGGATTCCCAAAATAGCAATAAACCTTGGAGAAACAGAAAGGACGATAATCGCAAAGGCGGAAATTCCGACAATGCTGAATCTTTTAACACTTCGACTAACCAAAATAAGCGACGGATGAGCGGGCCTAATGCCAACCAACCTTCGAAGCCAGTGTTGGAAGAGGGAAGAGAATCGCCCCTGAAGGAGAAACTGGATAAGGTCTATTCATTCAGAAAGGACAAAGTCCGTAAAATATTCAAAAATATCCTAAGAAACGGCTTATAATTGCCAGAATCAAAAAGACCGCAAGAAGAGAATATGACCGACGACCCCAAATATTGCCCCTATCACAGAGTAATAGGTCATGCTATTTAGGACTGCTTTGTCTTTAAAGATTGGGTCAAAAAACAATACAAGGCATGAGAGATAGAACTTTCTAAAGGCATGTTAGCAAACAATTAAGCCGCGACCGCCAATTTCATACAAACAAAGATCGAAGCCCTTTGGTGACCTACCGCTCTCAGTCGTCTGCCCTTATTTGAAAGGAACATACCAAGGAAACAAGCCAAAGGCCCAACGAGTAACATTACCAATGAAGAAGCAGTAGACGGGTACACAACCTATACAATCAACATGATAGAGGCTGGAAGAACAAGTCCTCCTACGCCTTATACCTATGACAATGACGTGGTTGTTTCTACCCAACACCGGCTCGGTCTAGATGATGAAGAGGTCGCTCAGGCCATTAAGCCAAAGAAGCCTGTGATTCCTCTCGAATCAAGATCAGGCGGTAAGGATGGCCCGGTTATCATACCCGGAACTATAGAACAAGTATTATTCCAATGGCTTCAATGGAAGCTTCAGGATAGGGACGAGAAGTTGGCCAAAGTCCGTTCCAAAATTGATGAGCTGGCAAACGTCGTGGCAGATCTCACGACCCAAGTCATCCGATTGCAATCACCACAAAATAAAAATATGGCTCATGAGCCAAGGACTGATATCCCGAAATAGCCAACCAATACTCCCTCCATCCCAAGAGACGAACACTTTTGCGAAAAACGGCCGTGATCATTCTCTAGTCCCTTCGATACGTACACTGAATAGCATAAGCGGATAGCGGGTGAACCAAAGACCGATCGGCCTTAAGGAACAGTATCAGGAAAGGCACTGACTCTAATGGAGATAAAGAAGAATATACTACTTTAGGAAGGATCAAGTCCGCAAAATATTCAAGGATACCTTGAACAACTGTCTGCAACTGCCTATTCCAAAGAGACCACATGAAATGAACATGACCGACAATCTCATATACTTCCCATATCATAGAATGGTGAGTTATACCATAAAAAACTGTTATGTTTTCAAATATTGGATGGAGAACCAATACAAGGTTAGGAAAACCTTACCGTCCTCGGATGTACCAGCAAGCTACAAAGTTACGGTCGTTAATCCAGCTTCGCCAAAATCAAAGCGCAAAAAGCTTGAATAAGCGCACAACTTTGACCTCTACGTCGTTAAACTGGGAACAGTCGACCCCTTAAGTCGTAAAAAATGTGCATAAATAAATAAACAAAAAGCTGAAATAATAGGGCAACTCGCAATAAAAATCAACGAGTAAAATAAAAATGAAAAAAAGCATAAATGATGTGGGCAACCACGAATAAATAAACGAAATGATTGGGAAACCGTGACCTTCATGATAAGAAAAGCTAAAATAGTAGAGCAATCATGGTAAAAAAACTTGTATACAAATAAATATTTCAAACTCCTCCAAAGGTGAATGATGAGTCGCTCCTAAAAGCATACTTCAGTGTTAGCGATACAGACGTCAAAAAAATTTCAAATCCCTAAATGTCCAAACGGTGAATGATGAGTCAATCTTGCCACCATCCCAGTGCAGCGATGTAGATGCCAACAAAAAAAACTAAGATCTAAATTCCCAAAATTCTCCCTGCCCTACGGCCGGTCTTCAAACTGACCACCGTATACAATCCACGGGTACAAATGGTCCCCATCCCAACCAAATTCCACTACACCAGCCCTACGGTCAGTCCCTAAATTGACTACCGTATACAATCCAAGGGTATAAACAAGCTAAATCACACTCATGCCCCACCGCAATCACCAGCCACGCGGCCGGTCTCCGCCATTGGAATTATGCTCCATTTGAGAAGACCCACTCATGTGTCCTCACGATACATGAGGAGAACAAAGCTTACATGATCCATTTGATTCGTAAGAAAACACCTTTGTGGGATCCCTACGACTCACAAAAGAAAATAACACTTGGGGGTCCTCACAACTCCTAAGGAGAAAATACACCTACAAGATCCTTCCGACTCGAAGGGAGAAATGCTTTTATGGGACCCTTATGGTTCATAAAATCAAAAAGCCTAAGGTGATAGGGATCTAAACTTGCTCCTAAACTATCGCTCCTCGACAGGCAAAGGCAAATGATGAATTGCTCCTGACATCTGTGCTCCAGTGTTTGCAACGCTGATGCCAACCCTGACCCCAAAATTCTAAACTTTCGATCCAATAGACCCCTAAGTCGTTAAACTGGGAACAAATGACCTCTAAGTCGTTAAACCGGAAACAGATGACCCCTAAGTCATTAAACTGGGAATGAGGGAAATCCCCTCACGGAAAATGATGATTCGCTCCTGGTACCATATTCTAGTGTGGTGATGCTGATGCCAACCCAAATCCCATGTTCTCCATAGCAAATGATGATTCGCTCCTGGTACCATATTCCGGTATAGTGATACTGACGCCAAACAAAAACCCAAATTTCAAGTCTCAGGCTCAAAAGCCCCGCTGGACGGATAAGAAACTCCCAAATCAAATCAAATCAACAAGGCAACCAATGACCTCCCCGTCGGAATCAAGCCCCATCTCAGAATCAATTAAACCAACAATCTCTATGTCGGAATCATGATTCGTCTCAGAATATGCTCCGTGTCGGAATCATGCTTCGCCTTAGAGTATCTACCTTCCCTATCGGAATTATGCTTCACCTGGAAATCAACCTCTGCATCGAAACTATGTTTCATTCAGAATGTCTACCTCTGCGTCGGAATCATACTTCATCTCAGAATGTGCCCCGTGTCTGAATAATGCTTCTTTTTGGAGTAACTACCTTCCCTGTCAGAATTATATTTCGCTTGGGAATCAACCTCTACATCGGAATTATGTTTCGTTCAGAATGTCTATCTCTGCGTCGGAATCATGCTTCTTCTTAGAATATATCCTGGGTCGAAATCACACTTCGTATAGGAGTATCTGCCTTCCTTGTCAGAATTATGCTTCGCCGTGGAATTAACCTTTGTATCGAAACTATACTTCGTTCAGAAAGTCTACTCTGCGCCGGTATTACACTTCAACTCATGATACACCTGTCCTGTGTCGGAATTATGTTTCATCCTGGAACCCTGCGTCGGAATTATGCTTCACCTTAGGATACACCTGTTCCATGTCGGAATTATGCTTCGTCCCAGATCCTTGCGTTAGAATTATGTTTTGTCTCAGAATATACATGTCCTGTGTAGGAGTTATGCTTCACCCCGGAACCCCGCGTCAGAATTATGCTTCGTATCCGATCCCCGGAATTATGCTCCGCACTTCGGAATGATGCTCCGATCCCTAGAATTATTCTCCGTTCTTCGGAATGATGCTCCGAGCCTGGAATTATGCTCTTCGAAATGATACTCCGACACTGGAATTATGCTCTGCTCCTCAGAATGATACTCTGATCCCGAAATTATGCTCCGCACATCGGAATTATGCTCCCAGAATGATGCTCCACCTCAAAGTCAAACTTCCCACGGAACAAGATCCATCAATTTCATGCACACAACCCATATACGCGATGTGCATTTATTGATTGGGGGCATTTTGTTGGGATAATAAATTACACCCTGGTTGCCCAAGTCAAATTCAAAGCCAACTCCAAGTCAAATGGGACCAAGCCGGTTAAGTTGGCCCATGTCTAAGTCGAGCCCGAAAAAGAAGAGGCTGGCCTCCCCCATGGCAAGAAGAAAATTATGTAATAAATTAGTTTGATATAATTATCTTGCATAAATGTAAAATAAATGGGCAAAAAGCCAAATTTTTGTAAAGCCCATGGCTCATGTGCAAAAGAAAATAAGCACATGAGGCATGGGATAGGCCAAATGCCATTTTGTAAAATCCAAGGGGTTATGTGTAAACTTGTAAGTCTTTATAAGGCAAAATTATGATGAAATGAAAAGGGAATTCATTCCCCTAAAAAATATTAGGGTTTTGTGCCTCCTTCTCCTTCCTCAAGGTTTTAAACCTTCTTCTCTTTTTTGAATTAAATCAAGAGTTTAACTCTTCTTTTCCCAAAAAGAAATAGTTTTTCACCATAAAACCATCGAAGGGGGCTTAAATCTCCCATCAAATCTCTAGAAGGGAGAATTTTAATTTCACCGCCCTCTTTTCTCCAAGATCCAATAAAATGAGAGGAGGAAAAAGGAACTCATCTGTCACGCCCCGTTTCCCAGGGTACGGGGAAGTAGACGTGGCGAGACCGCGGCGTATTTACTCAGAAGTAAACACGTTAAGCGTAAATAAGCAATATAAATGTAAAACACAAGAAAAAACAATAGAAATAAATAAACAAATTTTTTTTATTGATAACCATTCTTTACATACAACTAAAAGTAAGTAAAATAAAAGAAAGCGATGCCTAAACAATGGCATATGAACTGAAAATAAAGTAAGTACAAGTACGAACTAGAACTCTGGCTCTTCTGCGAAATACTCTGAGTCGTCTTGGCTGGGCTCGATCTCCTGAGAGTCGGGTCCTCCTGACAATATTCCAAAGAAAGAAAAGATAGGAATGTCGTCAGCGAACAATCGCTCGATAAGTCCCAAGAGATATATGAATAGATCAAGTAAAAGGATTAGGTCTGGTAATTCATCTATTTTTGTTATACTAACGTAGTTATTTGTAGCTTGGTACAGAATGTATCAGTGTATACGAGAGGAGTACAACTATCCGTGGACTATGGTATACGGAGTACAAGGCCCCGTCAAGCCACAGGACAACGGCATAGATATTTAGATTAGGTGTATTATAGTGACCGTCTCGTGCCATTTCTAATGCATTCCATACCAATCTACCCCGTTAAAACCCCGTAATGCATATTGTATTGATTGTATTGATTTGTTATAAAAGACTTGCCGAAACCATGGTATAAGTTGTTCATGTAAACGGTTCGGATGTAAACGGATAGTCATGTAGTCAAGTTAAAGATATAGTCATGGTTCGGTCAAGTCAAGTCATGTTGATATTGTTCTAATGTTCATGTTTGGTATATTGGATTCATTTTGAATTGGATATATGGTTGGATTCATGTTTGGATTGTATTCAAATTATACTGAGACTCAGATTAAGACAGACACTTAAACAGATTTGAGTCCTGAATTAGGCTCTGGTGTTATCGGTAACTGCTACACATGAACGGCAGGATTTGTGTCTTTTTCCAAAACAATTACTATTGATAACCCCGTTTTATTTTTCTACCTTAAATAGGCAAGCACCCACTTTCTCCGGTTCCTTGAGGCTCAAGAAAATTGGTCCCGCTTGAACCTATATTTATTAGGGTCTTTAATGTAAATTTAATATAACTTGAGGGGATTTTATGAAAAATATTTTAGTATACTTTCAAAATAAACCACAAGTATTTAATTATCATATTTAGGGTTTTCATGGATATAACTTTTAAAGAATGAGGTATTCTAGTGAATAAATACCTAGTTTGAATAATTCAAGGTATTTCTGTGTAAAGTTGACTTGTATTGATTCTTGATGGTATTTTAATGAAAATTGTAATTCTATCATTTTGTTTGGAAAACGTGGAATTTAATAATATCTTAAAAATATGTGTTTTGATAATATTTATATATATTTATTAAAAGATAACTTTTTATTATTAAATAGAAATTCTCGTTTTTCTTAAAAATTGTATAAAATTCCATTGAGATCGTATGCTCCGTGAGAAGGTATGCATCTCGCTCTACTAGTCCCAAGGATGTGCGATAACCCGCACTATCCCGATCGGGTTCCCCGAAATGGGTTGTAAATGCATAATCGCAAGGAATGTAATTACACAATTTAAAGAAATCCGGTTTTTAATAGTGTAAGGTATTTATTTGAGAAGTTATATTTGCCACAAGATATTGGTTTCAAGCAAATCGTACTATGTCATGATGTGTGTATGTGAGAGATAGGTCATTACCTCATGAGGTTTTCTAAAGGTATGTTAAGCTAAAGTAATTAAAATATGTCACATGTAAAGTTTATGGTATTTAAACGAAAAATACAAATAAAAGTTAACATGGTATTTTAAGATGAAACTTGTTCTCAATATTTGCTTCATGATTACTAAGAAATATATAATGATATGGATGATTGGTTATTAAGAAAGATTATGATTTTAATGAGTTTAGAATCGGATGTCGGATAACTCCACTTCCGACGAGTTTTGGAAAGAGAACTTTTTAAATTATGAAGAGATGAGAAGAGAGGGGACTTACAAGTTTAGTGAAGAGATGGGAGGTTTAGGAAAAGGTTGGTGGCTTCATGGAGTCGCGGGGTTGCCGGAATCGTCTCGAATTCTCGCCGGAACTTGACCTAGTGCTAACTCCACTTGTACTCTTCTTTGACTTGAAAATTTTTGACAATAGATTTCAGAATGAAGAGAGTTAGGGTATTGGTTTGTATTTATAGGGTAAAATTAGGGTTTAGGGATTGAAGAGAAATTAAAAAAATGCATTAAAAATTGGATTAAAGGATGAAATTAAACTCTCTGGATAAATGCTGGAAAAAAAACAGAACAAGGGTTAAGGGGGTAGACCAAGGGTTTAGTGGGAAATGCCCGGGCCTCATCCCCTACGGATGGCCCAGCGTCGCCGGCCCCATGAAGAATCTCACCGGTCCGTTTGGGGCTGTGGGTGCTGGGATTGGTGACACGTGTCCTAGTCTGTACATATAACATTTAGCACATGTTTGATTTTCTGGCTTTTCATTTCTTACATGTATTGCACGTGTAAACTTTTGGGCTTCCAAAAAGTTTAAAATAAAAATTCAGAAAAATATATGTGGCTGATGGGATTCGAACACAGGGGCTATTTCACAGCAGTGCAAGGCTTTACCAATGAGCTACATGTGCTTTCTTGCAGTTCTTAAAAAAATTAAATTTATAACTTATGCTCATGCTTGAAACTCTATACAGTACATTAACTTGAAAATTTTTGTACAGTGAAATTAGAGTCGTTACATTATCTCAAAAAAATCCATTTTAGGGAAGTCCGAGTCTCGAAGAGGACGAAAAGGGATCTCTTTTCACCATCCAAGATCTAAATCTTTTAGGAGTTTAACTCCAAATCAATCTTTGAGGAGTTTAACTCCAAGATCCAAATCCTCAAAAAAGTTTAACTCTAAATCTAGATCTTTTAGGAGTTTAACTCCAAATCTAAACCTCTTAGGAGTTTAACTCCAAATCCAAACGTTTTGGGAGTTTAACTCCAAATCGACATCCAATTTCTTCTTTAGGAGTTTAACTCCAAAACCCATCGGGAGTTCAACTCCCATCCCAGGGGCTAATCCCCTTATTTCGTTGGTGTTTATAGCGATCGTGTGACGTGCACGTGACCCACTGGTGCTCAGCGGTCACACGCCGGGCGCGTG
This sequence comes from Agapanthus africanus, assembly GCA_030015575.1. Lineage (NCBI taxonomy): Eukaryota > Viridiplantae > Streptophyta > Magnoliopsida > Asparagales > Amaryllidaceae > Agapanthus > Agapanthus africanus. The sequence goes on from CM057337.1 coordinate 913,656,631, forward strand.
ACCCGCTGGAGCCCATGCGCCATGCACGTGACTGCTGGCGCCCAACACCTACGCGCCACACGCTTGACCCGCTGGCGCCCACGCATCATCTCATGCGTCCTTAAGACGCTCCTCACCCCTCTTTTTCCCACACACTCTACCCCCAGCCCATTGATCCCCGCCGAAAAGACGCTTTTGAATTAAAGCAGCGCTTTTATAAAAAGCGCTTCGCAACAACTAGCGTACCCCGTGCAAAGCACATAGGCGCTAGCTCTAGATGCGCTGCACTCCAAATAGCGCACCACGTGCAAAGTACGTGTGTGCTAGCACTAAGAGCGCTGCGCTCCAAGTAGCGCATCATGGGCAGAGCGCACCATGGGCAGCGCATAAGCGCTAGCGCTGGAACTAAATGTTCCTCACCGTTGGATCAAATATCCAACAGATATGATTAAATCATCAATTAACAAGAATAAAATTCTGTTGAATCTTTCCAAAAAGAAAAGATTGTGCCCTGAATTTAGAACACCGTTGGATCAATGATCCAATGGTGATTAAAAATCACTAAAATACAGAACAAATTCTGTAAAGAAGGAAATATTTCTCAATCTTGTTAAAACAAGAGAATTATCTTCTGTAAACCAGAAGCCCTTGGATCAAGGATCCAATGGTGAGGAAATTCCCAATTGGAGAATAAATCTCTTTAACTAATTCAACAAATCAGCCTCCCCTATATAAAGGACTCAAGACTTCAAGTCTAAAACAGAGGAAACCCACCCCCCCTAAACTTTGAGAAAATCTCAAGAAGAAAAAGTAGCTCTTGGCAAAAGAAGATTTTTCTTCAAGGTAAAAAAAAAGAATGGTGATGAAAAAAGAGATGAAATCATCTCATAATTAAAAAGAAGAATTCTCTTCTTAAAAGATCATAGATCTACAAAGACCAAGGTCTTTTATAAAGAGATCAAAAAGATCTCATCATAAAAACAAATAAGTACTTACTTCACAGATCATAGATCTATAAGACAAATTGTCTTTCTGAGATCATGAACATCTCATTATAAAGGGGGGAGAATTATTCAATTCTCTTAGGATCACAGATCCATAAAGGCAAAGCCTTTCATCAAAAAGAGATTGAAATATCTCCTATAAGTTAAGAACTTTGTTCTTGGAATCTTGAGACAAAGTCTTTTATCAAAGAAGATAATCTTCAGAGCGCAAAGTTAACCTAAGAAGTGCCTTAGTGCTCTTCATTTAGCGCAAAGCCTGCAGTGCCATAGCACTTCAAACACAGCGCACTACGCCCATTGGCTAGCGCTAAGCGCGCCACGTGCTCCTCACGTGTACGCTGCATTACTAAAAGCGCTTTGCACTCATTATATGGCACCAGCGCCGAGCGTCTCAACGCTTCAATTATAGCGCATCAGCGCTCTACATCTAGCGCAAAGCGCTAAGCGCATCAGCGCTCTACTTCTAGCGCAAAGCGATAAGCGCATCTGCGCTCTTCACTTAGCGCAAAAGCGCTTCACATCTGGCGCAAAGCGCCAAGCGCACTAGCGCTTTAACCATAGCGCATTGCGCTCATCGACTGGCGCTAGTGCGAAGCGCGCCACATGCTTTTATGTGCGCTTGGACAGAATATAAATTGTTCTTTTATAAGCCCCAGAGCTGTGATGAATGCTTAGCATTCAATAAAAGACAAACATTGTTAGAATTTAAATCAATGCTCAGCATTGTTAAAAGGGTCGAGCTCAAACAGATGCTTAACAGCCCAAAATAAATGTTAAACATTTTAACTTGATTGGACTTAGCCCAAGACTGGCCATAAGTCCTCAATTCAGATTTAACTGAGCCCATGTGCTCATAATTGATCTTAGTCCCAAATTGGACTATAGATCTCCCAACCAACTTGGTTCAAGGGTACATCTCTTCACTCCTCTGATATTTAGCATTGTAATTCTTCAACGTCTTCCGAGATGTGACGGATCCTGATAACCAAACATTTCATGGACTGTGGGGTCCTTAAACTCATGGACTATGATGTCCTTAACCTTGACTGTGAGGCCTTTAAACTCACGGACTATGATGTCCTTAACCTTGACTGTGAGGTCTTTAAACTCATGGACTATGATGTCCTTAACCTTGACCGAGATGTCTTTAAACTAACATTTGACCGAGATGTCTTTAAACTAACATTTGACCGAGATGTCTTTAAACTAACATTGGACCGAAATGTCCTAAAACTAACAATGGACCACCATGTCCTTAAACTGGTAATCGACCGCAATGTCCCTAAACTAAACAATAGAGTTCAAATGCTCTCTTGTTGGATCTAAACGATCCCATTAAGTTGATCTTAGTCTGAAATTAGACTAACGTATCCTTAACAAATGTTTAAGTTGATCTTAGTCTCAAATGAGACTAACGTATCCTTAAACCCAACCCCCAAACCCAAATCTAAAAAGATACGGATTTGGACTAATCCACGTCTTACGGGTGACAACATAAATTAGTCTCCGTATACAATCCACGGGTAACTAAAAACAAAACAAACACCTACGACACGAAGTGACCATCTGGAGAAGGAGAAAGTGGTTACCGCGATGCGGTAACGTAATTAACTGCAGAGGCTTGCACCTGTAAGGAAGAGCGTCCCCACAATCAAAAACCCCTCAAATGAGGGGGAATTTGACGAAGTCTACTACATCGGCCGCATCCGTTTAAACCTTCGATACACGGTGCCATAAATCAACTTGCCATCTTCGGAGAGGTGGACGGATAGCACCAATTAGCATCTGCCCTCGGAATTCAGGCCCCGACGTCCCAATGACCCGATCGTGTCCATGAAATGTTTGGTTATCAGGACCCGTCACCTCTCTGAAGACGTCGAAGAATTACAACGCCAAATATCAGAGGAGTGAAGAGATGTACCCTGGAACCAAGTTGGTTGGGAGATCTGTAGTCTAATTTGGGACTAAGATCAATTATGAGCACATGGACTCAGTTAAATCTAAATTGAGGACTTATGGCCAGTCTTGGGCTAAGTCCAATCAAGTTAAAATGTTTAACATTTATTTTTGGCTGTTAAGCATCTGTTTGAGCTCGGCTCTTTTAACAATGCTGAGCATTGATTTAAATTCTGACAATGTTTGTCTTTTATTGAATGCTAAGCATTCATCATAGCTCTGGGGCTTATAAAAGAACAAGTTATGTTCTGTCCAAGCGCACATAAATGCATATGGCGCTCTTGGCACTAGCGCCAGTCGATGAGCGCAGTGCGCTATGGTTAAAGCGCTAGTGCGCTTGGCGCTTTGCGCCAGATGTGAAGCGCTGATGCGCTTAGCGCTTTTGCGCTAAGTGAAGAGCGCAGATGCGCTTAGCGCTAGAAGTAGACCGTTGATGCGCTATAATTAAAGCGTTGAGGCACTCGGTGCTGGTGCCATATAATGAGCGCAAAGCGCTTTTAGTAATGCAGCGCACACGCGAGGAGCACGTGGCGCGCTTAGCGCTGAGCGCTAGCCAATGGGCGCGGTGCGCTGTGTTTGAAGTGCTATGGCACTGCAGCGCTTTGCGCTAAATGAAGAGCACTAAGGCAGTTTTAAATTAGGAGTGCTAAGGCTCTTTTTAGGTTAACTTTGCGCTCTGAAGATTATCTTCTTTGATAAGAGACTTTGTCTCAAGATTCCAAGAACAAAGTTCTTAACTTATAGGAGATATTTCAATCTCTTTTTGATGAAAGGCTTTGCCTTTATGGATCTGTGATCCTAAGAGAATTGAATAATTCTCCCCCCTTTATAATGAGATGTTCATGTTCTCAGAAAGGCAATTTGTGTTATAGATCTATGATCTGTGAAGTAAGTACTTCTTTGTTTTTATGATGAGATCTTTTTGATCTCTTTATAAAAGACCTTGGTCTTTGTAGGTCTATGATCTTTTATGAGATGATTTCATATCTTTTTTCATCACCATTCTTTTTTTTTTACCTTGAAGAAAAATCTTCTTTTGCCGAGAGCTACTTCTTCTTCTTGAGATTTTCTCAAAGTTTATGGGGGGGGGGGGTTCTTCTGTTTTAGACTTGAAGTCTTGGGTCCTTTATATAGGGGAGGCTGATTTGTTGAATCAGCTAAAGAGATTTATTCTCCAGTTGATTTGGGAATTTCCTCACCGTTGGATCCTTGATCCAAGGGCTTCTTATTTACAGAAGACAATTTCTTGTTTTAACAAGATTGAGAAATCTTTCCTTCTTTACAGAATTTGTTCTGTATTTTAGTGATTTTTAATCACTATTGGATCATTGATCCAACGGTGTTCCAAATTCAGGGTATAATCTTTTCTGTTTAGAAAGATTCAGCAGAATTTTATTCTTGTTAATTGATGATTTAATCATATCCATTGGATATTTGAACCAACGGTGAGGAACATTTAGTCCTAGTGCTAGCGCTTATGCGCTTTGCCCATGGTGCGCTCTGCCCATGATGCGCTACTTGGAGCGCAGCGCTCTTAGCGCTAGCGTACATGTACTTTGCACGTGGTGCGCTACTTGGAGCGCATCGCATCTAGAGCTAGCGCCTATGCGCTTTGCACAGGGTGCGCTAGTTGTAGTTAAGAGCTTTTTATAAAAGCGCAGTTTTAATTCAAATTTTGAATTCTCAACAGAGCTTTGCTCTAATTGGGGAAACAAATTCCCCCCCACCGTTGCGCTCAAGGGGCCCACATGTAGGTGCAGCGGTGGCAACATCTCGACTCTTGGATCACCCAAGGAACTGAAACAGCGCTTAGTGTCCATAAATAGGACCCTTGGCCCTTGAGATAACTTCTGTTCATCTTCAATCCTTCTTGAAAATTTATTTTCTTCTTCAGAGCGCAGCTCTTCTTCTTAAGAATTTTTAAGGACAGAACTTTGTCAGATTAGGTAAAAGATTAAATCTTTTTGAAACATCTTTTAGGGTTTGACCCATTAACAGAGCTCTGCTCTTCATAGATCTTTGATCTAAAGAAAATCCCTTTTTAGGGTTTTATTAATAGAGCTTTGCTCTCTTGGAATCATTGATCTAAAAGGATCTTGCTTATGATTTTCTAATCCATTAATGGAGCTTTGCTCCTTTCAGATCATATAGAAGAACTCTTAAGATTTTGTTCATGGATCTTGAAGATCAAATTGAAATTTTATTTTTGATATATCATTCCATCATCTTCTCAGAGCAAGGCTCTTATTGAGGAATTTTATTCCTTCATCATTAGACTTTGATAGATGTCTGTCTAGCGAAGAGCGCTGCTCTCAATGGAAGTTTTACTCCTCTGCCCGAGGGATTTCTCATTTAATGAGAATCTCTTGAGGATTTCCTCATTTAATTTTAGCCTCATCCAATGATGAGGCTGTTTTATTAAAGATGATGTCATCTAGATTTTGTGGGTCGCCTTTGGTCCCTTCTGACTGCATTGCAGTGCGGTACGGATTTTAAAATACCAAGCGTCAAAGTTTAAATTATAGTACAAAAGGTTGACTTTCGTTCTTTTTCGCGCTGGTGACATGTCTTTCGACACTTCTTTTCCGTTCATCCGCTCAGAAGGCGGATTTCCTGAGGCGCCCGTAGACCGAGAGGTTTTTGCGCTGATCAAAGACCATGACTCGGAGCATAAGAGTCTGCATCTATGGGGGAAATGGTATGATCAAATTATCATGGGCCGACGGAGCTTTTCCTGTGCGACACCCTCGGAGCCTTTTTCAGCGATTGCTTATGCAGATGTGCCTCCGATAAATTACACTGTGGAGGAGATCAATTGGACTTCAGAAGGTCTCCTTCGGACTTCTATTGCCGCAGTACCCGTGCAGCCGCCGGTGGCTTTGGACATCCTAGGGAGACACATATGTCAGGATGAGTCGCGCCCCTGAGGACAGCCGTACAATGTAGGACTAACTCCCCGTCACCCAGCCGGGTATTTGCAGTGGGCCCGGTATATTTTGTCGGCGAGGAAATCACTGTTGATGAAGATCGGATTGTATCCCGCCGTTTATGCTTCTTTGTTTCAATATTCCACACCCCTACATGGTGGGTCAGGGCATTTCTGGAATAGTGGAACATTCCGACCCACACCTTCCTCCTATCAGATCGAGATGTCTCCATTTCTTTGGAGGAGTTTGCAGAGGTCTCGCGTTTACCCGTTAGGGGGGAACATTATGAGGAATTGCTTCCCCCGGATGAGTATGTTTTCGCTACCAAATCAGTGGTAATGGGTCTTACTCCCGAGAATGTTATTCAACACCAATTTCCGAGCTTGATAAAGGTGTTGAATATGTATGAGAACCTCTCTCTTGCATCCGAAGGCCGTGGAGTTAATTTTACGGCTTTTATCGCTGATTTTCTTTGCTCGGAAATATTGAAGGAAGAAGAGAAGAAATTTGCCAGTCTTGACGACCCTTTCGGCTTGGGTTTAGGCAATCTGCCAGCGGTGGAGACGGATCAAAAGAGCTTCTCTCTACCTGATACCCCGGTCATCTCCTTTGCAGAACTGGCGGCTCCTGGGATTGACGAAGAAATGTTCTTTTTAGGGTTCTTTGGGCTGTAGCTGAGTTGGTTCGTGCTTCCCATGCACCCTCACCGTATGAGGCCGTCCGTCTTCTATCCTGCGCATCAGGTGGTTGCTGGGATACAAGTGGCTGTGGGGATCGCTGGGTTAGCCCATATGTATCATGGCCTTAGCTTGGCGGCTGAAACCACTGAGCCAGGGGTGCAGTCGGTAAACTTCCCGATGCATTATTTCACGTCATGGCTCGAGTTACACGTGCTAGGCGTCTTTGGCATCCACAAGAGGCTGGGTTTTTATGACAGGTGCAGGTTCCCTCGGATCATGTGACTGGTTGGCGCTTCTATCGTGACTCCGACGCAACGAGAAGCTAGAGGCTTGCTTCTTCGTCCGCGCACGGTTGGGGCTGGCATGTCCTTTACTGATAAAGTTTTGACCATCGTCCAAGAGTCGGGGAAGATGGTGCTGCCACTGCAGGATATATTTAAAGATGGGGCCTCTGTGTTGAAAGCTCGGGAGATCCTTCATTTATATTCTATCAGACCGGGTTTCCTAGTGTTTAGGCAAAATGACGCGACGTTATTCATGAGATACAATCCACACCATTTCACCCAGCAGCTAAGTTACAATCAGGGCGTCCCACTTGAGGCTTTCTTGGCCGAACCTGCTGCTACCGAAGAGGGAATGCGGAGCGCACTGCATCATTTCATGCGCTTGAACACAGGGTCCAACTTCTTTATCAGCGAACCGAGTTGCATCCCAAAGGACCTTAATGTGTACGTGGCGTGGTATCAGCATTCAATGGGCGCCGTCATCAGGGAGGAGAAGCGATTGTTGCTCGATCGCAAGGGTGCAGTGTCGGCTGGTGATCAAAATGTTCCTCTGAAGCGACGGAACATTGTTCATCCTCCCCTGAGAGAGGTCACTGCAGTTGAGCCTCCACACGTGCTAAGCCCGGCCGCCGTGTCCCCCGAGTTGGACGTAGGAAAAGAAATTGGGACTCATCGTCCAAAGGCATCTACCAAACGCAAACTCGTGTATCGGCCACCGGTGCCCACCCTCAGAAGAAAAAGAAACAAGTACTTTCTTTGGACACCATATTAGGCTCGACGCCCCCAGCTCCGTCTAGCAAAGGATTGAGCGAATATAGGACCAATGAGGGTTTATTCGGGACGCTTGATGATACCGATCTGGAGGCTGCTATCGAAGCTTCCAAACAGTCAGCCATCCTCGAAAAAGAACTGGCTGCCTTTGCGCAGTCAGGTATACTTTACCCATATCTGTCCGCTGTTTGTATGTATTTTTTTTATCTTGCTTTGACTGACGCTTGCTGTTTTAACAGGTGCCTCCACAGAAGAAGCTATTGCTGCTTCGCTTAAAACCTTTGGAGAGGAGGAAAGGCTTCGCGTCTCATTACCAACAGAGGCTTCGCTTGAACGACCGATGATGGATACCGTAACGGTTCCGGAGGTAAAACCTAGCTCTGATGATAATATCCCCTTGGCGAAGGTCCTGAAGAAGTCTCCCCTCCTTGTTAAAACCGAGAAGCAGCCCAGAAAACAGACGGCAAGGGGAAAGAAGCGATCTTCTGCAATCACTAGCTCTGGACCAAAGCGGGGGAAGAAGACCGTTATTAGTCCGCCAGAAGACGGTTTTCTTTTTCCTGGTTCATCTGCCGAGGAAGCCGCGCAACTGGATGAGGCCATAAGACGCTCACAGGATGAGTCTGAGAACGTAAGGATCCCGAAGAGGCCTTATCCTGCCATCATCTTTTGCGAAGACCTCCATCGATACGGCGGATATTCATAGGTCCTTTGGAAGAAGGGGGCGAGAGAGCCCTTAAACAGGCTGCCTCAGCCGACGCTGAGGATGCACTTTCATTGTGGACCGGTGGCCACGAGTCTACCCTTGAATCTCGGCGGGCATACCTCCTTAGGAAGGAGCGTCGGCTTGAACAAGCCATACGAGAAGCTCCTTTGCGCATTGGTATACTTATATAGCCTTTTGTAGTATTTTGCACTGCATATATACACACACACACACACATCCTTATCCTCGTGCAAACTTTGCAGGGACTTCGCTGATGGCAGATGAGCTAAGTCCAAGTCGTGCCCTGACTATGGACTCCGCAAATATCCTCGATGAGTCACTAATCAGTGTGGAGGGGGTTGATGCAGCTGTTGTTCCTGCGATGGAGCTCCCCTTGGTGATTCCTGCTCCCCAGGTGATTGCTCTTCCAGAAGAGACATCTTCATTGGCCGCGGATTCAATGGATCTCTCTGGGGACGGCCCGGAGACTGCGGGACAGGTAGTCAAGGCCACCGTCCTTCCATTGGAGCCTGTAGCGATGGTCACTGCTTCTCCACCGGAAGTTACTATACCGGCCCACATCCCCGATGATGTGCCTGGGGGCACGGAGGAGTCCGCCGAAGCTGCTATCCCTCCAACCCAAAGTGGGAGGAGTATCGAAGGTATTGTTCTGTCTTTTATTTTAACGATCTCTTCATAATCTGAACTTTTCTGTCTTTTCAGAGCTATGGGAATTGGCGGCGTCCATCGCTGGCCTGTATCCTAGGAAGTCTTTCCAGCGTCTGCTGGAACTGGCTGCTCCACAGGCGATATCCCCTCAGCGCATCATTCTATCTTCCGGACAAGGTTAGCATTGTTCGCTCCTTTCTCGATATTGTTACTTCTTCATATAACAATGTTTATATCTCCTGTAGTTCTGGAAGCCGATGATGAGGTTGAGGTCCTCGATGGGCTTGGGGATCTTCCAGAATCTTCTTGTATAAACGTGGGTAAGTAAAGTTTCGACGCCTTTGCATCTGTCCTCTGTTTGCAATCTTCGCTGATCATTTATCAATCTCTAACAGCTCTGCCTGCTTTTACTCCGTTGGAGACTCGCATTCTCATGCCGTCTGGCCCTTATGTGCTGCGTGCATCCGAACGTATGGCCAAATTAAGTCTTCACTCTTTGTTCGCATTGATCAAAGATCTTCGTGTCGGTAGCTCGCTCACGGCCAAGGAATTTGCTGCTGAAGCCAACGGTTCTCTCCTCTTTCTTGCCACTTATCACAGTGAAGCATTTGTGCAAGTCAGGGTCATATTCTGTGGTCGAGTGGAGGCTTACTTGTATAGTCTTGAATGTGCGCGCCTTCCTTCGGAGGTGGTGGCTGCGAAGACAAGCTTGCAGGGGATGATTAAGCGGTACGTTGCTAATATGTTTTCCTGTGAAAAGAGGCTCCGCCGAAAGTTCTCAGAGAGAAAGCTGGCTTCAACCGCGCTCAGGGAGCTTCAAACTGAACTTACAGCTAAGACCACCCACGCATATAAACTTTGGCAGGAGCTTCAAGCCATAATCAAGGACATGGTGGCTGTTGATAAAGCTGTTATCTTTACCCAGACGATGGTTGATGCTCATAAAGCTACTGAGCAGGAGCTTGAAAGCCGGCTTGCCTCGCGTCAGGCCTAACAGTCGGAAGCGGAGGCCCGTCTCGCAGCTATAGTCAATTTTGAAGCCGAGACCCAAGGAAGGAAGGATGAACTGATGAACCTTTTGAATCATCCACCAGCTTGAAGAATTGTATAATTTTTTATTCTTCTTTTGTGCATACTCCTGAATGAGAGTATTTTTTGATTCTTTCAAAAATTGTACTTTGTATTCATTTTGATTCATGAATAAAAGACATATTTTGCTTTATGATGATGTGTCCCTTTTAGTAAGTGCATTTTTTGGACAATCTATTTTGATTTCCTTGTAGGACAGCGATGGCTTAGGAGTCAGGTTAAGATCTGCCTCTTAAAGCTTTTCAACTTTATGAGCTGTGAGGGTCTGATAAAGAATTTTCTCCCTACAGGTCGAGAGGATCCCGTAGGCGTAATTTCTCCTTAAGAATCGTGATGATTCTTAAGTGTGTTTTCTCTTGAGAGTCGTAAGGATCAGACAAAAGAGTTTGCTCCCTTACGAGTCGTGAGGATCCGTAAGTGATGGGTGAGGTTACCATTATCCGCATTTCATGGAGTCAGGAGTTGCTCAGGCCATTTCCTACGGGGTCAAGATTAACTTTAACTGTGCTTTATGGGACCAGGATTTGCTTTGGATGCTTCCCACGGGGTCATAGCCGTGTTCTACGAGGACCAGGCTCTGCCCTGGACGTTTCCCACGGGGTCAGGATTGACATAGACCGTGTTCCACGTGACCAGGAATTTTGCTCTGGATGCTTCCCACGGGGTCATAGCCGTGTTCTGCGAGGACCAGGCTCCGCTCTGGATGCTTTTCACGGGGTCATAGTCGTGTTCTTGGAGGACCAGGATCTGCTCTGGACATTTTCCACGGAGTCAGGATTGACATAGACCGTGTTCCACGTGACCAGGAATTTTGCTCTGGTTGCTTCCCACGGGGTCATTGCCATATTCTGCGAGGACCAGGCTCCGCTCTGGATGCTTCTCAACGGGTCATAGCCGTGTTCTGCGAGGACCAGGATCCGCTCTGGACATTTTCTACGGGGTCAGGATTGACATAGGCCGTGTTCCACGTGATCAGAAATTTTGCTCTGGATGCTTCCCACGTGGTCATAGCCGTATTCAGCGAGGACCAGGCTCCGCTCTGGATTCTTCTCACGGGGTCATAGCCATGTTCTGCGAGGACCAGGATCCGCTCTGGACGTTTTCCACGGGGTCAGGATTGACATAGGCCGTGTTCTACGTGACCAAAACTTTTGCTCTGGATGCTTCCCACGGGGTCATAGCCGTGTTCTGCGAGGACCAGGCTTTGCTCTGGATGCTTCTCACGGGGTCATAGCCGTGTTCTGCGAGGACCAGGATCCGCTCTGGACGTTTTCCACTGGGTCAGGATTGACATAGGCCGTGTTCCACGTGACCAAGAATTTTGCTCTGGATGCTTCCCACGGGGTCATAGCCGTGTTCTGCGAGGACCAGGCTCCGCTCTGGATGCTTCTCACGGGGTCATAGCCGTGTTCTGCGAGGACCAGGATCCGCTCTGGACATTTTCCACGGGGTCAGGATTGACATAGGCCGTGTTCCACGTGATCAGGAATTTTGCTCTGGATGCTTCCCACGGGGTCATAGCCGTATTCTGTGAGGACCAGGCTCCGCTCTGGATGCTTCTCACGGGGTCATAGCCGTGTTCTGTGAGAACCAGGATCCGCTCTGGATGTTTTCCATGGGGTCAAGGTTGACATAGGCCATGTTCCATGTGACTAGGAATTTTGCTCTGGATGCTTCCCACGGGGTCATAGCCGTGTCCTGCGAGGACCAGGCTCCGCTCTGGACGTTTTCCATGGGGTCAGGATTGACATAGGCCGTGTTCCACGTGACCAAGAATTTTGCTCTGGATGCTTCCCACGGGGTCATAGCCGTGTTCTGCGAGGACCAGGCTCCGCTCTGGACGTTTTCCACGGGGTCAGGATTGACATAGGCCGTGTTCCACGTGACCAGGAAGGGTTGACTTTAACCACATTTCACGGAGTCGGGGGTTGACTCTCGGCGTCGGTGCACCGCCGAGTCATGGATCTGGGAACTTTTTCGCAGCTTCAATTTGCTGATGTTGCGTCTGTTGTATTGAGACGAATGTTAAGATGATCAGATGATCTCCAGGCTGCTTTGTGAACCGTCGAGACTTGGCTTTCTTTCAGATGGAGCATGGGGGGGGGAAGGTATGGTTCCCTATTTGTTTCTGCCCCTGGATTGTATACAGGGATCGATGTGATCTCATCTGTAGGGCAAAAGTTTGATTCTTTCAGAATTTTTTTTATTTCTTTCTTTCCGCGATGCTCTATCATTTCAGTTTTTTATATCGCGAACGGCGCGATTGCCCAATCATTTCGGCTTTTTCTCGCGGTGCCCAATCATTTCGGCTATTTGTTTTATTTTTACTCGCTGGTTTTTATTGCGAGTTGCCCAATCATTTCGTCTATTTTGAATGCATGCATTTTTACTTGCTGATTTTGTTTGCAAGTTGCCCCATCATTTCGGCTATTTCATATGCATTTGTGGCTCGCTTACTTTTCGCTGTGAGTTTGGGATTTAGGGATCTGATACCGATTTAGGCATCCGCATCGCTACAACTGGGATATTGCCAGGAGCGAATCATCATTTGCCTCTGTCGATGTCGAACAAAGGTGGCTTAGTAAACAGGGTTAAGATCCTGTCGACTAAGGCTTTTGACTTCATGAGCCGTAAGGGTCTCATAAAGGTATTTCTCCCTACGAGTCATGAGGATCTCGTAGGTGCGTTTTCTCCTTAAGAATCGTGAGGATTCCTAAGTGTATGGTCTCTTATAAGTCGTAAGGATCTTACAAGAGTGCTTTCTCCTTATAAGTCGAGAGGACTTACAAGGACTGTTCACTGTATAAACATATCCCTAGTCATGAATGGGACTTTGTTAGGGAATGTTTATTCACGCCCATGGATTTTATAAAAAGGTCGGCATTGAACCGCTTGTAGGGAAATATCGGAGATTGTGATGGCTGCTTAAGAACAGGTTCAGATCCCTGTAGCTTAAGGCTTTTGAATCCTATGAGCCGTGAGGGTCTCATAGGAGGGTTCTCCTTACGAGTCGTGAGGATCTCGCAAGTGTAATTTCTCCTTAGGAATCGTGGAGACCCCTAAGTGTGTTGTTCCTTTATGAGTCGTAAGGATCTCATGCAGGTGGTTTCTCCTCACAAGGTCGAGAGGACCTTACAAGTGTCTTTTAACGAGCTTGCGCCCTTTCGGGTTTTCACAAAACTCGCCGGTAGCCCTGCTGTTTTTACTCACGGAGCCCTTTCAGGTTTTCATCCATGCCCATTTTGCTTATGGACATACCTTTTTCTTTCTTTTATTATTATTATTATTATTTTTGTGTCAGCCTTTGGATGCTGCGGTCCGTAGTAGTTTATCGACGTCTCGTCAACAGCCAGTTTTAGGACATAGTGGTCCATCGTTAGTTTAAGGACGTTTCGGTCCGCACCCAGTTTTAGGACATAGTAGTCCATCGTTAGTTTAAAGACATTTCGGTCTATTGTTAGTTGTAGGACATTTCGGTCCGTTGCTAGTTTAGGGACGTTTCAGTTCGTAAGCCGGCTACTACTTATAGAGTTTGGGCTTAGGAAGATAGCGAGCGGACATAGGCGTCGTCATCTATCATTAACCTAGGTCGTGACTCGTCAAGCGTAGTACTTTTTCAGGAAGCGACCATTTATTGGCCTGAAGGGCTTTTCGCCATGCATGTCCATGAGTAGATAAGCTCCACCATGGTAAACTTTGTCTATGATATACGGGCCTTCATAGTTCGGCTCGAATTTCCCCCGTTTGGTACGATTGGGGATCATAGGTCTTTTGACCACTAGTACGAGTTCGCCTTGGCGGAATGTCCTCGGCCTAGTCAGTCTTTCATATGAGCGCGTCATCTTTGCTTTATAAGACTCGAGATTTTGTTGTGCTATGAGTCGGGTTTCATCAAGGGCGTCGAGCTCCTCAAGCCGAAGGTGAGCATTCTCTTCGTCCGTTAGCTCGTAATGAACTGCCACTCGTAGAGAGGGTAGCTCTATCTCAAGGGGGAGTACCGCTTCGGTGCCAAATACCAATGCATACGGCGTTGTATTTGTGGCCGTTTTGAATGTACTTCGATACGCCTAGAGAGCTTCTTGCAGTCTCTCGGGCCAGTCCCTCTTATTTCGAGACACCGTCTTTTTCACGATCTTTGTCAAGGTCTTGTTAGAAGCCTCAGCTAGACCGTTAGCTCGAGGATTATAGATTGAAGAGTATCTCCAGTCTATGTTATGCTGTTGTGCGAAGCGGCTGATCTTGTGGCTTCTGTAGGCCGGCCTATTATCGGAGATGATCCGTCGCGGAATGCCAAACTAATAAATGACGTGTGTCTTGAAGAAATGGAGGATATTCTCCATCTTCACTTCCTTCAGCAGTACTGCTTCTGCCCATTTGGAGAAGTAATCAGTTGTCGCTAAAATGAACCGATGTCCTCTGGACGATGCTGGTTCGATGGGGCCGATTATGTCAGTTCCTCACATTTCGAACAGCCAGCTAGCCACCGTTGGGTGTAGCGGATTTGGATGCTGATGGATAAAGTCCCCGTGAATTTGGCACGAGTGGCACTGCTTCGCGTATTCGAGGTAGTCCTGGATCATCGTAGGCTAATAGTAGCCCATCCTTTTGATCTTTAATTTCATCTTTGGCCTAGCTTGGTGAGAACCGTAGAGTTCGTCGTGAATTTCTTGGAAGAATCTTATTGCCTCTTCAGGTCCCAGGCATCTTAGCCACAGGGAGTCGAATGATCTTTTATACAGAGTATCATTGACAAAAACGAAGGATAGAGCTCTTTCATGAGCTGATGTCTTGAGAACGCATCTTCAGGAGTTCGACGGGATTTGAAGTAATCTATAAAGACTTCTCTCCAATCCTTAGCCTTTTCCTAATATTTTATTTGTAGGGCCGTCTGCTTGGTAGCTCCCTTTCCTTTGGAAGATTCTGGAGATATTTCTGCCGGTGCAAGAACCCATCGGCTTTTCACAACGATCCTCACGTCATCGAGGTTTTCGTCAGCCAATTCTTTAGCGAGCTTGGCTAATGCATCCGCCTTACTATTTTCCGCACGTGGTATACTTTCCAGTATGTAGGAAGGGATTTGAGTCAGTAGTTGCTGTACTCTCTCGCCATACTTCACCAGCTCTGGCTTGCATGTTTGATAGTCGCCGTTTACTTGGTTGACGACCAGCTGGGAGCCCATGTCGACAGCGATCTCAAGACCTGCTATCAAAGCTTCATACTCGGCTTCATTGTTTGTCCTCGGCTCTGTTAAAGAGAAGGCGAAGTGCATTATCCCCCTTTGTGGAGTTTGAAGATGAGGCTTACCCTAGATTTGATTATAGGGGTGCTTTGTTTGCGCTTCTTCATGGAAGATACTCCATCGAAGTAGAGTTTCCACCGGGTATCATTTTCTCTTCTCTCCCCGTCGATTGTGTCAAATGCGTGCTCGTCTGGTAATTCGCAGTTCAAAGGAGAATTGACAGGTATCGGATATTCAGCGAGGAAGTCGGCGATGGCCTGGCCTTTCACTGCCTTGAGAGGTTGGTATGTTATCGAGAACTCCATCAAGAGGAGGGCCCATTTAGAGAAACGTCCTGTTAATATGTCTTTCGACATCAAATACTTGAGAGGATCCACTTTTGATATGAGATGGACCTCATGTGCCAACGCGTAGTGTCTGAGCTTCGTTATTGCGAAGATCAACGCCAGACAGTGTTTTTCAATGGGGGAGTAATTGCTTTCTGCCCCTAGGAGAACTCGACTCAATTAGTAGAGGGCTTTCTCTTTCCCTTGGTCATTTTCTTGTGCCCACAACGCGCCTAAAGAACATTCGAGCCCACAACGCGCCTAAAGAACATTCGAGGGCAGTTGTATACAGAATGAGGGGTTTTCCCTTGACTGGAGCGGTTAGCACCGGCGGATTCTGCAGGTATTGCTTGATTTCGTCCAGTGCACCTTGGCATTTGCGATCCCAGATGAACGAGGTTCCCTTCTTCATTAGGTGACTGTAAGGACGACACTTGCCGGAAAGATTGGCTATAAATCGTCGAATTTATGCAAGCTTTCCTTGGAGAGACCGCAGTTACTTGAGAGTCTTTGGCAGGAGCATCTCCATGATCGCCTTGATTTTCGAGGGATCTATCTCGATGCCTCGGTGTCGGACGATGAATCCCAGGAACTTGCCTGAGGAAACTCCGAATGCGCATTTGAGGGGGTTCATCTTCAAGTTATATTTCCGAAGCCGTTGAAATACGATCTTCAGATGCTCTAAATGTTCCTCGTATGATTTGCTTTTAACTACGAGGTCGTCGATATAGCTGCTCCCTCATAAAATATCAGGAAAGACCACAATGGGGCATCACGTGCTCACACGTGACCATGGGTCCCGTGTAGACACGTGATGGGCTCTTAAGCCCTCCAAAATAATGAAAAGAATTAAATTCTAACTAAACAGGAGTCACGTGTTCACACGTGATAAGTCTTTAAACCCCCATAGAATGAATTAAAAATAAAGTAAAATAGCCAGGAAATACCACAATGGTGTATCACGTGCTCACACGTGACCAAGGGTCACGTGATAGGTTCCTGCGATCTCTGCTTTATAGAATTAAATTCTAAAATCAAACAAAAGTGTAAACAAACGGCTAAGGAAAGACCCCAATGGGGGGTCACGTGCTCACACGTGACCAAGGGGTCATGTGCTCACACGTGACCAAGGGTCACGTGCTTACACGCGATGGTTTTTAGCCCAGTTAAAAGACAGAATTTAATTCTGAATAAAGGAGGATCACGTGCCGACATGTGATAGGCTTTGAAAGCCTTATAAGTTAATAGAATTAAATTCTAATTAAGGGAAATCAAAGATCCTAACTGGGAAAGTATTTCTTTAAATCTTTCCAAACAAAAGAGAACTATGCTCTGTAAAGTGGAGCACCGTTGGATTAACAATCCAATGGTGATTAAAAATCACCAATTTATGGAAAGATTTTATATAAGGAAAGATTTCCCTAAAATTCACCAAGAATAACAAACAGAATATCTTTTGGATTAAAAATCCAATGGTGAATAAAAAATTTACTGAGATCATGTTAGTTACAAGAAACAAACAAAATCTTTCGATGAAAGATTCACTAAACAAATTGATTATTTTCCTTCTCCTACAAATAAGAGCCAAGGAGAGGAGAAAAGAGAATTTTAGGGATCTTGGAATTTTCTGAAAGAAAAGAACAGAGAGAAAATAAGGGAGAATTTAATTCTCAAGAAAAGAAACCCTAGGTGAGAAAGGGGAAAGGGATCAAAGCTTCATAAAGCAAAAAGAGAATTTAATTCTCAATCTAAGAGTTTAACTCTTTTGAAAAGAACTTAGTTCATCCTCTGGTTGAAGATCTGCAGAAGCAAATCTCCCCACAGGTTGAGAATTTAATTCTCATCGGGGAGATTCTGCCATGCAGATCCAAAACTTACAGGGAGAATTGAGTTTAGAGAATTTAATTCTCCCAAAAAGATAAACTAGGGTTTAACCCTATATGAGAATTCAATTCTACCAAATTCATAGGAATTTAATTCCTTCAAGATAAACTAGGGTTTAACCCTATATGAGAATTCAATTCTCCCAAATTCATAGGAATTTAATTCCTCCAAGAAAAACAGAACTAGGATTTAACCCTATATGAGAATTCAATTCTCCCCAAATTCATAGGAATTTAATTCCTCCAAGACAGACAGAATTAGGGTTTAACCCTACATAAGAATTCAATTCTTCTACATGCATAGGAATTTAATTCCTCTAAAAACCATAATTAGGGTTTAACCCTACAGAGAATTTAATTCTTAAAAATAAAGAGACTTGAAAGATCTCCATGCATGTAAAGAACTAGGTCACGTGTCCCCACGTGACCCCTAAACAGATTCCCCAAAAATGAGAACAAAAAGCTTAGAGGCAATGCCTCACGTGCTCCAACGTGACTTCCAAAACAAAGGGAACAAAAGCAAAGGCAAAACTGGATTTGGGCGCTCTGACGTGCCTTCACGTGACCCCTAATAAATGCTTTAATAATCAATACACAAATATCCATCACGTGCCAACACGTGATGGCCAAAAGATCAAAAAGTGTTAAACATTTATTTGCATAACAAAGTAAAGGAGATCTGGTCCCACCTTTGGGCGCTTTCACGTGTTACCACGTGACCCCTAATAAATGCTTTGATAACCAATGCACAAATATCCATTACGTGCCAACACGTGATGGCCAAAAGATCAAAAAGTGTTAAACACTTATTTGCAGAACAAAGTAAAGGAGATCTGGCCCCATCTTTGGGTGCCCTCACATGTCCCCACGTGACCCCTTCCTCTCTATTGTTTAACACTAATTTGAGAGTTTTATTTCCAGTGTTTAACACTGTTGTCTTCTAGTGTTTAACACTAATTTGAGAATTTTATTTCTAGTGTTTAACACTAAATTGAGAATTTTATTTCCAGTGTTTAACACTAATTTGAGAGTTTTATTTCCAGTGTTTAACACTGTTGTTCTCTAGTGTTTAACACTATTGTTAGCCAAATTGGATAATTCTCCAGAGGCAAAAGCCTCCCCTTCAACTGAATCTCAAAATTGAGTAAAATTCAGAGCTATAATGTTTAATTCTCAGTCAAAGATAAAATTTTACCAGAGACCTCAAACGCTTGTTTAAGCATTGCTAAATGATGAGGGGCTGAACCCAGACAAATGTCTAATGGTCCAACAAAGGGCCAATATTTCAAACTTAATTGGATTTAGCCCAAGTTGGCCATAAGTCCTCCATTCAGACTTAACTGAGCCAATGTGCTCATAATCTAATTAATTGATCTTAGTTCCAAATTGGACTATAGATCACTTGATCAACTTTGGTTCGAGGGTACATCTCTTCACTCCTCTGATATTTGTCGTTGTAATCCTTCAACGTCTTCAGAGAGGTGACGGGTCCCGACAACCACACATTTCACGGACTACGATGTCCTTAACCTTGACTGTGAGGTTTTTAAACTCACGGACTATGATGTCCATAACCATGACTGTGAGGTCTTTAAACCCACGGACTATGATGTCCTTAACCTCGACCGTGATGTCTTTAAGCTAAACATGGACCGAGATATCCTTAAACTAATGATGGACCGTGATGTCCTTAAACAAATCGACCGCAATGTTCCTAAACTAAACATTAGAGTACAAATGCTCTTTTGTTGGATCTAAATGATCCCGTTAAGTTGATCTAGTCTTAAATTAGACTAACGTATCCTTAACAAACGTTTAAATTGATCTTAGTTTCAAATGAGACTAACGTATCCTTAAACCCAATCCCAAACCTAAATCTAAGAAAATACGGATTTGGACTAATCCACGCCTTACGGGCGACGACATAAATTAGTCTCCGTATACAATCCACGTGCAATCACAAACAAAATAAACACCCACGACACGAAGTGACCATCTGGAGAAGGAGAAAATTGTTACCGCGATGCGGTAGCGTAATTAACTGCAGGGGCTTGCGCCTGCAGGGAAAAGCGTCCCCACAATCAAAAACCCCTCAAGTGAGGGGGAATCTGATGAAGTCTGCTACATCGGCTGCATCCATTTAAACCTTCGATACATGGTGCCATAAATCAACTTGGCATCTTCGGAGAGGTGGACGGATAGCACCAATTAGCATCTGCCGCCGAAATTCAGGCCCCGGCGTCCCAACGTCCCGGTCGCGTCTTCCGGCGGTGAATAGATTCTGGCACTCCCGGTGGGACCTTTTCCTCTTTCCACTCCACACTTCGTGTGTCGTGTTCGCGAACGAATCGCGGTTTGCTAATGTTGCCCTTGAGTTCGAGATACTAAGATTTGGCGTCTTGCTTGCTGCAGAAAGCGAAGGATCAATGGCGTCTACTTGCGCGAAGTGTTCCAACTGCAACTGCAATTCACGCTTCGCCTCATCTGGAGGCATAGCTTACGGGCCCCAAGGGCTTCTCTATTCACGATGCCGGTGGACCAGGTGACTCAGGCAACACTGGATTGTTTTTCGGGACCATGCTCCCACCGATGAACTTCGGCGCTCCTATAGCAGCTCAAGAAGCTCCCAAGAAGTCGGTCTTCGATCGACTTACCACTACAGCGGCCCCCTTCAACGGGTCGTCCAGCTCCAGCGCCTCAGTCTTCGCCAGATTGGGCCAAAGTTCATGTGGGCCTATGATGAAGCCTGCAATTCCAGAACAGGTTATTTCGAAGAGGATAGCCATCCCTGCTCCCGAAGTCGTCAAGGCGGCTTCTCCTGCCAAAAGGGTCAGTCTTCACAAGACTGACTGTCCCTGCAACTACTCCGGCTCTCGTTCCTGCTCAAAAGTCTGTCTTCGACAGGTTAGACATGGCTGCTCGACGGACCTCGGTCTTTAAGAGGCTGGTACCAGCAGCGCCACACCAGAACAGGGGGCATAACGAAGTCGCCCTTAAAGCTGAAACAATCCCAACGGCTCGACACGCTCGATGTCGCCATTGGCGCCGAGTAAGGAAAGCTGGGGGCAATTCCCCTTCTGGGCTAACTCCGCCAGCCCCAACGGTGGAAGTCAATACTGCTGTTCCAACTGGGAACAGCTTTGAATTGCTGAACAAGGTGTGCAGGAACTCTCCTATCGCCTTACTGAAAGGATCTCCTCTATCAGTGGAGAATGTTGCGGAAGCAAAGCCGGAACAGTCCCCTCAGCGGTTGTCCTCCAAAATCTACAAAGTCTGGCGACAGGTTCGAGACTCAGTAATTGATCAAGATTACCCTCACCGACAGAAAAAGGTGAAGGTTCAACAAGAAGAGAACCATCCTGCCAAGCCATAAAAAGCTACCTGGGTGCCCGCTGCGACGCCCCCCCTCGACTTCAATTGCTCAAAAGGGGAGGAGGCCAGAGAAAGCCCCTGTGAACGTGGCAAACCGTAAAAGTGCTAAATCTAAATGCCCCAAGTCTGGGGGCATGATGGTACATAAGGTTTATATGGCTTCCGGAAAAGAGGAAAGCCGTACTTCCACGGGTCACCGACCGCTCACCCGATCAATAACAAGGACTCAGGAACAACAACAGCAGATGCTTCAAGAGATGTTGACTGCAATGGCTTCACTCACCGGATCAAAAGAAAGCCCGGAGGCATCATCGGAGCAGCGTCATGAACAAGAAACCGATGCTGACTTCCTTCGCAGAGTCCTCGAAAAGAAGGAAAAAGAAGCCACAGAACAAGCGATTAATATAAAGCGAATGGCGCTTCTCTTCCAAGACATGATCGGCATGATATTACAGCCGGAACCTCCAGCTGAAGATCCCCGGATCATTATTGAAGACGACAAACGGGAAACATTGAACCCTCCTCCGGCTCTTTCAACAGCCAAAGAGGAAACTATTTCCAAGGCCGCTCTGGATGACTATGTTGGGGTAAAAATTTACACCCATGTTGACCGAGTCAAAGTCAAGATCAACCCCCAAGCTAGGTGGGCCCAAGCCCAGGTCAAGCGGGCCCATGCCCAAGTCGAGCCCGCGGCCAGCCTCCCCATGCCAACAACAAAATCATGTAATAAATAATTTTATGTAATTGTTTATGCATGAATGTAATCAAAATGGGCATAAAGCCAATATTTTGTAAGCCCATGGCTTATGTGCAAAAATGAAATGGCACATGAGCTATGGGATGGCCAAAATGCCATTTTGCAAAGCCCAAGGGGCTATATGTAAATATGTAAGCCTATATAAGGCAACATGATGATAAATAAAGCATACACTTTTCATTCTCACAAAAAACCTAGGGTTTGTATCTCTTTCCCTTTTCTGAAGGTCTCAATCCTTCTTCTTTCTTTTGAATTAAATCAAGAGTTTTGCTCTTCCTCTTCAAAAACAAAATAGTTTTTCACTACGAAACCCACAAAGGGGAACTTGGATCTGTCATCAGATCTCAAAAAGAAGAGATTTTGAGATCTCACATCTCTTGATCTTCAAGATCCAGCTAACAGAGGAGGAGGAAGAAGAAGCCCTTCTATTAACCCCAAAAACACACTCAGGAGTCCAACTCCTCTCTGACTTCTCTTTCGAGAAATCTTTTTTTTTAGACTAAAAGCCTCTTTTTCTCACCGGCGCTCAAGCGCAGAGCGCCCGCGTGCCGACACGTGGCGCGCTTGCGCTCAAGCGCTCAGCGCTCGAGCGCTAAGCACTCGAGCGCAAAGCGCCCATGTGCCGACACGTGGCGCGCTTGTGCTCAAGCACAAGCGCTCCAGCGCAAGTTGCCCCGGTGCCGACACGTGGCGCGCTTGCGCTCTAGCGCAAGCGCTCGAGCGCAAGTCGCCCCCGTGTCGACATGTGGCGCGCTTGCGCTCAAGCGCAAATCGCCCCCGTGCTGACACTGTAGGGTTCCTAGGCACCCTAATGAGGTCTCACAAGGCATCAACCATGCCAATATCAAGAAATACGGTGCCGAGAAACCCTAGACTACGGATCGTTAGCTAGATGTCTAGGCGAAAAAGAAACTAGTTAACAACTTAACTAAAGTTTAGACGGAAATACAACCTTTGTAGATCCGGTGCTCCACCTCCATAGCTCCGCAACGAAGTCCCCTCGCTGTCCAAATGAATTCCCGGGCTCTAGCGTCGGCTTCGTCGGAGAAATGGTGAGCTAGGTCGTCGATGTCCATGCCGAAGATGATCTACGTCGAGGCATCACTAGATCAAGCTCCAACTTCACCAAGTCAAGAAACTTGTGAAGAAAACACACTCTACTACTTGGCAAGAGGTAGAGGATGAAGAAATAGGAAGTGGGTAGACTTTAGAATTGGATTTCTCACTCATTTTCATCAATCACCATTGATGAAGTGAAGGTTTCTTCATTGAAGAAGATGAAGAAGAAGATGATGATGATTATGATAAGTTATTAAAAATAATACTTATCATATTATAAACCATGGTCAAGTGTAGAGAACTAACTAAGGTTATGTGAATGGTTAGGGTTAAAAGAACAAGACAAAATGGTGACTTGGTCAAAGCTTCATGAAGCTTCAAAAAGCTTCATGAAAGAAAAGAAAGAAAACCATTTTGCTTTTTCTTTTTATGCTTTTATTAATATCCAAAATGAATAAACAAATAATAAAATGAAAAAGCAAAACCCTAATCATTAAGGTAACCATGGTTCAATTCTATACACTTAACCAAAGAAGCATGTATCATCAAACATGATACAAACATTTGTACAAAAAGTATATCACATATACAACTTGTACAACGAAGTGAGAAAATCCATTTAAAGTGAACCGATACTAGTTAATGCAAAGTAATATATCAAATATATAATTATGCATTAAATCATTAAATCAACACTTGATTTAATGATCCGGTCATATCGCATATAACCGACTAATATCAACAGTAACAACTTATCGAATCAACACTTGATCCGATAACCCGGCTATATCGCATATAACCGATCAATGTCACAAATCGCGAGAATCGAATACAGCATCACATACTGGTATCATTCTCGGTCCCGCACATATCTCATATGCACTCCTATTTCGTTTCGCTTGAGCCAGGAAATCTCTGTGTAGGACTCTAAAGACTCGTCAATACGCCGGCAGCGGATGATGATCATATCAAACATCCACAAGCCGCAAGCGGTCTGCTAAACGTAACGGCCACCCGGGTATTGAGCGATCTGAAGATCGACGAGCAAGCCCGCTCACACTCCTGTGAATCCAACCAGTAACACTACCGTACAGTCCGGTCTGATCGTCTGATATGTCGCATATCTTGCCTAGGGGTGGTAAACGTCAGACCCCAATAGCTCGATAAGTCGTGTCGATATGAGGTCTATAACATTTCGAGAAACTACTGGTAACACTTACCAGTAAATCTCAGCAACCCTGGCCAGGGATTTCCTGTTATAGCCAATCGAGCACAGCGCAACATCAACTCCCTATACCGGGAGAGACGAATCCCCTCCTATCGCTCATTGTCTCCATGTGACTCGGGACTGTACCCAAAAACCACCGTTTTGCACGCCCTCTTGGACGTGGTAAGATGGAAATCAAAGCACAGTGGGAACCACACAAGACTCTATGACGATCTCGGGTCAACAGACTACTCTGTACCAGTGTCACCAGAGAACTGCCATCTGACATGAGGTATAATACCATCTGGGAGTTCTCGGCGAGTCCGTCCAGTGTACCCAGTCTCTACTGAGCACCCGTATATCATCTCTGATGTCAAACACCAATGGATATGGGATCATCCTTCACCCATCTGTATGGGTCGAGAAGGTACACGCTAGTCTACTCTGGTATATCGATGCCCCGTCTCGATACACCCACGACTAGGGACTTTGAAGGATGTACTTGTGGACTACCATGTCCCCACTAGTATGATCCGCATCATAGTCCAGGTAGTCAAGTACACATCCTAAGGGCTTTACCAACATGTAACAGAGAGACAATCAGTGTACACGTTAAGGTAAAGGTCAACCAGATAGCATACTATCATGTCGAGCAAGAAAGTCCTCCCTATATATGTCCCAGCATCCACTACAATATACATCCAATGTACAGTAATGGCCTCTAGGGCATACATATAACTAACAATCTCCCACTTGCACTAGGGCCATCTGTAGCAGTGGTTGTAGTATCTCATACTCAACCATCCCATAAAAGTCTCTCTCTGGGAATAGGCCTTCGTGAGTGGATCCGCCGTGCTGTCCTCTGAGTCTACTCTCCTAACCTCGATCCCTCAGAGATCAACCATCTCCATGATCAGGTGATACTGCCTTAGAATATGTCTGGATCACTGATGGGACCTGCGTTCCTTGGCATAAGCCACAACTCCATTGTCACACAATGGGAGGAACATAGTTCATCTCATGAACCAATATACACCCAAACAGCCTCTTTGGTAGCATCTTAAGTAGCGATGTATCCTGCCTTTATCTCTAGTATGTCACGGTATCTAGCTTGGAACTCTTCCAACATACCGTCCCTTTACTGAGGGTAAAGACAATACCTGTGACTGACACTTAGTCGTCTTTATCACCCTGGAACACTTCCAGTGATTCTCCCCAGGATCGAATGATACCATCTCACTACAGCTAGTGAGTAGCCTAACATCCATTTAGATCTATCTCATAGATCCAAAGTCCAGGATTTAGTAGGTATCACTTTGATCCTATATGGAGAATCATAGTGATAAGCGGAGATTGATCGAGCGTAGCATAGGAAACTCCTTCCCTATCAAGAGTATGTCATCCACGTACTCTACGAGGATCACCACCATACTCCCTACTACCTTTTTGTTTATACAAGGTTCATCTACCATTTTGATGATGTCAACTTCTTTGACTAATCCATCAAAACAGATGTTCCAACTCCGCGATGCCTGCTTTATCCTATAAAGCATCTTGCACACGTTTCCGCTGCTCTCACTGTCTACGAGGCCCTCTGGCTGTGTACTTATAGACGCACTCTTCTAAAACATCATTTAGAAAAGCAGTCATGGCACCCAACCGCCAGATATCGTAGTTATGGTATGTAGCCGTGGCAAGTAGGATCTGGATGGACTTAAGCATAGCTACTTGAAAAGGTTTCATCATTATCCGTACCTGGTCAATGATGCAAACTTTTAACAAGTCTAGCTTTGAAAGTCTCAACTTTTCCATGTACACCAAGTAATCTTCTCAAGATATACTTGCTCCTGATGGGGATTTAACCCTTCAGATATAGCAACCAAAGTCCATACTTTGTTGGTGTATAAGGATTCCATCTCAGATCGATAAACATCCAGCCATTCTTACAGAGTCTCACTCCTGATGGCCAGCTCGAAGCTAGTTGGGTCATCATCTCATGATGCAATCCTTGCTCCCACTGTCATAGAGAAATCGAAATATCTCTCAGGTGGGTGAGGAACCCTACTAGATCGGCGGAGAGGCTGAGGTTCGTTGGTTACTATTGAATCCTTTGGTTCTATCAAATCATCGGCTGCATCTTGTATAGCTGGAACCTTTCCAGTTCTACATGACTAACCTTGCCTCGAGATTGTCCGGATTTTGCTTTTAGACATAGGCCGGACAACCCCAAATCTTAACTAGCTTAAGACATGGGCTCTTTCCATATCATATCTCATATGGAGTGGTGGGCAACTGATTTGATTGGAACCCTATTCAATAGGTATGCAGCGTCTCAAGTGCATAACTCCCAAAAGGAAACAGGTAACTCAGTATTACTCATCATCGAGCACACCTTATCATATAGGGTGTGATTGTTCCGCCCCGATATACCATCGTTTAATGGTGTATACGGAGGAGTAATGCTGAGAGAGAATCTCATTCTCCTTTAGAAAAGTCCAAGAATTTCGTGCTCAAGTATTCTCCTCCTTGATCTCATCAAAGAACATAATACTTATACCCGTATTGGTTCTCTACTTCTAACTTATATTCTGTGAATATCTCAAAAGGTTCGGACTTATGTTTCAACAGGAACGTATGTCTGAATCTTGAGAGATCATCAGAGAATGTAATGAAGTAAAAAGAACCGGTCCTGGCATGTGTAGACTGGGGACCTTACATACATCAACATGTATCATCCCAAGAGTTCACTAACTCTTTCTCTGTTTCCAATAAACAGGGCTATGGTCATCTTATCTCTGTGACATGACTGGCAAGTTTCACAAGATGTAAATTCAAACTCATTTAAATATGCATCTTTATGTAACTTCAGCTAGTCGGGTCACATTGATATGACCTAGTCTACAATGCCTTAAGAAGGATTCGTTCATTTCTGAACTCTTCCTCTTGTGTGTGTTCCATATACTAAGAACTGTAGTTTGATTTAGAACATCAATGCTTTTAGATAACGTGCCTGAACCGATCAACTTTTGATATAGGAAATGTTCAAAACATTATCCAACAATACAAAATTTTATCATTTCTTTACTAATAAAGAGACTGATATGATTTTGTATATCAGGTTCGGTATCTAATAACATTCGTTCAGAATCAATGTATTTGTAATACAGGGTGACAGTGACCAACAGACTTGGCTGCAACACTTGCCCCGTTTTCTGCCTCATGAAACTTATCACCCGTTCTCAGTTCTCTACCTTTCTGTAGCCCTATGTAACATATTACATATCTGGGATCCTGATCTGGTATCACATACCCAGGACGTAAAGGATACTGAGAAACAGTTCTGTATAATGAACACACCCGAAGATGATGCATCAGCATGCATTCTCTTCGTTTGGGCAGCACGGGAAATCTGGTATTCCCCAATTTCCTGCTCTGTCTTATAACAATTATAAGTTGGAGCGGGACCAACGTTCCCCAGCTCAGTATAACAAGCGGGTTCGGTCAAATATCCGTATTATTATCTTGATTAAGGCGTGATATGGTCGCTACCTGGAGAGAGAGAGAAGAAAACACTCAGCGTGCGCTCTGTCAAGAATAGATTGGTTATTATTTTATCTAATCAGGATGGCTCCCACTGCTTTTTATCAAATCTTCCTTCAAAACCTAAAAGGAAAGACTAGCCGGGATTAATTACACACTACAAGTTCGCCAATCTTTCAGCCAGGCCAGTGTCGGTACTTTGAGGGAGGTCCCCCGTGCTTTCGCACGAACCTAATTAATGTAAACCTCGTTTTCCCAGAGGCGTAACCCCGTTGACACCTTTCTAGACACCTACTTGATCGGCTAATTGTAATGTATAAAACTCTCCCAGGAGTAACTCTTACTCGCAGCGGGTATCGGGATCCAACTATCTCATAGAAGGTATGCAATCTCATTGCAAATTTCAACACTTGAAATTCCCGATAATATTTTGCCCCTAACGTGCTATGACCTTGACGAAAGCCAACAAACCATAGCCCGCTAGTCAAGTTCAACCCGTACATTTCTTGATCGAATTAAACCCACCCGCACGACCCTTGACGAAAGCCAACAAAGCCGCACGACTACCCTAATCCAATCGCATCGTATGCTGTAGATAAGCAGCATATAGCTACCGCACACTGCACCTTGACGAAAGCCAACAAATGCAGCACGCATACTATATACAACTTATCTGAAATGTCGGAGGGCTACGACAGGTTTTTCTCAAAACCTATTGCGTAATGAACTTGATATCGTTGTAGGATCGAATGAATTTTGAAATGGAGTGTTTTTGAGGCTTTTCTAGTTTTGCTAAAGGAGTCACTCCCGGTGAAGGGATCGTCGGTCCTTTCCTCGTCGAATGAGGTGCGGGATATATCATATATATCACTGTGCAAAGCAAAAACACTTAAAAGCAATCAAAAGACAAACCGAGTGGTGTAGCATCTGCCAGTTATTGCTAAAGGAGTCACTCCCGGTGAAGGGATCTCGGTCCTTTCCTCATCGAATAAGGTGCAGGATATATCATATATACCGCTGTGCAAAGCAAGACTGTAGCTACCTGTTTTATTTTGAAATCCGATTCTACAACATCTTAGGTTTCTTTTATTTCATTAATCATATTAATGAAGTCCCATCATTTAAGTACCTAAACATCACAGATAAATACGACGTACGCTTATGCCATCCGCATTCGCCTCGATGTCCCCTCGTGCACCGTTAGGTTAGGTAACTAACGGCAGAGCGGGGCAGGGCTAGCGCGGGTGTAAAACATAAGTAACGTCTATATAATATATCATATATACTATATGTTGTATCTATCACAGAACATCACATGATCACATCACAGATATCGCAGCAGAAGAAACATATGAAATATTGGATATACTAGGACGTCCGTGTTTTCAATACGAGCCAGTATAAAACACGGATTCCACGGTCGCGATGAATAGCCAAACCCACACCCCTAGACCCCTACGAGAGCGGAAAGCAACCCTGCCAATTCTAGAGTTAGGAGACCCGGACTCGACTCCTCGAATTGGTCTCCCACTGGACTCCAGAACCCGGTTACTTGTGCTCCCCTCCTTGGGTCTATCCTAGTGCGGAAAAGTAAATAATATACAAACGGTGACAACTTCCGCAACCTGGAAGTGCCCCAATAAAAGAATATTACATACAAGTTTTTACATGAATGAAAATGAAAAACACTCATCTCACATAAAAACCCCCGGCTATTCAAACACGACGATCCAATATAACATATCCAGCAACACATAACATCACATGTCATCAACGTAAGTAAATATGTCCATCCCAATTGTCGTTGACATATAGCAACGAAACCGGCGATATCACATATTACACTTACGGTCACAGAAAAGAAAGTGTAAAACTACAACAGTTGTAATCCGCAACCTGCATAAATATCGCATGCCTAATCATTATAAACCCCGCATTTTAGTCTCAAAATCGAAAACACTTTTCAATATCAAGTCGGGCAATTCAACAAGATTCCCGACATCCTGATCGAATGCTCGTCGCAAACTTCAGTAGACGGCTGCACCCCCGATACCGTCGACGAAGTGCACCAAGGCGGAACACCGCTGCCGGGAGCACCCGAACAGATGCTTTTGGCGACGGGGTTCTCCTATAGTCACTTGGTCGGGGCTATGGGATGAGGCTGTCTATTAAGTTTACCCGGCGAGTATCCGCGTACGCTACGTGATTGCGACGGACTTTTGATCACATCAAAATTCCGTGGCAACCGATCAAGTGAGACTAAACTGCTACGTTTATAATATTCATTCCGTTATCATATAACTTCTTGTGAATTCCAATTATTGTATCCCATTCCGGATAAATAGAAAATGTCAAACTTTCCGATCGAACAATCGAACACCCAAGTTTTCCCCGTACAGATCAACACATGAAATATGAGTCTAACAACATTCAGTTCGTGCCTCAGTACCAACGGTCCAGCCGTAGAAGGGTCAAGCCAACGCCTCACATGTGGCACGCCGTACTGCCCCAAACCCGAAGGTTCAAAGGGCAGTTCAAGACGGTTACATAATCGAGTTAAGGTTTGTTGTCTTCTAGAGGGACCATCGCGTTACTTGCACTACTTAGAACGTCGTTAAACTACGGAAAAATCCAACACTTGGAAATTTCCCGACAGGGGAAAAATTGGGTATTTATATCCGGTCGAACTTTTTAACATATTCTAAAAATACCCGGAAAAGCACACCGACAAAAATTAGACAGTCCGATCGAATACACCGAGTCCCCAATACAACCCAGAAAATACAACTCTGGAATAAATATTAAAAACATCCAGAACACACAAGAAACACCAATAAAAACAACTGAAGAAAACACACATCCAGATCATCACAGACGGCCGCGGAACCGCCGCAAAAGGGGGGTCAACGCCGCGTTTCCACGGCCGTACTGTTGAATTAGGTTGTCGTTTTCTCCAGTTTTTCTTAGAATTTCCTGCACATTTCTCTGCATATTTTTAATTCCAAAAAATCCACAATTTACAGAATTGTCCAGAGAGCATTTTTCAAGTCGGGGTTTTGGGTCGATCGGACTTCTAACTCCGTCGGGACTTCGCCTAAGGCTCTAACTAGTCTCTGATACCACTGTAGGGTTCCTAGGCACCCTAATGAGGTCTCACAAGGCATCAACCATGCCAATATCAAGAAATACGGTGCCGAGAAACCCTAGACTACGGATCGTTAGCTAGATGTCTTGGCGAAAAAGAAACTAGTTAACAACTTAACTAAAGTTTAGACGGAAATACAACCTTTGTAGATCCGGTGCTCCACCTCCATAGCTCCGCAACGAAGTCCCCTCGCTGTCCAAATGAATTCCCGGGCTCTAGCGTCGGCTTCGTCGGAGAAATGGTGAGCTAGGTCGTCGATGTCCATGCCGAAGATGATCTACGTCGAGGCATCGCTAGATCAAGCTCCAACTTCACCAAGTCAAGAAACTTGTGAAGAAAACACACTCTACTACTTGGCAAGAGGTAGAGGATGAAGAAATAGGAAGTGGGTAGACTTTAGAATTGGATTTCTTACTCATTTTCATCAATCACCATTGATGAAGTGAAGGTTTCTTTATTGAAGAAGATGAAGAAGAAGATGATGATGATTATGATAAGTTATTAAAAATAATACTTATCATATTATAAACCATGGTCAAGTGTAGAGAACTAACTAAGGTTATGTGAATGGTTAGGGTTAAAAGAACAAGACAAAATGGTGACTTGGTCAAAGCTTCATGAAGCTTCAAAAAGCTTCATGAAAGAAAAGAAAGAAAACCATTTTGCTTTTTCTTTTTATACTTTTATTAATATCCAAAATGAATAAACAAATAATAAAATGAAAAAGCAAAACCCTAATCATTAAGGTAACCATGGTTCAATTCTATACACTTAACCAAAGAAGCATGTATCATCAAACATGATACAAACATTTGTACAAAAAGTATATCACATATACAACTTGTACAACGAAGTGAGAAAATCCATTTAAAGTGAACCGATACTAGTTAATGCAAAGTAATATATCAAATATATAATTATGCATTAAATTATTAAATCAACACTTGATTTAATGATCCGGTCATATCGCATATAACCGACTAATATCAACAGTAACAACTTATCGAATCAACACTTGATCCGACAACCCGGCTATATCGCATATAACCGATCAATGTCACAAATCGCGAGAATCGAATACAGTATCACATACTGGTATCATTCTCGGTCCCGCATATATCTCATATGCGCTCCTATTTCGTTTCGCTTGAGCCAGGAAACCTCTGTGTAGGACTCTAAAGACTCGTCAATACGCCGGCAGCGGATGATGATCATATCAAACATCCACAAGCCGCAAGCGGTCTGCTAAACGTAACGGCCACCCGGGTATTGAGCGATCTGAAGATCGACGAGCAAGCCCGCTCACACTCCAGTGAATCCAACCAGTAACACTACCGTACAGTCCGGTCTGATCGTCTGATATGTCGCATATCTTGCCTAGGGGTGGTAAACGTCAGACCCCAATAGCTCGATAAGTCGTGTCGATATGAGGTCTATAACATTTCGAGAAACTACTGGTAACACTTACCAGTAAATCTCAGCAACCCTAGCCAGGGATTTCCTGTTATAGCCAATCGAGCACAGCGCAACATCAACTCCCTATACCGGGAGAGACGAATCCCCTCCTATCGCTCATTGTCTCCATGTGACTCGGGACTGTACCCAAAAACCACCGTTTTGCACGCCCTCTTGGACGTGGTAAGATGGAAATCAAAGCACAGTGGGAACCACACAAGACTCTATGACGATCTCGGGTCAACAGACTACTCTGTACCAGTGTCACCAGAGAACTGCCATCTGACGTGAGGTATAATACCATCTGGGAGTTCTCGGCGAGTCCGTCCAGTGTACCCAGTCTCTACTGAGCACCCGTATATCATCTCTGATGTCAAACACCAATGGATATGGGATCATCCATCGCCCATCTGTATGGGTCGAGAAGGTACACGCTAGTCTACTCTGGTATATTGATGCCCCGTCTCGATACACCCACGACTAGGGACTTTGAAGGATGTACTTGTGGACTACCATGTCCCCACTAGTATGATCCGCATCATAGTCCAGGTAGTCAAGTACACATCCTAAGGGCTTTACCAACATGTAACAGAGAGACAATCAGTGTACACGTTAAGGTAAAGGTCAACCAGATAGCATACTATCATGTCGAGCAAGAAAGTCCTCCCTATATATGTCCCAGCATCCACTACAATATACATCCAATGTACAGTAATGGCCTCTAGGGCATACATATAACTAACAGACACGTGGCGCACTTGCGCTCAAGTGCCCAGCGCTCAAGTGCCCAGCGCTCAAGCGCAGAGCGCCCACGTGCCGACACGTGGCACTCTAGCGCCTGAGCGCACAGCACCTAGGCGTACAACGCCCAAGGTGCTGCCCACGCAACCTTTGGATGTCTTTCCCCCCTCTTTCTTATATATATATATATATACACACACACACACACATGTATACATACATATATATATGTACATATGCATACATATTTACACACATATACTCCACGACACTGTCCCTGTTAGAAAAAAATTTCTAACGGTGCGCTGCCCCACACCCCGCAAGGAGGCTGCTAGCCCCCTTGACCCCCAGCCCGCTATCTGGGTAGTGGGACCCCCGTAAAAACTCTGCGTGGCTCCCGATATATCCAAAACCCCCTTTTCAAAACACAACACACGCACACCGCACATTGAGTTCGCATGACCAGTTTAACCCGTTAATCGGAGGTTCCCTCGCCCCAAAGGCGAGGGGTAATTAACGGCAGCTTAGTCCGCGGCTGCCGGAGATTCGGATCCCCACAATCAATAAAACCCGGCCTACCCTAGGCAGGGGGAATCAGTAGTATACGCCTGACAAGCGCACGCGTATTCCCATCTCAATGGGGTGACGAAAAACACCCTACAGATTCTGGCACGCCCGGTGGGACTAATCTCTCCTCACATATTTCGGGTTAAACGTTCATGCGAACTCAATCAATATACATATCGATATTTATACTAAAATAATGCCCTTTCATGCAGGTTTTCAAGCATTCACTTCTCAACAATGTCTCCGAGGACGATCTCCGCTCTCAGCATGGCTCCCGTCTCCTACATGATGAGGATAAACTCTAGGACGGTCCTCCCGGCCAGTCTCGGGCGACAATGGGAGGAGCCGTTGCTACCATTCGGCTCTATTATGTTCATACCAATTGGTTCCATCCTAGCTCCTCAAGCTCCAGCAACAGACAAACCGGTCTCGAAAGGCAGGAGACCAAATGTGGTGATCTCGAGGGTGCCCCAACCTAAACGCAAGTCGGTGTCTGAACGACTTTCCTTGGCCCCAGCTGGGGGCAAGGCCATCAACATCGACAAAGCAACAAGGCCTCTCGGGCAAGCTCTGACGGTGCCCTTGACAACTGCTCGATCGGGTATCTTCTCTAAGCTCCCCATCACTCGGCCTATGGCGGCTTCCCGAAGAGCAGAAGACTGCCAAGCGCTTAAGGCAGGGAAGCTGAGGCAGAAGCGGCTCAGATATAGAGCCAACAAAAGGGCTAGGGCTCTGGCCATGTTAAAATTTATGAATTTCCAAAGCCCGGACCGCTCCGCGAAACCAGCTGCCAGTGATGAAAGAATGGCTGAATGTGTTATCCACACTGTCTACATGGCCGGACATGAAGAAACGAACCCTCATCTTCTTCACAGCCATGGTGATGATATGGTTGACACTACCCAGCATCGGCTCGATCTAAATGATGAAGAGCCCGCTCAGGCCGATAAGCCAGAGGAGCCCGTGGTTCCTGCGGAATTGAGCTCAGGCAATAAAGATTATCCGGTTGTCATAGCCGGAACTACAGAACAAGCATTATTCCAATGGCTTCAAAGGCAATTTCAGGACAGGGATGAGAAGATGGCCGAGGTCTATTCCAAAGTCGACGAGCTGGCAAACGTCGTGGCAGATCTCGCGACCCAAGTCGCCCGATTGCAATTGCAGCAGAATCAAATTTTGGCTCATGAGCCAGGGATTGATACCCGAGGGCAGCCAACTGATATCCCTTCCAACCTAAAAGCGGAGCACCTTCACGAAAAACGGCCGCAATCAGCCTCCAGTCCTTCCAATACATACGCCGGGGGGGAATCGCCTCTGAAAGAGAAGCTGGAAAAGGTCTATTCCTTCAAGAGGGAAAAGGTCCACAAGATATTCAGGGACGCCCTAAGAAACGGTCTACAACTGCCAGAATCAAAGAAACCGCAAGAAGAGAATATGACCGACGACCCAAAATATTGCCCCTATCACAGGGTGATAGGTCATGCCAATGAGGACTGCTTCGTCTTCAAAGATTGGGTCGAAAGGCAATACAGTGCGGGAGAGATAGAACTGTCTAAAGGCGCGTTAGCAAACAGTCAAGCTATGACCGCCGATTTCATGCAAATGGAGACCGAAGCCTTTCGAGAACCTAATCCTCCCAGACATGTGCCATTATCTGAAAAGGGCGAACCAAAGACCGATCGGCCTCGAGGACCAGCATCAGTAAAGGCACCTACTCCAATGGAGAGAAAGATGATGGTATACTCCTTCAGGAGGGATGAAGTCCGCAAAATATTCATGGACGCCTTGAACAACGGTCTGCAACTGCCTGTTCCAAAGAGGCCGTAGGAAATGAACATGACCGGCAATCCCATATACTGCCCATATCATAGAGTGGTGGGTCATACTATCGAAGACTGCTATATTTTCAAAGATTAGGCAGAGGACCAATATAAGCTTGGAAAAACCTCACAATTCTCGGATGTATCGGCAAGCCACGGAGCTAGGTCATCAACACAACTCCGCCAAGAACAAAGTTCAAGGAGCTGGGATAAGCAAAAAGGACCACCACGTCGTTAAACTGGGAACACCTGATGACCTCCAAGTCGTTAAACTGGAAACAATCGACCTTTAAGTCGTTAAATTGGGAATGTAAAAGAATATATATGTATGTAAATAAACAAAAAATGTGTAAATAAAAGAAAAATAAAGAAAAGCCGAAATGATGGGGCAACTCGCAATAAAAATCAGCGAGTAAAATAAAGATGAAAATAAAGTCAAAATGATTGGGCAACCGCGAATAAAAGCCGAAATGATAGGGCAATCGCGATCTTCGCGATGAGAAAAGCTGAAATGATAGAGCAATCGCGGTAAAAAAACACAAAAACAAACAAAAAACCAAAAAGAGTGGCGAATGATGAGTCGCTCCTGGTACCATATTCCAGTGCAGCGATGCAGACGCCAACCAAAATCCAATTTCCCAAAATTCTTCCGGTCCTACGGTTAGTCCCCAAATTGACTATCGTATACAATCCACGGGCTCAAATAACTCTCATCATACCCATGCCCCACCGCAATCACCAGTCCAGCGGTTGGTCTCCGCCCTTGGAATTATGCTCCATTGGGAAGACCCACTCATGTGTCCTGGCACCTCTGCTTCAGTGTTAGCAACGCTGATGACGGCCCCTACCCTAAAATTCCAAGCTCGCCATCCATAGACCTCTAAGTCTTTAAACTAGAAACAGATGACCTCTACGTCGTTAAACTGGATACAGATGACCTCTATGTCGTTAAACTGGAAACAGATGACCACCAAGTCGTTAAACTGGAAACAGATGACCACCACGTCGTTAAACTGGAAATAGATGACCATCACGTCGTTAAACTGGAAACAGATGACCGCTAAGTCGTTAAACTGGAAATAGTTGACCTCTAAGTCATTAAACTGGGAACAAGGGAAATCCACTCATGTGTCCTCACGATACATGAGGAGAACAAACCTTTGTGGGATCCTTACGACTCACAAAGGAAAAACACACTTAGGAGTCCTCACGATTCCTAAGGAGAAAATACACCTGCGGGATCCTTATGACCCGCAGGGAGAAAATGCTTTGTGGGACCCTCACGGCCCATAAAATTGAAAAGCCTTAGGTGATAGGGATCCAAACCTGTCTCCTAAGCCATCGCTCCCCAATCCGCAAGTGGCGAATGATGAGTCGCTCCTGATGCCATATTCCAGTGTAGCGATGCAGACGCCAACCAAATTCCAAACCCATACTCTCAAACGGCGAATGATGAGTCGCTCCTGGTACCATGTTCCAGTGCAGCGATGCAGACGCCAACCAAATTCCGAATCCCAAGACGGCGAATGATGAGTCGCTCCTAGTACCATATTCCAGTGCAGCGATGCAGACGCCAAAAAAAAAAGAACCAAAATGTTTTCGGCCCTACGGTCTGGATCATACATCCTGCAAAACCGTATACAATCCACGGGCGTAAAACAACCCCAATCTCTCCCAAGTCCTACCGGTGAGACCACATTCAAAGTCTCACGAAAATAAAAAATAAAAAATAAAAAAAATAAAAAAAATAGAAAAAAATGGTAGGTCCACAAGCAAAATGGGCATGGATGAAAACCCGAAAGGGCTCCGTGAGTAAAAACAGCAGGACTGCCTGCGAGTTTGTGAAAACCCGAAAGGGCGCAAACTCGTAAAAAAAAGAGATGAAATGCACTCGCAAAGTCCTCTCGACTTTGTGAGGAGAAAATTCCCGCGTGAGATCCTTACGACTCACGAAAGAGCAACACACTTAGGAGTCCCCACGACTTCTAAGGAGAAAATACACCTACGGGATCCTTACGACCCGTAGGGAGAAAATGCTTTGTGAGACCCTTACGGCTCACAAAATGGAAAAGCCTTAGGTGACAGGGATCTAAACCTGTCTCCTAAGCCACCAATTCCCAAATCCTCCCGGGGCAAATGATGAGTTGCTCCTGGCATTATTCCAGTGCAGCAATGCAGATGCCAAACAATAAACCAAATCCAAATCCTCCCGGGGCACATGATGAGTTGCTCCTGGCATCATTCCAGTGCAGCAATGCAGATGCCAAACAAAAACCCCAATTCCCAAATCCTCTCAAAGATGGATGATGATTCGCTCCTGGTACCATATTCCAGTGTAGCGATGCTGATGTCGACTCAAATCAAACAAATCAAACCAACCAATTCCAACATCGACCTCTGCGTCAACAAGCGACACTCTGCATCGGGAAAACGTCCAACACAGACACTCCGCATCAGGGAAACGTGCAACAACGACACTCCGTGCCGGGGAAACGTCAAGCAGACACTCCGTGATGGGGGCACGTCGACAACAGACACTCCGTGCCGGGGAAAAGTCGATCAGCGACACTCCATGCCGGGGAAAAGTCAACCAGTGACACTCCACGCCGGGGAAAAGTCGATCAGCGACACTCCGTGCCGGGGAAAAGTCAACCAGTGACACTCCGCGCCGGGGAAAAGTCGATCAGCGACACTCCATGCCGGGAAAAAGTCAACCCGACACTCCGCGCCGGCGAAAAGTCGATCAGCGACACTCCGTGCCGGGGAAAAGTCAACCCGACACTCCGCGCCGGGGAAAAGTCGATCAGCGACACTCCGTGCCAGGGAAAAGTCAACCCGCGACATTCTGCGCCAGGGAAAAGTCGATCAGCGACACTCCGTGCCGGGGAAAAGTCAACCCGACACTCCGCGCCGGGGAAAAATCGATCAGCGACACTCCGCGCCGGGGAAAAGTCAATCAGTGACACTCCGCGCCGGGGAAAAGTCGATCAGCGACACTCCGTGCCGGGGAAAAGTCAACCAGTGACACTCCGCGCCGGAGAAAAGTAGATCAGCGCCACTCTGTGCCGAGGAAAAGTCAACCCGCGACACTCCGCGCCGGGGAAAAGTCGATCAGCGACACTCCATGCCGGGGAAAAGTCGGACAACGACACTCCGTGCCGGAGACACGTCAACCAGCGACACTCTGCATCGGGGAAACGTCCAACACAGACACTCCGCATCAGGGAAACGTCCAACAGCGACACTCCGTGCCGGGGAAACGTCAAGCAGACACTCCGTCCCGGGGACACGTCAACAAGCGACACTCTGCATCAGGGAAACGTCCAACACAGACACTCCGCATCAAGGAAACGTCCAACAACGACACTCCATGCCGGGGAAACGTCAAGCAGACACTCCGTGACGGGGGCACGTCGACAACATACACTCCGTGCCAGGGAAAAGTCAATCAGTGACACTCCGTGCCGGGGAAAAGTCAACCAGTGACACTCCGCGCCGGGGAAAAGTCGATCAGCGACACTCCGTGCCGGGGAAAAGTCAACCAGTGACACTCCGCACTGGGGAAAAGTTGATCAGCGACACTCCGTGCCGGGGAAAAGTCAACCCGACACTCCGCGCCGGGGAAAAGTCGACCAGCGACACTCCGTGCCGGGGAAAAGTCAACCCGACACTCCGCGCCGGGGAAAAGTCGACCAGCGACACTCCGTGCCGGGGAAAAGTCAACCAGTGACACTCCGCGCCGGGGAAAAGTCGATCGGCGACACTCAGTGCCGGGGAAAAGTCAACCCGCGATACTCCGCGCCGGGGAAAAGTTGATCAGCGACACTCCGTGCCGGGGAAAAGTCAACCCGCGACACTCCGCGCCGGGAAAAAGTCCTTCAGCCACACTCCGTACCGGGGAAAAGTCAACCTGAGACTCCGCGCCGGGGAAAAGTCGATCAGCAACACTCCGTGCCGGGGAAAAGTCAACCCGCGACACTCCGCGCCAGGGAAAAATCGATCAGCGACACTCCGTGCCGGGGAAAAGTCAACCAGACACTCCGCGCCAGGGAAAAGTCAATCAGCGACACTCCGTGGCGGGGAAAAGTCAACTCGACACTCCGCGCCGGGGAAAAGTCGATCAGCGACACTCCGTACCGGGGAAACGTCAAGCAGACACTCCGTGCCGGGGACACGTCAACCAGCGACACTCTGCATCAGGGAAACGTCCAACACAGACACTCCGCATCAGGGAAACGTCCAACAGCGACACTCCGTGCCGGGGAAACGTCAAGCAGACACTCCGTGCTGGGGACACGTCAACAAGCGACACTCTGCATCGGGGAAACGTCCAACACAGACACTCCACATCAGGGAAACGTCCAACAACGACACTCCATGTCGGGGAAACGTCAAGCAGACACTCCGTGACGAGGGCACGTCGACAACAGACACTCCGTGCCGGGGAAAAGTCGATCAGCGACACTCCGTGCCGGGGAAAAGTCTGTTGCGCCACGGCAGTGCCCCGGCCGTCTACTCGAGGCCAAAATGCGGAATCAAAAATTTTCTTAACTTTAAATCGGCGCTACCGCGGACAATAAACCCAGATTGTAACCATTAACCTAATCCTAGCAACCAATAGAAGGGGTGAGAGATATACCGAGTGATCCGTGTCCTCCGGTCTTCTCGTCGTCGTCCCGATCTCCCGCGGAATCTCCGGTCTTTATCTCCTCTCCGGAAAGGGCACCACGTAGCCGGATTCTTTTACGGGCTCCCACGTCTGGACTGAGGCAACTCGGGCGCGAAGTTGGCTAGCCGACGCGTCCAACACTTGCTGTAGATAAATGTAGAGTCTATGTCTCTTTGGGGTTTAGTTGCCATGGAGGATGGAGGTGGAGAAGAGAAAGAACAATGGAGAGAGGTTTGGAATTTTAGCAAGCCAAGAATGAATATGAGATGAATCAATCCCTCGCATATAAAATGAACTCTCTCTCTCTCACTCTCATCCAATTGTGGCCGGCCCCCCTTTTAGGAAATATGGTGGAGGAATCAACAAAACAAGAAGGGAGGTGATGGTAGGAAAAGCAAAGGGGTGACCACACCAAAACATGATGATAACAATGTCAATTTCATTTCAAATCTCATCTAATCTCATTAAAACAAGCCATCATGAAAAAGCAAAGATGCTTAACCTTTCATAATGCCACAAATGCAAGAAACCCCTCCACAATAAGTTATTTGCAAAACTGCAAATAACCCCCTCCAACGAAAAGTCCGGCCGTGAAGGAACAAAGGAAAACCGGCCGGAACGGAATGCAAACTGGCAACTTCAGAAAACTGATCCCGTAATAAATTACAGGAAAACCCCGCTACTACAAATACATGCCCGCATTTGTATTCCCACTGAATATAAATGCAAAGAGACAAAATCTAGACTGTCTAATACTAGGATCCGGCTTAAATCAAAGCCGGCTAGTAAAAACCGTCCGATCACGATCCGTGCAATACAGCACGTATCTGATCGAACCCTGCCATATCTCCATACGGCCTCTACAGCGTTTCGCCCGAAACTTGAGTAACTATGTGTGGTGGACTCTAAAGACTCGTCAATACTATGGCTGTGGATTTAACCACTAGCACGTCAGAGGTATTAGCCATACGTGACGGACCACCAGCTATTGACCAAAAGGGACGTCGATGAGCGAACTCATCCTGACACCCTACTGAGCCTGTCAGTGACAATATCCATACAGTCCGGTCCGTTCGTCTATGAGTATCGCATGGCGGGCCTAGGGGGTTGGTAAAAGTCAGACCCCCAAAAGCGGTACAAGTCGTGTCGGAGTGAAGCCCAGAACACCCTGAGATACTACTGGAATACCTACCAGTAAATCTCCTGCCTCGGCCGAGGGCTTTGTGTAATGGCTCTCCTAGACACAGCGCGACCTCACCCCCAATACCGGGAGAGACGAACCCCTGCAGATCTGCTCACTGCCTCCATGTGGCTCGGGACTGTACCCAACTAAAACCTGTTTGCACGACTCCTTTGAGCCGTGGTAGGGTAGTAATCAAAGCACAGTGGGAACTCACACGAGACAAATGACGATCTCAGGTCGATGAACTAACTGTACACATGTCACCAGGGAACTGCTATCTGACGTCTGGTATAATCCCAACTAGCAGGTTCCCGGCGAGTCCTGTCCGGTGTACTCATAACCCAATGAGCACCTGTATACATCTTAGGTGAACCAACAGACACCAGTGGCTTGTGAGACCGGCCACCGCCCCTCGTCGGGGTCTCGACTGTATACACTAGTCTACTAATGGAGTATCGATGTCCAGTCTCGAAACTCCCACGACTAGGGACCTTTTAAGGATGTGCTTATAGACCCCAGCTCCCACGTATATGATCGCCCTCATACTGCTGGTAGTCAAGCAAGAATTCTAGGGGCTCTATCAACGTGTAATAGTGACTCGTAAGGTCACCTAAAGCAGTACACGATGATAAAGATAAACCAGATAGCATACTATCATCTTGAGTAAGACTGTCCTACCGGGATAGGTCCTCCCTCAATCATTGCAATCACGTGCCTGTGACCCAATAATTGACTCTGAGGGCACTATCTCCAACAATCTCCCACTTTCACTCAAGGCTAATTATTGCGATGTCGCATACTCATAGCCTGTGTGATACCGAACACCCAACTCCTCTACTAGTCAGTTTCACAAAACTCGTTTGTGAAACTATTGCGTTCGAGGAATAGCCTCAGTGAGTGGATCCGCTGTGATATTTCTTTCTATGTCTCTCTATATCTCAAGTTCATGGAGAAAGCCATCTCCCGAAATGAGCAATACCTGTCTTAGAATGTGTCTCGATGTCTGATGGGACCTAGCTCATAAATGAACTCCAAATCCAAACTTCTTAGACTGTATCGTCAACTGAACTTAATCAGTATCCTGCGCCATGCCTTTCCCTCAGTATCCACCTGGACCACTTGTCCAAAATACTGCCCCTCGTCAGAGGGAAAACTATAACTCTGACAGCCACTCTGCCATCCAGGTCACCTTGGAAGCCTGAAATTATAACCGTCTCCTAAAGGAGGCTGCCGTTATCAAATCCCTAGAACACGCACTTATGTCCTAAAACTGCTTCCGATCGTTTCTCCAGGATTGGATTGATATCAACTTATTGCATCTACTGCAAGAACAACATCTGGTGTGGTACTTGACATCTCATGATTGACTCAATTGCCTAAGCAAGTGATATGCTAATCATGCACATCCCTCTCTACTTTAGTCTATAAGACACCTTTAGAGAGGGTGACTCCATCACCTGCAGGTACACTACCGTGCCAGAAGTCGTCCATTCTAAATACTTATAGAATGCTGTCTAAGTACCCAGATTGGAAAACCACCCAAATCTAGATCTAAAACCATAGATCTAGTAACCAGAATGTACGATATAAGATCCAATTCCTATGTGGAGAAACTACTGTGTGACAACCAAAGTATAACCGATCATAGTATAGGAATATCACTTCCTACTCTGTGTATGTCATCCAAGTACTAGGACATCACACCCTTCTACCTTCTTAACAGATCCATCCTCTATTCTGATGAAGTCAAACCTATGACTGTCACATCAGAAATAGATGATCTATCTCCGCTATATTTGCTTTAGTCTATAAATAGACATAAGTCACCTGTCCACCAATGCTTCCGCTGCTCCCACTGACCACGACAACCCTCTGGCAGAGTCATATACACGTACACTTCTAAAGCCAGTTTAGAATGACGCTATACTCATCCTCCTGCCGGGTCTCACGGTCTGGAACAACAGCAATGGCAAGTCTGGGTAAACAAGAACCTCCATGTCACCGTCCTTAAGCATACCGAAGTACCTCTCGGGTGCCTGAGGTTACCCACTTTATCTGCGGAGTGGCCAATGGAATGTCAAATCAGATTGAATCTTTAGGTTCTTATCAAATCTTCAGTAATCGTTTGCGGTTCTGGAATCACTTCCAGTTCTACCATAATCCCACTACTGTTTTCTGAAAAATCCATTTCTTTTAAAAATGTGGCGAGTCAAGAACAATATCTCTATTGATCTTCCAGATGGTAGAAAGTCAACCCTCGTCATAGCCCGGGTCAACCCACAAACAGCCATTACAGAAACGTGCCTTGAGTTATCCAGAGTCTGGTTTTAAGCATAAGCCGGACAACTCCCCGTACCTTAACAATGTCAAGATATGAACTGTTCTATATCCAATATGGAAACAGAGGCACTGATTTAATTGAACCAGATTCAAATAATGCAGCTGTCTCTAGTGCATGTCAACTAAATGGAAGAGAGGCCGATCAGCGTTACTCAACTTAGGAGTACTTCCAATTATGAGTAACCTGAAAGAGAAACTAGTTCTCTTAATCATTACTATCATCTGAATACCATTCACAAGTATCTACATCTTCGATCACCTTGAAAAATCCCGATACTTGCAACACCTGGTTCTCTACTTTACTCTTATACCTATAACTTCTCAAAATTCGGACCTTGTGTTTCTACGAAACACTTGTCTAAAAACTAGAGAAGTCATAAGTAAGCCGAATATAGTACGAGGACCAACCCCTCTGTCCTAATAGACACTGGACAATATACAATACTTTGTACAAGTCCCTTGAGTCTAATAACTCATTCACTGTGTGTCGTAGGTTGAAAACTGTACTTCTGGTTAAGAAGAATTACACCGCTGTTCAATGCTCCTTACTTAACCATCTACTGATATAGGTAAATGTCATAGACATAATTTCAAAAAGGTATATCTCACTCTATAAAAAATAGACGTACAGATATATCAATTTGAAATTGGTGCACAACAACGGATATTTAAAACCAAATATTTGTCGTCCGGCAAACAACCCAGGTGAGTTCCTCAAATATCACCAATTACAACGAATTCCGATATAATGAGGATGATCACCTAATTCCCAATAACTTACTCCCACTCATCATCTGTAAAAGCATACAGATGTGAGAATCATACCTGGTAAATACATACCCTGGAGCAAGTGTCTAATTGGGAAATCAGTTTTCTTTTAACAGCACACAGTGAAACTGAAACATTGAAACGTTTCGATGGGGATCCGGGTATTCCTAGTAATGCCTCTTCCATTATCCAGATTCACAACTGTAACCGTATATCTCTTTGCCATCTGTCCAAATCCCTTTATATGTCTTTAGTCATTACCTTCTGTACACCCCTTTAGGCCAAATGGTTTTCTTCCTTCCTTACCGTTCGGCACCAGCCTATGGTTTGGAAGAAGACTATCCAATAAGCATAATGGGTGTACTGTCCTAATCCTAGGAGCACTCGCAATGCGAGAGAAGGTGAAGATAAAAGACAACCGAATAAACCTTATTCCTATTTCTCCTGAACCGGGATCCATTCCCGAACTGGAACAAGTTCCTTTCGAGTTCGTATATAACCATACGATAGATTATCCAATAAACTTGGGATCTTCATAGTGATACGGAGTGTCCTGGAGAAATACAAGGGTGATTTAGGATTGGCGAAGAAAAACTTGGTTTGGTCGTGAATAGCAGTCGTAGTTTACTTTGCCCTCTTGCTAATCCCTTGCTTTGTCTTAACTTAATACTTTCTGTACACCATTTAGGCTAATTGGTTTTCTTCATTCCCTACCGGTCGGCACCTGCCTATGGTTTGGAAGAAGACTATCCAATTTGCGTAATAGGTGTACTA
The DNA here is from genome assembly GCA_030015575.1 of Agapanthus africanus. Taxonomy (NCBI): domain Eukaryota; kingdom Viridiplantae; phylum Streptophyta; class Magnoliopsida; order Asparagales; family Amaryllidaceae; genus Agapanthus; species Agapanthus africanus. The sequence continues at coordinate 913,701,541 of CM057337.1, forward strand.
TCTCCTAAACCAAGGAGTACTCGCAATAAGAGAAGGTGAAAGGAAAAGACAACTGAATAGTCCTATTCGTTTTCTCCAGAACCGGAAACCATCCTCGAATAAAATCCTTCGAGTTCGTATATAACCATACGATGGTTTTGTCCAATGGAAGTGGACATTCGTAGTAATATGGGGTGTCCTGGAGAAAAATGTAAAAGTAGGAGTGGCAATGAGGTCTGCAACTCTGACAATCCAAAAGCCAGTGTTAAGAAGGTTCGGTCAACTTGGTCACTGAGTTATAGTCTAGGGTCGGGTCAATGGTCGCTGCCAAAGAGAGAGAGAAAAGAAACACTCAGCGTGCACTCTAACCTAGATCAGAATGGTTATCACTTTATCTAATCAGGAAATCTCCCACTGTAACCTCAAATTCTTCTCCAAACCTGAAAGAAGAATTAGTCGGGATCACCCGAGAAGTAAACCAACTCATCAGTGGGAATCGGGATCCAACTATCATCGCATGACAACGTGACGGAATCCACTCACGTCACCACACTCCAGAAGGTATGCGTATGCCTGGCAAGTTTCAGTTTCTTTAGAAACTCCCGATGTGATTTTTACCCCTAGGACCTAAGTGACCTTGACACAGTCAACAAATCAAAGTGTCCTAGTCAAGTTCAACCCGTCATTATCCTGGATTGCATTAAACACACCCGTACGAGCCCTTGACACAGTCAACAAGGCCGCACGACTGTCCTAACCAATCCCATTAATATGCTACAAACAAACACTACTTAGCTACCGCACACTACGCCTTGACACAGTCAACAAACGCAGCACGAATACTAAGTAATACTTGTAAGAAATGACGGAGGGCTACGTCTAGTTTTTGGCGAAAAACTTTTAACGTAATGAACTTGATATCGTTGAAGGAACTGCATAACTTTTTATAAAAAATATAGTGACGAAAACTTTTGCTAAAGAGGTCACTCCCGGTGAAGGGATCTCGGCTCTTTCCCCGTAGAATGAGGTGCAGGATATTCCAACTGAATACCACGATGCAAACCAAAAAGCAATCGGCTATAGTGAAGTTATTGCCCTGACGCAAACTTCTGTCCAAGGGGTCACTCCCGGTGAAGGGATCTCGACCCTTGCCTCGTCGACTGAGGTGCTGGATATTCATAACCGAATACCACTGTGCAAAACAAAAGAGAACGCCGTTGCAATAACAGCTTTTTGAAAAATGTTCCAACAACATCAGAATAGGTTTATTTATCTTGCATTGATCCGAATCAACGCAGTCCCATCAATTGATCACACCACAAAAGAACGAAAATAATGATGTACGTATATGCCATCCGCATTCGCCACTGGGTCCCGTCATCACCCGTTAGGTTACTTAACTAACGACAGAGCGGGGACTGGACTAGCGCGGATGCAAAACATATACAACATCTACTAGTATATATATCAATATATAATATTTCGCTCAAGGCGTGATAAAATGCAACATCACAGAAATGTAACCAGCATCACAGAACACTACAGATATCTGGGATCCCCGGGTTTCATAGTGCCGCTACTGAAACCCGACGTTCCCCTGGTCGTGTCGATAGCCTGTGCAAAGAGATCCTAGACCCCTATGGGCGCGGCAAGTTACCCGCCAAAATCTGAAGCGAGGCAGCCCCCTTCAGCAACGTGAATGGACCACCCAGCACTTCACGGAATCCGGTAACTTGGGCACCCCTCCTTGGGCCAACCTGTACCCCCTACGAGTGCGGCGAATAGCCCTGCCAATTCTAGAGTAAAGCCCCCTCCGTCTCAATGCCATGAGATGCGGGCTCGTTGCCTTCTAGAACCCGGCTACCCATGCACCCCTCTGCGGGGTAATCCTAGTACAGAAAGTAAAATATACATACAACGGGTACATCGACCGCAACCTGGTCGTGCCCCAAAAGAATAATACAAACAGGAAGTGACGGCAGTCCACATGTCGGACGCTCGCCCCGCAATATCAAATGTACATATATAAACAAAACTGCACTACCATTGCATCCAGGCTATCCCCCACGACCAATCCGCAATATCACAGCACAACACAGAATATCAACGTGAACGTCACGTTCGCAAATCCGTCTAACCGGGCTATAGCAGATAGACAGGATTTACCGATCAAATGACATTCACGGTCGCAGATATAATGTAAATACTGTGAACTAATGTGTTTAAAATATCCGATCGATCAAATTTTACCAAGTGGGCCCCAAGCATTACTGTAGCACATAAAGAAATTCTGGGCCCAAAAAGAATATACCAAAACCCATATTTTCAGCCCAAAAGCCCACTGCAAAAAATTGGTGAAGTGAAGACTCATTACTGCGGCGGAACCGCGACCAAATAAGGGTTATGGCCGCGGTTCCGCGGTCGTATGGAGGGATCACACTACCAAATTTTCACAGTGTTCTTATAATTCCATGTACATCATTCTGCAATAACCTGAAAAATTTTTAGAGCCCAAAAAATTTCGACAGAAACTGATATACATGAAAATGCGGTTTTGGGATTTTTGTTCGATCGAAGCTTTAAACATACTAGTACAAGTTAGACTAGGTTAATGGCGTGGCTCTGATATCATGTTGCGGGACGGCAGCGTCCCGGCCGTCTACTCGAGACCAAAATGCGGAATCAAAATTTTTCTTAACTTTAAATCGGCGCTACCGCGGACAATAAACCCGGATCGTAACCATTAACCTAATCCTAGCAACCAAGAGAAGGGGTGAGAGATATACCGAGTGATCCGTGTCCTCCGGTCTTCTCGCCGTCGTCCCGATCTCCCGCGGAATCTCCGGTCTTCATCTCCTCTCCGGAAAGGACACCACGTAGCCAGATTCTTTTACGAGCTCCCACCTCTGGACCGAGGCAACTCGGGCGCGAAGTTGGCTAGCCGATGCATCCAAGACTTGCTGTAGATAAATGTAGAATCTATGTCTCTTTGGGGTTTAGTTTCCATGGAGGATGGAGGTGGAGAAGAGAATGAACAATAGAGAGAGGTTTGGAATTTTAGCAAGCCAAGAATGAATATGAGATGAATCAATCCCTCACATATAAAATGAACTCTCTCTCTCTCTCACTCTCATCCAATTGTGGCCGGCCCCCCTTTTAGGAAATATGGTGGAGGAATCAACAAAACAAGAAGGGAGGTGATGGTAGGAAAAGCAAAGGGGTGACCACACCAAAACATGATGATAACAATGTCAATTTCATTTCAAATCTCATCTAATCTCATTAAAACAAGCCATCATGAAAAAGCAAAGATGCTTAACCTTTCATAATGCCACAAATGCAAGAAACCCCTCCACAATAAGTTATTTGCAAAACTGCAAATAACCCCCTCCAACGAAAAGTCCGGCCGTGAAGGAACAAAGGAAAACCGGCCGGAACGGAATGCAAACCGGCAACTTCAGAAAACTGATCCCGTAATAAATTACAGGAAAACCCCGCTACTGCAAATACATGCCCGCATTTGTATTCCCACTGAATATAAATGCAAAGAGACAAAATCTAGACTGTCTAATACTAGGATCCGGCTTAAACCAAAGCCGGCTAGTAAAAACCGTCCGATCACGATCCGTGCAATACCGCACGTATCTGATCGAACCCTGCCATATCTCCATACGGCCTCTACAGCGTTTCGCCCGAAACTTGAGTAACTGTGTGTGGTGGACTCTAAAGACTCGTCAATACTATGGCTGTGGATTTAACCACTAGCACGTCAGAGGTATTAGCCATACGTGACGAGCCACCAGCTATTGACCAAAAGGGACGTCGATGAGCAAACTCATCCTGACACCCTACTGAGCCTGTCAGTGACAATATCCGTACAGTCCGGTCCGTTCGTCTATGAGTATCGCATGGCGGGCCTAGGGGGTTGGTAAAAGTCAGACCCCCAAAAGCGGTACAAGTCGTGTCGGAGTGAAGCCCAGAACACCCTGAGATACTACTGGAATACCTACCAGTAAATCTCCTGCCTCGGCCGAGGGCTTTGTGTAATGGCTCTCCTAGACACAGCGCGACCTCACCCCCAATACCGGGAGAGACGAACCCCTGCAGATCCGCTCACTGCCTCCATGTGGCTCGGGACTGTACCCAACTAAAACCTGTTTACACGACTCCTTTCGGCCGTGGTAGGGTAGTAATCAAAGCACAGTGGGAACTCACACGAGACAAATGACGATCTCAGGTCGATGAACTAACCTGTACACATGTCACCAGGGAACTGCTATCTGACGTCTGGTATAATCCCAACTAGCAGGTTCCCGGCGAGTCCTGTCCGGTGTACTCATAACCCAACGAGCACCTGTATACATCTTAGGTGAACCAACAGACACCAGTGGCTTGTGAGACCGGCCACCGCCCCTCGTCGGGGTCTCGACTGTATACACTAGTCTATTAATGGAGTATCGATGCCCAGTCTCGAAACTCCCACGACTAGGGACCTTTTAAGGATGTGCTTATAGACCCCAGCTCCCACGTATATGATCGCCCTCATACTGCTGGTAGTCAAGCAAGAATCCTAGGGGCTCTATCAACGTGTAATAGCGACTCGTAAGGTCACCTAAAGCAGTACACGATGATAAAGATAAACCAGATAGCATACTATCATCTTGAGTAAGACTGTCCTACCGGGATAGGTCCTCCCTCAATCATTGCAATCACGTGCCTGTGACCCAATAATTGACTCTGAGGGCACTATCTCCAACAAAGTCAACCAGTGATACTCTGCGCCGGGGAAAATTCGATCAGCGACACTCCATGCCGGGGAAAAGTCAACCAGTGACACTCCGCGCTGGGGAAAAGTCGATCAGCGACACTCTGTGCCGGGGAAAAGTCAACCCGACACTCCGCGCCGGAAAAAAGTCATCCAGCGACACTCCGTGCAGGGGAAAAGTCAACCAGCGACACTCCGCGCCGGGGAAAAGTCGATCAGCGACACTCCGTGCGGGGGAAAAGTCAACCCGCGACACTCTGCGCCGGGGAAAGTCCATCAGCGACACTCCGTGCCGGGGAAAAGTCAACCCGACACTTCGCGCCGGGGAAAAGTCGATCAGCGACACTCCGTGCCGGGGAAAAGTCAACCCGCGACACTCCGCGCCGGGGAAAAGTCGATCAGCGACACTCCGTGCAGGGAAAAGTCAACCCGACACTCCGTGCCGGGGAAAAGTCGATCAGCGACACTCCGTGCCGGGGAAAAGTCAACCAGTAACCCTCCGCGCCGAGGAAAAGTCGATCAGCGACACTCTGTGCCGGGAAAAAGTCAACCCGACACTCCGCGCCGGGGGAAAGTCGATCAGCAACAAAGTCAACCAGTAACACTCCGCGCCGGGGAAAAGTCGGTCAGCGACACTCCGTGCCGGGGAAAAGTCAACTCGACACTCCTCGCCGGGGAAAAGTCGATCAGCGACACTCCGTGCCGGGAAAAAGTCAACCCGTGACACTCCGCGCCTGGGAAAAGTCGATCAGCGACACTCCGTGCCGGGGAAAAGTCAACCCGACACTCCGCGCCGGGGAAAAGTCGATCAGCGACACTCCGTGCTGGGGAAAAGTCGGACAACGACACTCCGTGCCGGGGAAACGTCAAGCAGACACTCCGTTCCGGGGACACGTCAACCAGCGACACTCTGCATCGGGGAAACGTCCAATGCAGACACTCCGCATCAGGGAAACGTCCAACAGCGACACTCCGTGCCGAGGAAACGTCAAGCAGACACTCCGTGCCGGGGACACGTCAACCAGCGACACTCTGCATCGGGGAAACGTTCAACACAGACACTCCGCATCAGGGAAACGTCCAACAGCGACACTCCATGCCTGGGAAACGTCGGGCAGACACTCCGTGCCGGGGACACGTCAACAAGCGACACTCTGCGTCGGGGAAACGTCCAACACAGACACTCCGTAACGGGAACACGTCAACCGGCCGATACTCCGCCTCGGGGAAACGTCAAGCAGACACTCCGTGCCGGGGGAACATCGACAATAGACACTCCGCCTCGGGGAAACGTCGACCAGCGACACTCCGTGCTGGGGACACGTCTACCAAATCGCTTCGGATCAGAGCGTCGACCGTCCATGTCGTAAAAAGGGCAGTGCATCCCAAAAAGTGGGAACCAAAGCAAGTCGCCTCCACGTGAAAGAAGATCCATCAATTTCATACACACGACCCACATATGCTGTGTGCATTTATTGATGGGGGGCAATTTGTTGGGGTAAAAATTTACACCCCTGTTGACCGAGTCAAAGTCAAGGTCAACCCCCAAGCTAGGTGGGCCTAAGCCCAGGTCAAGCGGGCCCATGCCCAAGTCGAGCCCGCGGCCAGCCTCTCCATGCCAACAACAAAATCATGTAATAAATAATTTTATGTAATTGTTTATGCATGAATGTAAACAAAATGGGCATAAAGCCAATATTTTCTAAGCCATGGCTTATGTGCAAAAATGAAATGGCACATGAGCCATGGGATGGCCAAAATGCCATTTTGCAAAGCCCAAGGGGCTATATGTAAATATGTAAGCCTATATAAGGCAACATGATGATGAATAAAGTATACACTTTTCATTCTCACAAAAAACCTAGGGTTTGTATCTCTTTCCCTTTTCTGAAGGTCTCAATCCTTCTTCTTTCTTTTCAATTAAATCAAGAGTTTTACTCTTCCTCTTCAAAAACAAAATAGTTTTTCACCACGAAACCTACAAAGGGGATCTTGGATCTGTCATCAGATCTCAAAAAGGAGAGATTTTGAGATCTCACATCTCTTGATATTCAAGATCCAGCTAACAGAGGAGGAAGAAGAAGAAGCCCTTCCATTAACCCCAAAAACACACTCAGGAGTCCAACTTCTCTCTGATTTCTCTTTCGAGAAATCTTTTTTTAGACTAAAAGCCTCTTTTTCTCACCGGCGCTCCAGCGCAGAGCGCCCGCGTGCCGACACGTGGCGCGCTTGCGCACAAGCGCTCAGCGCTTGAGCGCAAAGCACCCACGTGCCGACACGTGGCGCGCTTGCGCTCCAACGCAAGCGCTCGAGCGCAAGACGCCCACGTGCCGACACATGGCGCGCTTGCTCTCTAGCGCAAGCGCTCGAGCGCAAGTCACCCCCGTGCCGACACATGGCGCGCTTGCGCTCCAGCGCAAGCGCTCGAGCGCAAGTCGCCCCCGTGTCGACACGTGGCGCGCTTGCGCTCTAGCGCAAATCGCCCCCCTTGTCGACACGTGGCGCGCTTGCGCTCAAGTGCCCAACGCTCAGGCGCAGAGCGCCCACGTGCCAACACGTGGCACTCTAGCGCCTGAGCGCACAGCACCTAGGCGCACAGCGCCCAAAGTGCTGCCCCACGCATCCTTTGGATGTCTTTTCCCCCTCTTTCTTATATATATATATATATACATGTATACATACATATATATATGTACATATGCATACATATTTACACACACACATACTCCACGACACTGTCCCTGTTAGAAAAAATTTTCTAACGGTGTGCTGCCCCATACCCCGCAAGGAGGCTGCTAGCCCCCTTGACCCCCAGCCCGCTATCCGGGTAGCGGGACCCCCGTAAAAACTCTGCGTGGCTCCCGATATATCCAAAAACCCCTTTTCAAAACACAACACACGCACACCGCACATTGAGTTCGCATGACCAGTTTAACCCGTTAATCGGAGGTTCCCTCGCCCCAAAGGCGAGGGGTAATTAATGGCAGCTTAGTCCGCGGCTGCCGGAGATTCGGATCCCCACAATCAATAAAACCCGGCCTACCCTAGGCAGGGGGAATCTGTAGTATACGCCTGACAAGCACGCGCGTATTCCCATCTCAATAGGGTAACGAAAAACACCTTACAGACTATATTGCTCAGCAAATACGAGCTCACCAGGCAAACGAAGCGGCTGGCCAAGTCGTTAAAACTGGGCGGCAGTATCCAGGATGGTATGACCAAATAAAGTACCAGCCGGGATACACAATCCCCAAATTCCATGTGTACAAGGGGACCGGCAATCCCCATCAACATGTCGCTCAGTTCAGGGCTCTTTACGGCAACGCCGGGGGTGATGATAAGCTTTTGCTCCGCCAATTCGTCGGTAGCTTGTCGGAGACGGCATTTGAATGGTACTCCGAACTTCCAAACGACTTCGTCAAAACCTTCGCAGAAATGGAGTTGTTATTCACCCAGCGATTCGCAAGTGCTAGTGAACGCACCCCAATAATGGCATTGATCAATGCAAGGGTGAAGCCAGGCGAGACATGGGTACAATACGCGATCCGATGGCGGAATCTATGGTCAAAATGTGAGCAGCGCATTGAGGAGGCGCCGGCAGTGGGTATGTTCGTAGGCACTCTGGACCCTCAGGAAACTATTTCCCAATTTATGATGTTCTTCAAGCCGACAACGTTCCAAGCCTTGATCGACAAGTTGGCCCAGATGGACCAGATGGGTCATAGACCGTCTCCTCCGAAGCCAGAACCGCGGAACGAAAAGGGTAAAGGGAAGGCGACATTCGTTGCGAATACTCAATAGTAGCCCAGTGCCCCAAAACTAACGGATCAACTGAAAGAGAGACGGCGCTACTATAAAGAGAAAATGAAGCGTCCTTACTCGTTCCCTCAAGACAAAACGAAGAGACTGTTCGAACTAGCGGTGCGCAACAGGCTCATCAATCTGCCAAGTCCAAAACTACCGTTACAACCCGGCGAGGCTAATAGCCCCAATTACTGCCCTTACCACCAAACGGTAAGCCATCCAATCGAGGATTGCTTCGTCTTTAAGGGATGGATCGAGGATCAATACCAACAAGGCAAGTTTGCACTGTCTGAAAAGTGGAAAGTAAGCCCACAACAACCCCACACTCCTAAAAAGACGGATACACCGGGGGCATCATGCTCTTTTGTTGAAGAAACTCCATGGGAGGTCGCTCTTTCAGCTAAAACTAAAAGAATGTTGAACGATCTCCAGACATGCCCGGCGATCAGGTGGAAGAATCCGTTGGAACCTGAGATCGTCGAAGGGATGCTGAAACTGTGCCCAATTCCAAAGATTGGTGGTGATATTCAAAACACTCACACCCAGCCGTCAAAATCTTCGAAGAAGAAGAAGAAATCCAAGAAGCCCATGAAGCCTGGTGACAAGCGCACGGACCTGCAAAAGCAGATTGACGCGCTGGAAGAGTATAACCAGAAGGCGCGGACTCCAATCACACTCCAAGAGTTTCTCGGCCACGTCCTTGAAGACGGAGATGATGGAGGAGACTCGTCAGATGAATCTGAAGATTACGTAGCAAACAACCATATGATCTCTCACTTGTCGATAAACGATGGAGAAGCTCCTTACATAGAAAAATCGGGGGCAGGTCCCGAGCCGGAACTTCTAGGGCCATCAGACGAAATGATTGATGCATTCCTGAATGAAGCGCTGCTTAAAAGCAAAGCTGCCTGAGAGCATGAGATGGCCATATTTGAAAAAGCCAAGCGCCTGCGACTGGACGAAAAGGTTGCAATGCTCCCGCCAAATCAAAGAACATCCGCCGCGAATAAAAGCAGGTTCAAGACGAGGAAGAGATTCGCCAAAGCCATATCAATGGGGATGAAGCTGCCACCCTCCGAAGGAAATATTCTTGGTGAAGCAGAAATGCATCCTAACTACTGCTTATATCACCGAAAGATTGCACACCCTACTGAAGAGTGCAACGCTTTTAAAAGATGGTGGCAGGGATATGTTGCTCACTGGCAACAGTTCAAGCGGATGAAACGCAAAACTCGTTGGGAGCGAAGGAATACGACCGAAAAGCGCAAAAGAACGACCAGCAGCTGTCACATAGTCGACGCTCGGGGATCTCAAGTTCTCACATTCGGGGGCGATTCTGACGAAGAAACGACTCTCAGTCCTCTCTTCAAAGAATCCACCTCAGGAAGGGAGGAAGAACCAAAAATCTACGAGAACATTCAGTTGCGCAATCGTACGCTTCCTGAAAAAAATCTTAGACCTGCTAATAGTGGACCGAGTAGAAAAGATAAGGGGAAAGAAAAAGTCCCTGAAGAAATCGCCCTTGATGATCAAGTCGTCAAAGAGCTTGCAGCCAAGGACCCACCTAAGAAAAATAAAGTGGATTACAACGTCCTGGCACACTTGAGGAAGATACCCTCACAGCTCAGCATTCTCGACGCCCTTTTGCTATCCAAGTAGGCGAGAGATTCTCTAATCAAGGCATTACAAGAGCCCGAACAATTCCAAGCTTTCCTTGCCGAAGAAAAGATGAATGACGAGCTGGAAGAAGTGCACACAGCCGATATCACCTTTGGCGATGAAGACCTCCTCCTCGGGATGTGTGAACATAACCGTCCCCTTTATGTCTCCGGACACTGCCATGATATTAAGATCGGTAAGATCCTGGTTGACAATGGGTCCTCAGTCAATCTCCTCAATGTAAAAGTATTGAAGGAAATCTGCATGAGTGTTCAGCACCTCGCTCGTGATAAAATCACTATCTCCGGGTTTGATTCTCAATCTTCAAGGACGCTCAGGTCTGTGATACTGACGATGCGCTTTGGGCTATTAGTCACTGACATCAAGTTTCACGTCATTAACGCTAAGACCTGCTATAATGCTTTGCTCGGCCGGCCTTGGTTGTACGAGTACAACATCATCCCTTCTACGCAACATCAGTGTATGTAGTACTTTAAAGATGGTCTCGAGTATACTGTGACAGGGGAATTAAATCCATTCTCCGTGAATGAAGTCCGAAAGTACGAAGATGCAAAATACTTCTTACCGGATTTTGAAGATACGGAAAGATGTCACAAACCAAAGGACAAAGCTATCACCACTATTCCGGTCTTCGGGAGTGATACCAAGGAGGAAGAAGAAATAGTTTATTCAGGACTGCCTCACTACAACAAACTGGGACCGTCCACCCCTATGTTGATCTTCGGCAGCGACTCGGAAGATGAAGTTAATACCGTGTTCTCTGCTCGGCCGTCAATACGAGCCTTTGCTGACAATGATCAGAGTTTGCAGATCGCCATGGTTCCACAAAAGCATTACAAAGAGCTCGACGCACTTGATACCTATAATGTGCAAGAACTACAAACATTCCACGTCCCCACCAGGCGAAGAGATGAAAAGGCGATCCTCTTTTATCGATCCACGGAAACCAAAATGGAGAAAGAAATGTGGCACGACGCTGATGCTGCACTTGATAGGCTCCAGCCCATCCGTTTGCCCAGATACTACACAGGTGGATTGAAAAGACTGTTGAGGCGCCAAGGCGTACCCTTCAAACAGACTGCTCGACAGGCTCAATTTTACAACAGGATCTGGAAAGTTCCCGGAACTCAGCGAAAATTGCCCAATGGAAAAATGGAAACGACCGGGCTTGGGTATATTCGATCCAAGAAATAGGAGTGAGTCCATGACAGTTACGTCATACATGACTTTGATGAAGAAGAAGACGTTATGTTGAAAGATGCTGACCCTGAACCAAAACAAAGTCCCGCCATGAAAATGCCAAGTCCGTCGTTTGAAGAACAGGTGGACAAGCTGATAAGGAAAGCAGGTCAAAAGGTTCGAGACGGCCATAATCACGAAATGACCATCTATGAGAAAGCCAGGACGCAGCGCCTCCTTCGACAGGGCATGGAGAATGACAATGCTCCTCGTCCCCAGCCCATCATACAAAAGACCCGGCGCAGAGGCAAAAATAAACCAAAGAACAGAAAAAACGTTCGACAGCAGCCAAGCAGGTCTAAGAAGCCACGTGAGCAAGACTCGAGCAGCCGGAATCCAACCCTTATAAAGAAGATGGGTCGGGAATATTCCTTTCCCCAGGACAAGACAAGGAAGATATTCAATATCGTCATAAAGCATCAGATGATGACACTTCCGGAATCCGAACATCCCGAGCAAGCGAATGAGATCTCCTACCCAGACTATTGCTCCTATCACCGAGTAATAGGGCATCCCCTCGAAGACTGCTTCACCTTCAAGAACTGGGTCGAAGACCAATATCACCTTGGCAAATTCGCTCTATCCAGCAGTTGGAGGATAACTCCGCCGCAGAAGCACGAACCAAAAGTCATGCATACAGCGAGAGTAGAACCAGATCAACATCGGTCTTGGAAGCGAGCACGTACTTGTCATATGATAACGCTATCAGAAGAAGAGATCGAGAATATGGATGACCTCCCCTGGTGCCTCGAAAATGATGATGATGAAGTGATCTCAGAGTTTCCACCGGCGCTGAAAGACCTGGAAGATGGAATACATACTACTGCAGATAAACTCAAGAAAATTTATTTAGGGATTGCAAATGACCCGCGACCGACATTCGTCAGTGAGCTGTTGTTTGAAGAATGGGTGGCTATGCTAAAAGACGTGCTTATGTAGCATAAAGATTGCTTCGCATGGAACTATTTCGAGATGCCATGATTAGATCTAGAGATTGCTGTGCATAAATTGGCAATATCCCCGGACGTCAAGCCGATCAAACAAGCACCGAGGAGAATGCGGCTCGAGCTTGAGATGAGCATCAACGCCGAGGTCAAAAAGCTAATCGACTCCGGCTTCATCCAGGAGGTTCAATATCCTGACTGGATCGCTAACATTGTCCCAGTGATGAAGAAAAATGGGACGGTGCGCATCTGCGTAGAATTTCGGGATCTCAATAAAGCCTGCCCGAAGGACGACTTCCCAGTACCGGTCACTGAGCTGATGATAGATAATACGTCCACTCACGAAGTTTTCTTCTTCATGGACGGCTCATCAGGATACAATCAGATAAAGATGCATCCCGAGGACCAGAAGCACACTGCTTTCCGGACCCCTCTGGGTATATTCTACTACAAGGTGATGCCCTTCGGTCTAAAGAACGCCGGTGCCACCTATCAGAGGGCCATGACGAAGATTTTCGATGACCTCATACATGAAATCGTCGAATGCTATATCGACGACCTCATAGTTAAAAGAAAATCATACAGGGAACATCTAGAGCATCTGAAGATCGTATTTCAACGCCTTCGGCAATACAACTTGAAGATGAACCCTCTCAAATGTGTGTTCGGAGTTTCCTCGGGAAAATTCCTAGGATTCATCGTCCGACACCGAGGCATCGAGATAGATCCGTCCAAGATCAAGGCGATTATGGAAATGCCTTCGCCAAGGACTCTCAAGCAATTGCGGTCTCTCCAAGAAAAGCTCGCGTACATCCGGCGATTTATAGCCAATCTCTCAGGCAAGTGCCGTCCTTAAAGTCACCTGATGAAGAAAGGAACCTCGTTCATCTGGGATCACAAATGCCAAGGCGCACTGGAAGAAATCAAGCAATACCTGCAGAATCCTCCAGTACTGGTCGCTCCCGTTAAGGGAAAACCTTTCGTCCTGTACACAACAGCCCTTGAAGGTTCTTTAGGCGCGCTGTGCGCACAAGAGAACGACCAAGGGAAAGAAAGAGCTCTCTACTACTTGAGTCGAGTTCTACTGGGGGCAGAAAGCAATTATTCTCCCATTGAAAAGCACTGCCTGGCATTGATCTTCGCGATAACAAAGCCCAGACACTATGCGTTGGCACATGAGGTCCATCTCGCATCGAAAGTGGATCCCCTCAAATATTTGATGTCGAAAGCCATATTGACGGGGCGGCTCGCTAAATGGGCCCTGCTCTTAATGGAATTCTCGATAACTTATCGTCCCCTTAAGGCAGTGAAAGGCCAGGCCATCGCCGACTTCCTCGCTGAGCATCCGATACCTGCCAATTCTTCTTTGAATTGCGAGCTGCCAGACGAACATGCGTTTGACACGATCGACGGGGATGACACCCGGTGGAAAATATATTTTGATGTGGCATCTTCCATGAAGAAGCGTAAACAAATCACCCCTATAATCGAATCGGGGGTAGGCCTCATCTTCGTAACTCCACAAGGAGGGATAATGCGCTTTGCCTTCTCCTTAACAGAGCCGAGGACAAACAATGAAGCCGAATATGAAGCTTTGATAGTAGGTCTCGAGATCGCCATCGACATGGGAATTGAAAACCTCCTCATATACGGAGACTCCCAACTGGTCGTTAGTTAAGTAAACGACGACTATCAAACGTGCAAGCCAGAGTTGGTGAAGTACGGCGAGAGAGTACAACAACTGCTGATTCAAATTCCTTCCTACGCCTTGGAAAACATACCGTGTGCGGAAAATAGCAAAGCGGATGCATTAGCCAAGCTCGCTAATGAACTGGCTGACGAGAACCTCGATGACGTGAGGATTATTGTACAAAGCCGTCTGGTTCTTGCACTGGCAGAAATATCTCCGGAGTCGTCCGAGGAAAAGGGAGCGACCGAGCAAATGGCTCTACAAGTAAACGACTAAGAAAATGTTGAGGATTGGAGAGAAGTCTTTATAGACTACTTCAAATCCCGTCGAACGCCTGAAAATGCGTCCTCAAGACATCAGCTTATGAAGCGAGTTCTATCTTTTGCCTTCATCAATGATACTCTGTACAAGAGGTCATTTGATTCTCTGTGGCTAAGATACCTGGGACCTGGGGAAGCAAAAAGAGTCGTCCAAGAAACTCACGACGGACTCTGTGGTTCTCACCAAGCCGGCCCTAAGATGAAGCTGAAGATCAAACGGATGGGTTACTATTGGCCCACAATGATTCAGGATTGCGTCGAATATGCGAAGCAATGTCACTCATGCCAGATCCACGGGGATTTTATCCATCAGCATCCGAATCCACTACATCCGACGGTGGCTAGCTGGCCGTTTGAAATGCAGGGGACTGACATAATCGGCCCCATCGAGCCAGCATCGTCCAGAGGACATCGATTCATTTTGGCGACAACTGATTACTTCTCTAAATGGGCAGAAGCAGTACCGCTGAGGGAAGTGAAGATGGAGAATATCCTCCATTTCTTCAAGACGCACGTCATTTATCGGTTTGGAACTCCGAGACGGATCATCTCCGATAACGGGCCAGCCTACAGAAGCCACAAGATCAGCCGCTTCGCACAACAACATAACATAG
The DNA here is from genome assembly GCA_030015575.1 of Agapanthus africanus. Classification (NCBI taxonomy): domain Eukaryota; kingdom Viridiplantae; phylum Streptophyta; class Magnoliopsida; order Asparagales; family Amaryllidaceae; genus Agapanthus; species Agapanthus africanus. The sequence goes on from CM057337.1 coordinate 913,716,576, forward strand.
ACTGGAGATATTCATCGGTCTACAATCCCTGAGCTAACGGTCTAGCTGAGGCTTTCAACAAGACCTTGACGAAGATCGTGAAAAAGACGGTGTCTCGAAATAAGAAGGACTGGCAGGAGAGACTGCATGAAGCTCTCTGGGCATATCGGACTACGTTCAAAACGGCCACGAACACAACGCCGTACGCATTGGTATTCGGTACAGAGGCGGTGCTCCCCTTCGAAATAGAGCTACCCTCTCTACGGGTGGCAGTTCATTACGAGCTAACAGACGAAGAGAGTGCTCACCTTCGGCTTGAAGAGCTTGACGCCCTTGATGAAACCCGACTCATGGCGCAACAAAACCTGGAGGCTTACAAAGCAAAGATGACACACCCATACGAAAGATTGACTAGGCCGAGGACATTCTGCCAAGGCGAACTCGTGCTAGTGGTCAAAAGACCTATGATCCCCAATCGTGCCAAACATGGGAAATTCAAACCGAACTATGAAGGCCCGTATATCATAGACAAGGTCTACCAGGGTGGAGCCTACCTACTCATGGACATGCATGGCGAAAAGCCCTTCAGATCAATAAATGGTCGCTTCCTAAAGAAATACTACGCCTGACGAGTCACGGCTTTGGTAAACGATAGATGATGACGACTATGTCCGCTCGCTATCTTCCTAAGCCCAAACTCTATAAGTAGTAGCCGGTTTACGGACCGAAACATCCTTAAACTAACAACGGACCGAAACGTCCTTAAACTAACGATGGAGCACCATGTCCTAAAATTAGCTGTTGACCGAGACGTCGATAAACTACGATGGATTACAGCATCCCAAAGATGATACCAAAAAAAGGAATGAAAAAAAAGAAAAAAAATAATAATAAAAACGGTATGTCCATAAGCAAAATGGGCACGGATGAAAACCCGAAAGGGCTCCGTGAGTAAAAACAGCAGGGCTACCGGCGAGTGCTTGTGAAAACCCGAAAGGGCGCAACCTCGTTAAAAGACACTTGCAGGGTCCTCTCGACCTTATGAGGAGAAACCACCCGCGTGAGATCCTTACGACTCACGAGGGAGCAACACACTTAGGGATCCCCACGATTCCTAAGGAGAAATTACACTTGCGAGATCCTCACGACTCGTAAGGAGAAACCTCTTATGAGACCCTCACGGCTCATAAGATTCAAAAGTTTTAAGTTACAAGGATCTGAACATGTTCTTAAGCAGCCACCACAACCTCCGATACCGCCCTACAAGCGGCTCAATGCTAACCCTTGGAAAGCATCCAGAGCAACTCCTGATTCTGTGAAATGTGGATGATAGTAACCTCACCCATCACTTACGGGTCCTCACGACTCGTAAGGGAGCAAATTCTCTTGTGAGATCCTTACGACTTTCAAGAGAAAACACACTTAAGAATCCTCACGATTCTTAAGGAGAAATTACACCTACGGGATCCTCTCGACCGGTAGGGAGAAAATTCTTTATGAGACCCTCACGGCTCATAAAATTGAAAAGTCTTAGGAGACAGATCTTAACCCTGAATCCTAAGCCATCGTTGTCTTGCAAAGAAATCGAGATAGACTATCCACAGAATACATATAATAAAAGTGATACACAATCGTGAAGAAAAATATGTCATTTATTCATGAATCAAAATGAATACAAAGTACAATTCGTGAAAGAACAAAAAATATACTCTTATTCAGGAGTATGTACAAAGGAAGAATAATATATATATATATATATATATACAATTCTTCAAGTCGGCGGGTGATTTAGCAGATTGGTCAGTTCGGCCCTCTTGTGCTGGGCCTCGCCTTCATGATTTAGTATCGTCAAAAGACGGGCCTCCGCTTGAGCCTGTTAGGCCTGGTATGAGGTAAACCGACCTTCAAGCTCTTTTTCAGTAACCTTATATGCTTCGACCATTTCATGAGTAAACACGGCGGCCTTATCAATAGCTACCACCTCCTTGATAGACTCTTGAAGCACTCGCCAAAGTTCATATGCTTTAGTGGTCTTGGCCGTAAGGTTAGGTTGAAGCTCCCTCAGCGCTTTGGAAGCCAGCTCCCTCTCTGAAAACTTGCGGATGAGCCTTTTCTCACATGATATCATGTTCGCTGCACACCGCTCAATTAGACCCCGCAAGCTTGCCTTTGCGGCCACAACCTTCGAAGGAAGGCGTGTACATTCAAGAATATGCAAGCAAGCCTCCACCTGCCGACAAAACTCAACCCAGACTTGCACCAATGTTTCACTATGATAGGTGGCAAGAAAGGGAAGAGAGCCGTTAGCTTCAGCGGCAAACGCTTCAGCCGTGATCAGACTGCCAGCACGAAGATCCTCAATTAGAGTCGACAAGGAGTTGAGGCTTAGATTTGCCATCCGTTCTGAGGCGCGCATGGCATAGGGACCGGGTGGCATAGCATTGCGTGACTCCAGCGCGGTAAGAACTGGAAGAGCTGTTCAGATTTATAAACAGTCAGCTGAACGTATAAGCAAAAGAAAAAATGGAACGGCGTTGGGACTTTACTTACCCACAGTCATGCAAGAGGGATCTGAAGGCTCCCCAGGCCCTTCAAGAATCTCAACCTCGTCGTCGGCCTCCAGAACTGTAAAGGACAGCAATGTCATTTTATGAAATAGTGATAATGCTGTGAAAAGAAGGTAGACAACACTAACCTTGCCCAGAAGAGAGGACGATGCGCTGAGGAGATATTGCTTGCGGAGCAGCCATCTCCAACAGGCGCTGAAAAGACTGCCGGGGAGACAGATCAGCGATAGATGCCGCCAATCCGCGCAACTCTGAAAAGACAGAAGGGTTTAGATAATGAAGAAGTTATTAATGTAAAACTTAGAAGGCTACCTTCGACGCTCCTCCCATTCTGAGTCGGAGGGATAGCAGCTTCAGCGGCCTCCTCCGTGACCTCAGGCACATCATCGAGGACGCGGACTAGTGTAGCGGCTTCTGAGCGAGGAGCAGTGGCTGCCACTACAGGCTCCAACGAAAGGATGGTAGCCTCGACTACCTGTACTCTAGTCTCCGAGCCGCCCCCAGAAAGATCCATTGGAGCGGCGACCGACGAAGATGCCTCCTTTGAGGGAATAAGCGCTTGGGGAGCGGGAACCACTGAGGGAGACTCTATCGCAAGAGCAATGGTTGCATTGACCCCCTCCACACTGATTAGTGCTTCATCGGGGATATTAGCGTAGTCTACAGTCAGAGCGTGACTCGAACTCAGACCCTCCGCCATCGCCGAAGTCCCTGCAAAGTTTGTACGAGGATATATATATATATATATATATATATATGCATACGAGCAATACAAAATATTATAAAGAGATATATAAACATACCGATGCGCAAAGGAGCCTCTAGTATGGCTTTTTCAAGCCGGCACTCCTTCTCAAGAAGTCGTGCTCGCCGGGGCTCGAGGGTAGACTCATGACCACCAGTCCACAATGAAAGCGCGTCTTCGGCATCGTCCGATATAGGTTGCTTGAGGGCTATTTCACCTCCTTCTTCCAAGGGACCTATGAATATCCGCCGTATCGATGGAGGATCTTCGTAGAAGATGACGGCAGGATAAGGCCTCTTTGGGATCCTTACCTTCTCAGTTTCAAGCTGTGAGCGTTTTATAGCCTCAGCCAATTGTGCGGCTTTCTCGGCAGATGTATCTAGGAAAAGAAGACCATCATCCGGCGCTATTATGGATATTGGTTCGTCTTGAACGATAGGTTCGGATTCTTCTAAAAGATCGAGCAGACGGGTGACTGTCTTCTTCCTCCTCTTCGGCCCAGAACTAATACCAGAAGACGCTCGGTTCTTTTCCCTCGGAGCTTTGGTACGGTGTTGACCCACTTCGCCTTCAATGTCCTCGCTCGGCGGTGCTACCGAGGACTACACAGCCATTGTTGACGCCGCGGACGATGACACTGCTACTGGCGCCCTATTAGCCCTTGTTTAGGCCCGAGTACGCAGTGGCATACCAGCTGTGGGAGTTAGATCCACTTCCGCCATCCCCGGAGTAAGCACGACGCTAGTGTCTCTCAAAGGAGGACAAGCCGCGGCACGCGGTTGTGCGGAACTCCCATGGCTTGGATCGGAGCGGGAACCCTATATCCAAGGAGTATCCTTTTCTCCTCAGTAATAATAGGATTGACTCGGTGGAGGTAACAGCCCGTGAAAGCCCCCACGCATCGAGGAATATGATCAGCTTCAGGAATCATGAAGCGAGAACCAATGTTCAGCAGCATGAAGTGATGAGCAGCGTCATGAACAACTTCCGGCGACGGGCTAGGCTCCACCATAAATGCCTCGAAAGGGACGCCCTGATCATATTCAAGCTGCCAGGCAAAGCGGTGTGGCACCGTTCTGACGAAATACTAGATAACCTGGTCTGATCGCGTATAGGTGCATGGCTTCCCTGGGCTTCAGAGAAGGTACCCCCTCTTTCGACAAGTCGCAGGGCTGTTGAATCGGTCCTGAGGGAGCAGAGAGAACTCGGTCATTGAATACCATCCCGCCAGTATTAGCATAGGGAGCGATCAACACGCGAATAGCCCCGAACTGAGTCAGATCAGGGGCAGAAGCATCCACCAGCCGCATGAGTCGCGGAAAAGTGTAGGCGTCATAAAAGCTGGGTCTCTGATGCACAGCAAATGCCCCCAGTACATGCATCTCAATCCATGACGTAAAGTAATGAAGGGAGAAATTTACCACATCTACGCCTGGGGTTGAGGTATTAGCTGCAGCACTTAACCCATGTTATAGATGCGCCAGCCCCACAATACCACAGCTTGTCGCGTCCCCTCGGCAATGCAATGAGCAGGGTAAATAACTGAGGCTCTCATGAAACGACGGTGCATGGGAATGGCGAACCAACTGAGCCAAACACTGATGAAGCCCACGAAGAAAGTCTCCTCATCCATACTAGGAGCTGCGATCGACTCGAAAGACACGGCCGGCATGATGGGAATGTAGAACTGCGGCATGTCCTCTTCTTTAGTCGGCAGCTTACTTAAACCAAACCCAAAAGGGTCGTTGATATTTGCGAACTTCGGAGCCGTCTTTGACAGGACGTCTTCGCGAAGGAAGCAGGCGATAAAGCTTTTAAAAGTAATGCCTTGCTCCTCTGACATTGCGAATAGCTTCTCGAAAATACTCAGGGTCATGATCAAACTTGAGCGCTCGTGGCGGACGGCATTCTCGGTCGACAAGCTGTCAAGCATGGCAGGCTCGGTTTCGAAAACATACTCATCGGGAGGAAATAATTCTTCATAAAGTGTCCCCCTGGCCAGCAACCTTGAGATCTCGCAAAATTCTTCCAGAGAAATTGAAACTTCGCGATCCCCTAGAAGGAAGGTGTTGGTGGGAAGATTCCATTGGTTTAAGAAGGCCTTAACCCACCAGACATGGGGAGATTGATAATTGTAGCATTTTGAAAATTTAGAAATAAATAAAATTAATTAATTTAATAAAAATTTGATAAATCACAAGGTTGTTAAAAACAAATAAGTCAATTTTCATAAGTTCTATGTAAAACAATTTAAATTAAAAATTTAGTATGCAACATAAATAAGTTATAAGGGTTTTAGTGATAATTTGAGCTTCATTTTAATAAAATGAGTGTTTTATAATAAACTAAGTTGTGAGGGGTTTTAGGTAAAGTTTAGGATTTTTGTGCAAATGGAAAATTGTTAGGGGTGTAAATGAAAAAGGGATAGAACACATTTTTGCTCAGAATTTTAGTGTAAATTAAAAAAAAATTAAAGGATAAGGCTAGGACACCCCATACTTGCATGCAAAACACTTACCTCACACCTCCTACTTGCATGAAACCTTTACCTCTAGCTTGATCACACCTCCTCCTTCACCTTATCCCTTTCAATTGCCATATATAAACCTTGTTCAGATCATAGTTAATTAAAAATTCTGGAATTTCTGAGTGAAAACAAAACTAAAGAAAAACATTGAAAGAACAAGAGAAAGAAGATGAAGGAAGCTATGTTCTAGGTTTTCTTCACCATCAAGCTAGGACAAGGGGCTTAGTATCTTGGAGGGGTTATTGTAGGTAACACCTAGAGCAAACCATAGGATCACGAACCAGAGGGCTCGGATTTGGGCCGGCGACCAAAAGAGGAAATCCGGCGTCGCCGGATTTGTGGGTAGCTAGGGTGTTTTAGGTGGTTGTGTAGGTTTCTGTAGGTCATTTTAGCCATTTTGGTATTGTTTAAATAAATTAAATTCACTGCAGATAGAATCTGGAAGCGTATATCGGAAAGGATATCTTAAAACACAAAATACGACACGGTTAAAGCGTATCGCGAACTGTTTTCTGTCGCGATACAGATTTGAGTTAAAAATCCAGTAAGGTTAGGTGGTTAATAGCTCGATATAGTCGTATACAATATAACTAGTACATGGGAACGGGTGTTTTTCATTTCCGTCATGTCTGAGTAGCCGTTTCCTTATATAAATTAAATTGTGATATTAGATTCGAATTCGGGATTTACGGAGGCAGCGAGGAAAGGGAAAGGATTGGCAATTCCTGAATAGATTCGACGTTTCCGGTGAGTAGACTAAACATCTACCGGGGAATTGTGTAAAGATGGCGTGATACGCCCGTAGTTTTATTTAATTCAATGCATTATTTTGTTATACCAAATTGACCATATGCATCCATCCTTCATATATACTTATTTAGTTGCTAGAACAGTACATAAGTATCGACAAGTCATGCCACGTGTACATCTTGTATATTACACACACCTCGTCGATATTACCATATCATTTTTACACTTAGCAAATTTATTGTTAAAATGATTCATATCGTATCTTACACACCAATAATAGTAGTAAATTGCATCATTAATATCATGTTTAATCTCTGAGTATTCTATGTTGATGTAAGAGGTAATGGTATTATTGAGGATTTATGGTTTTGAGTTTTTGGAATACTATTATATAAATTCAGTGATTTTCATGATTGATGTGACATGTACACCTTGTGATGTTTTATGAATTGGTTTTATTCCGAACCGAGTCGGTGGATATACGGTTACGGATTTATAGTATTATTCCGAACCGATTCGGTGGATATACAGTTATGGATTTACAGTTTTATCCAGACTGACTCGGTGGGGAATACAGTTGGATACATGGTGGACTTTGTTGATTTCAAGATCATTCGAGGAATGAGGCCTGTGAGAAATGGAAGTTTTGTGTCGATGATGGACACGGGGAAATGAATTTTATTAGGGATAAATGATGAGATCTCAGTTTTGATTATGTGATTCGTAGTATAGATTCATGATTTCCATATAATCATACGTCATACTTGTTCATATTTTTGTTAGTATGATCGTCATATTTACATTATTAACCGTTATATGTTAGTTATATTCACTGAGTTAGCAACTCACCCCCGTTGTGCTACAGTTCCTTGCAGGGGTATAGTGGATGGTTAGCTGCGGTGCAGATCTACGTTTGCAGCTTTATCACATCTTTTGCTAGGTGGGTTACATATGTAGTAACCTTCTCTTTTGGGTATTGTATGTTGTATTTAGAAAATTTCCATCAGACCTGTATTTTGACTAGAGTAAGAGATGATATGTATATTATTTGACAGTTGAGATCGTTTAGTTCTATAAATTGTTATTTCATTTCTTTATGTCTGGGATTAGTATTGATATCCTATATACTGAGATTTTATTTTCCGCTGTTGATATTGTTGATCCCAACTAGGGATGCAACCAAACTTAACACCTTATACTTGCTTAATTTTTTAACTTCATAACATGTGATTTTTACTTAAAAACTAAATTTTCTATATAAAGAATTCCGCAAAAAGGATTTTGATCTTGGTTTTTGGCTTACTTGGACTGTGTGCATATCTTTAGATATGATACAATCTGAGTGCCGGTCACATCCAAACTTGGCTCGTGACAAAGTTGGTATCAGAGCTTAGGAATAACCTTACGAAATTGAGTAGGGGATTTCAATAGGTTGACGTGAGTCCGTGAGTTAGGATGACCTTTAGTTTGATGGAGTAGGTGAATTAGGATGAATGTAGTACCGTACGTATGTTCCGCGGCATATTTACGTTGTCGTATTCAGCCTAACTAACCTTAGGATGTATATCTTGATCTATTCTTCCGTTGATTCTCCGTTATTGATTGTTCCTATTCCTATGCCTTATCAACTCTCATTTCTTATTCCAGTTGCTATGGTTACGCGGGCTAGGCGAGCCGCAGCCAGAGATGCAGCTAGGGCGAGTCCGCCTGTGACGACGACTGGTACACCGGACGTTCCGGCGGTGCATGAGAATGTTGATCCTCCTCCTTTAGATCAAATGACTAGGATTGACTAGGGCATGTTGGGATTGCAGCGAGTGGTGGGACAGTTAGTTGAGGCCACTCGAGTATCGAGACAGGATCTAGCACCGACCATAGCAGAGTCCGAGGTGCAGCCTACGCAGACGGTAGCACTTGTAGATACGAGAGTGATGGAGGTATCACTTGCAGAGTTTATGAGATTGAGACCTCTGGTATTTACGGGGACCGATGTAGTGGAAGATCCTCAGTCCTTTCTTGATAGAATAGCGAGGATTGGCAGATCATTGCGATGTTCTGATGCGAGGTCAGTTGAGCTGACTAGCTTTCGTTTGGAAGGACTTGCACAGGAGTGGTGTGAGTTGATGGAGAGAGGGCGAGCCACGAGACTTCCTCCGATGTCGTGGACCGAGTTTTCCACGGTCCTTCTTGCCAGATTTCTTCCCCAGAGTGTGAGGGACGCTAGAGCTAGCAGTTTTGAAGTGTTGCGGAAATCGGCAAGTATGTCGGTGGCAGATTATGATTTACGATTCACCCAGCTGTCGCGCTATGCTCCATACTTAGTTCCTACGGAGGAGCTTAGGGTGAAGAGGTTTCTAAGGAGTCTGGACACGCAGTTGTATCTGGCTATAGGCTCCCAGCATTTTGATACGTATGCACAGGCCATGGATGCAACAATACGAGTAGAGGAGCGGTTGAGAGAGGCAGTGGTTGTTCCGGAGCCAAAGAGGAGTAGGCCGACCGGGCCACTGGCTAGACAGTTTGGTGGAGGTAGAGGAAGATATACTCCAGGCCGCAGTTTCGGGCGAGGTTGGACTCAGGGCCAGATGTTCAGTTCATACCCCGATGATCAGGGGACCCCACTTACATGTTATAATTGCGGGCGTCCAGGGCATACGGCTAGTGGGTGTACACGTTATAGTGGGACTGTTACTCCACAGGCTGCTTTACCCCTTCCACCTTCTACGCCGATGGCTTTACTTCCTCCCCCAGCTGGCGCTACACGCCAGGCAGTTGCACCACGAGTTCGAGGCTTTGCGGGACGTTCTCAGAGAGGTCGAGGAGATAAAGGTAGAGGACGACAGGATGCGGGCAGGGGCCAGGCACGGGTATTTGCGCTGACTCCACAGGATGTCCAGGCATCAAATGCAGTCGTGACAGGTACTCTTACAGTATGCTCGTTAGAGGCACATGTTTTATCTGATCCCGGTTCTACACATTCTTATGTATCTTCACGATTTGCACTTTCTTTGGGGAAAGTGTCGTCATTGTTAGAGTTACCATTAGTAGTGATTACCCCGGTGGGAGATTCTTTTATAGCTCGGCACGTATTCAGGTCATGTTCGGTGCGTATTGGTGATAGAGATTCGCTAGTTGATCTGATTCTCCTAGATATGCTAGATTTTGATATACTCCTTGGTATGGATTGGTTGTCCGCCTGTCATGCCTATGTAGATTGCAGAGGAAAGACGGTTAGATTTTGTTTTCCAGGTGAACCGGTGTTTGTTGTGCAGGGGGATTGTAAAATAACTCCTGCCAACATGATTTCTGCTCTTTGTACGGGGCGACTCTTGAAAAAAGGTTGTCATGGGTTCTTGGCTTTTGTTCAGGACTTAGGGGTCGCTGAGATTCTATTGGACCAGGTTCCGATCGCACGAGAATTTCCTGAGGTGTTTCCTGCTGAGTTACCAGGATTGCCACCCGATCGTGACATTGAATTTTGCATTGACTTGATTCCAGGTGCGGGGCCTATTTCTATACCACCCTACCGAATGGCACCGACGGAATTGAAGGAACTCAAAATCCAGTTGCAAGAGTTGTTAGATAGAGGGCTTGTTCGTCCCAGTGTATCACCGTAAGGAGCTCCTGTCTTATTTGTAAAAAAGAAGGACGGTAGTATGAGACTGTGCATCGACTACCGACAGCTGAATCGCGTCACTGTGCAAAACAGGTATCCACTACCACGTATAAATGACTTATTCGATCAGTTGCAGGGAGCTTGTTACTTCTCGAAGATTGATTTGAGGTCAGGGTATCACCAGTTGAGGGTTAGGAAGGACGATGTTCCGAAGACTGCGTTTCGCACAAAATATTGGTACTATGAATTTCTGGTGATATCGTTTGGACTCACCAACGCTCTAGCACCTTTTACGGATACGATGAACCGTATCTTCAGACCCTTCATTGATCAATTTATTATAGTGTTCATAGATGACATTCTTGTTTATTCTCAGAGTCGGACGGAGCACGAGCAGCAATTGCGTATTACGTTGCAGACCTTGGAAGAGCATCAGCTGTTTGCAAAATTCTCTAAGTGTGCTTTTTGGCTCGATAGTGTGGAGTTCTTGGGTCACGTGGTTACGAGAGAGGGTATATGTGTGGACCCAAAGAAAATTGAAGCGGTACAGCACTGGCCCGGACCTGTGTCAGTTACAGAGGTTCGGAGTTTCATAGGTCTGGCAGGTTATTACCGACGCTTCGTGCAGGATTTTTCATGGATCGCTGCACCTTTGACCGGATTGACTAGAAAGGAGGTTCCATTTCAGTGGACAGATGCATGTGAGCAGAGTTTCCAGCATTTGAAGACACGCTTGACGACTGCACCTGTATTATCTTTACCTTCCGGGTCAGGTGGTTTTGTTGTGTATTGTGATGCTTCTAGAGTGGGTTTAGGCTGTGTGTTGATGCAGCACGGCAGAGTAGTAGCTTATGCTTCTCGACAGTTGAAGAGGCACGAACAAAACTACCCCACTCATGATCTAGAGATGGCTGTTGTGGTATTCGCATTGAAGATTTGGAGACATTACTTTTATGGAGAGTCGTGTCAAATCTTCACAGATCATAAGAGCTTAAAGTATATTTTTCAGCAGAGAGATCTGAACCTAAGGCAGCGTAGATGGATGGAACTGGTGAAAGATTACGATTGTGAGATCTTGTATCATCCAGGCAAAGCGAATGTTGTAGCAGATGCTTTGAGTCGGAGACTTGGAGGTAGCTTATCTCATTTGCACATCTTGCAGAGACAGTCTTCTACAGATTGACAGATCTTATATGATAGTCGTATACAGTTTGAGTTCACATCGGTAGGAGGTCAGCTAGCACATGTTCGCACCCGACCTCAGTTATTGGATCGCATTCGAGAGGCACAGCCCGCAGATACTCGTATGATGGAGATCATGGATCAGGTTAGGCAGGGCAGGGAGACGGAGTTTGTGATTGATGATCATGGAGTATTACGTTTTAGGACTCGTCTCTGTGTGCCAGATTCTGACGGATTGATGCGTGAGATTTTAAAGGAGGCCCATAGATCAGCATACAGTATTCATCCTGGTTCTACCAAGATGTATCATGATCTGAAGGATGTTTACTGGTGGGAAGGAATGAAGAAGGATGTTGCGGAATATGTTTCGAGATGCTTGACTTGTCAGCAAGTCAAAGCAGAACACCAGAGGCCAACCGGAGAGTTGCAGCCCTTACCCATTCTAGAGTGGAAATGGGAACAGATTTTCATAGATTTCGTGGTGGGTCTACCCAGGACTAGCAGAGGGTATGATTCTATTTGGGTGATTGTTGATAGATTGACAAAGGCAGCTCATTTTCTCCCAGTGAAGACGACGTATGGTTTTACACAGTATGCTCAGATTTATATCGATGAGATTGTACGTCTGCATGGAGTTTCGACGTGCATCGTTTCTGATAGGGGTACCCAATTTACTAGTAGGCTATGGCAGAAACTTCAAGAAGCTTTGGGTACCCGGTTGAGTTTTAGTACAGCTTTCCACCCACAGACAGATGGTCAGTCGGAGCGGACCATTCAGACACTAGAGGATATGCTTCGGGCTTGTAGCCTTGATTTCGGTGGTAGTTGGGATCGTCACCTACCTTTGATAGAATTTTCGTACAATAACAGTTTTCAGGAGACGATCCAGATGGCACCCTTTGAAGCTTTGTATGGGAGGAAATGTCGATCACCCATTTGCTAGACGGAACTGAGCGAGAGTTGCATCTTGGGACCGCAGATAGTACAGGAGACTACCGAGAAGATTCAGTTGATACATGATAGAATGAAGGCGGCCCAATGCAGACAGAAATCGTATGCAGATCGATGACGTCATAGACTCGAGTTTGGAGTGGGAGATCATGTGTTCCTTCGTGTATCTCCAATGAAAGGTGTGATGCGATTCGGGAAAAAGGGGAAGCTCAACCCCAGATATGTCGGACCTTATGAGATTCTGGAGAAAGTGGGTGCTGTAGCTTATCGCTTAGTACTTCCACCGAGTTTTCCCGATGTGCATCCGGTGTTTCACGTTTCCATGCTTCGCAAGTATCTTCACGATCCTTCTAACGCGATCCAGCATCAGACCTTACAGCTTGAGCCAGATTTATCCTACCCAGTGCAGCCAGTCGCTATTCTTGACAGGCAGGCAAAGAAATTACGATCAAGGGTACTTCCGTCTGTAAAGGTTCTTTGGAAAGGAAAGAATCGCGAGGAGATTACTTTGGAAACCGAGGATGCAATAAGGAAGAAATTTCTACATCCTTTTGAAGGTATGTCTAGTTAATTATTTTAAATTCGGGGGCTGAATTTTCTTAAGGGGGAATATTGTAGCATTTTGAAAATTTAGAAATAAATAAAATTAATTAATTTAATAATAATTTGATAAATCACAAGATTTTTAAAAACAAATAAGTCAATTTTCATAAGTTCTGTGTAAAACAATTTAAATTAAAAATTTAGTATGCAACATAAATAAGTTATAAGGGTTTTAGTGACAGTTTTAGCTTCATTTTAATAAAATGAGTGTTTTATAATAAACTAAGTTGTGAGGGGTTTTAGATAAATTTTAGGATTTTTGTGCAAATGGAAAATTGTTAGGGGTGTAAATGAAAAAGGGATAGAACACATTTTTGCTCAGAATTTTAGTGTAAATTAAAACAAAATTAAAGGATAAGGCTAGCACAGCTTATACTTGCATGCACAACACTCATCTCACACCTCCTACTTGCATGAAACCCTTACCTCTAGCTTGATCACACCTCCTCTTTCACCTTATCCCTTTCAATTGCCATATATAAATCTTGTTCAGATCATAGTTAATTAAAAATTCTGGAATTTCTGAGTGAAAACAAAACTAAAAAAAAACATTGAAAGAACAAGAGAAAGAAGATGAAGGAAGCTATGTTCTAGGTTTTCTTCACCATCAAGCTAGGACAAGGGGCTTAGTATCTTGGAGGGGTTATTCCAACAACTTTTTGGTGGGTAAAATCTCTTAACCACAGTAGGAAATTTAGGTTCTGTACTTAGTTTAAATTGAATTGAACAAATTCCATAATATCGTATTTTAGTAAGTTATAGGCTCTGTTAAAATCTGCTATCATTCAGAAAAGTATAAACTTAACAAAACAGTGCTAAAATGATCTATGTAACAACTAGAGAAAACCATAGGATCACGAACCAGAGGGCTCGGATTTGGGCCGGCGACCAAAAGAGGAAATCCGGCATTGCCGGATTTGTGGGTAGCTAGGGTGTTTTGGGTGGTTGTGTAAGTTTCTGTAGGTCATTTTGTCCATTTTGGTATTATTTAAATAAATTAAATTCACTGCAGATAGAATCTGGAAGTGTATCGGAGAGGATATCTTAAAACACAAAATACGACACGGTTAAAGCGTATCGTGAACTGTTTTCTGTCGCGATACAGATTTGAGTTAAAAATCCAGTAAGGTTAAGTGGTTAATAGCTCGATATGGTCGTATACAATATAACTAGTACATGGGAACGGGTGTTTTTCATTTCCGTCATGTCGGAGTAGCCGTTTCCTTATATAAATTAAATTGTGATATTAGATTCCAACAGGAGATTTACGGAGGCAGTGAGGAAAGGGAAAGGATTGGCAATTCCTGAATAGATTCGACGTTTCCGGTGAGTAGACTAAATATCTACCGGGGAATTGTGTAAAGATGGCGTGATACGCCCGTAGTTTTATTTAACTCAATGCATTATTTTGTTATGCCAAATTGACCATGTGCATTCATCCTTCATATATACTTGTATAGTTGCTAGAACACTACACAAGTATCGACGAGTCTGCAGTTCTTGCAAGTGCAAGGCACTGTTTCAATAACTTGATCCAATTTTGGATCCAAGAAAAGAATCTTTAAGATTCAAGAACCAATGGTTCATAAAAAAGTGGAAGGCACTGTTATTATTTTTTATTTTTTTATATTGAAGATCATTGATCTTGTTCTTAGATCAATGATCTATCCATAAGAAATTCTTCTTCTCTTTTTATAAAGGTTTTTACCTTTTTTTTCTTGAGTTCTTCAAAATTCTTCAGAGTTCTCTCTGTTTCGTTGTTTTTATGAAGTTCTTGATGTCGATCTCTTTTGAATTGGGGTCTAGGGGCCTTTATATAGTGCTCATTAATTTGTTAAATTTGTCAAAGAGATCATTCTCATTTGGGGAATTTTCCCCACCGTTGGATCTTTGATCCAAGGGCTTCTATTTTACAGAAGACAATCTTCTTGTTTTAACAAGAACAGAAAGATCTTACTGGAATTTTAATTCTGTTTGGCGCAAACGCCCCAGCACTTGACACGTGTCACGCAGCGTGTGTTAGTGGTCAAGAGGCCTATGATCCGCAATCGCGCCAAACGGGGAAAATTCGAGCCAAATTATGAAGGCCCGTACATCATAGACAAGGTCTACCAGGGTGGAGCCTATCTACTCATGGATATGCACGGTGAAAGGCCTTTCAGGCCAATAAACGGTCGCTTCCTGAAGAAATACTACGCTTAATGAGTCACAGCCTAGGTCAATGATAGATGACGACGACTATGTCCGCTCGCTATCTTCCTAAGCTCAAGCTCTATAGGTAGTAGTCGGCCTTCTCCTCGACGGACCGAAACGTCCTTAAACTAACGGCGGACCGAAACGTGCTTAAACTAACGACGGACCGAAACGTCCTTAAAGTAACGATGGACCGAAACATCCTTAAACTAATGATGGACCGAAACGTCCTTAAACTACTACCGCAGCATCCTTAGGCTGACGAGATGAATAAAAAAAATAAATAAAATAAACGGTATGTCCATGAGCAAAATGGGCACGGATGAAAACCCGAAAGGGCTCCGTGAGTAAAAACAGCAGGGCTACCAGCGAGTCTTCGTGAAAACCTCAAAGGGCGTGACCTCGTTAAAAAAAGAGAGAATAAAAAGAATAAAAAATAAATAGTATGTCTATAAGCAAAATGGGCACAGATGAAAACCCGAAAGGGCTCCGTGAGTAAAAACAGCAGGACTACCGGCAAGTGTTTGTGAAAATCTGAAAGGGCGCAACCTCGTTAAAGGATACTTACAAGGTCCTCTTGACCTTGTAAGGAGAAACCACCCGCGTTAGATCCTTACGACTCACAAGGGAGCAACACACTTAGAAATCCCCACGATTCCTAAGGAGAAAATACACTTGCGAGATCCTCACGACTCGTAAGGAGAACTCTCTTATGGGACCCTCACGGCTCATAAGATTTGAAAGTCTTAAGTTACAGAGACCTAAACCTATGCTTAAACAACCCCTACAACCTTCGATATTGCCCTACAAGCGGCTCAATACTGACCCTTGTATACAATCTACGGGCGCGAATAAAGATTTCCTAACCAAGTCCCATCCGTGACTGGGGATATGTTCGCATGGTAAACAACCCTTGTAAGTCCTCTCGATTTACAAGGAGAAAACCCTCTTGTAGGATCCTTACGACTTATAGAGGAACGTACACTTAGGAATCCTCATGATTCCTAAGGAGAAAATACACCTACAAGATCCTCACGACTTGTAGAGAGACATACATTTGTGAGACCCTTACGGCTCATGAAATCAAAAGCCTTAGTCGACATGACCCTAACCCTGTTCGCTAAGCCACCTTTGTTCGACATCGACAGAGGCAAATGATGATTCTCTCCTGGCAATATCCCAGTTGTAGCGGTGCTGATGCCGAAATCGGTGTCTAATTCCATGCTTACGGCGAAAAGCCAGCAAGCCGCACATGCATATGAAATAGCCGAAATGATGGGGCAACTTGCAATAAAAAGCAGTAAGTAAAAATGTATGCATGCACAATAGCCGAAATGATTAGGCAACTCGCAATAAAAATCAGCGAGTAAAAATAAAATAAATAGCCGAAATGATTGGGCACCACAAAAAATAGCCGAAATGATTGGGCAATCGCGACCTTTGCGATATAAAAGCTGAAATGATAGAGCATCGCGGAAATAAAACAATAATAAAAAAAATATGATGAAACTTTTGCCCTACAGTTGAGATCACATCGATCCCTGTATACAATCCAAGGGCGCAAACAAAGAGGGAACCATACCTTCCCAACAGGCTCCGCCAGAAAGCGAAGCCAAATCTCGACGGTTCACCAACAACCTAGAGACAACCGCGACATTCGTCTTGATGCAACAGACGCAGTGCCAGCAAACGAAGCGAAGATCAAATTCCTAGCTTCACGGTTTTGACGGTAACTTATATGAAACCTGAAAGACCGCTACAGATCAATTCAACTTCCAGGGAAACCAGTGTCCCTGGCAACTACCTCAACTCAGGGAAACTAGCGTCCTTGATGAGAGATTCCTGATTCGCGTCGGCCCGCAGAGAAACCAGTGTCTCCGCGAGAACACCCCGATTCGTTTCAACCCCGAAGAAACCAATGTCTTCGGCAAAATCCTTCGACTCAGGGAAACCAGTTTCCTTGACGAGAACATCCTGATTCGCGTCGACCCGTAGAGAAACCAGCTTCTTTGCAGGAATACATCGATTCGTCTCAACCCCCGAGAAACCAGTGTCCTTGGCCAATACCTCAATTCAGGGAAACTAGCATCCTTGATGAGAGACTCCTGATTCTTGTCGGCCCGCAGAGAAACCAGTGTCTCCGCAGGAACACCCTGATTCGTTTCAACCCCGAAGAAACCAGTGTCTTCGGCAAAATCCTTCGACTCAGGGAAACCAGTGTCCTTGACGAGAACATCCTGATTCGCGTTGACCCGCAGAGAAACTAGCGTCTTTGCAGGAATACATCGATTCGTCTCAACCCCAGGGAAACCAGTGTCCTTGGCAACTACCTCAACTCAGGGAAACTAGCGTCCTTGATGAGAGCCTCCTGATTCTCGTCGGCCCGCAGAGAAACCAGTGTCTCCGCAGGAATACTCCGATTCGTTTCAACCCTGAAGAAACCAGTGTCTTCGGCAAAATCCTTCGACTCAGGGAAACCAGCGTCCCTGACGAGAACTTCTTGATTCGCGTCGACCCGCAAAGAAACCAGCGTCTTTGCAGGAATACATCGATTCGTTTCAACCCCAGGGAAACCAGTGTCCCTGGCAAATACCTCAATTCAGGGAAACTAGCGTCCTTGATGAGAGCCTCCTGATTCGCGTCGGCCCGCAGAGAAACCAGTGTCTCCGCCGGAATACTCCGATTCGTTTCAACCCCGAAGAAACCAGTGTCTTCGGCAAAATCCTTCGACTCAGGGAAACCAGTGTCCTTGACGAGAACACCCCGATTCGCGTCGACCCGCAGAGAAACTAGCGTCTTTGCAGGAACACCTCGGCTCGTTTCAACCCCAGGAAAACCAGTGTCCTTGGCAACTTCCTCAACACAGGGAAACTAGCGTCCTTGATGAGAGCCTTCTGATTCGCGTTGGCCCGCAGAGAAACTAGCGTCTTACAGGAACACCTCGGCTTGTTTCAACCCTAAGGAAACCAGTGTCCTTGGCAAACTCCTCAACTCCGGGAAACTAACGTCCTTGATGAGAGCCTCCTGATTCGCGTCGGCCCGCAGAGAAACCGGTGTCTCCGCGAGAACTTCCTGATTCGTCTCAACTTGCAAAATAAAGCCTTAGGCAGCAGGAATTAAAAAACTTGTTTCCTGAGCACCGAGACCCTGCAAGTCGGTCTAAAATGGTCTCTTGCATACTATTCACGGGTCTCACTCTCCAAAGTCGAATTTCGACAAGGAGGGAAACAACCGCTTACGAGTCCTCTCGACTCGTAAGAGGGAAAATTCTCTTATAGTATCCTTACGACTTATAAGAGAAAATGCACTTAGGAATCCACATGATTCCTAAGGAGAAAATCCACCTGCGAGATCCTCTCGATCCGTAGGGAGAAAAGTCTCTATGAGACCCTCACGGCTCATAGAGTTGAAAAGTCTTAGGCAGCAGATCTGAACCTGTGGCCTAAGCCATCGCTATCTCGTGAAGAAATCAAGATGCTTATTCTATTATCTGTCAACTATGTTTATCAAGACAGCATTCTGATAATAAAAGAAAGAAGAAAGCGACAGAAAGAACATCTGATTGGTGTTTGATCAAGCACTCGAGACACACTCATTCATGCATGTGCAAAAGACTCAGAGCGAGAAATAAGACAAGATGAAAGGAGAAATTTTCCATTACAAAAGGTTCTTACAATCATAAAAAAAATAAGCAAATACATTATTCAAATTATTACAAAGGTATAACCTCAGATCCAGGGCAAGGATTGAGGAATTCAAAAGTAAGGCCATCTAGGGTTCTTCTGGCCTTTCTGATTATTCTCGTGCGCAGCCTCTCGCGCTCGCGCGTGTCAAGATCTTCGGCAAGACCCCCTATCCTTCGATAAGCAGCGATTATCGTCGTCTGCTAAAAAACTTGATGAAGAATGTCGACGAGGCTATCCCGTCGATTCTTCGAGATTAGCCCCGACAGGTGCACTGAATGCACCTTGTCTTCGACGTCATCCAGCGCATTGAGCGGCATGGCCTCGTGGAACCCCGGGAGTGCTCTCCAAATTGCTCCCAGCATGACTTTCAAGAGAGCTGAACGACGAGGAAGCAGCCAACCAACGCTTGCGTGGAGGCGACCCATAACCTCCGCACACTGGACATCTGTAAACTCCTGGTATTGATGACGGCCCTGTGCGCGGATATCCTCATAGGTGATGAACTCGTGCAGACTGTATAGACGCACCGCCATAATGCCTGAAGAAAACAGTATGTGGAGATTAGCAAATAAAATGACACAGGAAGTTAAAATCCTCAAGAGTAATATTTTGCAAACAGGAGGGACACCTGACAGAATCCAATCATAAGGGGAATTTAAAGAAATTCCCCGAGAACTCTGAGATCCTTACTATTAAAAAGATGACATAATCCATTAAAGATAAAACTCCATTTTTAATCTTCATTATACATGATTAAACTTCGCAAGTATTAAAAAGATGACATAATCCTTACTATCTTTTGATCTAAAAAAGGCGAACTTTTGCGAGTTTAAAAAGATGACATAATCCGTACTATCATTTCAGCTTTTATATCGCAAAGGTCGCGATTGCCCAATCATTTCGGCTATTTTTTGCGGTGCCCAATCATTTCGGCTATTTATTTTATTTTTACTCGCTGATTTTTATTGCGAGTTGCCTAATCATTTCGGCTATTGTGCATGCATACATTTTTACTTACTGCTTTTTATTGCAAGTTGCCCCATCATTTCGGCTATTTCATATGCATGTGCGGCTTGCTGGCTTTTCGCCGTAAGCATGGAATTAGACACCGATTTCGGCATCAGCACCGCTACAACTGGGATATTGCCAGGAGCGAATCATCATTTGCCTCTGTCGATGTCGAACAAAGGTGGCTTAGCGAACAGGGTTAGGGTCATGTCGACTAAGGCTTTTGACTTCATGAGTCGTAAGGGTCTCACAAAGGTATGTCTCTCTACAAGTCGTGAGGATCTTGTAGGTGTATTTTCTCCTTAGGAATCGTGAGGATTCCTAAGTGTACGTTCCTCTGTAAGTCGTAAGGATCCTACAAGAGGGTTTTCTCCTTGTAAATCGAGAGGACTTACAAGGGTTGTTTACCATGCGAACATATCCCCAGTCACGGATGGGACTTGGTTAGGAAATGTTTATTCGCGCCCGTAGATTGTATACAAGGGTCAGTATTGAGCCGCTTGTAGGGCAATATCGAAGGTTGTAGGGGTTGCTTAAGCACAGGTTTAGGTCTCTGTAACTTAAGACTTTTAAATCTTATGAGCCGTGAGGGTCCCATAAGAGAGTTCTCCTTACGAGTCGTGAGGATCTCGCAAGTGTATTTTCTCTTTAGGAATCGTGGGGATTTCTAAGTGTGTTGCTCCCTTGTGAGTCGTAAGGATCTAACGCGGGTGGTTTCTCCTTACAAGGTCGAGAGGACCTTGTATGTATCCTTTAACGAGGTTGCGCCCTTTCAGATTTTCACAAACACTTGCCGGTAGTCCTGCTGTTTTTACTCACGGAGCCCTTTCGGGTTTTCATCCGTGCCCATTTTGCTTATAAACATACCATTTATTTTTTATTCTTTTTATTCTCTCTTTTTTTTAACGAGGTCGCGTCCTTTGAGGTTTTCATGAAGACTCGCTGGTAGCCCTGCTGTTTTTACTCACGGAGCCCTTTCAGGTTTTCATCCGTGCCTATTTTGCTCATGGACATACCGTTTATTTTATTTTATTTTTTTTATTCATCTCGTCAGCCTAAGGATGCTGCGGTAGTAGTTTAAGGACGTTTCGGTCCATCATTAGTTTAAGGATGTTTCGGTCCATCGTTAGTTTAAGGACGTTTCGGTCCGTCGTTAGTTTAAGCACGTTTCGGTCCGCCGTTAGTTTAAGGACGTTTCGGTCCGTCGAGGAGAAGGCCGACTACTACCTATAGAGCTTGAGCTTAGGAAGATAGCGAGCGGACATAGTCGTCGTCATCTATCATTGACCTAGGCTGTGACTCATTAAGCGTAGTATTTCTTCAGGAAGCAACCGTTTATTGGCCTGAAAGGCCTTTCACCGTGCATATCCATGAGTAGATAGGCTCCACCCTGGTAGACCTTGTCTATGATGTACGGGCCTTCATAATTTGGCTCGAATTTTCCCCGTTTGGCGCGATTGCGGATCATAGGCCTCTTGACTACTAACACGAGTTCGCCTTGGCGGAATGTCCTCGGTCGGGTCAATCTTTCATATGAGCGCATCATCTTTGCTTTATAAGCTTCCAGATTTTGTTGCGCTATGAGCCGTGTTTCATCAAGGGCATCAAGCTCCTCAAGCCGAAGGTGAGCATTTTCTTCGTCCGTCAGCTCGTAGTGGACTGCCACTCGTAGAGAGGGTAACTCTATTTCGAGGGGAAGTACTGCTTCGGTACAGAATACCAACGCATATGGCGTTGTGTTCGTGGACGTCTTGAACGTAGTTCGATACGCCCAGAGTGCCTCTTGCAGTCTCTCGTGCCAGTCCTTCTTATTTCGGGACACCGTTTTCTTCATGATCTTCATCAAGGTCTTATTGAAGGCTTCAGCTAGACCGTTAGCTCGCGGATTATAAACTGAAGAATATCTCCAGTCTATATTATGCTGTTGTGCGAAGCGACTGATCTTGTGGCTTCTGTAGGGTGGTGATCGCACGCTTTTGGTGTGTCGGATTTTCAAAGTTCTAAAGTTATAACCGTGATCAGGACGGTGTCGCTTTGCAGCCAGCCGGTTGAGCACGGGTCGATCCACAGAGAGATGGTTGTATTTCCGTTCGAGTTTTAGACGAGTCAATAAAGAATGTGTATATGTTTGTTCAAATTCTAACCTATGTGTTTTATATGCGACTATAAAGTTGTTAAGAAAAAGATACGAAAGTGAAAGCTAAAGTAATCCGCACTCAAAACCTTTGAGCCGAGTCTTGACCAATTGAAGCTAGAGCAATCGGCAACAACGTGGAGTAGGGGATTTAAGCACGGTATTCATGGAATCCGGCTTATTTACCCTTGTCATTCCATTCTTGTCTCTTGCTTTCGCCTCTGGCCAAACCGAACGCAACCGGTCGCGGTTAGGAATCATCGTTACCTTGGTAGGGTAGGGTGCCTAACGGAGCGCTTGCGTAACATTTGGGCGGAGTTCAAAGGAAAATAACGGGAAAAGGAAATGGGGAATGAAACCTTAACTTACAATATTGTATTTATTCTTAACAACAACATATTACAACCATTCACAAAACGAACCAAAAAGAGCAAAAGAAAAGATAAATAAAGAAAAGAAAAGATTGCAAGCAAGTAATTAAAAGTGCATGGAATTTAAGTGCATGAAAGTAAAACATGAATATAAAGCAAGTAATAAAAAGTAAGAAAGAAATAAGCAAGAAAAAAAACTAGAAACCATGGAACAAGTTACACATCATGGGTTTAATAACCCAAATTTAAACTTGGAAGCTCAATTAAGAGATTGCAAGATCAAGAGAGAGCTAAAAACCCAAAGCAAAATGAAGCACAAAAGAGACTTTATTCCTTTCAAAATGATACAACCCTTGAGATCAAATACCAACCCTTAAACCTTCAAGCTCAATGAAGAGGTTGAAAGATCAAAAGGAAGCAAGAATCTCAAGGGGAAGCTAAGCAAAAGAATGATACAAAATAACCCTCATCTTCATTTAACATCCACTCAATGCTCTCACTACATTTTCATGGAGGAAAGAATGAAGAAGAAGAAGAAGTAAACTAAAAAATAACAAAAAGAGGGCATGAGAATTCATCCCTTACAATGGTTCAGATCTGAGGTATTTATAGGAGGAGAGTTGAAACCCTAGGGCCACATTCTGACCCTTCATGAAAAGACCCAACTACCCCTGAAATATTTTCATCTGACGAGCCAATATGGCCACGGTTCCGCGGCCTAAGCGCGCTTATGCCGCGGATCCGCGGCCATTTAGGAGAGTTAGATCATATAATTTGGTGGGTTTCCCAGGTTTTCAGTACTTTTCAGTGTGGTATATGTTGTTTCTCAGAATCTCTTCACAATGTTTCCAGAATTTCAGCAGATCAAAAGGTGATGTGATGTGGATCTTTTGCCATGATTTTTCTTGAGCTCCGCGTAGACATGTTGGATCTTATGTTGACATTGTGCTTTGTGCATGAAAATGACATCGATTTGCCATTTTGTCCCTTAAACTGGTGTGCGGCAACATACGGATAGAGAGCGGAGACCCGTGTTTTATCTGTGGTTGGCTGTAATCCGGAATTTGTCGTGCTTTTCCATGAATTTTACTATTTAGAGCTAAGAACCTGTATCCTGCAATTAACTAGCAAACATGGCTCAAGAGCACCTACCGATAAGCAAACGAGCATAAGAATAGGCGGTAGTAAAAGCAATATTCTGGTGTGAACAAACACCCCCTAACTTAACTTTTGCTCGTTCTGAGCAAAACCAATTATTCACAAAAAAGAATCATAACCGCACTTTCGCAGGGAACGCGATTGCACTGAGCTCGTGCAACAAGCCGTTAAACCTCTAGGTGTCCCTAGTAGGAGGAGTGTTGTCTCCTGAGGATTTTCAGCGGATTACACCCACAAAATCCCGTCAAGCTAGTTTCATAAGTTAACATCGATTCTACTCCTAAAATTTAGTATTTACGTAAGAAATTTTATCATCCTAAGTTAGAAATATACAACCCTAATGCTTCACGCCTCCTAGCTATTTAACTTTAGATCCTATACGTTCCAAAAAAGTTTAGAAAGATGTTGGTTCTCTTGAGTTTTCCTTCTAACAGTGTGATCTTAAATCAGGGATTTTTATCAACTTTACAGAAAACATAAGTCTTATCTTTTATTTCTATCTTTTATCCAAACATCAATTGTATACCCCTGCGTGTGTGTATATTTGCACCCCTACACTCAAGAATTCAATTCAAGCTATAATACCCTTGCCCTAACACCTAATACTACTCTTTTCATTAAGGATGGACGGATTTGCTCACACACCTTTCATGCGACTATTAATGCTTCTTGAGGCACTAACAGCCGATTACTGAATGTGTGAGCTTAAAGCGTAAATAGCAGTTTTCAGGTCTTGACTTTATTCTATTTTTCTTTTTCTTTTTTTCTTTTTCTTTTTCAAGACCGGATATATTTTTCAATATTGCTCTTTTTGGTGTTTATCTTTAAATACCGTTTTTTCTTTCATACTAGGTTTTCAAGAAAGAGTAATTCTAGGTATCCTCTACTATCCTAAGTTTCAAGGTGCGTGTAAGTGCAGTTTGTAGGGTGTATGCTTTCTAAATTTGAACTCAAGAAAAGAAACTATTTTTCAGACTTATCCTTCAGTAAAGTTTCAATATTTTCCCCTCATCTTAACTTAACTCATGAACTGTACTCAAGATTACTTATTTCTAAAAAAATCTGTAAGGACGTATACTTACCAAAGTTAGACAGAATGAGGGTTATGTTTAGGGTTTTCAATTCCTAAGCCTAGAATTTAGTTATTTCTAATATATCAACTAAACTTTCGGAATAAAAATCTAAGTTACCCTATTAGCTAACTTGACGACAAAGTTTTTATATTTTTTGGAAAATTTTCGATTTTTGTGGGTTTTTAATAAGGTATGCAAATGCAAAATATACAAATGAATGCGAAGGAAGAAAGCTTACCGAGCATACCTCCAAACTTAAACTTGACAGTGCCCTCACTGTCAGGCTACACCAAGAGGGTCAAAATTGTCGGCGCTCCCTAAAAACAAATTATATACAAAACAAAAAACAAAAATTATATACACAAAGGTTCCCCCTAAACTTAAGTAAAACAGTGTTTCTACTGTTAAGCGTTGAAGTTCAGGATCAGGGGGGAAAGAACAGTATCAAGCTATACAAGGCCTTACACAGGCCAAAAGTGAGCACCAACCATTCACAGATTTTATCTCTATAATGTGCTGGTTGGTGAAAGAATGCGGAGAGGTAAGAAATGGAGAATACGCGAGGCCGTATGGAGATAGAAGCGGGATACGGTCTCGGTATATGAGAAGAAGAATGGCGGAAAGGAGAAAGAAGTGGAATACGAACTTGAGGGTGGAAGTAGATTGAATAAATTAGTACAATCTATAATGATCGATGTGAAAAGATGGATTGTACTAATCTATCAATATGGCAAGAAATGTGGTCAAATCCCTCAAGATTCGTGAGAAACCATGGGTACGCCGAACTTGGTAAACCAGACACAGGACGTGAAAATGATACGGTTTCTTGCCATGTCGGAACGATGGAAAGGATGGGGGGAAGTGATTGAGGAAGGGTATCGATTAAGGGTTGAGGAGGGTGTACACAGTCAATAACAGGGACAGGATGAATTGGGAAATCCGACTCATCAAGCAAAATTGGTTCATCCTCAAAACTATCCTCAAAATTTTCCTCAAAATTAAGCACATTCATGTATTTATCTTCAAAATCCAGACGCATATGGTGTTCGGGAAAAACATTTAATGACTCGGGATGATGAATTGGAGAGAAAAACTCAGCCAAATATACGGGTTCATCATCCAAAATATTCCCAGCGTCAATATCCTCAATCAAGTGAAAATCTATATTCTCAGACACCTCAACAAAAGCATGGATATCAATCAATTCAGGTTCTAAAGTGGAGGTGTAGAGGTCAAAATGTTTAGGAACGGTTTCACTTGGAAGGGGCCCTTCATAATCAGGTAAATCAAACGCTACAAAGTCGCACAACTCATTATCTGTTCTATCTTGAATCAATAAATCGTTTGGAACACTAGTTAGACATTCAAAATCGGAGTTGTGGGAATCAAGTTAAAACGGGTAGGTCTGATTTGGAAGGGTGTACAGCTCACTCTCTCCGCTCAAATTCTCAACCTGTCCTACCGCCTCTTCATACATTGGAAAATTTGGAGCTAGTTGAAAACTGGCTACCGGGTCACTAGGTTGTATGACGGCGGCCATGGACGCATTCAAATCCATCATCTGTTGGTACGACGCTACCCTAAATCGTTCCAATGACTGTTCCAGACTAGACATGGGTTGTGAAGGGGTTTCAGTAAAAGATTCAAAGTTGTTTGGATACTGAAAACTCCCAAATGGTGGGTCAGAAGCAATGTCTAGGGAAGGTGCAAAAGTCGGGTAGGACTGGTAGGAATTGAATGGCTGGACAGGAGCAAGATCAACATTTGGATAAGAAGGTGAATGGAATTGTTGATCCCAAGAATCTGTAGTGGTGAAAGGAGTGAAAGATCGGCTACAGGATTGTTCAATATGTTCAGCGATGGACAAATGACGACTTGCAAAAGGAGTATCAACATAAGAGGGTGGGGGAGGTTGAAAAGGTTGATACAAAGTGGATTGCGGAGGGCAAGTGTTTGTCCTAGACGCGTCTATCCGATCTTTCAAAGAGATTTTGGGCATGGAGGGATCGTTCGACGTTCGACCAAAGCAAGAACCGTAAGAAGTAATGTCTGGTTATGGGTACCAAAGTTCGGCAAGAGTTTTGCGAGGTGGGGTACCCATGATATGAAGAGAGAAAGAAAGAAAGGTAGAGAAAAGGAGGGGAAGAAGAATGTGATTTTTTTAGTTAGATATTAATAAAAGAATGAAATATACACATAAAAAGAATCTGGACCAAAAAAAACAATCACGACACAAAAATACCACACACCTAATCAGTCTAGGGTTCACCTAGCTCAACTAGACCTGCTCAAGAACTTGATTATCGAAGTAAAACTGTATCGAGAAACGAGCTCAAGATATACTGATCACGAGGCCAGGTAAGTGAAGAGATAAGGGGAGGTTTTCCGACGCTTTCGCGAAGGTCGTTAATTAAATAACCCTTTCTCTTTTGGCGGTTTCGCCGTGAACACTTTCCTAGACACCCCGTAAACAATATACCGTTAAGCGGTATTCTAAACACAGTTAACTTTTCCTAGTGAGCGCGGAGTCCTTAAGGTTTAAAGTCTAATTTCTTTTAAAATTTGTGCGGGTAAACGTTATGCTCAAGTTCGTGATTTGTGGTCCACGGAAAAGGTAACGAAATCCTTTACCGCATATTGTGGGGTTCGCTTGCCCTTAAGTCCGTATTAATGTATGCAATGCGCAATTTAATAAAAATTCTATAAAGAATCAAACAATCGTTTTTTATATTAAGCACGGCACCGCAACAAATACGGGTTAGTCAATTTTTTTTGCGTTTGGTAGCAACTTGCAAAGAATCCTGTAAAGATATTATAGTGGATGCGTCGGATTTGAGAAGAAGGTGTCAGTAAAGTATGTACCGTTAAGTTTTCGGGTTTAGAAAACCCCCGTTGAATCAAATCCGGTAAGCTTGAAAAGTTTGCTTGCGTGGGTCAAACTACCCGGATCTTTGGCACTGTACTTTGCAATCACCTTAGCCTTGAACGTACACTTTGCTCCCCACAATCGGAGTTCGCAAATCCGCAAAAATCTGCAGAAAATACAGTATGGTGGAATTCACAGAGAAGATAAAAGAAAAGAAAAAGGGTGGAGAAAAAATTGGGCACAGAGGCCTCAATGGGACCGCGGAACATCCGCTCAAGGCACCTTTTGACCGTGGTTCCGCGGTCAAAATGTTGACTTGGGGATTTGTCTTTGGTCAACGAACTCTACTTCTTCTCTTCTCCAAAATAAAAACCTCCGTTTTGTTTTTGGATTACTGTACTTGCTCCAGATTAGCCTGCACACTTGCTCACAAAAATTATCAAAAAAAGCAAAAAGATTTTATTTTTTTTATTTATAAATATATACAAAAAGAATATTAACCCGAATAACAAGAAAGAAAATACGTTACCGTCTCCCCGGCAACGGCGCCATTTGATCGCACGCTTTTGGCGTGTCGGATGTTCAAAGTTCTAAAGTTATAACCATGATCAGGACGGTGTCGCTTTGCAGCTTGCCGGTTGAGCACGGGTCGATCCACAGGGAGATGGTTGTATGTCCGTTCGAGTTTTAGACGAGTCAATAAAGAATGTGTATATGTTTGTTCAAATTCTAACCTATATGTTTTATATGCAGCTATAAAGTTGTTAAGAAAAAGATACGAAAGTGTAAGCTAAAGAAATCCACACACAAAACCTTTGAGCCGGTCTTGACCAATTGAAGCTAGAGCAATCGGCAACAACGTGGATTAGGGGATTTAAGCACGGTATTCGTGGAATCCGGCTTATTTACCCTTGTCCTTCCGTTCTTGTCTCTTGCTTTCGCCTCCGGCCAAACCGAACGCACCCAGTCGCAGTTAGGAATCATCGTTACCTTGGTAGGGTAGGGTGCCTAACGGAGCGCTTGCATAACATTTGGGCGGAGTTCAAAGGAAAATAACGGGAAAAGGAAATGAGGAATGAAACCTTAACTTACAATATTGTATTTATTCTTAACAACAACATATTACAACCATTCACAAAACGAACCAAAAAGAGCAAAAGAAAAGATAAACAAAGAAAAGAAAAGATTACAAGCAAGTAATTAAAAGTGCATGGAATTTAAGTGCATGAAAGTAAAGCATGGATATAAAGCAAGTAATAAAAAGTAAGAAAGAAATAAGCAAGAAAGAGAACTAGAAACCATGGAACAAGTTACACACCATGGGTTTAATAACCCAAACTTAAACTTGCAAGATCAATTAAAAGGTTGCAAGATCAAGAGAGAGCTAAAAACCCAAGGCAAAATGAAGCACCAAAGAGACTTTATTCCTTTCAAAATGATACAACCCTTGAGATCAAATACCAACCCTTAAACCTTCAAGCTCAATAAAGAGGTTGAAAGATCAAGAGGAAGCAAGAATCTCAAAGGGAAGCTAAGCAAAAGAATGATACAAACTAACCCCCATCTTCATTTAACATCCACTCAATGCTCTCACTACATTTTCATGGAGGAAAGAATGAAGAAGAAGAAGAAGTAAACTAAAAACTAACAAAAAGAGGGCATGAGAATTCATCCCTTACAATGGTTCAGATCTGAGGTATTTATAGGAGGAGAGTTGAAACCCCATGGCCACATTCTAACCCTTAATAAAAAGACCCAACTACCCCTGAAATATTTTCATCTGACGAGCCAATATGGCTGCGGTTCCGTGGCCTAAGCGCGCTTATGCCGCAGATCCGCGGCCATTTAGAAGAGTTAGATCATACAATTTGGTGGGTTTCCCTGGTTTTCAGTACTCTTCAGTGTGGTATATGTTGTTTCTCAGAATCTCTTCATAATGTTTCCAGAATTTCAGCAGATTAAAAGGTGATGTGATGTGGATCTTTTGCCATGATTTTTCTTGAGCTCCGCGTAGACATGTTGGATCTTGTGTTGACATTGTGCTTTGTGCATGAAAATGACATCGATTTACCATTTTGTCCCTTAAACTGGTGTGCGGCAACATACGGATAGAGAGCGGAGACCCG
Organism: Agapanthus africanus; assembly: GCA_030015575.1. Lineage (NCBI taxonomy): Eukaryota > Viridiplantae > Streptophyta > Magnoliopsida > Asparagales > Amaryllidaceae > Agapanthus > Agapanthus africanus. Next base: position 913,746,111 of record CM057337.1, read on the forward strand.
TGTTTTATCTATGGTTGGCAGTAATCCGGAATTTGTCGTGCTTTTCCATGAATTTCACTGTTTAGAGCTGAGAACCTGTATCCTACAATTAACTAGCAAATACGGCTCAGGAGTACCTACCGATAAGCAAACGAGCATAAGAATGGGCGGTAGTAAAAGCAATATTCTGGTGTGAACAGCTGGCCCGTTATCTTAGATGATCCGTCGCGGAGTTCCAAACCGGTAAATGACGTGCGTCTTAAAGAAATAGAGGATATTCTCCGTTTTCACTTCTCTCAACGGTACTGCTTCTGCCCATTTGGAGAAGTCATCAGTCGTCGCCTGGATGAAACGATGTCCCCTGGACGATGCTGGTTCGATAGGGCCGACTATGTCAGTTCCCCACATTTCGAACGGCCAGCTAGCCACCGTTGGATGTAGTGGATTTGGATGCTGGTGGATGAAATCCCCATGGATTTGGCATGAGTGGCATTGCTTCGCATATTTGAGGCAGTCCTGAATCATCGTGGGCCAGTAGTATCCCATCCGTTTAATTTTCAACTTCATCTTCGGGCTTGCTTGATGAGAACCGCAGAGTCCGTCGTGAACCTCCTGAACGACTCTTTTCGCTTCGTTAGGTCCCAGACATCTCAACCACAGAGAATCAAATGACCTCTTGTACAGAGTATTGTTGACAAAGGCGAAAGACAGAGCTCGTTTCATAAGCTGATGTGTTGAGGACGCATCTTCGGGCGTTCGACGGTATTTGAAGTAGTCTATAAAGACTTCTCTCCAATCCTCAGCCTTTTCCCGGTCTTTTACTTGCAGGGTCGTCTGCTCAGTCGCTCCCTTTTCTTCATATGATTCCGGAGATATTTCCGCTAGGGCAAGCACCCGACGGATTTGTACCACAATTCTGACGTCATCGAGATTCTCGTCAGCCAGTTCTTTAGTGAGCTTGGTTAATGCGTCCGCTTTGCTGTTTTCCGCACGCGGTATGTTTTCCGAAGTGTAGGAGGGAATTTGGGTCAACAGTTGTTGCACCTTTTCGCCGTACTTCACTAGCTCTGGTTTGCACGTTTGGTAGTCGCCATTTACTTGACTGACGACCAGTTGGGAGTCTCCATATATGACGAGGTCTTCAATTCCTATGTCGATTGCGATCTCGAGGCCTGCTATAAAAGCTTCGTATTCGGATTCATTGTTCGTCCTCGGTTCTGTTAAGGAGAAAGCAAAGCGCATTATCCCTCCTTGTGGAGTTACGAAGATGAGGCCGACTCCCGATTTGATTATAGGCGTACTTTGTCTGCGCTTTTTCATGGAAGGCGCTCCATCGAAATAGAGTTCCCATCGGGTATCACCACCGTTGATCGCGTTAAACGCATGTTCGTCTGGCAGCTCGCAATTCAGAGGAGAATCGGTAGGTTCTGGATGCTCAGCGAGAAAATCGGTAATGGCCTGGCCTTTCACTGCCTTGAGAGGTTGATACGTTATCGAGAACTCCATCAAGAGCAGGGCCCATTTAGCGAGCCGACCTGTCAATATAGCCTTCGACATCAAATATTTAAGGGGGTCTACCTTCGAGATGAAACGGACTTCATGCACCAATGCATAGTGCTTAAGCTTTGTTATTGCAAAGATCAACGCCAAGTTGTGTTTTTCAATGGGGGAATAATTGATTTCTGCCCTCAGTAGGACTCGACTCAAATAGTAGAGTGCTCTTTCTTTCCGTTGATCGTTCTCTTGGGCCCATAATGCACCTAAGGAACCTTCGAGGGCGGTTGTATAAAGAATGAGAGGCTTTCCCTTAACCGGAGCAGCCAACACCGGCGGATTCTGGAGGTACTGTAGGGTTCCTAGGCACACACTAGAGATCTCACAAGGCATCAACCATGCCAATTTCAAATTTTTCATGTGCCTACAAACCCTAATGCGGATCGTTAACTAGAATTTAGGCGATTACAAATGCGAGCAAACGACTTTACTCTAAAAGTGAACGGAAATACAACCTTTGTAGATCCGGTCCTCCACCTCCATAGCTCCGTGATGAAGTCCCCTCGCTGCGATCATCGGATCCCGGGCTCTAGCATCGGCTTCATCGGAGAAATGGGCGGGCTAGGTTGTCGACTTCGATGCCGAAGATGATCTACGTCGAGACAACACAAGATCAAGCTCCAACTTCACCAAGCCATGAAACTTGTGAAGAAAACACCCTATACTACTTGGCAAGTGGTAGAGGATGAAGAAATAGGAAGTGGGTTCACTTTAGAATTGGATTTCTCACTCTTTTTCTCAAGTTGCCATTGATGGAGGCAAGCTTTCTTCCTTTTTGAAGATGAAGAAGAAGAAGAAAAGGATTATGATAAGTGTTATGTAAAATATAAAATAAAAAGATACTTATCATATTGCAACCATAGTTAGGTGTAGAGAATAAACCAAGGTTAGGTGAATGGTTAGGTTAGGCAAAGAAACAAAAATGGTTGAACTTTTTCAAAGCTTCATGAAGCTTCAAGTAAATCAAAAAAGCAACCATTTCTTTTCTTGCCTTAAAAGGAAATAAACAAAATAAATGAAAAAGTAAATAAAATCAAAACCCTAACCATTACATAACCATGGTTTAATCTAAACATACACCCAAACATTCATGTATCATCAAACATGATACAATCAAGTGCACAAAAAATATATCACATATACAATGTGCACAACAAGTGAGAAAATCCATTTAAAGTGAACAAATACTAGTTAATGTAAAGTAATATATCAAATATATAATTATACATTAAATCATTAAATCAACACTTGATTTAACGATCCGATCATATCGCATATGACCGACTAATATCCAATGTATCGGCTTATCGAATCAATCCTCGATTCGATAACTAGGTTATATCGCATACAACCAATCGATACATTTATCGCGAGAATAGAATACGGTATCACATACACGCATTATTCTCAGTCCTGCACATATCTCATATGCGCTCCTATTTCGTTTCGCTTGAGCCAGGAAACCTCTGTGTAGGACTCTAAAAACTCGTCAATACGCTGGCAGCAGGTGATGATCATATCAAACACCCACAAGCCGCAAGCGGTCTGCTAAACGTAACGGCCACCCGGGTATTGAGCGATCAGAAGATCGACGAGCAAGCCCGCTCACACTCCTGTGAATCCAACCAGTAACACTTACCGTACAGTCCGGTCTGATCGTCTGATATGTCGCATATCTCGCATAGGGGTGGTAAACGTCAGACCCCAATAGCTCGATAAGTTGTGTCGATATGAGGTCTATAACAGTTCGAGAAACTACTGATAACACTTACCAGTAAATCTCAGCAACCCTGGCCAGGGATTTCCGGTTATAGCCAATCGAACACAGCGTAACATCAACTCCCTATACCGGGAGAGACGAATCCCCTCCTATCGCTCATTGCCTCCATGTGATTCGGGACTGTACCCAAAAACCACCGTTTTGCACGCCCTCTTGGACGTGGTAAGGTGGAAATCAAAGCACAGTGGGAATCACACAAGACTCTATGACGATCTCGGGTCAACAGACTAACCTGTACCAGTGTCACCAGAGAACTGCCATCTGACGTAAGGTATAATACCATCTGGGAGTTCTCGGCGAGTCCGTCCAGTGTATCCAGTCTCCACTGAGCACCCATACATCATCTCCGATGTTAAACACCAATGGATATGGGATCATCCATCGTCCATCTGTATGGGTCGAGAAGGTATACGCTAGTCTACTCTGGTATATCGATGCCCCGTCTCGATATACCTACGACTAGGGACTTTGAAGGATGTACTTATGGACTACCATGTCCCCACTAGTATGATCCGCATCATAGTCCAGGTAGTCAAGTACACATCCTAAGGGCTTTACCAACATATAACAGAGAGAAAATCAGTATACACGTTAAGGTAAAGAGTAACCAGATAGCATACTATCATGTCGAGCAAGAAAGTCCTCCCTATATATGTCCCAGCATCCACTACAATATACATCCTATGCATAGCAATGGCCTCTAGGGCATACATATAACTAACAGGTACTGCTTAATTTCATCCAGCGCGTCTTGGCATTTATGATCCCAGACGAACGGAGTTCCCTTCTTCATCAGGTAGCTATAAGGACGACACTTGCCTGAAAGATTGGCTATAAATCGTCGTATGTATGCGAGCTTTCCTTGGAGAAACCGTAGCTGCTTAAGAGTCCTTGGCGGAGGCATTTCCATGATCGCCTTGATCTTCGACGGATCTATCTCAATACCTCGGTGTCGGACAATGAATCCCAGGAATTTGCCCGAGGAAACTCCGAACGCACACTTGAGAGGGTTCATCTTCAAGTTGTATTGTCGAAGGCATCGAAATACGGTCTTCAGATGCTCGAGATGTTCCTCGTACAATTTTCTTTGAACCATGAGGTTGTCGATATAACATTCGACAATTTCATGTATAAGGTCATCAAAGATCTTCGTCATAGCCCTCTGATAGGTGGCACTGGCGTTCTTTTGACCGAAGGGCATCACCTTGTAGCAGAATATACCCAAAGGGGTCCGGAAAGCGGTGTGCTTCTGGTCTTCGGGATGCATCTTGATCTGATTATACCCAGATGAGCCATCCATGAAGGAGAAAACCTCATGAGTGGACGTATTGTCTATCATTAGCTCGGTGACTAGCACTGGGAAATCGTCCTTCGGGCAGGCTTTATTGAGATCCCGGAAGTCCACGCATATGCGCACTGTCCTATTTTTCTTCATCACCGGGACGATATTGGCGATCCATTCAGGATATTGAACCTCCTGGATAAAGCCAGAGTCGATTAACTTCTTGACCTCGGCGTTGATGCTCATCTCAAGCTCGAGCCGCATTCTTCTTGGCGCCTGTTTGACTGGTTTGACGTCCGGGGATATCGCCAATTTGTGCACGGCAATTTCTGGATCTATCCCGGCATTTCGGAATAGTTCCATGCGAAGCAATCTCTATGCTGTATAAGCACGTCTTTTAACGCAGCCACCTTTTCTTCAGATAGCAGCTCGCTGACAAATGTCGGTCGCGGGTCGTTCGCCGTCCCCAACTCAATCTTCTTGAGGTTGTCTGCAGTGGTATGTATTCCATCTTCCAACTCTTTCGGTGCTGGCGGAAATTATGAGATTACCTCATCGTTGCTGTTTTCGAAGCACTAGGGAAGGTCATCCATGTTCTCGGGCTCTTCTTTTGATTTTGTTATCATGTGACAAGTACGAATTCTCTTACAAGACCAATGTGGAGCTGGTTCTGTTCTCGTGGCTTTGAGTTCGTGCTTCTGTGGCGGCGTTACCCTCCAGTTGTTAGACAGAGCGAACTTGCCAAGCTGATACTGATCTTCGACCCAATTCTTGAAGGTGAAGCAGTCTTCGAGAGGATGCCGTATTACTCGGTGATAAGAGCAATAGTTTGGGTGAGAAACTTCGCCTGCTTGCTCAGGGTGCTTGGACTCTGGCAGTGTAAGCATCTGATGTTTTAGAGCGAGGTCAAGTATCTTATTTGTCTTGTCCCGAGGAAAAGAGTATGCTCGACTCATCTTCTTCATAAGGGACAAATCCGGACCGCTCAATTCTTGCTCGCGTGGCTTCTTAGTCCCGCTTTATTGCTGTTGAGCGCCTTTTTGGCCTTTCGACTTATTTCTGCCTCTGCGTCGAGCCTTTTTTATAACAGGTTGACAGGGAGCGGCATTTTCATCTTTCACAGCCTGTTGGAGGAGGCGTTGCGTTTTGGCTTTATCATAGATGGCTATTTCGCGGTTATGGTCGTCTCGGACTTTTTGACCAGCTTCCCTTATTAGCTTGTCCATTTGTTCTTCGAACGACGGACTGGGCACTTTTGCATCAGGAACTTCTACTGGTTCGGGATTAGCGTCTTCCCATTGAGCATCCGCTTCTTCGTTAAAGTCATGTACGACGTAACAGTTGCGGAGTAGCTCTCGTTTCTTGGACCGAATGTATCCAAGTCCGATTGTTTCCATCCTCCCACTATGCAACTTGTGCTGAGTTCCGGGGATATTCCAGACCCTGTCATAGAATTTGGCTTTTCGGGCGTTCTGTTTGAAGGGTATCCCTTGACGCTTTAGCAGCCTCTTCAAGCCTTCTGTATAATATCTGGGTAGACGGATGGGCTGAAGCCTGTCAAGCGTAGGATCCATACCGTGCCAGATTTCTTTATCCACTTTGGTTTCTTCAGAGCGGTAGAATAGAATTGCCTTTTCACCTTCTCGCCAAGGAGGGACATAGAACGTCCGCAGCTCCTCTACACTGTAGGTATCGAGCGCATCCAGTTCTTTATGGTATTTAAGTGGCACCATGGTGACTTGTAGACTTTTCTCTTCATCAGCGGAGGTTTGTATTGAAGGCCGAGCAGAGAATACAGCATGGACCTCATCTTCCGAGTCACTACCAAAGATCAACGTAGGAGCAGATGATCCCGGCTTGTTGTATTGGGGCGGACCCGAATAAAATATCTCCTCTTCCTCCTTGGTATATCTCCCGAAGACAGGGATGGTGGCGTTAGCTTTGTTCTCCGGCTTGTGACATCTCTCTGTGTCCTCGAAATTCGGTAAGAAGTATTTGGCATCTTCATATTTGCGAAATTCGTTCACGGAAAACGGATTCAGTTCTCCCGTCACGGTATACTCGAGACCATCCCTAAAATATTTCATACACTGATGCTGTGTAGAGGGGATGATGTTGTACTCGTGTAACCATGGTCGGCCGAGCAGAGCATTGTAGCATGTCTTGGCATCTATGACGTGGAATTTAATGTCCGTGACGAGCAGCCCAAATCGTAGCATCAGTATCACAGATCCCAGAGTTTTTGATGATTGGGAGTCGAACCCGGAGATGGTGATTTTATCCTGAGTAAGGGGCTAGACGCTCATGCAGATTTCTTTTAACGCCCGCACGTTAAGGAGATTAACGGAAGATCCATTGTTGACCAGGATTTTGCCTATCTTTATATCGTGGCAGTATCCTGAGACATAGAGGGGGCGATTGTGTTCGCACGTCCCAAGGAGAAGGTCTTCGTCGCCAAAAGTGACATCGGCCGTGTGCACTTCCTCCAATTCATCTTTCATCTTTTCTTCGGCGAGAAAAGCTTGGAATTGCTCCGGCTCTTGTAGTGCCTTGATTAACGAATCTCTTGCCTCTCTTGATAGTAAAAGGGCGTCAAAAATGCTGAGCTGCGAAGGTAGCTTCCTCAAATATGCTAGAACGTTGTAATCCACCTTATTTTTCTTTGGCGGGTCCTTGGCGGCTAGCTCTTCCATGACTTGGTCATCTAGGGTAATATCCTCAGAGATCTTTTCTTTCCCTTTATCTTTCTTGTTTGAGGGTCCGAGATTCTTTTCGGGTAGCGTCCGATTACGCAGTCGGATATTTTCACAGACCTTCTGCTCTTCTTCTTTTCCCGAGGTGGACTCTTTAAAGAGGGGTCTAAGAGCCAGCTCCTCGTCAGAATCGCTCCCGAATGTGAGCACTTGTGATCCCCCGGCGTTAACCATGCGACAATCGCCGATAGTTCTGTTAAGCCCCTCGGTCGTACCGTTCTGCTCCCGACGAGTTTTGCGCTTTTCCCGCTTAAAATGTTGTCGGTGAGCAACATATCCCTGCCACCATCTATTGAAAGCTCTGCACTCTTCGGTGGGGTGCGAGATCTTCCGATGATACAAGCAGTAGGAGGGGTGCATTTCCGCTTCACCAGTAATGCTTCCTTCAGAGGATGGTAGCTTCATACCCATTGACATGGCTTTAGCAAACCTTTTCCTCGTCTTGAATTTGCTTTTATCCGCAGTGGGTGTATTTTGCTTCAGCGGGAGTGTCTCAGCTCTTTCGTCAAGGCACTGGCGCTTGGCCCTTTCAAATATGAACGCCTCGCGTTCCCGATCAGCTTTACTTTTTAAGAGAGCTTCATTGAGGAATGCGTCGATTGTTTCATCCGATGGCCCCAGAATTTCTGGTTTAGGATCTGCTCCCAGCTTTTCAGCACACGGAGTTTCCTCACCGTCTGTAAGCGAATGGGAAATCATATGACAGCTCACCACGTATTCCTCGGATTCATCCGACGAACTGTCTCCCTCATCTTCCTCTTGAAAGACGTGGTTGAGGAACTCTTGGAGTGTAATGGGAGTCCGTGCTTTCTGGTTGTATTCCTCCAGCGCGTTAATTTGTTTTTGTAAGTCCGTGCGCTTGTCTCCAGGCTTCACGGGCTTCTTGGATTTCTTTTTCTTCTTCTTTGAAGATTTTGATGGCTGGTTATGAGTGCTTGGGCCACTACCATCGGTCTTTGGAGTTGGGCGCGGTTTCAACATCCCTTCAATGATCTGAGGTTCCAACGGATTCTTCCACTTGATCGCTGGGCATGTTTGAAGATCGTTTAGCATCCTCTTTGTTTTGGCCGATAGCACAACCTCCCATGGGGTTTCTTTAACGAGGGAGCACGTTGCCCCTGGCGTATTCATCCTTTTAGGGGTGTGAGGCTGCGGTGGATTCACCTTCCATCTGTCGGACAACGCGAACTTGCCCTGTTGGTACTGGTCTTCGATCCAATTTTTGAAGACGAGCAATCCTCGATCGGATGACACAATACTCGGTGGTAAGGACAGTAGTTGGGATCATTGACATCATTTGGCTGCGACGGACGTCTTGGATCCGGCAGATTTATGAGTCGGTTGCGCAATGCTAGCTCAAACAGTCTCCTCGTTTTATCTCGAGGAAACGAGTAAGGACGTCCTAGTCTCTCCTCGAGGGGCATGCGCGGACGCATATTATTTTGACGGACAGCCGGTTTCAAGTTGCTCGGCTGTTGTTGAGCATTAGCGACAACGATCGCTTTCCCCTTCCCCTTCTCGTTTCGAGAGTCCGGCTTTGGAGGAGGCGGTCTATGACCCATCTGGTCCATTTAGGCCAGTTTGTCGATCAGGGCCTGGAAGGTAGTTGGCTTGAAGAACATCATAAATTGGGATATGGTCGCCTGCGGATCGAGGGTTCCCACAAACATACCCACTGCTGGCGCTTCTTCAATGCGTTGCTCGCATTTTAACCATAAATTCCGCCACCGTATAGCATATTGGACCCATGTCTCGCCCGGTTTCACCCTGGCATTAATCAATGCCGTTATCGGGGTACGTTCGTTGGCGCTCGCGAAATGCTGGGAAAACAGCAGCTCCATCTCCGCAAAGGTCTTGATAGAGTCGTTTGGGAGTTCGAAGTACCACTCGAATGCTATATCCGATAAGCTACCAACGAACTGGCGAAGCAACAATTTATCATCACCGCCAGTGTTGCCGCAAAGCACACTGAACTGGGCAACTTGCTGGTGGGGATTTCCCGTCCCCTTATAGACATGAAATTTCGGTATTGTATAGCCCGGCGGGTACTTGATCTGGTCATACCAGCTCGGATATGGTCGCTCCATTTTTACGACCTGACCGGCTGCTTCAGTCGCCTGATGAACCCGGATCTGCTGAGCTATATATTCGTCCAAGTCAGCTTTGGAGATTGTCTCCTCCTTGGCTGTTGACAGAGCCGGTGGAGGATTTGACGTTTCTCCCCTGTCGTACTCAAGGACGATTGGAGGATCTTCAGCAGGAGGATCTTGTTGGATCATCATTCCCACTATGTCCTGGAACAGGAGGGCTATTCGCTTTATGTTGGCTGCTTGTTCCGCAGTCTCTTTATTCTTCTTTTCCAATATCCGGCGAAGGAATTCAGCATCAATTTCTTGCTCCTGGCGTTCATCCGAGGACACCTCGGGGCTTTCTTTTGGCCCAGTGAGTGCGGCCATCGCGTTCATCATTTCTTAGAGATTTGCTGTTGCTCCTGAGCTTTGGTCACTGCCCGTGTAAGCGGTCTATGACCTGTAGATGCACGGCTGTTCTCCTTCCCCGACGCCATGTATACAGTATGGACTACGATGCCACCGGACTTAGGGCGTTTAGGTTCACTGCCTTTGACATTTGCCGCAGGCATGGGAATTTTCTCCGGCTTCCTTCTTTTGTAGGCCGTTGAAGTTGAGGGGGCCGTTGCAGCGGGCACCCTGGCGATTGTCGTCCTTTGCTGTTTGATCGGACGGTCCCTTTCTTCCTGCACTTTCGCCCTTTTCTGCTGACGAGAGTGACCTCGGTCAATTACGGAGTCTTGAACTTTCTGCCAGACTTTATAGATTTTGGAGGATAGCCGCTGAAGGGGCTGCTCCAGCTTCGTTTCCGGAACCCTTTCCGCAGGTGGAGGAGATCTTTCTAGCGTAGCATTTGGAGAGTTCTTTCGTACCCTCCTAAGTGGTTCAAAGCTATTTCAGTTGGAACAGCAACATTAACTTCCACCACTGGAGCAGGTGGAGTTAGCCCTGAGGGGGAGTTGCCCCCAGCCTTCCTTACTCGGCGTCAGTGGCGACGTCGAGCATGACGAGCCGTTGGGACTGGCTCGGCGATAGGGACAGCTTCATCTTGCCCCCCTGTCCGAATGAGGTACTGTGGGTGTCAGCCTCTTAAAGACTGATGTTGTCTTTTGAGTGGCGATGTTCAATCTGCCAAAGACAGATCCTCGAGTAGGAGCAGGAGCCGGAATAGTCAGCCTTGAAAAGACTGATTCTTTAACAGGAGAAGCCGCCTTGACGACTTCTGGAGCAGGGGTGGCTGTCTTCCTTGGGACGGCCATTTCAGGGTTCATGGGCTTCTTGGCGGGCCCATCAGGTTCTGGCTCAGCCTGGCAAAGACAGAGGCTGCTGGTTTGATAGTGGACGACCAGTTGAAAGGGGCCGTTGTAGCAGTGAGCCGATCGAAAACCGACTTCTTGTTCGCTTCTGGTGCGGGTACTGGCATGGTGAAGCTTGCAGGCGGGATCATGGTCTCGAAAAACAGGCCGGTGGTGGCCTGGGTCACCTGTTCTATCGGCATGGCAAGGATGGAGGCCGCTTGAGGCCCATAAGTTACACCTCCAGGTGAGGTAGAGCGTCGGTTGCATTGGAACTTTGAGCAACTCGAGCAGTTGGAGGCCATTGATGCTTGATTTCTGCGCCAGGCAAAAGACCAAATCTTAGTAACTTGAAATCCAAAGGCAACCATTAACAAACCGCGATTGGTTCGCGAAGATGACATACGAGGTGTGGAGTGGAAAGAGGAAAAGGTCCCACCGGGCGTGCCAGAATCTGTTCCCCTCCGAAAGACGGCTGTGACTGAACGTCTTGCCTGAGATTCGGGGCAGATGCTATTTGGTTTTATCCGTCTACCTCTCCGAAGATGCCAAGTTGATTTATGGCACCGTGTATCGGAGGTTTAGACGGATGCGGCCGATGTAGCAGACTTCGTCAGATTCCCCCTCGCTTGAGGGGTTTTTGATTGTGGGGACGCTCTTCCCTGCAGGAGCAAGCCCCTGCAGTTAATTATGCTACCGCATCGCGGTAACCACTTTCTCCTTCTCCAGAAATTTCATTTCGTGTCGTGTGTGTTTGTTTGTTTGTGGATGCCCGTGGATTGTATACGGAGACTAAGTTATGCCGTCGCCCGTAGGACGTGGATTAGTCCAAATCCGTATTTACTTAGATTTGGGTTTGGTGTTTTAGTTTAAGGATACGTTAGCCATGTTGAGGCTAAGATCAACTTAAACGCTTGTTAAGGATATGTTAGTCCTATTTGAGAGTAAGATCAACTTAACAGAAAGAGCATTTAGGGGCTCTATTGTTCCAGTTTAGGGACGTAATGGTCCGTTTAATATATGGCCGTCGGGACCCGTCACCTCTCTGACGACGTTGAAGGATTATAACGACAGGTGTCAGAGGAGTTCGGAGATGTACCCTTGAACAAAAGTTAATTGGGGGTTTTGAAGTCCGTTTGAATGTTTAAGGATACATTAGCCATATTTGAGGCTAAGATCAACTTAAACGGGATCATTTAAATCCGACAAAAGAGCGTTTGGGGGCTCTATTGTTCCAGTTTAGGGACGTAGTACTCCATAGGTAGTTTAAGGACATTGCGGTCCATTGCCAGTTTAGGGACATGGTGGTCCATTGCCAGTTTAGGGACATGGTGATGCATTGCCAGTTTAGGGACATATGGGTCCATAGGTAGTTTAAGGACGCATAAGTCCATGGGCTTAAGGACCCCACAGTCCATGTCGATGTGTTTAAGGACGCATTAGTCCGTTAGTTTAAGGACGCATAAGTCCATGGGTTTAAGGACCCCACAGTCCGTGTCGATGTGTGGTTGTCGGGACCCGTCACCTCTCTGACGTCGTTGAAGGATTACAACGATAGGTGTCAGAGGAGTTCAGAGATGTACCCTTGAACCGGATGTAAATTGATTTAAGAGGGCAGCCGTGCTCAGTCAATTTAATTTGAGGACTTACGGCCATAATTGGGCTAAGTCCAGTTGAGAATATTCAACGTTTTTCTTGATCTTTGGCCTATTAGGCCTGTGCTAGGGCTTTGCCCCTGTTTAATAATGCACTGCGTTTTCTTTTGGCCTGCTAGGCCTTTTTAATTTGGGCTCTGTCCCTTTATTTATGATGCAGAGCATCTGTCTTTGTTTGGGCTCTGCCCTTTTTAAAATAATGCATAGCATTTAATTTGCCCTGTTAGGCCTTTTTTGGGCTTGGCCCTTCTGTAAATAATGCAGTGCATTAATTATTTGACAGTGGCTTGTCAGGCGCTTTGCGCCAATTATTGAGCGCAAGCGTATGTGGAGGTGACACGTGTCACGCTCTGGTGAGCGCAACAGCGCAGTGCGCTGTGTCAGTGCGCTGCGCTGTTGCGCTGCTGACACGTGGCGCTCTCTGGTGGCTTGCGCCAACCCAGGAGCGCAACAGTGCAGTTTTTGCAAGTGTAAGGCACTGTTTCAATAACTTGATCCAATTTGGGATTCAAGAAAAGAATCTTTAAGATTCCAGAACCAATGGTTCATAAAAAAGTGCAAGGCACTGTTATTATTTTTATTTATTGAAGATCATTGATCTTGTTCTTAGATCAATAATCTATTCAGAAGAAATTCTTCTCCTTTTTTATAAAGGTTTACCTTCTTTTCGTTCTGATTTCTTCTCAAACTTTCCTTTTAGGAGTTCTCTGAATTCTTTCTCTGTTTCTCTGTCAATGTTCTCTCTTCTTCTTTTTTTTATTTTAGAAAGAAGGATCATTGGTCGTTGGGACCCACCACCTCTCCGACGACACCGAGAGATTAAAGTGCCATCTATCAAAGGTGTGGAGGGATGTACCCTTTGAACCATGTCTCACTCATTAGGGGGGAAGAACAGGCTGGAGCTTAAGCTTCTCGCTGCTGAAAAGGCTTCTTTGCGTTCGCGCACGTGCGTCGCACGTGTTGGGCGCAAGTGCGTCGCACGTGTTGGGCGCACGTGTGTCGCACGTGTTGGGCGCTCATATTTGCACGTAGCGCACATGGAGCTTGCGCATATGCGCATTATGGGGGGAGCAAGCTCCTATGGAGAACGAGTCTCCTTTTAATTGAATATTCTCATGTGGTGTGCACGTGCGTTGCACGTGGTGCGCGTGTGGCGGGCACACGTGTGTTGCACGTGGCTCACATGCGCATTATGAGGAGAAGCAGGGCTTCTATATATGGAGAATTAGGCTTCTTTTAATATTATTAAATGTTCTCATGTGGTGCGCACGTGCGTTGCACGTGGTGCGCGCATGGCAGGCACACGTGCGTTGCACGTAGCGCACATGCGCATTATGAGGAGAAGCAGGGCTTCTATATATGGAGAACTAGGCTCCTTTTAATATTATTAAATGTTCTCATATGGTGCGCACGTGCGTTGCATGTGGTGCGTGCGTGGTGAGCACACGTGCGTTGCACGTAGCGCACATGCGCATTATGAGGAGAAGCAGAGTTTCTATATATGGAGAACTAGGCTCCTTTTAATATTATTAAATGTTCTCATGTGATGCGCACGTGCGTTGCATGTGGTGCCGCATGGCGGGCACACGTGCGTTGCACGTAGCGCACATGGTGCTTGCGCATATGAGCATTATGGGGAGGAGCATGCTCCTATCTTGGAGAACTAAGCTCATTTGGAGAACTAAGCTCCTTTGAGTATTAAATCCTTTGAGGATTGAACTCTATCCTTTCTAAGAGGTATCCCCTCTTATTTATATGGGAGTGGTAGAGAAACCATCTCTCCTTTTTCCCGATGTGGGACTAAAAAATGTATTCCCCATATAGTAGAGCATTACTTTAGATTACACGTACATAACACATTTGCTCATAACTTTTGAACTCGGATGAATTATGAGGCCCATAATATATCAAATCGAAGGTCTTTTCAAGATGCTTTCAATGCCTTCAGAATTTAGCCGTTTCTCATTCCGGATTTTGTCAAAATACAGCTCGGAAAATACTGGTTCGCATCTTCTTCCTTAGATCACATGTGCATAAACATTTGCTCATAACTTTTGATCCCGGATGAATTATGAGGCCCATAATATATCAAATCGAATGTATTTTCAAGATGCTTTCAATACCATCAGAATTTAGCTATTTATCATTCCGGAGTTTATCAAAATACAGCTCGGAAAATACTGGTTCGCATCTTCTTTCGTAGATCACATGTGCATAGACATTTGCTCATAACTTTTGATCCCGGATGAATTATGAGGCCCATAATATATCAAATTGAAGGTTTTTTCGAGATGATTTCAATACCATCATATTTTAACAGTTCCTCATTAGGGAGTTTATCAAAATACAGGCCGGAAGATACTGGTTCGCATTTTCTTAAGCGTATCGCTGCCATTTGATACCTTGGAATCTTTTGCGCAGAAATTTTTGGCGGGAACAGAGTCATGCCACGTGCACATCTTGTATGTTACACACACCTCGTCGATATTACCATGTCACTTTTACACTTAGCAAATTTATTGTTAAAATGATTCATATCGTATCTTACACACCAATAATAGTAGTAAATTGCATCATTAATATCATATTTAATCTCTGAGTATTCTATGTTGATGTAAGAGGTAATGGTATTATTGAGGATTTATGGTTTTGAGTTTTTGGAATACTATTACATAAATCCAGTGATTTTCATGATTGATGTGACATATACACCTTGAGATGTTTTATGAATTGGTTTTATTCCGAACCGAGTCGGTGGATATATGGTTACAGATTTATAGTATTATTCCGAACCGAGTCGGTGGATATACGGTTACAGATTTATTGTATTATTCCGAACCGAGTCGGTGGATATACGGTTACGGATTTACAGTTTTATCCAGACTGAGTCGGTAGGGAATACAGTTGGATACATAGTGGACTTTGTTGATTTCAGGATCATTCGAAGAATGAGGCCTGTGAGAAATGGAAGTTTTGTGTCGATGATGGACATGGGGAAATGAATTTTATTGGGGATAAATGATGAGATCTCAGTTTTGACTATGAGATTCGTAGTATAGATTCATGATTTCCACATATAATCATACGTCATACTTGTTCACATTTTTGTTAGTATGATCGTCATAATTACATTAATAACCGTTATATGTTAGTTATATTCACTGAGTTGGCAACTCACCCCCGTTGTGCCACAGTTCCTTGCATGGGTAGAGTGGACGGTTAGCTGCGGTGCAGATCTACGTTTGCAGCTTTATCATATCTTTTGTTAGGTGGGTTACATATGTAGTAACCTTCTCTTTTGGGTATTCTATGTTGTATCTAGAAAATCTCCTTCAGACCTGTATTTTGACTAGAGTGAGAGATGATATGTATATTATTTGACAGTTGAGATCGTTTAGTTCTATAAATTGTTATTTCATTTCTTTATGTCTGGGATTAGTATTGATGTCCTATATACTGAGATTTTATTTTCCGCTGTTGCTATTGTTGATCCCAACTAGGGATGCAACCAAACTTAACACCTTATACTTGCTTAATATTTTAACTTCATAACATGTGGTTTTTACTTAAAATCTAAATTTTCTATATAAAGAATTCCGCAAAAAGGATTTTGATCTTGGTTTTCGGCTTACTAGGACTGTGTGCATATCTTTAGATATGATACAATCTAAGTGCCGGTCACATCCAAACGATCTCACCAGGCAAATGAAGCGGCTGGCCAAGTCGTTAAAACTGGGGGGCAGTATCCAGGCTGGTATGACCAAATAAAGTATCCGCCGGGATACACAATCCCCAAATTCCATGTGTATAAGGAGACAGGCAATCCTCATCAACATGTCGCTCAGTTTAGGGTTCTTTGCGGCAACACCGGGGGTGATGATAAGTTTTTGCTCCGCCAATTCATCGATAGCTTGTCGGAGACGGCATTTGAGTGGTACTCCGAACTTTCAAACGACTCCGTCAAGACCTTCGCAGAAATGGAGTTGTTATTCACCCAGAGATTCGCAATTGCTAGTGAACGCACCCCAATAACGGCATTGATCAATGCAAGGGTGAAGCCAAGCGAGACATGGGTACAATACGCAATCCGATGACGGAATCTATGGTCAAAATGTGAGCAGCGCATTGAGGAGGCTCCGGCAGTGGGTATGTTCATAGGCACACTGGACCCTCAGGCAACTATTTCCCAATTTATGATGTTCTTCATGCCGATCACGTTCCAAGCCTTGATCGACAAGCTGGCCCAGATGGACCAGATTGGTCATAGACCGTCTCCACCGAAGCCAGAGCCGCGGAACGAAAAGGGTAAAGGGAAGGCGACATTCGTTGCGAATACTCAACAGCCGCCCAGTGCCCCAAAACTAACGGATCAACTGAAAGAGAGACGGCGCTACTATAACGAGAAAATGAAGCGTCCTTACTCGTTCCTTGGAGACAAAACGAAGAGACCGTTCAAACTGGCGGTGCGCAACAGGCTTATCAATCTGCCAAGTCTAAAATGACCGTTACAACCCGGCGAGGCTAATAGCCCCAATTACTGCCCTTACGACTAAACGGTAAGCCATCCAATCGAATATTGCTTCGTCTTTAAGGGATGGATCGAGGATCAATACCAACAAGGCAAGTTTGCACTGTCTGAAAAGTGGAAAGTAAGCCCACCACAACCCCACACTCCTAAAAAGACGGATACACCGGGGGCATCATGCTCTTTTGTTGAAGAAACTCCATGGGAGGTCGCTCTTTCAGCCAAAACTAAAAGAATGTTGAACGATCTCCAGACATGCCCGGCGATCGGGTGGAAGAATCTGTTGGAACCTGAGATCATCAAAGGGATGCTGAAACCGCGCCCAATTCTAAAGATTGATGGTGATATTCAAAACACTCATACCCAGCCGTCAAAATCTTCGAAGAAGAAGAAGAAATCCAAGAAGCCCATGAAACCTGGTGACAAGCGCATGGACCTGCAAAAACAGATTGACGCGCTGGAAGAGTATAACTAGAAGGCGTAGAATCCAATCATACTCCAAGAGTTCCTCGGCCACGTCCTTGACGACGGAGACGATAGAGGAGACTCGTCAGATGAATCTGAAGATTACGTAGCAAACTGCCATATGATCTCTCACTTGTCGATAAAAGATGGAGAAGCTTCTTACATAGAAAAATCGGGGGCAGGTCCCAAGCCCGAACTTCTAGGACCATCAGACGAAATGATTGATGTATTCCTGAATGAAGCGCTGCTTAAAAGCAAAGCTGCCCGAGTGCGTGAGATGGCCATATTTGAAAAAGCCAAGCGCCGACGACTGGACGAAAGGGTTGCAACGCTCTCACCAAATCAAAGCACATCCGCCACGAATAAAGCAGGTTCAAGACGAGGAAGAGTTTCGCTAAAGCCATATCAATGGGGATGAAGCTGCCACCCTCCGAAGGAAATATTCTTGGTGAAGTAGAAATGCATCCTAACTACTGCTTATATCATCGAAAGATTGCACACCCTACCGAAGAGTTCAACGCTTTTAAAAGATGGTGGCAGGGATATGTTGCTCACCGGCAACAGTTCAAGCGGATGAAACGCAAAACTCGTCGGGAGCGAAGGAATACGACCGAAGAGCGCAAAAGAATGACCAGCAGCTGTCACATGGTCGACGCTCGGGGATCTCAAGTCCTCACATTCGGGAGCGATTCTGTCGAAGAAATGACTCTCGGCCCTCTCTTCAAAGAATCCACCTCAGGAAGGGAGGAAGAACCAAAAAACTGCGAGAACATTCAGTTGTGCAATCGTACGCTTCCTGAAAAAAATCTTGGACCTGCTAATAGTGGACTGAGTAAAAAAGATAAGGGGAAAGAAAAAGTCCCTAAAGATATCGCCCTTGATGATTAAGTCGTCAAAGAGCTTGCAGCCAAGGATCCACCCAAGAAAAATAAAGTGGATTACAACGTCCTGGAACACTTGAGGAAGATACCCTCGCAGCTTAGCATTCTCAACGCTATTTGCTATCCAAGGAGGCGAGAGATTCTCAAATCAAGGCGTTACAAGAGCCCGAACAATTCCAAGCTTTCCTCGCCGAAGAAAAGATGAAAGACGAGCTGGAAGAAGTGCACACAGCCGATATCACCTTTGGCGATGAAGACCTCCTCCTCGGGACGTGCGAACATAACCGTCCCCTTTATGTCTCCGGACACTGCCATGATATTAAGATCGGTAAGATCCTGGTTGACAATGGGTCCTCAGTCAATCTCCTCAATGTAAAAGTATTGAAGGAAATCTGCATGAGCGTTCAGCACCTCGCACGTGATAAAATCACTATCTCCGGGTTTGATTCTCAATCATCAAGGACGCTCGGGTCTGTGATACTGACGATACGCTTTGGGCTGCTGGTCACTGACATCAAGTTTCACGTCATTGACGCTAAGACCTGCTATAATGTTTTGCTCGGCCGGCCTTGGTTGCATGAGTATAACATCATCCCTTCTACGCAACATCTGTGTATGAAGTACTTTAAAGATGGTCTCGAGTATACTGTGACAGGGGAATTAAATCCATTCTCCGTGAATGAAGTCCGAAAGTACGAAGATGCAAAATACTTCTTACCAGATTTTGAAGATACGGAAAGATGTCACAAACCAAAGGAAAAAGCTATCACCACTATTCCGGTCTTCGGGAGTGATACCGAGGAGGAAGAAGAAATAGTTTATTCAGGACTTCCTCAATACAACAAACTGGGACCGTCCACCCCTATGTTGATCTTCGGCAGCGACTCGGAAGATGAAGTCAATACCGTGTTCTCTGGTCGGCCGTCAATACGAGCCTTTGCTGACAATGATCAGAGTTTGCAGATCGCCATGGTTCCACAAAAGCATTACAAAGAGCTCGACACACTTGATACCTATAATGTGCAGGAACTATAAACATTCTACGTCCCCACCAGGTAAAGAGATGAAAAGGCGATCCTCTTTTATCGATCCATGGAAACCAAAGTGGAGAAAGAATTGTGGCACGGCACTGATGCTGCACTTGATAGGCTCCAGCCCATCCGTTTGCCCAGATACTACACAGGTGGATTGAAAAGACTGTTGAGGTGCCAAGGCATACCCTTCAAACAGACTGCTCGACAGGCTCAATTTTACAATAGGATCTGGAAAGTTCCCGGAACTCAGCGAAAATTGCCCAATGGAAAAATGGAAACGACCGGGCTTGGGTATATTCGATCCAAGAAACGGGAGCGAGTCCATGACAGTTACGTCATACATGACTTCGATGAAGAAGAAGACGTTATGTTGAAAGATGCTGACCCTGAACCAAAACAAAGTCCCGCCATGAAAATGCCAAGTCCGTCGTTTGAAGAACAGATGGACAAGCTGATAAGGGAAGCAGGTCAAAAGGTTCGAGACGGCCATAATCACGAAATGGCCATCTACGAGAAAGCCAGGACGCAGCGCCTCCTTCTACAGGCCATGGAGAATGACAATGCTCCTCGTCCCCAGCTTGCATACAAAAGACCCGGCGCAGAGGTAAAAATAAAGCAAAGAACAGAGAAAACGTTCGACAGCAGCCAAGCAGGTCTAATATGCCACGCGAGCAAGACTCGATCAGCCGAAATCCAACCCTTATAAAGAAGATGGGTCAGGAATATTCTTTTCCCCAGGACAAGACAAGGAAGATATTCGATCTCGTCATAAAGTATCATATGATGACACTTCCGGAATCCAAACATCCCGAGCAAGCGAATGATATCTCCCACCCAGACTATTGCTCCTATCACTGAGTAATAGGGCATCCTCTCGAAGACTGCTTCACCTTCAAGAACTGGGTCGAAGACCAATATCAGCTTCGCAAATTCGTTCTATCCAGCAGTTGGAGGATAACTCCGCCGCAGAAGCAAGAACCAAAAGCCGCGCATACAGCGGGAGTAGAACCAGATCAACATCGGTCTTGGAAGCGAGCTCGTACTTGTCATATGATAACGCTATCAGAAGAAGAGACCGAGAATATGGATGACCTCCCCTGGTGCCTCGAAAATGATAATGATGAAGTGATCTCAGAGTTTTCACCGGCGTCGAAAGAGCTGGAAGATGGAATTCATACTACTGCAGATAATCTCAAGAAAATTGATTTGGGGACAGCAAGTGACCCGCGACCGACATTCGTCATTGAGCTGTTGTCTGAAGAAAAGGTGGCTATGCTAAAAGACGTGCTCATGCAGCATAAAGATTGATTCGCATGGAACTATTCCGAGATGCCGGGATTAGATTCAGAGATTGCTGTGCATAAATTGGCAATATCCCCGGACGTCAAGCCGATCAAACAAGCACCGAGGAGAATGCGGCTCGAGCTTGAGATGTGCATCAACGCCAAGGTCAAAAAGCTAATCGACTCCGGCTTCATCCAGGAGGTTCAATATCCTGACTGGATCGCTAACATTGTCCCAGTGATGAAGAAAAATGGGACGGTGCGCATCTGCGTAGACTTTCGGGATCTCAATAAAGCCTGCCCGAAGGACGACTTCCCAGTACCGGTCACTGAGCTGATGATAGATAATACGTTCACTCACGAAATTTTCTCCTTCATAGACGGCTCATCAGTATACAATCAGATAAAGATGCATCCCGAGGACCAGAAGCACACTGCTTTCCGGACCCCTCTAGGTATATTCTGCTATAAGGTGATGCCTTTCGGTCTAAGAACGCCGGTGCCACCTATCAGAGGGTCATGACGAAGATTTTCGATGACCTCATACATGAAATCGTCGAATGCTATATCGACGACCTCGTAGTTAAAAGCAAATCATACGGGGAACATCTAGAGCATCTGAAGATCGTATTTCAACGCCTCCGACAATACAACTTGAAGATGAACCCTCTCAAATGTGCGTTCGGAGTTTCCACGGGCAAATTCCTAAGATTCATCGTCTGACACCGAGGCATCGAGATAGATCCGTCCAAGATCAGGGCGATTATCGAAATGCCTTCGCCAAGGACTCTCAAGCAATTGCGGTCTTTCCAAGGAAAGCTCGCGTACATCCAGTGATTTATAGCCAATCTCTTAGGCAAATGCCGTCCTTACAGTCACCTGATGAAGAGAGGAACCCCGTTCATCTGGGATCATAAATGCCAAGGCGCACTGGACGGAATCAAGTATTACCTGCAGAATCCGCCAGTACTGGCCGCTCCCGTTAAGGCAAAACCTCTCGTCCTGTACACAACAGCCCTTGAAGGTTCTTTAGGCGCGCTGTGGGCACAAGAGAACGACCAAGGGAAAGAAAGAGCTCTTTAGTACTTGAGTCAGGTTCTACTGGGGGCAGAAAGCAATTATTCTCCCATCGAAAAGCACTGCCTAGCATTGATCTTCGCGATAACGAAGCTCAGACACTATGCGTTGGCACATGAGGTCCATCTCGTATCGAAGGTGGATCCCCTCAAATATTTGATGTCGAAAGCCATATTGACGGGGCGGCTCGCTAAATGGGCCCTGCTCTTAATGGAATTCTCGATAACTTATCGTCCCCTTAAGGCAGTGAAAGGCCAGGCCATCGCCGACTTCCTCGCTGAGCATCCGATACCTGCCGATTCTCCTTTGAATTGCGAGCTGCTAGATGAACATGCGTTTGACACGATCGATGGGGATGACACCCGATAGGAACTCTATTTTGATGGGGCATCTTCCATGAAGAAGCGTAAACAAAGCACCCTTATAATCAAATCGGTGGTAGGCCTCATCTTCGTAACTCCATAAGGAAGGATAATGTGCTTTTCCTTCTCCTTAACAGAGCCGAGGACAAACAATGAAGCCGAATATGAAACTTTGATAGCAGGTTTCGAGATCGCCATCGACATGGGAATTGAAAACCTCCTCATATACGGAGACTCCCAACTCGTCATTAGTCAAGTAAACTGTCACGCCCCGCTTCCCAGTGTACGGCGAAGGGGACGCGACGAGGTCCGCTACGTATATACTCAGAAGTACATACGCTAAACGTATCTAAGCAATATAAAATAAATACACAAGAAATAAGAATAAAAAAAACTGCAACTTTTATTTATTAACATTCTTTGTACAATACATGAAAGAAAATACAACTGAAATAATAAGATGCCTAAACAGTGGCATAACAGGAAATGAAAAGTACAGAAAGGAAAAGTGTACAATGAAACTACAGTGCAGGGTCTTCAGTAAACTGCCCCAAGTTTTCTTGCGATGGCTCAACCTCTGCCGGGTCCAAATCACCTGACGATATTCAAAGAAGAGAGAAACAGAATGTCGTCAGCGAACAGGTCACTCGGTAAGTCCCAAAGGTAAGAGGGAAGTAGAAAAAAACAGAATAAGAAGATACATTTTAAAGTGTAAACTATTGTTGTAATGTTATGTCAACGCTGTTGTTTGTAACTTGGTACAGAAGGATGCCAGTGTATACGAGGGGAGTCTCTATATGCCAGAGACTAAGGGCACGTATAGTACAAGGTACCGTTTATGCCATGGTACAACAGCAACCGGATTCATGTTAGGTGTCTTAAGTCTGACTACCTCATGCCACCTTTAACACCTTCCGTACCAATCTACCCCTTAAACCCCGCGATGTCTTGTTTGTATTGTTATCTTGTAAATTGTGTTAGTTGTATGATTGATTGACTGACTAACTGACCGAAACTATGATATCAGGAAACGGTTATAACCGTAGAGTCATATAAATGGAATACTGAGAATCATGTAAAAGGAATATATATCCATGGTTCGGTTCAGTCAAGTTGTGTAAATTGATGATTGTATTCATGAATTCATGTGTTCATATTGACTTAGAATCTTGTAGATTATAGATTGACTTGAATTATATTCAAGTCAGATTAATCAGACTTGAACCCGAGTCAGACAATCAGAAATGTGAATCAAAGACTTATAATTGCTAGGGTCCTTAGGGTAATTTATAAACTTGAGGGGGGTTTTATGTAGAAATACTTTTATGTACTTTTCAAATACACCTCAAGTATTTATTGTTCGTCTTTAGAATTGTAATGAGAGTGGATTTTATGTTGTGAAATTTCTAGTGAAAATATCCTAGTTTTATAGATAAGGGTATTTATCGGTAATATTGATTTATTTGAAGTTCATGGTGTTTTAGTGTAAAATTTATTCTTGTGATTTTTAGAAAAAGGTGGAATATTTTTATTATAATAAAATAGATATTTAAATGATAAATATACATATATTTATACAAAAATAGTTTTAATAAATAATTTATATTCCAAAGATCTCATTTTCTTAAGATGTCGTATTTTAAACCTTTCGAGACCGAATGCTCCTTGCGGAGGTCTGAATCTCGCATTGCTAGCCCGAGGGTGCGCGATAAACCGCACGATCCTGAACGGGTTCCCCAAAAATGGATTGTAGCGGCGCTTTGCAAAGATTGTAAAATACTAATCCTTTAGAAAACGGTTTTCATAAAGTAAAAGGTATTTATTTGCAAAGTGTAATTTTCCGTATTTTAGATTCTAGGGTTTCCTAAGTCAACTAGCCTATTTCTAAAAGATCTAAACGACAAGTCATTTGAAGCCTCAAATCGCCTCTTCACGGCCAATTGCGGCCAGGTAAGTGCCAGGTAAGTGGGAGGCTCTCCACTACAAGTAGTGGACCTAATTAGGTAACCACTTGCCTTAGACACACTTGCCTAGACACCACAAAGTTAGATTTAGATAAACGATCGATGTCCACAACTTATCGTATTTTTTCTATAAAAGATATTGTTTAAACAAATGTATCAAACCTAAACTTTTATAAAAGTTTTTATTAAGGAAATGGTATTTTAATGTAAAATTTTGTTTTATCGTATTAGGAGTTTTCAAGATGGCGTATTATGGTTGCATATGTGTGTGTGAGGAGGTAGGTCATTACCTCGTGATCTATTTTAAGGTATAGCAATGTTAACGGGTTAAATGTGAAATTGAAATATGATGGTATTAAAGTGAAAAAAAATACGGCAAGTTAAAAAGGTTATCATTTCATGTGTGAAAACTTATTCAAATTGATTTTTACAAGTTTAATAATCATGATAAAGATGTTTAGACATGATTGAATTGATTAGAAGAAAAACAATAAACATTATGGTATTAAAGTGAAAAAAATATGATATTGCCAAAGCTATCATTTCATGTGAGAAACTTTGTCCAAATTAGTTGTTATGTGATTAATAGTCAACATGAATAAGTTTAAGTATTATGGAATTGGTGATAAGTGAGATTTTAAGAAAACCGAATCGAAAATCGGTTTGTACCGATTTCCGTCGGGTTTCGTAATTTCGTATTTTTTTGAGAAGTAGAAAGAAGGAAAGAATGGGATTTACGGGTTTCGATCAATACTAAAGAGTATAGGGGAACTAGATGAGTTGCCGAGGCGTTGTTTCGTCGCCGGTTGTTTCAAGGAAACGTAGCCGGAATTCCGTCAGCGCTTCGCCGTGAACTTGATTTCAAAGTACACCCTTCTTGTAAAAATTTTGAGAGAGTAAACCTAGTGTTTTGGGATGAGAGGGTAAAGGGTAGGGGTGTATTTATAGGATAGGCTAGGGTAGGGTAGGTGAAAGGTTTTTACTTAAAAAAAATTGTAAAAATAATAGAAAAATCATTAAAATTTGTAGTAAATAGGGTGTAATAAACTCTCGGGAACCGATCCATTAAATTGGAGTATACAGAGGAGTTTAGAAGACAAAAGGCCACATTTTTCATTTTGGGGACTCGGCCGTCCGGCCGACACGGCCGAGTCCGGTGATCGAAGGGTGGGGGTTCTCCTGACGTAGCTCCTGGTATATTTAGATTTTAGGGTTCAGTTCAACTTTTGGGAGTTATGGCCTATGGACTGCTAGGCTTCCAAGAATTTTAAAAGAAAAATAATCTAAAAATAATATGGGGCATGGGATTTGAACTCTGGTGGCTTGGTTTAGCAGTGCAAGGTATTACCAATGAGATACAAGCTCCTTCTTGTAATTATTGTGGGAAAATAAATACTTAAAGTGATAACAACAATATTAAATACTCCAAGTATACTTCAAATTTAAATCAAATTTATGTATACAAAAATTGGAGTTGTTACAATTTACCCTCCCTACAAAAATTTCGTCCTCGAAATTTACAATTTTTATTTGAGGACTAGTTTCCAAAGAGGTGAGGATATCTTGCACGCATTTCATCTTCCCTTTCCCAAGTGGATTCTCCTGGAGTGTCTTTCCTCCACATTACCCAGACCAAGTTAACTTCCTTGTTCCGAAGTGTCTTCACTTTCCTGTCCAGGATCTCCACAGGTTGTTGCTCACAAGACAAGTCGGGCTGTATAGTGCGCTCGGAATGATCAAGTACATGGCTGGGGTCACTCACATACTTTCTGAGTTGGGATATGTGGAACATGTTATGCACTCCTTCCAATGAGGGTGAAAGCGCTAAGTGGTATGCCACTTCACCGACTCGTTCGAGTATGTCGAACGGTCCAATATATCTCGGACTCAATTTACCCCGTCTTCTAAATCGGATCACTCCACGGTTCGGAGATATCTTCAAGAATACATGGTCTCCTGGCTGGAACTCCAAGTGTCGTCTCTTTGTATCAGCCCAGTGTTTCTGTCGATCTTGGGCTATGCGCATTCTTTCCCTGATAGTACAAACTACATCAACAGTCGCTACTATCATCTCTGGTCCAAGAAATTCCCTATCTCCGATGTCGTCCCAACTTAATGGTGATCGACACTTCCTTCCATATAATACTGCAAAAGGTGCCATTTCTATACTTGCTTGGTAGCTGTTATTGTACGCGAACTCCACAAGATGCGGGTGATCTTCCCACGATCCTTTGAAGTCTAGCATACACGCTCTGAGCATATCCTCCAAGATCTGAATAATTCATTCCGACTGACCATCTGTTTGTGGAGGATAAGCCGTGCTGAAGTTCAGACTTCTTCCCAAGCTAGCTTGCAGACTCTGCCAAAATTGTGATCGGAACCTGGTGTCACGATCGGAGACAATGCAGACCGGTACTCCATGAAGTCTCACAATTTTCTATATGAGTTCATGGGTATCAGAGATAGTACATTATGAAGTGTTTAAATCTTAATTAGATTATTACCTCCATGTACTTCTTTGCTAGTGTCTCAGTTGATTGGCCAACCCGAAATGGGATGAAGTGAGCCGACTTTGTGAGTCAATCCACGATGGCCCATATAGCATCGTTATCCTTTGTGCTGCGAGGAAGAGCAGTCACAAAGTCCATCGTGATGTGTTGCCACTTCCATTCTGGGATTGGTAAATGTTGAAGTAGTCCAGCTGTCCCATGATGTTCAGCATTTACTTGCTGACACACCAAGCATTTTGCAACGCTTCTGGCTACTTCACGCTTCATTCCATGCCACCAATAATTCTGACGTAGATCTTTGTACATTTTGGTACCTCCAGGATGTACCGAGTAGGGAGAGCTGTGAGCTTCTCTCATTAACTCTTCCCGAACAGGACCCTTTGGTACACACAATCTGCTGCCGTATCTCAAAGATCCGTCTTCATGGATGATGAAGTCTGTTCTGAGTCCATTCTTCACTTGTTCTCTCATCCTTTGCAACTTAGCATCACTTGCTTGAGCTGCTTTGATCCGATTGACAATAGTTGATTGAACTTATAGATTCATCAAACTTGAAGCATTACCTGGCATGACTACATCAATCTCCATCTGATGTAAGTCTTGCTGAAGCTTCCACTGAGCGGTGAGATTCATCGATAAGGGTTGGCGACTAAGAGCATCAGGTACTACGTTCACCTTCCCTGGGTGATATTGCAAGTTGATGTCAATGTCCGCCATGAGTTCTAACCATCTTCTCTGCCGCATATTCAACTACTTCTGAGTAAACACGTACTTCAGACTTTTATGATCTGTGTAGATGTTCACTCGTTCACCAAGTAAGTAGTGGTGCCAAATCTTGAGAGCAAAGATGATGGCCGCTAATTCCAGATCATGCGTCGGATAATTGCGCTCATGAGTCTTCAGTTGTCTTAAAGCATAAGCCACAACCTTACCGTGCTGATGTAGAACACATCCTAATCTCTTACCGGATGCATCACAATGCACTTCGAATCCTCCAGATTGATCCGGTATTATGAGAATAGGTGCAGATTTCAATCTTGACTTGAGTTCTACGAAAGCTTGTTCGCATGGTTCTGACCACACAAATTCTTCATCTTTTCGTGTGAGCTTGGTCAGGGGTGTTGCTATCTTTGAGAATCCTTCAATGAACCTTCTGTAATATTCAGCTAAACCCAAGAAACTCCGAATGTCTTTCACTGACTTTGGTGTTGGCCATTCGCTAACTGCTGAAACTTTAGCTGGATCCACAGAAATTCCTTCTCCTGATACGATATGTCCAAGAAAACCAACTTGATTTAGCCAAAACTCGTACTTGCTGTACTTGGCATAAAGCTTATGTTGTCGAAGAGTTTCCAGGACAATTCGTAGATGCTCTGCATGCTCTTTCCGATTCTTAGAATATACCAGGACGTCGTCGATGAAGATGACAATAAACCTGTCTAAATACTCCCGGAAAACTTGGTTCATTAGGTTCATGAATATTGCCGGTGCATTGGTCACTCCAAATGGCATCACTAGAAATTCGTAATGTCCATAGCGAGTTCTGAAAGCTGTTTTGTGAATATCAGCTTCCTTGACCATCACTTGATGATAACTTGAACGAAGATCCAATTTAAAGAAAACACAAGATCCACTTAGCTGATCGAATAAATCATCGATGCGCGGGAGTGGATACTTGTTCTTTATAGTGACTTCATTCAAGGCCCTATAATCGATGCACATTCTGTATGAACCTTCCTTCTTCTTCACCAGTTGTACAGGTGCTCCCCAACTTGAAGTGCTGGGACGAATCCATCCTTTCGCCAATAATTCGTCCAACTGTGTTCGGACTTCCTTCAATCCTTCCGGACTTAGTCTATAAGGTGCTTTGATCACCGGTTGTGCTCCTGGTACTAAATCAATACTGAATTCAAGAGCTCGATCGGGAGGCAAACCTGATATATCGTCAGGAAATACATCGTCGAACTCTCGAACTACCTCTGGTCTTAATTCTTCTTCCGCTTGAGCTGCCGCAATTACTGCTTCCCTTGGCTTCGCTTTGTAGGTACCTGGCTCCAGGGTACGATCTCCACTCTTGAAATAGAAGACCGGATGGTCTGGAATCTCGAACACTACCCTCCTTTGACGACAGTCGATGGTAGCATAAAAGGTTCCAAGCCAATCCATTCCTAGAACCACATTGAAGTTCGGTATGTCCAGTACTTTGAAATCAGCATAAAACTCTCGACTGCAGACGACGACTGGATACAGGTTGTATCCCATAGTTGCCTTTAGAACGCCATTTCCGGAACTGACATTCCAGCTGGATACAAGCGGTGAGACTGGAATCGCATGGGTTCGGACAAACCGTTGCGACATAAAGCAGTGGGATGCTCCAGTATCAAACAGTGCAAGTGCAGGTAGTAAAGCTACTAGGATTGTATCTAAGGTATATGGGATATGTTTTAGGTATAGGGAAAGTGTGTATATAACCAGGACTAAAAGATAAGTTTGAGAAGGAATGTTTACCCGTAATGACTTGGCCAGCGGCCTCAGCTTCTTCCACAGACATCGTGAAGGCCTGGCGCTTGGGTATATTCCTCCTGGTCTAAGGAGCATTCCTTGGAACGTTCCTTTGGGCTTGATGGAACTGACGAGGAGGTGGTGCAGCTTGTGGTCCTCTGGGTGGTGCAGGCAGTGCAAGTCTTGGAGCAGGGGCTTGGATGGCTGGACGCTGTGGATAATTGTTTGCTGGCCTGGGTGTAGCAACTGGGTTTTGTTTATGAGGACAAGCCCCAATACCATGAGCAGCTGAGCCACAGATCAAGCAAAAGTTGTTCGCACGCCGGCAATCTCTAGCCAGATGCCCATTTCTCTTACAGTAGTTACAAAAGACTGGGCTGGGTCTGCTGATTAGTGCTCCAGGACGTCTTGGCACAAAAGGTGGTCTGGACGAGGTTCCACCTGCCATCTGGTTGGCAGGGCGCTTGACTCCTGCAGACTGAGGTCTGCCCCTTGCTTTTATCACTGCCTCATAACTGCGGGCAGCTTCTAGAGCATCCTCATGAGTCAAAAAATTTCCTGTGTCTAAAGCAGCATGAATCTCCGTTTCCAGTCCTTGTTGGAAACGACGGGCTCTGATCTCGTCCGTCGGTATCAAATGTGCCACGAATCTGTTCAAGGATAGTGTTAGCTGTGTGTTATATGATATTTAAAACTGAACTATTGCGACATATCTTACCGGCTTAACATGGTGAATTCAGCGTCGTATTCATCTACCGATTTGTCCCACATTGATCCTTGCTGTAGATGAATAAACTGCTGCTCCATGGCAAACCTGGCAGTCACAGGGAAGTATTTCGCGTCGAACTTCTCGCAAAAGTTTTCCATTCAATAGGCTGTGCAAGACGGCTTTCTTCCGCCTTCCACCAGTTGCGAGCGTTGTCCATGAGCTGTAGTTTCGCTACACGGACCCAAGCGGAGTCTAGCACTTGAGCTGCGGCCAGATCATCCTCGATACTTTGAGCCCATTCCTCAACTTCCAGTGGGCTCCCCTTTCCTGAGAATTGCTTCGGATGTAAAGCCCTGAATTGCTTTACCTCCGGAGCTTCAGTCTCGGGACAGTTCAAGAGTTGTTGCTGTCCCTCGAGAAGGCTGCGGATTGCCTCAAGTAGCACAGTTTGCTCGGTAGGTGGCGCAGGAACAGCTGGTGTGAGAGGTAGTGCTGGAGGTGTGTTGTTAACGTTGGTGCTGGTGTTGTTCGGGGAATCCATAACCCTGAAGAAAAATTTGGGTTAGGACAGATTCAAGTACATGAAATGATAAGATTCAAGGAATAGAAATTATGTAAGATTCAAGAAACATGAATTGTAAAGAATGTTTTGGTTGCTGGTTCTTGTGTTATATTGCTTAGGTTGTTCACACAGACCAGAACTACATGATAGGGATTCATACAGCTCTGACCTGCATGGGCCACCAACAAAACCTGTCACGCCCCGCTTCCCAGTGTACGGCGAAGGGGACGCGACGAGGTCCGCTACGTATATACTCAGAAGTACATACGCTAAGCGTATCTAAGCAATATAAAATAAATACACAAGAAATAAGAATAAAAAGAACAGCAATTTTTATTTATTAACATTCTTTGTACAATACATGAAAGAAAATACAACTGAAATAATAAGATGCCTAAACAGTGGCATAACAGGAAATGAAAAGTACAGAAAGGAAAAGTTTACAATGAAACTACAGTGCAGGGTCTTCAGTAAACTACCCCAAGTCTTCTTGCGATGGCTCAACCTCTACCGGGTCCAAATCACCTGACGACATTCAAAGAAGAGAGAAACAGAATGTCGTCAGCGAACAGGTCGCTCGGTAAGTCCTAAAGGTAAGAGGGAAGTAGAAAAAAACAGAATAAGAAAATACATTTTAAAGTGTAAACTATTGTTGTAATGTTATGTCAACGCTGTT
Organism: Agapanthus africanus; assembly: GCA_030015575.1. Classification (NCBI taxonomy): domain Eukaryota; kingdom Viridiplantae; phylum Streptophyta; class Magnoliopsida; order Asparagales; family Amaryllidaceae; genus Agapanthus; species Agapanthus africanus. The sequence continues at coordinate 913,777,028 of CM057337.1, forward strand.
GTTTGTAGCTTGGTACAGAAGGATACCAGTGTATACGAGGAGAGTCTCTATATGCCAGAGACTAAGGGCACGTATAGTAAAAGGTACTGTTTATGCCACGGTACAACAGCAACTGGATTCATGTTAGGTGTGTTAAGTCTGACCACCTCGTGCCACCTTTAACACCTTCCGTACCAATCTACCCATTAAACCCCGCGATGTCTTGTTTGTATTGTTATCTTGAAAATTGTGTTGGTTGTATGATTGATTGACTGACTGACCGAAACCATGATATCAGGAAACGGTTATAACCGTAGAGTCATGTAAATGGAATACTGAGAATCATGTAAAAGGAATATATATCCATGGTTCGGTTCAGTCAAGTTGTGTAAATTGATGATTGTATTAATGAATTCATGTGTTCATATTAACTTAGAATCTTGTAGATTATAGATTGACTTGAATCATATTCAAGTCAGATTAATCAGACTCAAACCCGAGTCAGACAATCAGAAATGTGAATCGAAGTCTTATAATTGCTAGGGTCCTTAGAGTAATTTATAAACTTGAGGGCTTTTATGTAGAAATACTTTTATGTACTTTTCAAATATATATAAAGTATTTATTGTTCGTCTTTAGAGTTGTAATGAGGGGGGATTTTATGTTGTGACATTTCTAGTGAAAATATCCTAGTTTTATATATAAGGATATTTATCGGTAATATTGATTTATTTGAAGTTCATGGTGTTTTAGTGTAAAATTTATTCTTGTGATTTTTAGAAAAAGGTGGAATATTTTTATTATAATAAAATAGATATTTAAATGATAAATATACATATATTTATACAAAAATAGTTTTAATAAATAATTTATATTCCAAAGATCTCATTTTCCTAAGATGTCGTATTTTAAACCTTTCGAGACCGAATGCTCCTTGCGGAGGTCTGAATCTCGCACTGCTAGCCCGAGGGTGCGCGATAAACCGCACGATCCCGAACGGGTTCCCCAAAGATGGGTTGTAGCGGCGCTTTGCAAAGATTGTAAAATACTAATCCTTTAGAAAACGGTTTTCATAAAGTAAAAGGTATTTATTTGCAAAGTGTAATTTTCCGTATTTTAGATTCTAGGGTTTCCTAAGTCAACTAGCCTATTTCTAAAAGATCTAAACGCCAAGTCGTTAAAAGCCTCAAATCGCCTCTTCACCGCCAATTGCGGCCAGGTAAGTGCCAGGTAAGTGGGAGGCTCTCCACTACAAGTAGTGGACCTAATTAAGTAACCACTTGCCTTAGACACACTTGCCTAGACACCACAAAGTCAGGTTAAGATAAACGATCGATGTCCACAACTTATCGTATTTTTTCTATAAAAGATATTGTTTAAACAAATGTATCAAACCTAAACTTTTATAAAAGGTTTTATTAAGGAAATGGTATTTTAATGTAAAATCTTGTTTTATCGTATTAGGAGTTTTCAAGATGGCGTATTATGGTTGCATATGTGTGTGTGAAGAGGTAGGTTATTACCTCGTGATCTATTTTAAGGTATAGCAATGTTAACGGGTTAAATGTGAAATTGAAATATGATGGTATTAAAGTGAAAAAAATACGGTAAGTTAAAAAGGTTATCATTTCATGTGTGAAAACTTATTCAAATTGATTTTTACAAGTTTAATAATCATGATAAAAATGTTTAGACATGATTGAATTGATTAGAAGAAGAAAAAATAAACATTATGGTATTAAAGTGAAAAAGAATACGATATTGCAAAAACTATCATTTCATATGAGAAACTTTGTCCAAATTAGTTGTTATGTGATTAGTAGTCAACATGAATAAATTTAAGTATTATGAAATTGGTGACAAGTGAGATTTTATAGAAAACCGAATCGGAAATCGGTTTGTTCCGATTTCCGTCGGGTTTCGTAATTTCGTATTTTTTTGAGAAGTAGAAAGAAGGAAAGAATGGGACTTACGGGTTTCGATCTATACTAAAGAATATAGGGAAACTAGATGAGTTGCCGAGGCGTTGTTTCGTCGCCGGTTGTTTCAAAAAAACGTCGCCGGAATTCCATCAGCGCTTCGCCGTGAACTTGATTTCAAAGTACACCCATCTTGTAAAAATTTTAAGAGAGTAAATCTAGTGTTTTGGAATGAGTGGGTAGAGGGTAGGGGTATATTTATAGGGTAAGCTAGGGTAGGGTAGGTGAAAGGTTTTTATTTTAAAAAAAATTGTAAAAATAATAGAAAAATCATTAAAATTTGTAGTAAATAGGGTGTAATAAACTCTCGGGAACCGATCCATTAAATTGGAGTATACAGGGGAGTTTAGAAGACAAAAAGCCATATTTTTCATTTTGGGGACTCGGCCGTCCGGCCGAGTCCGGTGATCGAAGGGTGGGGGTTCTCCTGACGTAGCTCCTGGTATATTTAGATTTTAGGATTCAGTTCAACTTTTGGGAGTTATGTCCTGTGGACTGTTGGGCTTCCAAGAATTTTAAAAGAAAAATAATCTAAAAATAATGTGGGGCATGGGATTTGAACTCTGGTGGCTTGGTTCAGCAGTGCAAGATATTACCAATGAGCTACAAGCTCCTTCTTGTAATTATTGTGGGAAAATAAATACTTAAAGTGATAACAGCAACATTAAATACTCCAAGTATACTTCAAATTTAAATCAAATTTATGTATACAAAAATTGGAGTTGTTACATAAACGGCGACTATCAAACGTGCAAGCCAGAGTTGGTGAAGTACGGCGAGAGAGTACAACAACTGCTGATTCAAATTCCTTCCTACGCCTTGGAAAACATACCGCGTGCGGAAAATAGCAAAGCGGGTGTATTAGCCAAGCTCGCTAAGGAACTGGCTGACGAGAACCTCGATGACGTGAGGATTATTGTACAAAGCCGTCTGGTTCTTGCACCGGCAGAAATATCTCTGGAGTCATCGAAGAAAAAGGGAGCGACCGAGCAAATGGCTCTATAAATAAACGATCAAGAAAAGGTTGAGGATTGGAGAAAAGTCTTTATAGACTACTTCAAATCCTGTCGAACGCCTGAAAATGCGTTCTCAAGACATCAGCTTATGAAGCGAGTTCTATCTTTTGCCTTCGTCAATGATACTCTGTACAAGAGGTCATTTGATTCTCTGTGGCTAAGATGCCTCGGACCTGAGGAAGCGAAAAGTGTCGTCTAAGAAACTCACGACGGACTCTGTGGTTCTCACCAAGCCGGCCCTTAGATGAAGCTGAAGATCAAACGGATGGGTTACTATTGGCCCATAATGATTCAGGACTGCCTCGAATATGCGAAGCAATGCCACTCATGCCAGATCCACGGGGATTTTATCCATCAGCATCCGAATCCACTACATCCGACGGTGGCTAGCTGGCCGTTTGAAATGCGAGGGACTGACATAATCGGCCCCATTGAGCCAGCATCGTTCAGAGGACATCGATTCATTTTGGTGACAACTAATTACTTCTCCAAATGGGCAGAAGCAGTACCGCTGAGGGAAGTGAAGATGGAGAATATCCTCCATTTCTTCAAGACGCACGCCATTTATCGATTTGGAACTCCGAGACGGATCATCTCCGATAACGGGCCAGCCTACAGAAGCCACAAGATCAGCCGCTTCGCACAACAACATAACATAGACTGGAGATATTCATCGGTCTACAATCCCCGAGCTAAGGGTTTAGCTGAGGCTTTCAACAAGACCTTGACGAAGATCGTGAAAAAGACGGTGTCTCGAAATAAGAAGGACTGGTATGAGAGACTGCATGAAGCTCTCTGGGCATATCGGACTACATTCAAAACGGCCACGAACACGACGACGTACGGATTGGTATTCGGTACAGAGGCGGTGCTCCCCCTCGAAATAGAGCTACCCTCTCTACGAGTGGCAGTTCATTACGAGCTAACGGACGAAGAGAATGCTCACATTCGGCTTGAAGAGCTCGATGCCCTTGATGAAACCCGACTCATGGCGCAACAAAACCTGGAGGCTTACAAAGCAAAGATGACGCGCTCTTACGAAAGATTGACTAGGCCGAGGACATTCCGCCAAGGCGAACTCGTGCTAGTGGTCAAAAGACCTAGGATCCCCAATCGTGCCAAACGGGGGAAATTCGAACCGAACTATGAAGGCCCGTATATCATAGACAAGGTCTACCAGGGTGGAGCCTACCTACTCATGGACATGCATGGCGAAAGGCCCTTCAGATCAATAAATGGTCGCTTCCTAAAGAAATACTACGCCTGACGAGTCACGGCTTAGGTTAACGATAGATGACGACGACTATGTTCGCTCGCTATCTTCCTAAGCCCAAACTCTATAAGTAGTAGCCGGTTTACGGACCGAAACGTCGTTAAATTAACAACGGACCGAAACGTCCTTAAACTATCAACGGACCGAAACGTCCTTAAACTAATGATGGACCACCATGTCCTAAAATTAGTTGTTGACCGAGACGTCGATAAACTGCGATGGATTACATCATCCGAAAGATGATACAAAAAACAAGGAATGAAATAAAAGAAAATAATAATAATAAAAACGGTATGTCCATAAGCAAAATGGGCACGGAGGAAAACCCGAAAGGGCTCCGTGAGTAAAAACAGCAGGGCTACCGGCGAGTGTTTGTGAAAACCCGAAAGGGCGCAATCTCATTAAAAGACACTTGCAGGGTCCTCTCGACCTTGTGAGGAGAAACCACCCACGTGAGATCCTTACGACTCACGAGGGAGCAACACAATTAGGGATCCCCACGATTCCTAAGGAGAAATTTCACTTGCGAGATCCTAACGACTCGTAAGGAGAAACCTCTTATGAGACCCTCACGGCTCATAAGATTCAAAAGTTTTAAGCTACAAGGATCTGAACTTGTTCTTAAGCAGCCACCACAACCTCCGATACCGCCCTACAAGCGGCTCAATACTAACCCTTGTATACAATCCACGGGCGCGAATAAACATTTCCCTAACAAAGTCCCATCCATGACTAGGGGTATGTCTACACAGTGAACAGCTCTTGTAAGTCCTCTCGACTTAGAAGGAGAAAATACTCTTGCAAGATCCTTACGACTTACGAGAAGCCATACACTTAGGAGTCCTCATGACTCCTAAGGAGAAAATGTACCTACGAGATCCTCACGACTCGTAGGGAGAAATACCTTTATGAGACTCTTACGGCTCAAGAAGTCAAAAGCCTTAGTCGACAGAATCCTAACCCTGTTTACTAAGCCACTTTTGTTCGACATCGACAGAGGCAAATGATGATTCACTCCTGGCAATATCCCAGTTGTAGCTGTGCTGATGCCGAAAATCGGTGTCTAACTCCAAGCTTGCGGCAAAGAAGCCTGTGAGCCACACATGTATAAAAAATAGCCGAAATGATGGGGCAACTTGCAAACAAAATCAGCAAGTAAAAATGTATGCACGCAAAATAGCCGGAATGATTGGGCAACTCGCAATAAAAAGCAGCGAGTAAAAATAAACAAATAGCCGAAATGATTGGGCACCGCGAAAAATAGCCGAAATTGTAACAACTCCAATTTTTGTATACATAAATTTGATTTAAATTTGAAGTATACTTGGAGTATTTAATTTTGCTGATATCACTTTAAGTATCTATTCTCCTACAATAATTACAAGAAAGAGCTTGTAGCTCATTGGTAATACCTTGCACTGCTGAACCAAGCCACCAGAGTTCGAATCCCATGCCTCCACATTATTTTTAGATTATTTCTCTTTTAAAATTCTTGGAAGCCCAACAGTCCACAGGCCATAACTCCCAAAAGATGAACTGAACCCTAAAAACGGAGTATACCATAAGCCCCACCAGAAGACCCCCTTCGATTTGGCCGCAGGACTCGGCCGGGATCGGCCGAGTCGGCCGGCCGGCGCCGCCGACCGGACTCGGCCGAACGGCCGAGTCCCCAAAATGAAATCTGTGGCTTTTCATCTTCCCAACTCCCCTGTTTACTCCATTTTAATTGTTCGGTTCTCAAATGTTAAATACAACCAATTTAATAAAAAATTTAATGCTTTTTCTTTAATTTTTACAATTTTTTTTTAAAATAAAAACCTTTCATCTACCCTACCCTAGCTACCCTATAAATAGACCCCCTACCCTCTACCCTCTCATCCCAAAACCCTAGGTTGACTCTCTCAAAATTTCTACAAGAAAGGTGTGCTTTGAAACCGAGTACACGGCGAAGCGCTGACGGATTTCCGGCGACGTTCTTTGAAACAACCGGCGACGAAACAAAGCCTCGACCACTCACCTTGTTCCTCTATACTCTTTAGTATAGATCGAAGCCTGTAAGTCCCGTTCTTTTCTTCTTCTACTTATCAAAAAAATACGAATTTATGAAACCCGACGGAAAGCGGAACAAAACGATTTCCGATTCGGTTTTTCTACAAAATCTCACTTGTCGCCCATACCATAATACCTAAACATATTCATGATGACCATTAATCACATAACAATTAATTTGGACAAAATTTCTCACATGAAATGATAGCTTTCTTGTAATATCGTATTCTTTTCACAATAATACCATAATGTTTATTTTTCTTCTTCTAATCAATTCCATCATTCCTAAACATGTTCATCTTGATCACTAAACTTGTAAAAATCAATTTGAATGAGTTTTCACACATGAAATGATAACTTTTGCAAATACCGTATTCTTTCACCTAAATACCCTCATGTTTAATTTATCATATTTAACCCCTAAACTTCACTATACCTTAAAATAAGTCACGAGGTAATGACCTACCTCCACACACACGCAAATAAAACCCTAAAATGATATCATCAAAACTTAGAATACGATAAAACAAAATTTTCATTAAAATACCATAATCTTCATAAAACCATTCTTAAAAGTTTTAGATTGTTACACTTTTAAACAAATACCTCATATTAGGAAAGTACGATAAGTTGTGGACATCGATCGTTTATCTAAACTGAGTTTGTGGTGTCTAGGCTAGACAAGTAAGCTTGGGTAACTTTAAAAGGCCCGCCTCACGATTCGTGAGCGGATCCCTCCCTCCTCACTTGTACTTACCTGGCCACAATTGGCGGTGAAGAGGCGATTTGAGGCTTCTAACGACTTGTCGTTTAGACCTTAGAAATAGGCTAGTTGGCTTAGGAAACCCTAGAAACTAAAATACGGAAATTGACATCTTTTTACAAATAAATACCTTATCTTTATAAAACCGTTTTCTAAATGGATAGTATTTATTAAATCTTTGTAAAGCGCCACTACAACCCATATATGGGGAACCCGTTAGGGATAGTACGGTTTATCGTGCACCCGCAGGCTAGTAGTGCGAGATTCAGACCTCCGTAAGGAGCATTCGGTCTCGAAAGGTTTAAAATACGACATTTAAGAAAAATGAGATTTTTCGAAAATAAAATGTTTATATAAAATTATTATTGTATTAACATATGTATATTTATCATTTAAACACCTATTTTATTATAAGATAAAGTTTCCATCTTTTCCTAAAAAATTACAAGATTTAAAAGTTATATTAAAATACCATGAATTTCAAATAAATCAATATTATAAATTAATACTTTTATTAGGATATATTCACTAGAATAACACAAATAAAATTTACACTCATTATAACTATAAAGACAAATAATAAATACTTGAGGTGTATCTTGAAAACTATACAAAAGTATTTTTACATAAAACCCCCTCAAGTTTTTATAAATTACAATAAGGACCCTAACAACTATAGAACTTCAAATTACCTTTCTTTTAGTCTGACTCGGGTTAGAGTCTGACTATTTCTGACTTGAATATGATTCAAGTCAATCTATATTCTTAATATTCCAACTCGATATAAACACATGAATCCCTGAATCCAGTTAACAACCTATTCAACCTGACTGAATCAAACCATGGATATACATCCATTATTCCGTTATTCCAATTACCTTATACAACCAGTTACTGATATCATGGTTTTGATCAGTCTTCCAACTTACATAAAACAATACAACGATACTGTTAAAACACTACGGGGTTTAAAGGGATAGATTGGTACGGAAGGTGTTAAAGGTGGCACGAGGTGGTCAGATTAAGACACCTAACCTATATTCCGTTGCTGTTGTACCGTGGCTTAACGGTTCCTTGTACTTTCCGTTTGCCCTGGTCTCTAGCATATAGAGACCCCCCTCGTATACACTGGCATCCGTCTGTACCAAGCTACAAACAACAGCGTTGACATAACATTACAACAATAGTTTACACTTTAAAATGTATATTCTTATTCTGTCTTCTCTACTTCCCTTTTATCTTTGGGACTTACCGAGCGATCTGTTCGCTGACGACATTCTGTTTCTCTCTTCTTTGAATGTCGTCAGGTGACTTGGACCCGGCAGAAGTTGAGCCATCACAAGAAGACTTGGAGCAGTTTACTCAAGACCCTGCAGTATAATTTCATTGTACACTTTTCTTTCCAGTACTTTACATTTCCTGTTATGCCACTGTTTAGGCATCTTTATTTCAGTTGTATTTTCTTTTCATGTATTGTACAAAGAATGTTAATAAATAAAAGTTGCTGTTCTTTTTATACTCTTGGCTCATGTGTATTTATTTCTATATTGCTTAGCTACGCTTAGCGTATGTACTTCTGAGTACATACGTAGCGGACCTCACCGCGTCCCCTTCGCCGTACACTGGGAAGCGGGGCATGGCAGGTTTTGTTGGTGGCCCATGCAGGTCAGAGCTGTATGAATCCCTGTCATGCAGTTCTGGTCTGCGTGAACAACCTAAGCAATATAACACAAGAACCAGCAACTAAAACATTCTTTACAATTCATGTTCCTTGAATCTTGCAAATTTCTATTCCTTGAATCTTATCATTTCATGTATTTGAATCTGTCCTAACCCGAATTTTTCTTCAAGGTTATGGATTCCCCGAACAACACCAGCACCAACGTCAACAACACCCTTTCAGCACTACCTCTTACACCAGCTGTTCCTGCACCACCCACTGAGCAAACATTGCTATTTGAGACGATCCACAGTCTTCTCGAGGGACAACAACAACTTCTGAATCGATCCGAGACTGACGCATCGGGAGTAAAGCAATTCAGGGCTTTACATCCCAAGCAGTTCTCTGGTAAAGGAATCCCTCTTGAAGCGGAAAAATGGGCACAAAGTATCGAAAACGATCTGGCAGCAGCTCAAGTGCCAGACAACGCTTGGGTCCGTGTAGCCAAACTACAGCTCACGGATAATGCTCGCAACTGGTGGAAGGCGGAAGAAAGCCGTCTGGTACAGCCGATTGAATGGAAGACCTTTCGCGAGAAGTTCGACACGAAATACTTCCCCGTGACTGCCAGGTTTGCAATGGAGCAGCAATTTATTCATCTACAACAGGGTTCAATGTGGGATAAATCAGTAGATGAATACAATGCTGAATTCACCATGTTAAGCCGGTAAGATATATCACAATAGTTCAATTTTTAATTATCACATACTACACATCTAACACAATCTTTAAACAGATTCGCGGCACACTTGATACCGACGGACGATATCAGAGCCCGTCGCTTTCAACAAGGTTTGGACACAGAGATTAAGGCTGCTCTAGCCACAGGAAAGTTCTTGACTAATGAGGATGCTCTAAAAGCTGCCCGCAGTTATGAGGCAGTGATAAAAGAGAGGGGCAGACCCCATTCTGCAGGAGTCAAACGTCCTGCCAACCAGATGGCAGGTGGAGCCTCGTCCAGACCACCTTTCGTGCCAAGGCGACCCGGAGTACCAACCCATCGTCCGAGCCCAGCCTTTTGCACGTACTGCAAGAGACCTGGACATATGATGAAGGACTGCCGTCGAGCCAACCGCCTTTGCTTAGTCTGCGGCTCAGCTACTCACGATATTGGGTCTTGTCCTCAAAGACAGAACCCAGTTGCTGCACCCAGGCCAGCAATTACCTATCCGCAGCGACCAGCTCTTCAGGCACCTGCTCCCAGACTTGCACTGCCTGCACCACCCAGGGGACCACAAGCTGCACCACCTCCTCGACAGTTCCATCAAGCTGAAAGGAACGTTTCGAGGAATGCTCTTCAGACCAGGAAGAATGTGCCAAAGCGCCAGGCTTTCATGATGTCTATGGAAGAAGCTAAGGCCACTGGCCAAGTCATTACTGGTAAACTTCCTTCTCAAACTTATCTTTTAGTCTTTTTTACCTACACTCTTTCCTTATACCTAAAACCTATCCCATATACCTTAGGTACAATCCTAGTAGCTTCACTACCTGCACTTGCACTGTTTGATACTGGAGCATCCCACTGCTTTATGTCGCAACGGTTTGTCCGAACCCATGCGATTCCAGTCTCACCGCTTGTATCCAGCTGGAATGTCGTTTCCAGAAATGACATTCTAAAGGCAACTATGGGATACAGCTTGTGTCCAGTCGTTGTCTGCAGTCGGGAGTTTTATGCTGACATCAAAGTACTGGACATACCGAACTTCGATGTGGTTCTAGGAATGGATTGGCATGGAACTTTTTATGCTACCATTAACTGTCGTCAAAGGAGGGTAGTATTTGAGATTCCAGATCATCCGGTCTTCTATTTCAAGAGTGGAGATCGTACCCTGAAGCCAAGTACCTACAAAGCGAAGCCAAGAGAAGCAGTAGTTGCGGGAACTCAAGCAGAGGAAGAATCAAGACCAGAGGTAGTTCGAGAGTTCGACGATATATTTCCTGACGATATATCAGGTTTGCCTCCCGATCGAGCTCTTGAATTCAGTATTGATTTAGTACCAGGAGCACAACCGGTGATCAAAGCACCATATAGACTAAGTCCGGAAGGTTTGAAAGAAGTTCGAACACAGTTGGACGAATTATTGGCGAAAGGATGGATTCGTCCCAGCACTTCAAGTTGGGGAGCACCTGTGCTACTGGTGAAGAAGAAGGAAGGTTCATACAGAATGTGCATCGATTATAGGGCCTTGAACGAAGTCACTATAAGAACAAGTATCCACTCCCGCGCATTGATAATTTATTCGATCAGCTAAGTGGATCTTGTGTTTTCTCTAAACTAGATCTTCGTTCAGGTTATCATCAGGTGAAGGTCAAGGAAGCTGATATTCACGAAACAGCTTTCAGAACTCGCTATGGACATTACGAATTTCTAGTGATGCCATTTGGAGTGACCAATGCACCAGCAATATTCATGAACCTAATGAACCAAGTTTTCCGGGAGTATTTAGACAGGTTTGTTGTCATCTTCATCGACGACATCCTGGTATATTCTAAGAATCGGAAAGAGCTTGCAGAGCATCTACGAATTGTCCTGAAAACTCTTCGACAACATAAGCTTTATGCCAAATACAGCAAGTGCGAGTTTTGGCTAAAGCAAGTTGGTTTTCTTAGACATATCGTATCAGGAGAAGGAATTTCTGTAGATCCAGCCAAAGTTTCAGCAGTTAGCGAATGGCCTACACCAAAATCAGTGAAAGACATTCGGTGTTTCTTGGGTTTAGCTGGATATTACAGAAGATTCATTGAAGGATTCTCAAAGATAGCAACACCCCTGACCAAGCTCACACGAAAAGATGAAGAATTTGTGTGGTCAGAAGCATGCGAGCAAGTTTTCGTAGAACTCAAGTCAAGACTGACATCTGCACCTATTCTCGTAATACCGGATCAATCTGGAGGATTCGAAGTGCATTGCGATGCATCCGGTAAGGGATTAGGATGTGTTCTACATCAGCACGGTAAGGTTGTGGCTTATGCTTCAAGACAACTGAAGACTCATGAGCACAATTATCCGACGCATGATCTGGAGTTGGCAGCCGTCATCTTTGCTCTCAAGATTTGGTGCCACTACCTACTTGGTGAACGAGTGAAAATCTACACAGATCATAAAAGTCTGAAGTATGTGTTTACTCAGAAGGAGTTGAATATGCGGTAGAGAAGATGGTTAGAACTCATGGCGGACTTTGACATCAACTTGCAATATCACCCAGGGAAGGTGAACGTAGTACCTGATGCTCTTAGTCGCCAACCCTTATCGACGAATCTCACCGCTCAGTGGAAGCTTCAGCAAGACTTACATCAGATGGAGATTGAAGTAGTCATGCCAGGTGATGCTTCAAGTTTGATGAATCTACAAGTTCAATCAACCATTATCAATCAGATCAAAGCAGCTCAAGCCAGCGATGCTAAGATGCAAAAGATCAGAGAACAAGTGGAGAATGGACTCAGAACAGATTTCATCATCCATGAAGACGGATCTTTGAGATACGGCAGCAGATTGTGTATACCAAAAGGTCATGTTCGGGAAGAGTTAATGAAAGAAGCTCATAGCTCTCCCTATTCAGTACATCCTGGAGATACTAAAATGTACAAAGATCTACGTCAGAATTATTGGTGGCATGGAATGAAGCGTGAAGTAGCCAGAAGCGTCGCAAAATGTTTGGTGTGTCAGCAAGTAAAGACTGAACATCACAGGACAGCTGGACTACTTCAACCGTTACCAATTCCAGAATGGAAGTGGCAGCACATCACGATGGACTTTGTGACTGCTCTTCCTCGCAGCACAAAGGGTAACGATGCGATATGGGTCATTGTGGATCGACTCACAAAGTCGGCTCACATCATCCCATTTCGAGTTGGACAATCAACTGAGACACTAGCAAAGAAGTACATGGAGGTAATAATCTAATTAAGATTTAAACACTTCATAATGTACTATCTCTGATACCCATGAACCCATACAGGAAACTGTGAGACTTCATGGAGTACCGGTCTGCATTGTCTCCGATCGTGACACCAGGTTCCGATCGCAATTTTGGCAAAGTCTGCAAGCTAGCTTGGGAACAAGTCTGAACTTCAGCACGGCTTATCATCCACAAACAGATGGTCAGTCGGAACGAACTATTCAGATCTTGGAAGATATGCTCAGAGCATGTATGCTCGACTTCAAAGGATCGTGGGAAGATCACCTGCATCTTGTGGAGTACGCATACAACAACAGCTACCAAGCAAGCATAGGAATGGCACCTTTTGCGGCATTATATGGAAGGAAGTGTCGATCACCATTAAGTTGGGACGACATCGGAGATAGGGAATTTCTTGGACCAGAGATGATAGTAGCGACCGTTGATGTGGTTCGTACTATCAAGGAAAGAATGCGCATAGCCCAAGATAGATAGAAACACTAGGCTGATGCAAAGAGACGACACTTGGAGTTCCAGCCAGGAGACCATGTATTCTTGAAGATATCTCCGAACCGTGGAGTGATCCGATTTGGAAGACGGGGTAAATTAAGTCCGAGATACATTGGACCGTTCGACATACTCGAACGAGTCGGTGAAGTGGCATACCGATTAGCGCTTCCACCCTCATTGGAAGGAGTGCATAACGTGTTCCACATATCCCAACTCAGAAAGTATGTGAGCGACCCCAGCCATGTACTTGATCATTCCGAGCTCACTATACAGCCCGACTTGTCTTGTGAGCAACAACCTGTGGAAATCCTGGACAGGAAAGTGAAGACACTTCGGAACAAGGAAGTTAACTTGGTTCGGGTAATGTGGAGAAAAGACACTCCAGGAGAATCCACGTGGGAAAGGGAAGATGAAATGCGTGCAAAATATCCGCACCTTTTTGTAAACTAGTCCTCAAATAAAAGTTGTAAATTTCGAGGATGAAATTTTTGTAAGGAGGGTAGATTGTAACAACTCCAATTTTTGTATACATAAATTTGATTTAAATTTGAAGTATACTTGGAGTAATTAATGTTGCTGATATCACTTTAAGTATCTATTCTCCTACAATAATTACAAGAAAGAGCTTGTAGCTCATTGGTAATATCTTGCACTGCTGAACCAAGCCACCAGAGTTTGAATCAATGCCCCACATTATTTTTAGATTATTTCTCTTTTAAAATTCTTGGAAGCCTAACAGTCCACAGGCCATAACTCCCAAAAGATGAACTGAACCCTAAAAACGGAGTATACCATAAGCCCCACCAGAAGACCCCTTTCGATTTGGCCGCCGGACTCGGCCGGGATCGGCCAAGTCGGCCGGCGCCGCCGGCCGGACTCGGCCGAACGGCCGAGTCCCCAAAATGAAATCTTTGGCTTTTCATCTTCCCAACTCTCCTGTTTACTCCATTTTAATTGTTCAGTTCTCAAATGTTAAATACAACCAATTTAATACAAATTTTAATGCTTTTTCTTTAATTTTTACAATTTTTTTTAAAATAAAAACCTTTCATCTACCCTACCCAAGCTACCCTATAAATAGACCCCCTACCCTCTACCCTCTCATCCCAAAACCCTAGATTTACTCTCTCAAAATTTCTACAAGAAATGTGTGCTTTGAAACCAAGTTCACGGCGAAGCGCTGACGGATTTTCGGCGACGTTCTTTGAAACAACCGGCGACGAAACAAAGCCTCGACCACTCACCTTGTTCCTCTATACTCTTTAGTATAGATCGAAGCCTGTAAGTCCCGTTCTTTTCTTCTTCTACTTCTCAAAAAAATACGAATTTATGAAACCCGACGGAAATCGGAACAAAACGATTTCCGATTCGGTTTTTCTACAAAATCTCACTTGTCACCCATACCATAATACCTAAATATATTCATGATGACCATTAATCACATAACAATTAATTTGGACAAAATTTCTCACATGAAATGATAGCTTTCTTGTAATATCGTATTCTTTTCACAATAATACCATAATGTTTATTTTTCTTCTTCTAATCAATTCCATCATTCCTAAACATGTTCATCTTGATCACTAAACTTGTAAAAATCAATTTGAATGAGTTTTCATACATGAAATGATAACTTTTGCAAATACCATATTCTTTCACCTAAATACCCTCATGTTTAATTTATCATATTTAACCCCTAAACTTCACTATACCTTAAAATAAGTCACGAGGTAATGACCTACCTCCACACACACGCAAATACAACCCTAAAATGATATCATCAAAACTTAGAACACGATAAAACAAAATTTTCATTAAAATACCATAATCTTCATAAAACCATTCTTAAAAGTTTTAGATTGTTACACTTTTAAACAAATACCTCATATTAGGAAAATACGATAAGTTGTGGACATCGATCGTTTATCTAAACTGAGTTTGTGGTGTCTAGACTAGGCAAGTGAGCTTGGGTAACTTTAAAAGGCCCGCCTCACGATTCGTGAGCGGATCCTTCCCTCCTCACTTGTACTTACCTGGCCACAATTGGCGGTGAAGAGGCGATTTGAGGCTTCTAACGACTTGTCGTTTAGACCTTAGAAATAGGCTAGTTGGCTTAGGAAACCCTAGAAACTAAAATACGGAAATTGACATCTTTTTACAAATAAATACCTTATCTTTATAAAACCGTTTTCTAAATGGATAGTATTTATTAAATCTTTGCAAAGCGCCACTACAACCCACCTATGGGGAACCCGTTAGGGATAGTACGGTTTATCGTGCACCCGCGGGCTAGTAGTGCGAGATTCAGACCTCCGCAAGGAGCATTCGGTCTTGAAAGGTTTAAAATACGACATTTAAGAAAAATGAGATTTTTAGAAAATAAAATGTTTATATAAAATTATTATTGTATTAACATATGTATATTTATCATTTAAACACCTATTTTATTATAAGATAAAGTTTCCATCTTTTCCTAAAAAATTACAAGATTTAAAAGTTATATTAAAACACCATGAATTTCAAATAAATCAATATTATAAATTAATACTTTTATTAGGATATATTCACTAGAATAACACAAATAAAATTTACACTCATTATAATTATAAAGACAAATAATAAATACTTGAGGTGTATCTTGAAAACTATACAAAAGTATTTTTACATAAAACCCCCTCAAGTTTTTATAAATTACAATAAGGACCCTAACAATTATAGAACTTCAAATTACCTTTCTTTTAGTCTGACTCGGGTTAGAGTCTGACTATTTCTGACTTGAATATGATTCAAGTCAATCTATATTCTTAATATTCCAACTCGATATAAATACATGAATCCCTGAATCCAGTTAACAACCTATTCAACCTGACTGAATCAAACCATGGATATACATCCATTATTCCGTTATTCTAATTACCTGATACAACCAGTTACTGATATCATGGTTTTGATCAGTCGTCCAACTTACATAAAACAATACAACAATACTGTTAAAACACTACGGGGTTTAAAGGGATAGATTGGTACGGAAGGTGTTAAAGGTGGCACGAGGTGGTCAGATTAAGACACCTAACCTATATTCCGTTGCTGTTGTACCGTGGCTTAACGATTCCTTGTACTTTCCGTTTGCCCTGGTCTCTAGCATATAGAGACCCCCCTCGTATACATTGGCATCCGTCTGTACCAAGCTACAAACAACAGCGTTGACATAACATTACAACAATAGTTTACACTTTAAAATGTATCTTCTTATTCTGTCTTCTCTACTTCCCTTTTACCTTTGGGACTTACCGAGCGATCTGTTCGCTGACGACATTCTGTTTCTCTCTTCTTTGAATGTCGTCAGGTGACTTGGACCCGGCAGAAGTTGAGCCATCACAAGAAGACTTGGAGCAGTTTACTCAAGACCCTGCAGTATAATTTCATTGTACACTTTTCTTTCCAGTACTTTACATTTCCTGTTATGCCACTATTTAGGCATCTTTATTTCAGTTGTATTTCCTTTTCATGTATTGTACAAAGAATGTTAATAAATAAAAGTTGCTGTTCTTTTTATACTCTTGGCTCATGTGTATTTATTTCTATATTGCTTAGCTACGCTTAGCGTATGTACTTCTGAGTACATACGTAGCGGACCTCGCCGCGTCCCCTTCGCCGTACACTGGGAAGCGGGGCGTGACAGAAATGATTGGGCAATCGCGACCTTCGCGATATAAAAGCTGAAATGATAGAGCATCGCGGAAATAAAAAAAATGAAATGAAATTTTTGCCCTACAGGTGATATGAAATCAATCCTGTATACAATCCAGGGGCGCAAACAAAGAAGGAATCACACCTTCCCCCCAGGCTTCATCAGAAGAAGAAGCCAAATCTCGACGGTTCACAGATAGCCTGGAGATCATCTCAACATCCGCTTCATTACGACAGACACAACATCAGACAAAAAGGAACCGCGACAACTCCCAATTCGATGACTTGGCGGTGCACAGATGACCGAGAGTCAAACCCCAACTCCGTGAAATGCGGATAAAGTCAACCATTCCTGGTTATGTAGAACGCGGCTTATGTCAATCCTGACCCCGTGGGAAACGTCCAGAGCGGATCCTGGTCCTCGCAGAGCACGGCAATGACCCCGTGTGAAGCATCCAGAGCGGAACTTGATCCTCACAGAACACGGCAATGACCCCGTGGGAAGCATCCAGAGCAAATTCCTGGTTACGTGGAACGCAGCTTATGTCAATCCTGACCCCGTGGAAAATGTCCAGAGTGGATCCTGGTCCTCGCAGAGCACGACACTGACCCCGTGTGAAGCATCCAGAGGGGAGCCTGGTCCTCGTAGAATAAGGTAATGACCCCGTGGGAAGCATCCAGAGCAAATTCCTGGTTACGTGGAACGCGGCTTACGTCAAATCCTGACCCCGTGGGAAACGTCCAGAGCGGATCCTGGTCCTCGGAGAGCACGGCAATGACCCCGTGTGAAGCATCTAGAGTGGAGCCTGGTCCTTGCAGAACATGGCAGTGAACCCGTGGGAAGCATCCAGAGCAAAATTCCTGGTTACGTGGAACGCGGCTTACGTCAAATCCTGACCCCGTGGGAAACGTCAAGAGCGGATACTGGTCCTCGCAGAACACGGCAATGACCCCGTGTGAAGCATCCAGAGCGGAGCCTGGTCCTCGCAGAACACGGCAGTGAACCCGTGGGAAGCATCCAGAGCAAAATTCCTGGTTACGTGGAACGCGGCTTATGTCAATCCTGACCCCGTGGGAAATGTCCATAGCGGATCTTGGTCCTCGTAGAACACGGCAATGACCCCGTGTGAAGCATCCAGAGTGAAGCCTGGTCCTTGCAGAACACGGCAGTGAACCCGTGGGAAGCATCCAGAGCAAAATTCCTGGTTACGTGGAACGCGGCTTACGTCAAATCCTGACCCCGTAAGAAATATCCAGAGCGGAGCCTGGTCCTCACAGAACACGCAGTGAACCCGTAGGAAGCATCCAGAGAAAAAATCCTGGTTACGTGAAACGCGGCTTATGTCAATCTTGACCCCGTGGGAAACGTCCAGAGCGGATCCTGGTCCGCGCAGAACACGGCAATGAACCCGTGTGAAGCATCCAGAGCAGAGCCTGGTCCTCGCAGAACACGGCTATGACCTCGTGGAAAGCATCCAGAGCGACTCCTGATTCCGTGAAATGCGGATGATGGTAACCTCACCCATCACTTACGGGTCCTCACGACTCGTAAGGGAGCAAATTCTCTTGTGAGATCCTTACAACTTTCAAGAGAAAACACATTTAAGAATCCTTACGATTCTTAAGGAGAAATTACACCTACGGGATCCTCTCGACCGGTAGGGAGAAAATTCTTTATGAGACCCTCACGGCTCATAAAGTTGAAAAGTCTTAGGAGACAGATCTTAACCCTGAATCCTAAGCCATCGTTTTCCTGCAAAGAAATCGAGATAGACTATCCACAGAATACATTTAATAAAAGGGATACACAATCGTGAAGAAAAATATGTCTTTTATTCATGAATCAAAATGAATACAAAATACAATTCGTGAAAGAACAAAAAATATACTCTTATTCAGGAGTATGTACAAAGGAAGAATATATATATATATATATATATATATATATATATATACGATTCTTCAAGTCGGCGGGCGATTTAGCAGATTGGTCAGTTCGGCCCTCTTGCGCTGGGCCTCGCCTTCATGAATTAGTAACGTCAAAAGACGGGCCTTGATTGATCATTTCTTTGTGTGTTTAAGAAAATGTATAGAATCAGAATCAAAGAATTATTTAACCGCAATCAACTACGATGTCGGATGTAGATCGTAAGCGAGTGCGAATCGCCCACAGGGATTGTGTGATTCGTTTGTATTTTGATTTGTTTGAATTGAAAACTTAATAAAAAAGAAAAGAAAACCTGATTCAAGATTATTTTATCGATGGTTTCAAGTGTCACTATTCTAATCAAGAATCAAGAAAATGATAAATATCGAGAATCGAGTTTCGATATAATTCCAATCACTTTAGGGTTTCAAGATTTGAAGTAAAGCTCGTAGGAATCGAGTAAATTGTAGATGTGATGAAGATTCAAGATTACGATTTCTCATCTTGTAACAAATTGATGCTAAATCGATGTCGCATTCATCGAGGCTCAAGGATCTTGCAAAGAATTAGGGTTCCTCATCCTATCCTTTGTCCTTTCGATGAATAACATTCACTAGATAGCTTCTTGAAAGTCGAACGATCAATTGTTGATCTCTAGATCGTGCGAAAGGAATCAAGAACACATTCGCATCGATCTAGATCATCGATCAATCGGTTTTCAAGAATTTACAATTGTTTTAAGACTAAAGAAAATGTTTAACAATTCATCAACATCATCATTTTACAATTGTTTCGATTCCTCCACGAACGGAGTTTTATTCAAGCATCATCACAAAGTACATATTCAAGAATCTAAATGAATCATTTTGCTCGAATTGAAATGTAAACAAGTTAAAGAATCTTCACCTTTATTACAACAACAAGTAGTTACAACTCTCGAGATTTACAAGAGGTAGGAACTTCGCTCGTCGAATCTTGCATCGCTCGGCTTCTTGAGTCTTGGATCGCTTCGATCTCGTGCTCTGTTGAATACCGGCTTTGCTTCTAAAGGTTGCTTGAAGACTTGCTTTGCTTGATCTCCATGGATCTTGAATTGGGTATTTCTTGATTGGATTAGGGTTAGGGTTTTGACACAAGCCTTGTCACTAGACTTGTGGGTGGAATTTGGGAAAGATGAAGGTTGAAGAAGAAGTTAGCTTTCAACAACCAAAGATTGAATTACTAAAGATTGAACGTCCCCAACAAGTGAGCCTAGGGGTCTATTTATAGGTTTTCCAAAGCCTAGGTTTAAGAATTCAAATTTGAGTTTTCTCTCCAAAAGTTAGTTAGGGAAAGAGGCTTCTAGAAGTAGTTAGTTAGGGGATTAGCTTCTACCCTAAGCTAGGAGGTTAGGGGGAAGGTTCTAGATTGGAAACTAGGAATGTTTAGTTAGGAACCCTTGGTTTGCTGAACTGGCAGAAGCTTCTAGGGCTTTCTGGAATTTGCAGTAGTTTTCTGAAGTGTGGAAGCTGACATAGGAGTTCTGAGCTGAAGCTGAGGAGATGACTTGGACAAGCCGCCGCGGAACCGCGGCGCAAGGCGGCTCAGGCCGCGGTTCCGCGGCCACTTGGCTGCCTTAGGGCTTCAAACTTCCAGTGTTGACTTCTTCTGTATTTTGATGTATTTTCTAATATGTTAAATCTCTGAATGCTTCTTAGAACAATACCAGATTTCAAATCCATGAGTTGGCGTCTTTTTCACAGTCTTCGTTTGTAAATTTGACCGATCTTTTGTATTTTCCTGCACGGACTTCGAAACACAAGTAGTGATATATAGAAATGATGCCATGCTATGAAATGCTGTAAATTTCCCTAGAAATGCCGGTTTAAAGGTCTAACACATGTAATCTGATATTTTACGACTGTTTTGCTAATATGTGCTATATGAATGCCGAACACTTCCATATGAATGCAAATGATAGGGAAATTGCCGGTTAAAAGATGCAGTATCTTCGACTGATCAAATTCCCCCAAACTTATTTTTGATCGTCTCGAGCGAACTTTTTATTAAAAAGAAGGAGAAAATAAAGAAAGAGAAAAACTAACTAGCACACTTTCGTAGGCAACACGATTGCACTGAGCACGTACAACAAGCCTTTAATCCTCTAGGTGTCCCTAGTAGGAGGAGTGTTGTCTCCTGAGGGTTTTCAATGGATTGCACCCACAAAATCCAATAATAAAAGGAAGATCATGAATATTACATTTAAAAAAAAGAATCGTAAAAGAAAGACTTTGAAAATTAGGGTTTCCAACTATGCTAGCTTTTCGGTTGTCATGAGCCCTATCTTAATGGTCATGAAAAGATATCAGAAATCACGTCCTCCCTCAATAAAACATCGTCTTATTCTTCATTCCTATCTTTCTTCCAAACATCGATCATATGACCCTGCGTGTGTGTAAAGACATCCCTACACCCGGAGAATTTAATTCAAGCTATCATACTCTTGCCCATCAGCCTCAGTACTTTTTAATTAATGAATATTTAGAGGAGATTTGCTCACACACTTTCATGCGACCATTAATACTTCTTGAGGTACTAACCAACCGATTACTCCTGTGCTTGCTTACTTGGTGTATTTTACTCGTCTTGCACCACCTAAGGCTTAGCAGTGCTCCCAGACCAGTTAGCCTTAGGGCACTAGGTGAAGAGGCACCCTCGCTATATTTTTTTATTGCTGCCTTGGCGATAACAAAACCAGTGTTCATTTTTCTCACCACTTTATATTTTCTTCATTTTTTTTCCTTCATACTTTTGGCTTTAAGACAAGAGCATTTCAAGGTATCCTCTACTATCCCGGGCTTCAAGACGTGTGTAAGTGCGAATAGCAGGGTATCAACGTTCAAAAATGTTTGGCTTCCAGAATAGAAATTATTTTTCAGACTTATTTTTATCCTCAGATTAGTGACTTCCTTCATTTTACTAACCCTTGGTACAACGGCTCATAACTACTTATTACTAGTTCGTATAAGAAAACTTCTAATTTTCTTGGTTTTCTTAAATTTTTCTAATCTCATGGATGTAATTTTTCACTATCTAATATTTTATCATCTTATTTATGTACAAAAATATTTTTATCTTTTGAAATTTTTTTTAAATTTTTATAGGTTTTCAAAAATGTTTTGTGCTTATGCAAAATATGATGCAAATGATGCGAAAATAAGCACAAACCTCCCCCAAACTTGTTTTCAACAGTGTCCTCACTGTTGCCTTCTGCTAAATCTCAAAAAACCTGTAAGCTTGGGAGGAATTTATTAGTGGGGGCAAAATATTTAAGTGAAGAACCTCCCCCAAACTTATTTTTGGCTCATTATTTTGTAAA
Source organism: Agapanthus africanus (assembly GCA_030015575.1). Taxonomy (NCBI): domain Eukaryota; kingdom Viridiplantae; phylum Streptophyta; class Magnoliopsida; order Asparagales; family Amaryllidaceae; genus Agapanthus; species Agapanthus africanus. The sequence goes on from CM057337.1 coordinate 913,799,191, forward strand.
AATTTTCTTTTCAAGAGCCAGAAAACATGCCCCCCCCAAACTTGAGTTATGCAATGTTAATCTTTTGAAAATCACATGAGGGGGTCAAAAATCAGTGGTCGATGCCAAGCTTTGCAAAGACCGAATGTCAACACCAACCATTCAAAGATTTTTTCAATGCAGTGCTCGGGTCGGTGGAAGAAGAAGTGGGGAAAGGGTAAGTGGTGGAAGAGAGTGTGTGTGCGTCTAATTTTGGAGAGACGATGCAGTGAATGTGATGGATTACTCGCATTCTTTTTACAGTCCATATGAAGGGGTGGAGGTTCAATTTTATTGATTTGGACATGATTCACCTCAACACCCGTGCTTTTCAGAAATGCGAGTTCATCAGTGAAGATCTCCTCAAAAGTTTCATCTATACCTCGAAGAATAATGTCATCACAAGGTGCGGGGTGATCTTCAGACTCTAAAAGCAGTTCATAATCAGTGTTAGTTGTTGACCAGGACATCTCGGTGGAAGAGTCCGTATGTGTATGATACATCGTTGAGTCAAATAACATATGAAAAGAGTCTAGATCGGTATCATGAGGATCATCAATTTCGCTGCTGTCGACATCCATTAAGTCGACAGAACAGACCTGAGCAGTAGGTTCGGAGGGTACACTTCCCAACTTGTAAATGTTCAGTTCAATTGTCCTATTCCCGAAGGATAGGGTCATAGAACTATTACGACAGTTGATTATTGCATTGGAAGTGGCCAAAAAGGGGCGACCTAAAATCACCGGAATTTGATTTCGTGGGTTCGCTACAGGCTGTGTATCAATTACAATAAAGTCCACAGGGAATATGAATTCCCCGATTTTTATTAACACATCCTCTAGTTCACCCCTAGGTTTGGTGATTGATCGGTCAGCCATCTGGAGAGTGCAAGGAGATGGTTTCAACTCTCCAATCCCTAACTGCTCATAGACTGAGAAAGGAAGCAGGTTAACACTTGGCCCAAGGTCTAGTAGAGCACGGTTGATGTGTTTTTCCCCAATAGAAATGGAAATAGTAGGATATCCAGGATCCTTATGTCTCCTCGGTAACTGCTGGGGGAAAGCCGTGTCTACTGTTTTTGCCATGAATATCTTCTTGGGCATTTGTTTCTTCCTCTTTCTAGTGCACAAGTTTTTAAGAACTTTCGCATATGCGGGGACTTGTTGGATAGCATCTAGAAGAGGGATGTTGATGTTAACCTGTTTAAACATCTCAGTGATCTTCTCCATATGTGGACTTGGTGTGTTAGCTCTTAACCGATTAGGATAAGGTGCTATAGCAATAAGCGCTGGGTCCATCATAGGAGAAGGAATAGGGGGTAGACGTGATCCCAAAAGAGGAGTGGGGATCGTCTGTGGAGAACTAGAAGGGCTATACTGAGGTGTCGAGCCTAGTAGGAAATGGAGAATAGGCTCGCGAGAAGGTGGTAAGGTAGAAGAACTGGGGTCAGAATTAGAAGTAGAAGTGGAAGGAAAGGTCTTAGCCGGGGTATCATCGATAGATTTTTCCGTATCATCAATCTCTTCCCCAACTTGATTGTCAAGCACTCTTCCAGATCTCAACGTGGTGATTGCATTCACATGATGTGAATAGCCAGGATTGGGTAAGAGTTGAGCTGGAAGTTTCCCTTTCTCTCTTGCACTCATTTCGGCTTTTAATCGTGAAATTTCTGCTTCCATCGATTTAATACTCTCAGCTTGGGACGCTGAGTTTTTCTTTATATCATCGACAGAAGTCTTAATTTCAGCCGATACTTGCATGAGATTTGTTAGAAGCAAGTTTATGAATGAAGAGGATTCATCGGTCCCGGTCAACTGTAAAGGACTAGACGGTGCAGGTGTGTTGACCGGATTTTGAAAGTTATGTGCTTGGAAGGGGTGCTGACTCAATTGAAGTTGTGGTTGCTGTTGTGGTGGAGGGACCCTTTGGAAATTGTTTTGGGTTGGAATCGTGTTTTGAGATTGTGATTGGTTCCAAGCAAAATTAGGGTGATTCCTCCAACCCTGATTATATGTGGAAGAAAATGGATCATTTCTAGGTCTTTGAAATGCGGCATTGGTATGCTCATGACCTTGAAACGGAGAATTTCGTGGACATTCTTCCGTCAAATGAGAAGGATCAGAACAGCAGCCACATACAGTTTTGGGAAGTGACATTTGATTAAGGGAGGCAGCTAAAAATTTGTTTTCCATAGTCTCGAGTTTCTTGTGTATAGCTGAAATGTCAGCTCTAACTCCTATGGAAACATCCGATTGGTTATTGCCACCCCTAAATGATGGATTTTCCCACTGTAAAGATTTTTCAGCGAAATCTTCTAAGTATTTCCAAGCTTCCCCATCGTCTTTGTTCATAAAATTTCCTTGACACATGTTTTCAAGACTCTGTTTAGTGTTAGGGTTACTGCCCTCATATATGATTCGGCACAGTTCCCATCTCGGGATTCCGTGATGTGGGTATTGAACCAACAGATCCTTGAAGCGGTCAAGATATTTTGAAAATGGTTCATTTGGAAGCTGAGTGAATTGATTTATTTCGCTACGGACTCGAGCTGTCTTGTGATTAGGGTAGAATTTCTTAAGGAATGCTACAACGAATTCTTCCCAATTCATAATGGACTGTGCGATAGTGTTATACAGCCACTTTTCGGCTATATCACACAAGGTAAATGGAAGAAGACGTAGACGCATAGCATCCACAGAAAGCTGTGAAGTACCAATAATTGCGCATACATTTTCAAATTTCGTGATAAACACGTATGCGTCCTCAACCTCGAGACCGTGGTATTTGGGTAGAAAGTTGATGTATTGGGGTTTAATTTCAAAATTTTCCCCGTTGGCTGGTGGAATGGAAAGACAGGTGGAAAAGGGGCCTCGTGTAGGATAGCATCTCTCTTGGAGAGAGATGCGAGGTGGATTCTGCGCACCAACGGACGGCGGCAGATTAGTCTTAAAGAAATTCGATGGAGATGGATCCATGGATGTGGGTGTGGTAGTGGGTAAAGAAGAAGAAAATGGAAAAATACCGACTTTAGGGTCGATCAAAAGGACGCGGACTAACAGGCACTAGAATCCCGTTGTCCAGCCTGTCTTGCACTAAAAAGGGTTAGTACAAGTGGCAGCGTGAATTATAATTAGGGGTAATGAATGAATGAATGTGGTGTTTGTTTCCAAAATAGGACGGATTTTTGAAAATATGATGCAACACAACAAATGCAACACACAAAACCCTAATTCTATTGGTCGCCTAGGTCAGATCTCTAGACCGCTCCTAACTGCCAGAAGACAAGACGTAGGATAAAATCCTCCACTGCCTCTTTGTCCCCCTGTGGCCAGGTAAGTGCCAGGTAAGTGGGAAGGTACTCCACTACGTAAGTAGTGGGCCTAATTAATAACCACTAGCCTTCGACACACTTGCCTTAGACACCACAAGAAAACGCGGATAAGCAATAAATTATCTATGGCCTTCTTCTGTCCTAAGTGAGCGCGATGGTTCTTAAAGTCATCTCTAGATCTTTTTTATTTAATGTGGGTCAATGCGGATGCAAATTTTGTGATTTTCGGGGCCTAGGAAGGGTAATGAACTCCCCACCTAATCTGGATTTGGCCGTGCCCCTTAATATTCGTATTAATTATGCAAACAACCAAGAAACAAAAAACATGCACAATTTTAATTTGCTTTTTGCGGCGCTGCGATTTTTGCAAAGAAGCCTACAGAAATTTGTTAATTGGAGCAGATTGAGAGAGAGATAAGAAAGTTAAAGACTTACAGAGAAAATTTCATGCAGCAAAGCCTTTACCAAGGCGCGGAACCGCGGCAATTGGTGGGTTAGGACCGCGGAATCGCGGTCATAGGTAATGATCACTGCACCAAAATTCAGCCGCAAGCTACTGTATACTCCCTCAGCTCTCTGGAAATCTCCAAAAATTATTTCAATTTTACAGCAAGCTCCAGATCTCCTTGCAACAAACCACAACAAATTGTTTAGATTTTGTGCGAATTTTGATCTCAAAATTACAATGGAATAAATCTTTCAATTCAAACTTCAATGTAAAACGAATTAGCGCGCGATCCCCGGCAGCGGCGCCATTTGATTGATCATTTCTTTGTGTGTTTAAGAAAATGTATAGAATCACAATCAAAGAATTATTTGACCGCAATCAACTACGGTGTCGGATGTAGATCGTAAGTGAGTGCGGATCGTCCACAGGGATTGTGCGATTCGTTTGTATTTTGATTTGTTTGAATTGAAAACTTAATAGAAAAGAAAAGAAAACATGATTCAAGAATTTTTTATCGATGGTTTCAAGTGTCACTATTCTAATCAAGAATCAAGAAAATGATAAACATCGAGAATCGAGTTTCGATATAATTCCAATCACTTTAGGGTTTTAAGATTTGAAGTAAAGCTCGTAGGAATCGAGTAAATTGTAGATGTGATGAAGATTCAAGATTACGATTTCTTATCTTGTAACAAATTGATGCTAAATCGATGTCGCATTCATCGAGGCTCAAGGATCTTGCGAAGAATTAGGGTTCCTCATTCTATCATTTGTCCTTTCGATGAATAACATTCACTAGATAGCTTCTCGAAAGTCGAACGATCAATTATTGATCTCTAGATCGTGCGAAAGGAATCAAGAACACATTCACATCGATCTAGATCATCGATCAATCGATTCAAGAATTTACAATTGTTTTAAGACTTAAGAAAATGTTTAACAATTCATCAACATCATCATTTTACAATTGTTTCGATTCCTCCACGAACGGAGTTTTATTCAAGCATCATCACAAAGTACATATTTGCATTGCACGTAAAGACATATAAAATCTGTAGTTAAATAAGAAGCGAGGTGTGAAAAATAAGGGTTCGATAGTCTAGACTTAGGATAATAGAATTGTTATTTTCTGAAACAAAACCTTAGGGTTTGAATCATAGTTATTTTGCAAAACTAGCTTGACCGGATTTTGTGGGTAGTATCCGCTGAAAACCCTCAGGAGACAACACTCCTCCTACTAGGGACACCTAGAGGTTTAACGGCTTGTTGCACATGCTCAGTGCAATCGCGTTCCCTGCGAAAGTGAGGTTAGGAATTTTTTGTGAATAAATTGGCTTTGCTCGGGACGAGCAAATGATAAGTTTGGGGGTATTTGTTCATATCAGATTTTTCCATTTTTATACCGCCCAATTTTTATCATATTGCTTATCGGTAGGTACTCTTGAGCCGTGTTTGCTAGTCAATTGCAGGATACAGGTTCTCGGCTCTAAACGATGAAATTCATGGAAAAGCACGACAAAATCCGGGTTCCTGCCAACCACAGATAAAACACGGGTCTCCGCTCTCTATCCGTATGTTGCCACACACCAGTTTAAGAGACAAAATGGCAAATCAAATGTCATTTTCATGCACAAGGCTCAATGGCAACACAAGATCCAAGAAATCTACGCGGAGCTCAAGAAAATCATGACAAAAGATACACATCCAATCACCTTTTGATCAACAGGAATTCTGGAAAAATCGTGAAGAAAATCTGAGAAAAAACATGTACCAGAATAAAGGACATAGAATACCAGGGAAGCACAAAAAATTGGATGGCCTAACTCATCTATATGGCCGCGGTTCCGCGGCCAATAGGGGGTCTAGGCCGCGGAACCGCAGCCGTACGGCCTCTTCAGGCTGTCAAACTTCAGGGGTATTTGGGTCTTTTTATGGAGAGTCAGAATTTTGCCCTAGGTTTTCATCTCCCTGCCTATAAATAGCCCAGAACCTTGTGAAGCCAAGGGTGCTTAATCTTGTATTTAGATTTTAGGTTTTAGTTGTTCTTCTTCTTCCTCCTCTCATCTCTTCTCCATTAAAAAACTTGTAGTGAGCTTTTGTGAGTGAAGAATGAATAAAGGAGTTCTTTTTACTTATCATGCTTGCCTTATTCTTTAGTTAAATTATTATTGCTTGTAATTTTCATTTGTTAACTTAGTTGTTGTTATTTGTGTTTGTTTCTTCTTGTTCTCTTTTCCTTTATCCTTAAACAACCATGATGCTTACGCTTGATCCTTGCCAAGGTGAGGTCGCAAATAGCTAGTTGTTATCTTCTAATCTCCTTCTTTCTATCTTCCTCCTTTGTTTTATTTTTCGTTCTTCTTGTAATGGGTGAGTAATTTCCATACTTGTTAGGGTAGGATAAGGGAAGTTTGAGAGAAGGAAATCTCTCTCACTCTTTTCTTGCCCAACATCTTAAATCGACTCCCGTTAATTGAACCACAATCCGCTCCCTACGGCACCCTATCCTACATGATAGCGGTGATTCCGTAGTGAGACCGGTTGTCGTTGAATTAACCGGAGGTTATGGCTAAGAGCCAAGAACGGACGGACAAGCACCAAAAGGAAGAACTTAAGCGTTGGAAAGCCTAGCTTATACCCGCAAGTTCCTTCCTAGTCGTGCTAATCCCCGTTGTTGCCGATTACCGTAACACCGATATTAAGAGTGGCAACGAAAGAAGTGAGCGACTCCTAACTCAAACTAACCTAATCCTAACCCTAACAAGCTCTCTTTACATATCATTTTAACACTTTGTTAATCACAAACAAATCTGGAAAATTGGACTTAACTCGTTAATGCACATAGAAAAAGATTCCAATCTCCCTGCGGACGACCCGTACTCAACCGGCTAGCTACAAGAGAAACCGTCTTGATTGCGGTAACAAACTTAGCACGCAAAAACTCTAACAATCATGGCCTCTTGACGAAGGCTTCGATCCTTGGCCTCGGTGGGTAGTAAACTACAAGCCATGGATGGACCGAGCAGGGAAGCTGCTCGATGGCCTCTTGATGAGGGCTTCGATCCTTAGCGTAGATGGGTAAGAAGTTACCCACTAAGGATGGACCGAGCAAGGAGGTTGCTCGATGGCCTCTTGACGAAGACTTCGATCCTTAGCGTTGGTGGGTAGTAAACTACCAGCTATGGATGGACCAAGCAGGGAAGCTGCCCGTTGGCCTCTTGATGAGGGCTTTGATCCTTAACTTAGATGGGTAAGAAGTTACCCACTAAGGATGGATCGAGCAGGGAGGTTGCTCGGTGGCCTCTTGACGAGGACTTCGATCCTTGGCGTCGGTGGGTAGTAAACTACCAGCCATGGATGGAGCGAGCAGGAAAGCTGCTCGGTTTTGCAAGGCGTGCCCGACCTTCCTTGGTGTGTGAATATCGGGAAGGGTGACCGTTGCGGGGGCACGTGGCAGAAACACATAGGCGAGGCGTTCCAAAATCCATGTCATTCTGATGTCGATTCGCCGAGAAATACAGGATGCTTTCCACGTGGTGGTACGGTATTGGAAGAATTGAGCGAATCCCAGGATTCGCGTCCATGCGCGTGCAAATTTGGGCTCTCGGGGATTCTTTGGAGGCTATAAATAGAGAAGGAGATGGGCTTGTTTCAACATTGCTTCTTCGAGATGGCCGGGCGTATCGACACGATCGAAGAGGTCATTACTCCCGATGATGTCTACCTGTACGACCATTCCGTTTCCGAAGAGAGGTACCGGGGCGTAGTCCAGTGCCTCAAGGATCACATCGGTCGTCTACTTCATCGCCGGTCACCCCTCCTCCAATTGCTGATGTACGCAATTTGGAGGAGATCCCCGGGGCTGTACAACCCCTCTCCGAGGAGCTGCTAGACGAGGCGCTCGACAAAGTGCACACGATCTACGTCATCGGCCTCATCTCGAAGACAAGGCACGACAAATCTGTGGCCCTCATTTTGGAATGCTTCCAAAAGAGACAGGTCGTAAGCCAAGGCTCGGCAGGTGGAGCACCCGGTGCTTCCGTGGCGTCCCGAGTTCATAGGCATCATCATCGGGGGTGAGTTGAAGAGGCAATGGCTCGGCTGGCGGAGATCTCCACGAAGTATCACCGGCAATGTTTCCTTGACCCCGTTCCCCCTCTGTTGTAATTTTAATTTTTATGTACGGCTGAGGAGCCCACAATACCTTTTGATAAATAAATAAAGCTCTCCTTTTTGTGATATTCTGTTGTTTCCTTTTTGTCTTCTGGACGCATTTGAGTGTTTTCTCGAAACGAAATCCGTGAGCTTTGAACCGAGGAAGAGGGAAACACATAAGGGAAGTTCCTTCTTATTATTAAAAAACTTAAGAAAAATTTGCATCGCTTTGTCAAATAAGAAACATGTATTCACAGATATACTTTTCAAAGGTACAACTTGAGCTTCTCGGCGTTGTAAAGCCGTGGAAATTTGCGACCTGCAGAGTCTTGTAGGCGATAGGCCCCGCCGGGCAAGACTGCGGAGATGAGGAACGGGCCGTCCCACCTCGGAGAAAACTTGTGCAATTTTCCCTGATCAACGAACTCGTTCCGCCTTAGGACCAAATCTCCGGTTTTGAAGGCGCGATGCTTGACTCGTACGTTGTAGTAGCGGGCGGTTTGCTATTAATAAGCGGCAGCTCTGATCTGTGCCCGGTCCCACTTCTCCAACAAGATGTCCAAATTAGTCCGGAGGGCCGAGTGTTTGCTTCATCGTCGAAGTGCTCGACCCTGTCACTGGGCAACCCGGTCTCTGCTGTGATCATCGCCTCGGTGACGTAGCAGAGGCTGAAGGGGGTCTCTCCAGTGGGGGTCTTTTTCAATGTGCGCAAGGCCCATAAGACTCGGGGTAATTCATCGACCCAACTGCCCTATCGTCCTTCCAGGCGAGCTCGTAGGCCTCAGATGACGTCCCGGTTAGTGACCTTGGCCTGCCTGTTGCACTGGGGGTGTGCTACCACGGCGAACTTCATCAGTATATGGTATTCGCTGCAGAATCCTTTAACTCTTTCATTCTCGAAATTTGTCCCATGGTCGGTGATGATACACCTCAGGATCCCGAACCGGAATATTATGTTGTTCTGCAGGAACTTGATGGCCGTGGCGGCGTTCGGTTTTCTGATGGGGACAGCCTCGATCCACTTCGTAAAGTAGTCCACCACGACGAGGATGTATTTGTGCCCGGCCGTACAGCTAGGGAGTTGGCATATCATGTCCATTCCCCACTGGGAAAATGGCCAAGGGGAGGTTAAGGTAGTCAGCTCGGTAGCCGGAAGGCGAGGTATGCTGACGTGGAGTTGGCAGCTCTTGCACCTCCTGACGAACTTCTGGGTGTCCTGATAGATGGTCGGCCAATAGTATCCTTGGAGGAGTGTCTTCTGGACTAAGGTGCGGGCCCCTTGATGTGCTCCGCTGACCCCTTCATGGACCTCACGGAGGACGTAGTCGGCTTCGTGGGAATCGACGCATCGAAGCAGGGGTTGTGTGAAGGATTTCTTGTAGAGGTTCCCTCTGCTCCAGACAAAATGGCGGGCTTTGGCTCGGAGGCGGCGGGCCTCCCCTCGATCTCCGGGGAGTGTACCCTCCTTGAGGAATTCCATGATGGGCTTCCTCCAATCCCGGCCTTCTTCCCGGGCCGTGTAAACTTAGAGTGATATCGCTGTCTTCCATGCTGGGCCATGGCAAGACCTCGAAGAGGATATTTCTCTTGTCGTTGGCCATGTAGGAGGAAGCTAGCTTGTTCAGAGCGTCAGCCTGGGCGTTTAGGTGCCGGGGTATCTGCTCCACTTGAATTTCGACGAAGTTCTTTCGTAGTCTTCTTACCTCAGCAAAGTATTTCACCATAAGAGGTTCCTATTCTCGAAATGGACGGTCACTTGGCCAACGACCAGAGCGGAGTCACTGCGGATTCGGATCATCTTCAGCCCTACTCCGGAAGCGATTCGTAGTCCAGCTAGCGAAGCCTCGTACTCCGCGGCGTTGTTTAAGGACTTGAACCCGAGCTTCAAAGAATACTCCATCTCTGTCTCATTCGGGCCTCGAATGACGAGGCCCGCCCCACAGCCCTCCTCGGTTGATGACCCGTCAACGTAAAGGACACAATCGGGGATGGAGTCGGGCCTCTCTTCGATCGAGGGTCGGGATCCGGGGGCCGGCACGGCCACCGCCTCCTTGTTGGGGATAGTGCATTCGACGAAAAAATTGGCCAGGACTTGTGTCTTGATAGCCTGCCTCGGGTGATATTTGATGTCGAATTGGGATAACTCCCACCTCCACTTCTCCAAATGACCGGAAGACTCGGGGGAGGCGAGAATGGCCTCTAAAGGGCGCTCGGTGAGAACGAGGATAGTGTGTGCCTGGAAGTAGTATCGTAGTTTTCTTGAAGCCACTATAAGCTCCAAGACAATCTTCTCTATGGCCGGGTATAGTGTTTCCACGTCCTTAAAGATGTAGCTTACATAGTAAACCGGCCTCTGGACTCCCTCGATCTCTTGGACGAGCACCGAGCCCTCATCTTGATCGGATACCGCCAGATATAGCGATAGCTCATCTCCTTCAACTGATCGGGTGAGTAGTGGTGGAGTCGCCAGGTGCATTTTCAATTTCTCGAAAGCGATCTGACACTCCTCCGACCATTAGAACCTTGAGATCTTCCTGAGGGTTTTGAAGAATGGGAGGCACTTTTCCCCGGATCTTGATGTGAAACGACTCAGAGCGGCTACCCTCCCCGTGAGCCACGTGATTTCGACGTTGGTCTTTGGCGCGGCCATATTGAGAATGACTTTGATTTTCTCCGGGTTAGCCTCGATTCCTCGATGGGTAACTATGAATCCGAGGAACTTTCCACTAGTAACCCTAAACGCGCACTTGGCGGGGTTCAGTTTCATTTTGTATTTGCAGAGAATGTCGAAAGTCTCGCTCAGATCTTTGGCGTGCTCGTCTGACGAGGTAGATTTAACGAGCATGTCGTCGACATAAACCTCCATGTTCCTGCGGATCTGCGGTTTGAACATCCTGTTGACCAAGCGTTGGTACATAGCCCCGGCGTTTTTGAGACCAAAGGGCGTCACTTTATAGCAGTATACCCCCCGGTCCGTTGTGAATGCGGCGAGTTCTTCGTCCGTCGGGTTCATACGGATCTTGTTGTAGCCAGAGAAAGCATCCATAAAGCTGAGTAACTCGTGGCCTGCCGAGCTGTCGACGAGCTGATCTATCCGAGGGAGGGGATAGTTGTCTTTCGGACAGGCTTTGTTGAGATCAGTGAAATCGACGCATATGCGCCACTTCCCGCTTGCCTTTCTAACCATGACCACATTCTCCAACCATTCCGAGTATGCCACATTCCGAATGAAGTCGGACGCAAGTAGCCTGTCAACCTTGTCCTCGATCGCTTTTTGCTTGATCGGAACGAAGCTTCGTTTCTTCTGCCTAACGGGTCGGGCCGCTGGGTTGACCCCGAGGTTATGTGATGTTACTTTGGGATCGATCCCAGGCAAGTCGGCGGGCGCCCAGGCGAACACGTCTGAGTTCCCTCTGAGGAAGTGGATCATGTCGTCGTGCCGAGTCCCCGTTAAGAGTGACCCGATCTGAACAGTTCGTTCATTGTTCCTTCGACGAAGGGGGCCTCCGTTAGCGGCTCCACCGGGGCTCCTCGGATTTCCTTTTTCTCGTCTCGAGTATCCAAGGACCCCCTGAAATCATCCATGCTTTCAAGGTCATCGCTTCACTCCTCAAGCATAGATGTCGCTGTGAAGCAAATCTTTGCGGCTGCTGATTCCCGTAGGCCCTACCTATTCCGCCTTGGTCAAGTGGAAACTTGATCACGAGATGGAAGGTTAATATCTGGGCCCGAAGGGAGTTTAGCATCGGGCATCCTAGAAGGATATTGTAGGCCAATGGAATTCTGGCGACGATGAACTCCACAAGCATGGTACTCGTACGGTCAGTCTCCCTGATGTTAAGTAGGAGGGTGACCACTCTTTCTGCCATGATGGAGTGGTTAGTAAACCCCGACAGGACGTGGGCGGTCGACCTCAGGTCCAACGGGGCAAGCCCCATACGTACAAAGCAGTCGTAGAAGAGGATGTCTGTCGAGCTCCCCGAGTCGACCAGTATCCTCTGAACTTTGTAGCGGTGGACCTGTGTTGTAATCACCAGGGGGTCGTTGTGAGGCAGGGATATCCCGTGGAGATCCTCATCGGTGAAGGTGATGGGCTCGGTCACTTTGATCCTCTTCCTAGTTTTGCTGCTAGTCCCCTCAACCGGCAGAGGGCGTATCTTGTCGGTCCCAGGAGAGTCTCCCGCCGATACGACCATGATTTGGCCGATCGTCAATTCACCGGGAGGGGGATGATGCTCTTGCTCTCGGTCTACTTGTCACTTCTCCTGCAAGTACTTTGCCAAGTGCCCCGAGTGAATCAACTCTTCGATGTAGTCGCGAAGCTGTTTGCAATTCTCGGTGGGGTGTCCCTACGACCTGCAGAAAGCGCAATAGGGTCCTCGTGTCCGTTTTGCTGCCCAATTGTTGACCGGGGGGAGTTTAAAGAATCTCTCACCCTTCGCCTCCTCCAACAACTCTGTCTAGGAGATGTTGAGTGGGGTATACTCCTGGAACTTCGGGGAGTATGACTTTGGCCAATCAATCTTCTTTTTCTCTTCTTTGGTTCTCTTCTTTTGATCGTCCTGGTTGGTCCGGGGTAGGTTCATGATGATCTCGGACTCGAGCTGGATCTCTCGCTCGGTCCAGGCTTTTACCTCGGCCATGGTCTTAGATTGCGCTAATGCACAGGAGCGGAGCCACTCCTTGTGCCTAAGACCCGACCTAAGGGCCGTGATGACCGTCTCGTCCTGGTGCTCCGGGACTTCAAGAAGAGCGTTGTAGAAGTGAGTGACATATCCTTTGAAAGATTCCTTGTCCCCGCTCTTTATAGTGAAGAGGCGGTCGACGATTCGCTTTTGGCGTCTGTTCCCGACGAAATGGCCGAGGAATTGGGCGGCCAGCTCATCAAAGGTAAAGATGGAGCGCAGCGTGAGTCCTCAGAACTAATCTCGTTCAGCGCAGATGAGAGTAGTGAACATTGGGCGGAGTCGGAGTTGTCCTGGAAGCTCATCCCTTCCGGGAACGCGTCCAAGAGGTCTTTCGGGTCGGACTTTCCGTCGAAGAGGGACACCTTTGGAGGCTTGTTCCTGGAGGAGACGCGGACAGCGAGCAGCTCTTCGGTGAAAGGCTCCGTAAGCGAGTCAGCGGCATATCTAGCCCCCTCGCTTGTAGGGCGACTCTCCCGATATATACCCTCGATCTTCTTTTCGAGAGCATCGAGTCGGTCGTGGTATCCCGAGGATTCGGCATACTCGAAATGATGGCCCCTCCTGCTGGCGGACTGTGCCAGGCCGCGGTTCTGGTTCCATTCTATGAGGTTCCTCAGGTCCCCTGGCGAGATTGTGTTAGTTATATGTATGCCCTATAGGCCATTACTGTACATACAATGTATATTGTAGTGGATGCTTGGACATATATAGTGAGGACTTTCTTGCTCGACATGATAGTATGCTATCTGGTTGCTCTTTATCCTAACATGTACTCTGATTGTCTCTTGATTACATGTTGGTAAAGCCCTTAGGATGTGTACTTGACTACCAGGACTATGATGCAGATCATACTAGTGGGGACAGTGTAGTCGCTAAGTACATCCTTCAAATGTTCCAAGTCGAGGGTGTATCAAGACAGGGCATCGATATACCAGAGTAGACTAGCGTATAGCTTCTCGACCCATACAGATGGGCGATGGATGATCACATATCCATTGGTGTTTGACATCAGAGACAGTATACGGGTGCTCAGTGGAGACTGGGTACACTGAACGAACTCGCCGAGAACTCCTAGATGGTATAATACCTATCGTCGGATAGCAGTTCTCTGGTGACACTGGTACAGGTTAGTCTGTAGACCCGAGATGGTCATAGAGTCTTGTGTGATTCCTACTATGTTTTGATTTCCACCTTACTACGGTCAAGAGATCGTGCAAAACGGTGGCTTTTGGGTACAGTCCCGAGTCACATGGAGGCAATGGGAGATAGGAGGGGTTTCGTCTCTCCCGGTATTGGGAGTTGATGTTGCGCTATGCTCGATTGGCCATAACATGAAATCCATGGCCAGGGTTGCTGAGATCTACTGGTAAGTTTTATCAGTAGTTTCTTGAACCGTTATGGACCTCACATCGGCATGACTTATCAGGCTATTGGGGTCTGGCATTATACCACCCCCAGGCTGTGATATGTGACATATCAGACGAAGAGACCGGACTGTACGGTAGTGTTACTGATTGGATTCGCAGGAGTAGGAATAGGCTTTCTTGTTGATCTTCTGATCGCTCAATACCCGGGTGGTCATTACGTTTAGCAGACCGCTTGCATCTTGTGGGTGTTTGATATGATCATCACCTACAGCCGGCATACTAACGAGTCTTTAGAGTCCTACACAGAGGTTTCCTGGCTCAAGCGAAACGGAGTAGGAGCACATATGTGATATGTGCGGGACCGAGATTAATACGATATGTGATACCGTATTCTATTCTCGCAATATGAGATATCGGTCGGTTATATATGATATAGCCGGGTTATCGGATCAAGTGTCGATTCGATAAGTTGATTCATATAGTATTAGTCGGTTATATATGATATAGCCGGATTATTAAATCAAGAGTTGATTTGATAATTTAATGTATAATTATATATTTGATATATTATATTACATTAACTAATATTAAGCTCACTAATGATTTCTTTTCTCACTTGATGTGCATATTGTACATATGTGATATGTATATTTGTGTACATGTATTGTGTCATGCTTGATGATACATGCAAGATGGGTGTATGAGACCTATACCATGCTAGGGTTAAATTAAGGTTTTGATTATTTCATAAGTTATTACAAAAGAGCAAAAGACTTGGTCAAAGTTTTCAAGCTTGGAGAAGCTTGTAGAACATTGTCAAGGTCAACTCTTTTGTCATTCCTTAGGATATTTTTCCTTAACCCAACCTTTAACCATAGCCTTGGGTTTATTCTCTACATGAGTTAGGCATGATAGCTTTAACTCACCAATGGTTACAATAATTCATTTGGATGAATTATTCACAAGATTTCTTCTTTCTTCTTCATCTTCTTCATAAAAAGCTTTCTAGCTTTAATGGAGGTTTGAGAAAAAGTGTGAGAAAATAAAATCTAAAGTGAGACCAGTTCCTACTTCATCATCCTCTACTACTTGTCATTTAGTAGAGTGTGTTTGCTTCACTAATTATATGATTAATGAAGAAATAGCTTGGGTTAGTGTCTCCTCGACGTAGATCATCTTCGGCCTCGAAGTCTTCGAAGCAAGCACGTTCGTTTCTTCAATGAAGCCTCTTTAGAGCCTAGAGTTCATGATCGCAGCGAAGGGGACTACTACACGGAGCTATTTGAAGTGAAGGACCGGTCTACAAAGGTTGTATTCCTTGTTCACTATTAGTTGCAAAGTGTTTGCATATGTTTTCCGTATTATTTCTAGTTAACGATCTAAGTTTAGGGTTAGCTAGAATGGCAAAATTTTAATTTGGCATGGACGATACCTCCCGAAACCTTGCTGCCGTTGTAGACAACCCAACTGTGGTATCAGAGCCATGCTAGAAATTTATATGGATTTTGTTAAGTTTACGAAACCGAAACAACTCCGAAACTTGAAACACAAAACTATAGTTTCTGTCGTTTTTTAAAAGTGTTCAAAAAAATATTTAAACAATTGCAGAATGTAGTATGTGATACCACATGAATACACAGCAAAACCCAACCCTAGTGCTCGGATTTTGGCCGGCGACCAAGCTAGGGATTCCGGCGTCGCCGGATTTCCTATGGTGGAATGGGTTGAGTTTTGTGGTGTGTTCCAGTGACTTGGGTTTGGTGTTTCAGATGTTGTTTGTTTTTGCTAATTTTGCATGTGATGTAATCTTACACTATAAGCAATTCGGAGTGTTTCGTAATCGTAGTTTTAACATTGTTTCGGGTTATTCGCATGTTGTCTAGAAGAAATCAGAAAGTTCGATCGAATGTCAAAAACCCATTTTTCCAAGTTCATCGTATTCGGAAAAACATGCAAGTGATTATGTGGACTCTCTAGAAGAACGAAACCTTAACTCGATTATGTGGCTGTCAGAACCGCCACTAAACCCTAGGGTTTCTGGTAGTTCAGCGTTGTCACATATGAGGCGTTGGTTTGACCCTTCTACAGCTGGTTCATAGGTACTGTGGCATTTTCTGGGTATTATTGAACTGTGCTCAAGTGTCGAGCTGTCGGGAAATTGTGGAACTTTGATGAATCGATCGAAAAGTTTAACGTCGTCCGGATTTCATGTGATGGGATACAATATTTGAATCCACATGTAGTTATGAGATAACTAATTTGAATGTTATAAATCTAGCAATTTAGTCTCATTTAATCGGTTGCCACGGGATTTTTATGTGATCAAAAATCCGTCGCAATCACGTAGTGTACGCGGAAACTCGCCGGGTAAACTTAATAGATAGCCACGCCCCAAAGCCCCGACCAAGTGACTGTAGGAGAACCCTGTAGCCAAAAGCATCCATTCGGGTGCTCGCAGCAGCGGTGTTCCTCCTTAGTGCACTTCGTTGACGGCATCGGGGGGTGCGGCCGTCTACTAAAGTTTCCGACGAACATTCGATCAGGATGTCGGGAATCTTGTTGAATTGCCCGACTTGATATTGAAAAATGTTTTCGATATTGAGACTAAAATGAAGGGTTTATAATTGTTAGGCATGTGATGTCTAAGTAATTCATTTGGTTAGGCATGAAATCTAATATATGTGATATATTGGGTTTATGATGTCTAAGGTGATTGTGGATTCCAACTGTTGTAGTTTTTCACTTTCTTTTCTGCGACCGTAAGTGTAATATGTGGTGTATAGCCTGTTTCGGTGCTATATGTCAACGACAACTGGGGTACGCATATTTACTTACGTTGATGACATGTGATGTTATGTGTTGCTGGTATGAGATTTTTTCATTTTCATTCATGTAAAATTCATTGTATGTAATATTCTATTATTGGGGCACTTCCGGATTGAGGATGATATCACCATTGTATATTATTTACTTTGCCGCATTAGGATAGACCCAAGACGGGGAGCACAAGTAACCGGGTTCTAGGGTCCAGTGGGAGACCATCTCGAGGAGTCAAGACCGGGTCTCCTAACTCTAGAATTGGCAGGGTTGCTTGCCGCTCTCGTAGGGATCTAGGGGTGTGGGATTGGCTATTCATCGCGACCGTGGAATCCGTGTTTTATACTGGCTTGATATAAAACACGAAAATCCTAGTATATCCAATATTTCATATATGTTCTTCTGCTGCAATGTTCTGTGATGAGATCATATTACTGCCTGAGACGAATGCTTATATTATATATATATGATATATATTATATATTGTTGATTTCGTTTCATATTTGATGCTTGTGAAGCATAATAAATGGCACTTCATTAATGAGATTAATGAAATAAAAGAAACATAAAGATGTTGTAGAAACTTGTTTTAAAAACTGGTAGCTCTAGTTCTTACTTTGCATAGCGGTATTCCTTGTAGAATATCCAGCACCTTATTCGATAAGGAAAGAGCCAAGATCCCTTCACCGGGAGTGACCTCTTTAGCAAAACTAGCAGATGCCACACACTCGGTTTGTCTTTTGATTGCTTCTATAGCTTTTGCTTTGCATAGTGGTATTTGTGAAATATCCTGCACCTTATTCGATAAGGAAAGAGCCGACGATCCCTTCACCGGGAGTGACCTCTTCAGCAAAACTAGAAAAGGCCTCAAAAACATTCCATTTAAAATCACTCGATTCTACAACGATATCAAGTTCATTACGCAAAGGGTTTTCTTAAAAACCTGTCGTAGCCCTCCGTCATTTCAGATAAGTAATAGTTAGTATTCGTGCTGCATTTGTTGACCTTGTCAAGGCGTAGTGTGCGGTAGCTAATTAGTGCTTATCTGTACAAGTATATGATGCGATTAGATTAGGGTAGTCGTGTGACCTTGTTGACCTTGTCAAGGGTCATGCGGGTGGGTTTAATTCAATCGGGAAATGACGGGTTGAACTTGACTTGCGGTCTATGGTTTGTTGACCTTGTCAAGGTCATAGATCGCTCGAGGCAAAATATTATCGGGAATTTCAAGTGTTGAAATTTGCAATGTGATTGCATACCTCCTATGAGATAGTTGGATCCCAATACCCACTGCAAGTAATAATTACTCCTGGGAGAGTTTTACACATCACAATTAGCCAATTAAGTAGGTGTCTAGAAAGGTGTTAACGGGGTTATGCCTCTGTGAAAACGGGGTTTATTTTAATTAGGTCCGTGCGAAAGCATAGGGAACCTCCCTCAAAGTACCGACACTGGCCTGGCCGAAAGATTGGCGAACTTGTAAGGTGTAATTAATCCCGTCTAGTCTTTCCTTTTAGGGTTTGAAGGAATATTTGACTAAAACAGTGGGATCCATCCTGATTAGATAAATTAATAACCAATCTAATCCTGCAAGAGCATACGCAGAGTGTTTTCTTCTCTCTCTCTCCAGGTAGCGACCATGTCACGCCTTAATCAAAATAATAATATGGATGTATTGACCGAACCCGCTTGTTATACTGTGCTGGGGAACGTTGGACCCGCTCCAACTTATAATTGTTATAAGACCGAGCAGGAAATTGGGATTACCAGAATTCCCGTGCCACCCTAACGAAGAAAGTGTATGTTGATGCATCTTCTTTGGGTATGTTCATTATATTTCTCAGTATCCTCTACGTCCTGGGTATGAGATACCGGATCAGGATCCTAGATATGTAATATGTTACATGGGCTATAGATAGGTAGAGAACTGAGAATGGGTGATGAGTTTCAAGAGTTGGAAACAGTGCAAGTGTTGCAGCCAAGTTTGTTGGCAGTTATCACACTGTATTACCAAATACATTGATTCTGAACGAATGTTATTAAATACCGAACCTGATATACAACATCATATCAGTCTCTTTATTTAGTGAAGAAGGATATAAATTTGTATTGTTGGATAATGTTTTGAACATTTCCTATATCAAGAGTTGATCGGTTCAGGCACGTTATCTAAAAGCATATACGTTCTAAATCAAACCACGGTTCTTAATGTATAGAACGCACACAAGAGGAAGAGTTCAGAAATGAACGAATCCTTCTTGAGGCATTATAGACTAGGTCATATCAATGCGACCCGACTAGCTAAATTACATTTAGATGCATATTTAAATCGGTTTGAATTTACATCTTGTGAAACTTGTCAGTCATGTCACAAAGATAAGATGACCATAGCTCCTTTTATTGGAAATAGAGAAAGAGTTAGTGAACTTTTGGGATTGATACATGATGATGTATGAGGTCGCCTGTCTATAAATGCCAGGACTGGTTCTTTTTGCTTCATTACATTCTCTGATGGTCTCTCAAGATTCGCACATGTGTTCCTGTTGAAACACAAGTCTGAAGCTTTTGAGAAATTCAAAGAATATAAGTTGGAGGTATAGAACCAAAACGGGTATAAGTATTATGTCCTTTGATGAGATCAGGGAGGAGAATACTTGAGCATGGAGATCCTGAACTATTCTAAAGGAGAATGAGATTCTCTCTCAGCATTACTCCTCCGTATACACCACAGCACGCCGGTATGTCAGGGCAGAGCAATCACACCCTATGAGATATGGTGTGCTCTATGATGAGTACTACTGAGTTGCCTATTTCGTTTTGGGGGTTATGCACTTGAGAAGCTGCATACCTATTGAATAGGATTCCAACCAAATCAGGTGCCTACCACTCCATATGTGATATGGTATGGGAAGAGCCCATCTCTTAAGGAAGTTAAGATTTGGGGTTGTCCGGCCTATGTCAAAAGCATAATCCGGACAAGCTCGAGGCAAGGTCAGTTCTGTAAAAGTTTATTGGATATCCCAAGCATTCGCAAGGGAATATCTTCTACCCCACTGAGGAATAAAAGGTGTTTTGTTTCTCAGCATGCCACCTTTGGGAAAGCGAATTTCTTATGAAGAAATTAGTGGTCATGAGGTAAAACTGGAAGGAGTTCCAGCTATACAAACTGCAGCTGATGATTTGGTAGAACCGAAGGATTCAATACCTCCCGACGAACCTCAGCCTCTCCGCCGATCTGGTAGAGTTCCTCACCCACCTGAGAGATACTTCGGTTTTTCTCTATGACAGTGGGAGCGAGGATTGCATCATAAGATGATGACCTAACTAGTTTCGAGCAGGCCATCAGGAGTGGGGACTCCGTAAGAATGGCTGGATGCTATACGATCTGAGATGGAATTCATATACACCAACAAAGTATGGATTTTGGTTGCTTTATCTGAAGGGGTTAAATCCCCATCAGGAGCAAGTATATCTTGAGAAGATTACTTGGTATACATGGAAAAGTTGAGACTTTCAAAGCTAGACTTGTTGTAAAAGGTTCTCATCATCGATCAAATGTGTTTTGTGATGAAACATTTTCTAGTGTCTATACTTAAGTCCATCTGGATCCTACTTGCCATTGCTACATACCATGACTACGATATCTGGCGGTTGAGTGTCATGACTGCTATTCTAAATGGTGATTTAGAAGAAGGCGTCTGTAGGTACACAGCCAGAGGGTTTCGTAGACAGTGGGAGCAGCGGAAATGTGTGCAAGTTGCTTTATGGGATAAAACAGGCATCGCGGAGTTGGAACATCTGTTTTGATGTTGTAATCAAAGTGTTTGACTTCATCAAAATGGTAGATGAACCTTGTATATACAAAAAGGGTAGTAGGGAGTATGATGGTGCTCGTATTGTACATAGATGACATACTCTTGATAGGAAAGGAGTTTCCTATGCTACGCTCGGTCAATCTCCTCTTATCACAAGGATTCTCCATATAGGATCAAGGTGATACCTCCTAAATCCTGGGTTTTGGATCTATGAGATAGATCTAAGTGGATGTTAGGATTCTCACTAGGTGTAGTGAGATGGTATCAATAGATCCTGGGGAGAATCACTGGATAGCTTCCAGAGTGATAAGGTCGACCGAATATCAATTACAGGCATTGTCTTTACCCTTAGTGGAGGGACGGTATTTTGAAAGAGTTCCAAGCTAGATACCGTGACATACTAGACGATAAAGGCTGGATATATCACTACCAAGGATGTTACCAAAGAAGTAGTTTGGATGTATAATAGTTCATGAGATGAATTTCGTTCCTACCATTGTGTGACAATGGAATTGTGGCTTATGCCTAGGAACCCCAGTCCCATTTGTTATCCAGACATATTCTTAGGCAGTATCACCTGATCATGGAGATGGTTGATCTCCAGGGAGATCGAGGATAGGAGAGTAGACTCGGAGGACAACACAGCGGATCCACTCACAAAGGCCTATTCCCAGGAGAGACTTTTATGGGATGGTTGAGTATGAGATACTTCTACCACTGCTGATTGTTGGGTATGAGATACTACAACATATGGCCCTAGTGCAAGTGGGAGATTGTTAGTTATATGTATGCCCAAGAGGCTATTACTGTACATACGATGTATATTGTAGTGGATGCTTGGACATATATAGTGAGGACTTTCTTGCTCGACATGATGGTATGCTATCTGGTTGCTCTTTATCTTAACATGTACTCTGATTGTCTCTTGATTACATGTTAAAAAAGCCTTTAGGATGTGTACTTGACTACCAGGACTATGATGCATATCATACTAGTGAGGACAGTGTAGCCGCTAAGTACATCCTTCAAATGTTCCTATTCGAGGGTGTATCGAGACAGGGCAACGATATACCATAGTAGACTAGCGTATAGCTTCTCGACCCATACAGATGGGCGATGGATGATCCCATATCCATTAGTGTTTGACATCAGAGACAGTATACGGGTGATCAGTGGAGACTGGGTACACTGAACGAACTCGCCGAGAACTCCTAGATGGTATAATACCTATCGTCGGATAGCAGTTCTCTGGTGACACTGGTACAGGTTAGTCTGTAGACCCGAGATCGTCATAAAGTCTTGTGTGATTCCCACTGTGCTTTGATTTCCACCTTACCACAGACAAGAGATCGTGCAAAACGGTGGCTTTTGGGTACAGTCCCGAGTCACATGGAGGCAATGAGCGATAGGAGGGGTTTCGTCTCTCCCGGTATTGGGAGTTGATGTTGCGCTATGCTCGATTGGCCATAACATGAAATCCATGGCCAGGGTTGCTGAGATCTACTGGTAAGTGTTATCAGTAGTTTCTCGAACCGTTATGGATCTCACATCGGCATGACTTATTAGGCTATTGGGGTCTGACATTATACCACCCCCAGGCTGTGATATGCGACATATCAGACGAAGAGACTGGACTGTACGGTAGTGTTACTGATTGGATTCGCAGGAGTACGAACAGGCTTGCTTGTTGATATTCTGATCGCTCAATACCCGGGTGGCCGTTACGTTTAGCAGACCGCTTGCGGCTTGTGGATGTTTGATATGATCATCAACTACTGCCGGCGTATTGACGAGTCTTTAGAGTCCTACACAGAAGTTTCCTGGCTCAAGCGAAACGGAGTAGGAGCACATATGTGATATGTACGGGACCGAGATTAATACGATATGTGATACCGTATTCTATTCTCGCGATATGAGATATCGGTCGGTTATATATGATATAGCCGGGTTATCGAATCAAGTGTTGATTCGATAAGTTAATTCATATAGTATTAGTCGGTTATATATGATATAGCCGGATTATTAAATCAAGAGTTGATTTGATAATTTAATGTATAATTATATATTTGATATATTATATTACATTAACCAATATTAAGCTCACTAATGATTTCTTTTCTCACTTGATGTGCACATCGTACATATGTGATATGTATATTTGTGTATATGTATTGTGTCATGCTTGATGATACATGCAAGATGGGTGTATGAGACTTATACCATGCTAGGATTAAATTAAAGTTTTGATTATTTCTTAAGTTATTACAAAAGAGCAAAAGACTTGGTCAAAGTTTTCAAGCTTGGAGAAGCTTGTAGAACATTGTCAAGGTCAACTCTTTTGTCATTCCTTAGGATATTTTCCTTAACTCAACCTTTAACCATAGCCTTGGGTTTATTCTCTACATGAGTTAGGCATGATAGCTTTAACTCACCCATGGTTACAATAATTCATTTGGATGAATTATTCATAAGAGTTCTTCTTTCTTCTTCATCTTCTTCATAAAAAGCTTTCTAGCTTTAATGGAGATTTGAGAAAAAGTGTGAGAAAATGAAATCTAAAGTGAGCCCACTTTCTACTTCATCATCCTCTACTACTTGCCATTTAGTAGAGTGTGTTTGCTTCACTAATTATTTGATTAGTGAAGAAATAGCTTGGGTTAGTATCTCCTCGACGTAGATCATCTTCGGCCTCGAAGTCTTCGAAGCAAGCACGTTCGTTTCTTCAATGAAGCCTCTCTAGAGCCCGGAGTTCACGATCGCAGCGAAGGGGACTACTACACGGAGCTATTTGAAGTGAAGGACCTGTCTACAAAGGTTGTATTCCCTGCTAACTATTAGTTCCAAAGTGTTTTCATATGTTTTTCGTATTATTTCTAGTTAACGATCTAAGTTTAGGGTTAGCTAGAACGGCAAAATTTTAATTTGGCATGGACGATGCCTCCCGAAACCTTGCTGCCGTTGTAGACAACCCAACAGGTTGTCCTCGAGCTACCGTGGTGAGTCTCATCCGCACGACCCTATCGAGGGAGAGGGTGTCGGCCGTGCGTGGGAGCAGGCGAGCTGATTGACACCTCCTCGAGAGGGACAGGAGTGCGATGGGCCTCTGGGCGGGGTGCTATTTCATGAGACCTCGACGTAGAGCTGTGAGGCACCCAGCGGATCATTGAGTTGGTCGCCATGGGGAATCTGTGGCCGCCGGAAATAGCGAGGCGCTGCTCGGTCGTGCCAGCGTGGGCACTGTCTTCTTCCTCTCTGTGGAGGTCCCGGTCCCGATGTAGGGGAGCGGCGATTTGAGGGGTTCGTCCAGCCATTTGGATATAGACGAGGGCATCCACGATGGACGCGAGCCTGTCAATTCGTGCAGACAGGGCGTGAACGGTGTTCGGGGGAGGAGAGGATCCGTCTGCGCTTCCGTTGTGGGGAGGGCGGCGGCGAGTACTGGGATCGTCGCGGTGATCACTCGCTATGAATTCGAGGTCGGAAGATCAACTTTCGTTGAGTGGAATTTTCTCCTTCCCACAGACGGCGCCAATGGTAGAGCTCTGGATCTCCTTAAGATGTTTTCTTCCTTTGATCCGTCGCGAGCGTTGATGAATGGCTGGGATTGGGTTTGAGGGTTGCCTGCTGAAGCGTGTGGATCTTAGTGGGCTTGATTAGCAACGAAGCCGATCTACCTGCAAGGAAGTCCCGGGGTGGTTATACCACCGTGGACTCTCCGACGATCAAGTTAGTAGAGGTATTTGGGCAGAGTAGCGGGCTATTTAGACAGGAAATCCCTTACCTGAGTCGTCTGAGAGAGGGTTTATATAGTGGCAGCCATGAGCTGGCGAGCGCGAGATTTACGCTGGCCATTATGCCCATGGAGTCATGCCTGCGCGAATTGCGGGATCCTCCATTAACGACGAGATATTCCCGTTAGAAGGGGAATATGGTGGCGTGGAACATGGGATCGTAGGGCGGCGGATATCCCGCGTCTGGCGAGATTCGTGGAGCCATGGCGGGAACGCCCGCGGCCTGTGCTCTGGGTCGGTCAGTGAGACCGAGGAATCTGAGCTCGGCGGGAGGCTCGGGGGAGAGCGGAAGGCCGAGCAAGCTTGGTTCTGTGATAGCTCGGTGGTGAGCTAGGAGGGCTGAGGAAGCCCAGTGTGCAGGAGGGATCGGAGACGAGCCAATGGTTATTTGCAAGACGAGCATAGGAGTGATCCGGAAGGCCGTCGAAGGTCGAGACAGGCCTCGGGGCGAAGGCGCGGGGTGCACCTTCAATGTACCGTTCTTGCTCCTTTCCCGTAAGCCCCGGGACACGTCACCTGCCACGTGTTATGATCTGGAGAGTTCTCAGTATTGAGCATCATCAGTTACTAACACTCTTGATTCGGGCCCGTGATTCCTTACTCCTGGGGAGCTACTTTTGAGTTCGAGAATACTCTTGAGATTAGTTGATATTCATATTTGAACGGATGTTAGATTAGTTTACTCTTATATAGACTTTTTAGGATACATTGAGATTTACTTCATATTCACCACTACATACTTATTATATGTTTATGTTGATCAACACATGCTATAATGTATTTTCGTGCTCATGTATCTTCTAGCTACCATGTACACTACCATACCTGCTCACATGTTAATGATTTCCATTCATGCTATATCACATGTCGCTTTGCTCCTATTTACATACTTCACACCTCTTTTAGGAACTTACCAAGCATAAATTTGCTGGCGGGCATTCCACCCTATTTCTTTGTTTCCTTAGAATATTCGTCAGATAATCTATGGACTGAGGAGGTGGACCCGACTAAGAAGAATTATAACCAGTTCGCATCCTAAGCAGATTCTTAGTTTCAATTCAGCTTCATTTTTCAGTATGCCACTTGTTTAGGCACTTTTATGTGATTGTACTTTTGATTCAGATATCGTATCTATGTATTGAAAGTTGTGCAAGATGAATGTAAATAAATTAGTTGTAGAAAATATTCATTCTCTTAATTATTCTTGTACTATATTTATATTGTTTATTTACGCTTAACGTATTTGTTACGAGAACATTTTCGTAACAAATACGCCGCGGGCTTGTCGCTTGACTGTTGCCGTCCTCTGAAAAGCGGGACATGACAGAATCTGATGGACATTTCAAAAAAACAAAAAAAGAAGAAAACATATAAAATGCCCATCAACGAACTAATGCTCGGTAAGTCTCCCAAAAATGCAATAAAGCTAATGAAAATATGATATTAATATAAAACAAAATCAACTCAGTAAATAGTAAGGAAAAATAATGTAAGCTCATGTAAAAAGATATTGACATATATATATTTTTAAAATCATGTTTTATCTTGTATGAATCAAAACAAGAATAGTGCATGGAGGATCGTGAATATTCCGTTCGCCATGTCGGAACATCATATGGGAATTCTAGTGGTGGCCCCTATGAATTCAAGAGGTGGCCTCTGCCCTCATGACGAGACATTTAGTTCCGCATACAAT
Organism: Agapanthus africanus; assembly: GCA_030015575.1. Classification (NCBI taxonomy): domain Eukaryota; kingdom Viridiplantae; phylum Streptophyta; class Magnoliopsida; order Asparagales; family Amaryllidaceae; genus Agapanthus; species Agapanthus africanus. The sequence continues at coordinate 913,825,317 of CM057337.1, forward strand.
AGTATTTACCGCCTTCTCGATATATATGACTCTATTGTTTTTCCAACTCCCCCATTACCCCATTGTCAAAAACGATTTACTATATCAAGCATGGATTTTCAATAAACAAGAGTAAACGGTAACATAAATCAAGTATCAATCAGATATAAAGCAGTAATCACCTATCAAGTATCTCATGCGAAAAGTAAACCGACATAACTTGTAAAAATATCTCATAAAACATGAATAAATATTTAGGAAAACTATATAATGAAAACATGCAATAATTACATAATTTCAGTAGGAAAATATGACAAGAGCTTTCGAAAAATATAAATATACAGACAAAGAAAACTTACAGAAATGTGCAAATCGATATAACAATCAATTTGCCAAAGTCCTAACTTATAGATCGAGACCCCGATCGACATGAAATTTTTACAGCGCCTCAAGGAAGACCTTTTGTTGTGACGAAAAATTATAAGAAAGGAAGAGAGGAAAAGATTTATTTATAGGACTAGGGATTAGGGTTTTGAGATGAAGGGCTAAAATTAAAAAAGATTAGATCTAATAGTTTAAAGAGAGCTTTTCATAAAAATAGGTTTGTTTTTTAAAAAATATCTTTAATTAAGATGAAATCTAATTAAAATCTTAAAAATAATTAATAAATAATTCTATCTTTTCAAAAAAAAATTAATAAATCTCTTAATCTTTTCTTGTCTTTTAAAAATACCAAAACTGATTTTAGAAATCATTTTCTCTAACAAAATATATTTAAATTAAAGATAAACAAAATCTTTTCTTTTAAAATACTAATAATTTTTTTTATATTGAAAATCTTTTTCTAAAGATTCTCTTTTCAAAAATCCCCATTATATATCAAAATCAAATAAAATTTAAAATCATGATTCTATTTTTTTAAAAAATAAATTCCTTCTCTTCTCTTTTAATATACTAGCAAATCAATTTTATCTTTTCAAAAATTAAAAATTCTCTTTTATTATTTAAAAAACAAAAATAAAAATATTAAATCCAAACAAAATTTTATTATTTCAAAACGGGCATGGTCGTTGCAATGAAATCTAAATATCTAAATTGATCGGTCGGTGATACCTCTTACCCATCCAGTGTTATATCACTATTATCTCTTGACGCCCATCGCTCGGTGATATTTCTCGCTCTTTTTGTATATATACATACGAATTAATTAAATAATAAAAGTCATAGTGCTCTCTCCATTTAAATTCTCATAATTCTAAAAAAAGACCAATCTCAAAGTTGACCTCCCACTGTAACTTCATTCTTTTATTAGATCTACAGTTTACCTAGAACTTAGTAAAGTTTATATAGTAATACCTAGAAAGGAATTTCATATGATAAGGATACCATAAGATTTTAAATTTTTTTTTCCCTATGATGGTTAGATTGTATCTTATTGGGAAAAGAACTAACCTGATGCTACCTTACAAATGGCATAGAATAGAGCACCATGTGAATTTTCTTAGTTTAGTTTACGACAAGGTGCTCAAGCACTAATAAGATTGGCCTCCTAACCTTGTAGCATGCTTTATTAATGGAAAAAGTTCTTATGTACCCACCATTGAAAACTAGTTTATTTTAGATCCGTGCAATTTCAAAATTATATGGAAAAGAAAAAAGATGAACTTCCTTTATTACTTAGAATATTCAATACCGATACCATTAAAAACACTTATAACGCCCTCCGTTCATAAGTTGAATTATTGGATGCTTAATTCCTCTTTAAAGGAATTTTAATTTCAGACTTTGAATATCGTAAGATTACGTCCAGATACAAACTTGAATCTACAAAAAATTTCATCGTATCCGTCTTTTTTCTTCTGCATATATTTGGGGTCTAAATTTAAACCTAAACGTTCTAGGTTTTAACATTTGCCGTAAAAGATTGTTGTAATCCATAGAATGGACAATATCTTTAAATGGGTATCCATAAAGTTGATGATACTTTTAAATTAAAAAGAAATAAACACATTTATGGAAAACGAAATAAGTTAAAAAAAGTTTAATTGACTGGATCGCTTAAAAGAAATAACACGAGATTGGTAATATGGACATAAAATCTCTTCGTAAGGTCATTTTCCAGATTATTTTAAATCTAAGCAAAAAGTTCGTTAGTAAAGAAAAATAGTATGACTGTGCAGTGGGTCAGAACTAGTAGGGTTAAAAGTTAAGTAATGTGGGAAGGATGGGCATTAAAACAACTTTCCTGTTATTCATAGGCATAGGCATATACAGCCTTTGCTTTAGATTATGAATTGATATAAATTAAAAAAGCGAAAGATGTAAAGTAATAATAAAGTTGAGTGCGGGGTTCTCTTTTTCGGGTGAGAAGAGGACAAAAGGTCTATGGACATGAAAATCTGTGGGGGGTCTTGTACATTGGATCCTGCCATCTTTGAGCTCTCAACCCCACAAAATTAAAGGATCTCTCCCTCTCTCTCTTTATTTATTGAGGTTGCTTCAATCGATACACAAACTGTTGTGACCCTAGTAAGAAACTGACCTACTAAGCTTGGGGGTGGTTTATAGTGAGAGGCTAGGCTAGACCTTTATTCAATTCTATTAATTGTTGTTGAGAGATGATTAAACAAAACTATGCATTAATAATGGCATACACTCACCTTGATTAAAAGTTAAGTATTTTCTTTATTCTATTTTTATTTTTGGGGCACCGGTATGGGCTTTCCTATCCTACCGCACACAACATACACACACAAACCACACAACACACACAAGCACCCAGCATAAGCACACAACACACACATGCACCCATAGGACCCATAAATTTACCCCGAAAACGTTAATTTGTGGCAACTGCCCCTCTTGCGGTTTCTGGGGTTCGAACTCTGCACTCTTCTCAAAAGAGGAAGTGTCCGTACCAACCGAGTTATTGTTCATTAGTAAGTATTTTCTTTATGTTCTAATGAAAAAAGCGTTTCATTTTTGGAATTGGCCCGTAAGGCTCACCAAACCACACACCACATCCATGCATACAGCATGCACACAACACACGTAACCAGGGGATCCACAAAGTTGCCCTAAAAACGTTAATTTATGGCCAATTCCGCTCTTGGAGTTCGAACCCTGTAATCTTCTCAAGAAGGGAATTGCCATACCAATTGAACTACTGCCTCGAAAACGTTAATCTTTTTTTGACGTTATACAAGATAATTTTCTTCTATGACATCTAAGGTTTTGTTTTCTCCGTATACACAATGTTACAGACGATCGAGATAAACGCGGAAATAAAGATCAAACAAATCACAGAAAACAGAAAAGATCAACTCAAGGTGGCACAAAAATTTTACGTGGAAACCCAAACGGGTAAAAATACAGGTAGCGGCAGAGAACGTTTCACTATTTGTGAAGAATTACAGAATTTCTCAATTTTCTCTCTCAATTTTCTCTCTCTAACCCTAAATAATTGGCTTCATATTTACAGCCTACAATTAATCCTTAGAGTTAAATATAAGATTTAAATTTGAATCTAATCAAATATACAATTTAAATTAAATATCCAATTTAAATCTTATCCCGATTTAAACCTGATCTGAATAACTAATTTGGATTTATTTCTAATAAACAAATCCTAAAACAAATAGGATTAGAATTATAGAATTAATTCTAACAATCTCCACCTTGATTTTAGAATCCGTCAGCTATGAACCGTCCTGCCAGAAGTCTGTTGCTGTCGATCGCCCCTTAGAACCATCTCCATCTATCAACGCTGAGCAAGTCCAAACAATGTCTGAACTTACGAGTAAGTACCGGCTTAGTACACATATCTACTGGGTTGTCTTCTGTACCAACCTTCTGTATCTTGATCCTTTTCTCGGTCCGGATGAAGTGATATCTCACATCAATGTGTAGTCCTGTCATGATGCAGCTGATCCTTTGTTAAATATATAGAACTCAAGCTGTTACAAAAAAACACAGCTTGCTCTTAATGTAAGTCAAGATCACCGGCTAAATCTTTTTACCAGATGCCTTCCTTCGCTTCTTCTGTCAACGCCATATACTCTGCCTCTGTGGTAGATAAGACGACCAAAGGCTGTAATGTAGCCATCCAACTCACGACAGAACCGGCTAATATGAAAACGTAACCAGTCACTGATCTTCTTCCATCAAGTTCGACCGTATAATCCGAATCAGAATAACCTCCTACTTAATGACACGTATTAATTCCTCCATAAATGAGACCGACATTTGATGTCCCTCTGAGATATCGGAATATTCGCTTCATTACTTGCCAATGTTCCTTTCCAAGCTGAACCATGTACCCGCTAACAACGCTAACTGTGTGTGCAATATTTGGCCTAGTGCACACCATAGCGTACATCAAACTTCCCACAGCACTAGCATATGGGACTTGAGATATATGCTATGCTTCTTCTGATTAAGGTGAGAGAGCCGCCGAAAGACGAATATTAGCAGCCAATGGAGTACTCATAGGCTTCGCATCTTACATGTTGAACCTCTTCAATATCTTCTGAATGTATCTCTCATGTGATAAGAAAGTTTTCGCTGCTTGTGATCCCTGTATATTTCCATACCCAAAATCTTTCGAGCAGCTCCAAGATCCTTCATCCCGAACTCATCACTGAGAAGCACCTTCAATTTCTGAATCTCCGATTTGTCTCAAGTTACAATAAGCATGTCATCTACATATAGGAGTAACTAAACAAATGAGTCTCCTTCCAGTCTCCTATGATAAACGTAACAATCATACGGACTCCTATTGTAGCCATGCTCCACCATAAACTTGTCAAATCTCTTGCACCACTGTCTCGGAGACTACTTTAACCCGTACAACGATTTCCACAATCTGCAAACATGATCTTTCTTACCATGAATTGGGAATCTCTCTGACTGACTCATCAAGATATTCTCCTCTAACTCTCCATGAAGAAAATTCGTCTTCACGTTGAGAACTCCAGGTCCTGATGTGCTACTATAGCAAGCAATACACGAATAAAATTATGTCTCACAGCGGAGGGAAATATCTCGTTATAATCTACTCTCTCCTTCTGATTGTAACCCTTAGCAACTAAACGAGTCTTGAATCTTGTTCCTTGTTCACCTAAGATTCCAGACCTCTTCTTAAAGATCCGCTTGCATTCCTACAATTTTTATTCCCTCTGGCGGCTTGACAAACTTTCATGTCTGATTCTTGTGAAGAGATTCTATCTCTTTTCCCATTACAGCAATTCACTGAATAGACTCGGCATACTACATGCAATCACCATTAGAGACCGTATGGAACGGTCTCTAAAAAATCATAAACGGTCGCTAATGTTTATTAGCAACCGTTCATATTTTAAACGGTCGCTACAACACGGTCGCAGATTGGAAAGTCGCTGATACATATATGAGCGGCCGTTCATAAACGGTCTCTAATAGGAACGGTCGCTAATATATGTATCAGAAACCATTCGCTCCGGTCACTAATAAGGAGATACGTGGACATCCCAATGAATTTAACTATTTCCTAATATCAGCGAACAATAACTGATAAGGTATTAGTGTCCGTTACTGTAGCTCATGCGGTCGCTAATACCTATTTTTCCTGAAAAAGAAATTGCAGAAAAATGCTATATTCAATACAATAATACATAAAATCACAATATATTACGCCGCAATAGCGTTTCACATACAAATCAATATATATACACAATCCACAACATATCCAACAAGATCAACAACTAATATGAACACATACGCATACAAACCAACATATAAACATTATCCACGATATATCCACCAATATCAACAACTCAATCAAACACATATAAACTAAATTCTTAATAAACAAGTATGCATAAACTTAATTGTTTTGAATAAGAACAACATAGTACATACGCTATATATATATATCCAACAATACGAAAAAATCTCTAAATTACGCGCAATCACGGCTCACTCAACCCTGTAAATTGAAACAAATAAATAAATATATGAACTCAAATCATAATTTTCGAAACAACGTTAGCTATGCTAACACTAACACACACACACACACACACACACACACACACACACACACACACACATATATATATATATATACGTACATCACTAGCTCCCGCCACTTCCATTGCCAAAACATAATTCTTTCGCCGTTAATTTATAAGAACCCTACGAATATACTATATGAATTTTAAATATCAAAACCCAATACAGTTTAATTGTATGCTCAAATTTCTGTAAATAATAACTATACATACCTCACTAAAACCCACCGCTACCATCGCCACTAGAACCTTACCTTGAATAGTATCGATTCACATCGTTGAATTCCTCCTGCGAAAAAAAGTTACCTAATAACCCTCCCTGTGGGGTTGGCTGATCAGAGTTATACGGTTCATGTGGCAAGTGGTGAGGGTAATAAGGATCTTGTGGCGGAGGCGAAGGCCGATGGTAATATCCTTCTTGTGATTGCAAAGGCGGAGGATAAGGGCAGTACGATGTTTCTTGTGATGGGGGAGGGTAATACGGTCGCTGAGTCGGAGGAGGGTAATATGCCGGCAGCGGCGGCAATGGATCCTGTGCTAACTACGATTGCGGAGGCGAAACGTATTGTTGCAAGAATTGTTCCCACCGCGCTTCCATTTGAGCTTTCCAAACCGCATCGTCTTCCGCCCTCTTCTTATTTGCTCCATCCTCCTCCTGAGCTCTTATCTAGCTCGTTGATCCGTTATGCCTCAGCCGATTATTGGTTGGAGCGAACGGTCGACAAACTTGAAGTAGTTCTTCTGGAACGGGACCGCAAAAGACTTATGGGACCACCGTATAGGGGAATACGACTGTGTCCCCTCGACTAAGGGAAAAGCTGCTCTATAATAGATACCTCAGCCTCCCTAGGAAGAGGATCATCATTCGGATATTCGGGATTTGATTCCCGATAGCTCCTCTCCGCCTCCTCGAACTCCTCCTTCGATAAATAAAACAATAATTAATTTTCTTTACGAAGTCAACAAGTGTAATTAATTTATTTAAAAGAATTGAAAAATACAAGCTTACCACATGTTGAGTGGTTATATCCATCCTTTCTTTTGACTAGCCCTCTCTCATGTGCAATGCCTCCTAAGTCTCAAAGAGGCTCGGCTTTTTCCAGCCTTCTCATATAATGGATACTTGATTTATTTATACGTGAAGATATGTAGCCATGAAATTGAAAAATCGAACATTTATGTAATTAAAAATAAGCTAACCAAAATAGCCATATATTGATCAGCAAGAACAGATCCACTATAACAGTCATCTGTGGCTTTCCCTCGGTTCTGCTTATTCCTTTCTGATAATTCTTACTTATTAAGAAGATAATATTTCTAAATGTAATTTAATTTAAATTCGGTGTTCAAGTCATTTAAGTATATTTCTAATTATCTTTGCTTCGGGTGTATCCAAATGTAATAGAAGAAACGCAAACTAATTTTTAAGGATGATGGAGGGAAGAGCAGCAAAACGTTTCCAATTATCCGTAAATTTCTCCGACTGTTTGAATTTTTTATTCAATTTTTGACGCCATCTCTTGAATATCTGTGACATCTCATACCGGACATGCGTCTAATGTCCGCATGTATCTTCTTCTAAGTAGAAATGTTTTTGTAATACAGATTAATAATATATTATTTAATAAATTTATAATATATAACAGGTGCATATAATTTTGAAAATAGTTGAGTTATGTATTACCAAGAGTGAGCGCAAAATCCATACGTATACTTCCCAGGGGTTATCGGCAAACGTGAAGCCCACATTTCAGAAGTCGGTGTTGCGGACGAGAATACTGATATAACCGTGGAAATGTGTAGCCCACATACCCGGACTTACGAGCTTCCCACCTACCCATTGTATAATTGCCCTTTTTTCTACGCATATCATATTTCGTAATTTCGTTTAAAACACCTCTTCCGTGGTGTTCAAATCGGGCCAGATTATCCCCCGTAGCCCATGCATCATCAATACTCATGTCTGCTTTCTCTATCATCATATTGATTTGAGGTCGAGCAGTAGCCCACCGCGCCAGTGCGTTCGCATTGTCCCTATCTCAATACGGTTTTTCATTTTGTAAATCACGACGAAAAGGCAATGCATGAATCCACTCATCAGTGACGGGATCCAAAAACGCCCTAGGTTCTCTATTCAAGTCTGTGCACTGCTTGTCTAGGTGTGCATACGGATCATGCTGCACTGATGGACCTGTATCCTCTTGATCAGATGTACCTATACATTTTAATTTATTATAATCAATGCAACAGTTATTTGAATAAAATAATGCGGTCGACGATTATTTAAACTCGTAATATATATCTCCACTTTCAGGATCAGGCTGTGTCGAAGAGAAAGTATCCCGATCTCTTTTCTTTGAAGAAAATACTTTGGCAAGTTTTCCGAATATGCCTTTTCGTCCCATCTGTTTCATGCAAGAGTAATGACGATACAAAATATATAATATGCAAAAATTATTAGACTAACAAATCAATACATTACAAGTGATTAGAACTGCAGAGTTTTTCATATATCACTTAAATACAAGTGATTAGAAGTTTTTACAACTGCAAAGTTTATAACATATATCAATTGATTACATGTGTTTACAACTGAAAAGTTTATATAACACACACACACACACATATAAATTATTACAACCGCAAAGTTTTTCATATGTCAACCGGATCTGCTTCATCAAGCTCAATCTCGTCGGTAGAACTATCAAACAAGGATTTAGGATGTGCTAGCAATGCAATTCAAGTTTCTTCACGATTAGCATCTTTGATATAGAAACACTGCTCATCTTGTGAAACTAACATGAACTTACTATCTCGATAAATTTATTTATTAAGATTGACAAGCTAAAAACCATACTCGTCTATCTTGATACAAGCGCACCAACGAATTTTTAATATAAAAAATCTTTCTTGCTCATTACTCCCGTAAAATAGCTCTATTATGTCTTCCAGCTGACCGTAATATTTTTTCCCTCCTTGTGGTCTTTGATCACGGGAACTTAAGAAGCACATTTGTTCAAACGGACAATAAATCCCATTGTTTTGGGTAGTCAATTTTTCGATTGTAAGAAATTTTATATTATTAACGCGATATGAACGGTATCGATTCACTTTTGCACTAGGACTTTTAGATAGTCGCACGATTACATCCGGGAATTGCATCCCTTTTGCTATATCATCTTCAATCTACAATGCATTTACACGTAAAATGTATAAGCTATATATGATATATGCATATGAAACGTGAAATATACAAGACATACATACGTGTCTACGGAACCACCGTGGAAAGTGTTTTTTATGTTCTTGATTAATTTTCCAATCAGCACCCTTTCTGGAAACCGCATTCGTTAGTTCTTCAATATGTCGGCTAAGAGATAACAGTATTAATTATTTAGGCATATTTAGATATAGACACTCAAAATATTGACGCGATTAAAAGTTTTAATTTATATACTTTCTGTGATCGACAGTAATTTCAAGGTTATTAAGGATATACGAATACGCTTGATCGAGCCACTCCCTCCAGTAGGATCGATCCTCCCCTTGTGGATGGGATAACTGGTCATCGTTAATTCGAGAAGGATGGTTTAAATTTCAACTCCACGCAAGTAACGAGAAATGAAGTTGAGGCATTCGTTGGCGCAATAACTCTCAGCTATTGACCCTTCCAGTCGAACTCAATTGCGCACTTGCCGTTTCAAAAATCCCAAATATCTAAAACGTTAATGAATACTTTAGACAAATGTGAATATTATAATTAATTAAATAACATAATTGATTGAAAAAATATATTACTTTTCTACTGGATATATCCACCTACATGAGACAGGTCCAACAATCATTGTCTCTGTAGTTAGATGCACAGAAAAATGAACCATGACGGTGAAAAAGATGGTGGAAATATCATCTCTAACTTACAGAGGGTTTCAACAATACTCTTTTTCAACTCCTCAAATTTGGCCATATCTATCACTTTAGAACAAAGTTTATTGAAAAAATCACAATACTCTATCAAAACCTTAGTGGCATTGGATGGCAAATTATATCGAAGAGCCACTGAAAGCAATTGACGCAGAAGGATATAACAATCACGTGTTTTAAGATTCAAGAGCTTTGCTGGATCGACCTGCACATTCTTTGCTATGTTAGAGGAGTAGCCATCTATGGTTTTGACGCTCCTTAGCACCTCACAAAATCTTTTCATAGCCAATTTCGACATTGCGTGGCTCAAAACTGGTAATTCATAGACACCATCATCACGAAGTACCGGATGCAATTCATTTCGGATTTCAAGCACTCGCGAGTACTCAACTTATCCTTGGACTTAGAATCGTCCTATAATAATGTGCCAGCAATATTATCAAAAATATTCTTCTCTACATGCATGACATCAATATTGTATCGAATCAACAGATATTTTCAGTAAGGAAGATTTTATAATATACTTTTCTTCTTCCACACACTCAACAATTCGTTATTTTTGGATCGCTTCCATTTTTTCGTTTACTGAAGAAACCATCTGAGTTAAAACAATTAGAATTTTGCTAGAATTGACATGATGAAATGTGCTAAAAAAGTTCTATCCCTAACAATTGTTTTGGTGCTTCACTCTTTTCCAATATTCCATCAAACTTATTTTCCATCATTCTGTACAGATGATTCACCGATAGCTACCTACGATAAAATCAGTAGCAAAACTTACCACGTGTCTTAAGCAGTAGGGCACTGTAATCAAGACCACATGATGGACATGCATGCTTCGCGTAGGTAGACCATCCAGATAACATGCCATATGCTGGAAAATCGTTGATTGTCCAAATAACAGCCGCTCGCATTCTAAATTTCTGCTCGGCGTACATATCATATGTCTCTACTCCATGTTCCCGGAGTTTTTTCAGCTCTTCAATTAAAGATTCCATATAGACGTCGATGTTCTATCCACGTGAATATTTTCCAGGAATTAATAAGGAAAGAATCATATATGGTTACTTCATACACATTCAGAGAGGCTAATTGTAAGGCATAAGTAATACCGGCCGCGTGGACCAACTAGAGCTCATGAGTCTGTAAGGCATGAAACCGTCGGTTGCCAAAGCTAGACGTCCATTCTTCGGCTCATCCCCAAAATGATCAAGACTGTCTAATTGCTTCTATGTTTCTGCATCAGCCGGATGCCTCAGCTTCCCATCTTTGATTCGATGATCGGAATGTCATTGCATGCTCTTTGCCATGTCCTTTGAAATATATAAATTTTGTAAGCTCTTAGCCAGGGGAAATAATGAAGGACTTTGGCTGGAGTTTTCTCACTCTTTTTGCTGATTTCGGACGTTTTTGCGTTTGAATTTCGCTTAATATTTTTCCACTTATACAAGTTGCAAGTGAGACCCTCATCGAGAGACACGTAATCCTTGCGATACAGCATACAGTCATTAAGACATGCATCGATCTTCTCATACGGGAAACCAAGTGTCTTAACGATCTTTTTTTCCTGATAATGATTCTCTGAAATGCTTTCTTTTTCTTCAGGAATTACCTTACGTAGGAGATCAAGAAGCACGTCAAAGTGCTCGTCAGCCATCCTGCTGATCATCTTTAGATGGAGAAGCCTTATTATAAATAACAGACTACTAAATTCCGTACAGTTTTCGTACAGATATTGTTTGTTTTTCTCCAGAAGTTTCTTAAATTTCTATAATTCACTGGTACCTTCAGACGGTTCAACATCATTCATTTTCTTTCCAGCAAATAAATCTTTCAATATCTTATGTGTGTCATCTATCCTGTCACCCGTCAGCAATTCAGCTTGCAAAGCTGCGGTATCATTATCCATTCTCGTTTCCTTGACATGTATTATCTCGCCATGGTAATTCCAATGTATATAGTTCGGTTCAAAACCCTCAACCAACACATGCTCTTCAATCACTTCACGTCGAAAACGGGTTCTATTATTACATTTCTTATAAGGACAGAACAAGAGTCCGTCTCGGCTACGTTTTGGGTTCTTATCTGCGTAATCTAAAAAGGATTTAAGCTCATCTTTAAATCTGGTGTCTCTCAAATTATACCTATCTTTTTTCCCGATGTGCATAAACGATTTATCCGGAAGAATTCTCATCTGTTATCACATAGATAATAATATGAGTTTAAAATATCTTATGAGTTTATTACAAGCTCATCATTAAATAAATTTTCAAGTCTTAAATAAAATTTCATTATGTGGATGCATCAAACCATCTAAAGTCAATTAAGAATGGCATAAGTACTCGGGACAAAAGGCCGAAACGAATAATTAGTTTCGTGGCTATCAAGGATAAAGGTCCTAATTGCTATTATGAATACAACACTCGTATCTTACATCCTCCTGTTTTCTATCCATTTCGAGAAAATTTCGGAAGCACTTTCCTCCTGTTCTCCGTGTTCGTACATAAATCTGTACATAAGGAACAAGTGGAAAGTACCGTCGAAACTACTCGAAATGAGCGAAAATACATGAGAATGTGAGATGTAAGTTTTGTTGCATTCGTAATATGTCAAAACTGGACAAATCCGACAATTACTCTATGTCAAATTCCCTTGTCGAAAAAATTGTACATGGCGCTCAACTCTCACAAACATATAATGTGATCCTATCAATTCGACGGGAAAAAAATTTGACATACACCAATTATCAGACGAGAAACTATAGGTCGATCCTAAGAAAGTTTAAAACCATTCAAACTTAAACTTACTAATTAAATAAAAATATAAAATCCTAATTAAGTTTCTAATCAAAATTTTAGGGTATCACTTAATTTTTTTATTTAATCATTTTTTAATCAGGCTCTCGGTTCACTATTATTTGCTCTTAATTATGATTTCTTAATTAGTGTAATTAATGCTATAGGTTAATTAATGTTAATTTTTCTTAATCAGTTTGATTTTATTTTTGATTTATGAATCTACTATAATTTAATTGGTATTAAAGAATTTGATTTTTATTTTAATTTGGTTTATAAATTATGCTACAATTAAAAATCTAAGCAATAAATCATAAACAATAAGATATCGAATTATTAAATTTACAAAATAAAGGATATCGAATCATTAAATTTATAAAATACAAGTTAAAAATTAGGATGAATATATTTTTGAAATATTTCATATCCGAGCGCGCACGCGCACATACACTCACACACTCACACATACGCGTGCGCACTCAAACACTCGTACATACACTCGCTCACATACGTACGTGCGGACACACTTACACATACTCACAAACACACATGCGCGCACGCACTCGCTCACACACTCTCAATTAATTATAACATATTTTACCCTAAATTCATCTAACATGATTCTATAATCTATTTTACCCTAAATAAATCTAACAAGTAAATTCTTCGATTACCAATAATCCTTGTATCTTCAATTTTAACCCTCAATTATCAAATTTATATTTTAATTTTTCATCTATTTTCAATTCTAAAATCCATCTAAAACAATTTTCAATTCTAAAACCCATCTAAACCACTCTTCAATTTCACCATTTATAATTAACCCTCAACCACTCTTCAATAACCCTAAAGACTTTTCTCGACGTCTTGCCCCATCCACTCTCAATCACTAATTAATAAAAAACCAATCTTCAATTTTCAAACCAATTTAAAATGAGGAATTAAATGTGGAAGTGTAATGAAAATCAAATATTTTTCTAATCCAACATCACAACTACACGAATAAATTCAAAAAAATAAAATTTGGAAGAACGCTAACCTTTGGATAAGAATTATGAAATTTTTGGAGAGAAATCCGAGCACCAGCAACGGCGGCAACAACTTAAAAAAATATTGGATCAGAAATTCAAAATTTTAGCATGAATCTGGATAAGAATTGGGGAAAAGTCACCTTTGGGATTTTTTCGCGCGGCTAATTGAAGAATTGGGGAAGAATGGGAGAGGAGAAGCTTTGTCGCGGGCTAAAATTGCAGGGAACATTAGAGACCGTTGCATACGGTCGCTAATGAAAAAAATGACGGTCTCTAATACATTAGCGACCGGATATTAGCGTCCGTATGTTTTAAACGGATGCTGATACTTTATAGGCGACCGTTTAAAAGTAAATGGTCGCTAATGAACCGTCCAAATATGTACAATTTCTACTAGTAGCACCAGAAATAGCCTTTCTACAACTAGAGGGCTCAGGAGACTCCACCTCTTCCACTGCATTAAGCGCATACGCTACCAAATTCTCGTAACCATACATCTGAGGGAGATAGATCTGCCTCCGCGGACGATCGGTGGCAATACTGTATGGTTGTTGTTGAGCTTGTTGCTGTGAACCTAGCTCGGGCATATTCTCCTGATTAGAATGAAATGGAGTGATTTCAAACTCTACATGTTTACTGGCATCATTCTCTTTATCTGCAGAAACATCAAGCTTCTTTCTCGGACGAATCATATAATTTTCTTCAAAAGTCGAATCTCCACTGTGTATAACTTTCGAATCAGAAGTCTGAATTCTATAACCCTTGACCTCAATACCATACCCGAGAAAAATGTTGGCTATAATGCCCTCAAGGCAATTATCATAGTCGCGGGCTTGTGATTATGATGATTGAGTGAGGAGCTATACCGATAAAGCAGTCTTACTCAAGATGATAGTATGCTATCTGATTTGTCTTTATCATCATGTACGTGTTGATAGAACCCATAGGATTCTTGCTTGACTGCCAGCATTAGGATGGCGATCATATATGTGGGAGCTGGGGTCTATAAGCACATCCTTAAATGTCCCTAGTCGTAGGAGTATCGAGACCGGGCATCGATACTCCAGTGTAGACTAGTGTATACTGATCGAGACCCCGACGAGGGGCGGTGGACAGGTCTCACAAGCTATTGGTGTTAGTTTGTTCACCTAAGGTTATGAGTACACTGGACGGACTCGCCGGGAACCTGCTAGTTGGTATTATACCTATTGTCAGATAGCAGTTTCCAGGTGACATATGTACAGGTTAGTCTGTCGACCTGAGATCGTCATTTGTCTCGTGTGAGTTCCTACTGTGCTTTGATTACTATCCTACCACGGTTCAAAGGAGTCGTGCAAACAGGTTTTAGTTGGGTACAGTCCCAAGCCACATGGAGACAGTGATCGGATCGTCGGAAATTCGCCTCTCCCGGTATTGGGGGTTGATGTCGCGTTGTGTATGGATGGCCATCACCATAAATCCGTGGCCATGGTGGACGAGAATTATCGATCCAGGATCGATAATTTCTCAGGTGGTGATGGGGTTTCATACCGACACTAAATATCGCGTTGTCAGGGGTCTGACTTTATCTACCCTCTTAGACTCGATATGCGATACTCTTAGACGAACAGACCGAACTGTACGGATATTGTCACTGTCAGGCTCAGTAGGGGTTCTGCATGAGTTTGCTCGTCGGCCTCCCTTTCGCTCAATACCTGGGTAGCCGTTACGTACATCTAGTGCCGCTGACGTGCTTGTGGTTAAACCCACTGCCAGCGTATTGACGAGTCTTTAGAGTCCCACACAGAGGGTTTTTCACAGTTCAGGCGATATGGTGTACATAACGTATGTTGGGTGTCCGATTAAATATGTGCACTTGCTGCGCAGACTTTAATCGGACGGCTGATAATACTAGCGGCTTAGGATTAAGCCGGATTATTAAATCGGGTTTTGATTTAATAATTTATATATGTATTTGTGTACACCTATTCTAGTATTATTGTTCACTATTCGTTTTCTCTCATGGCTATTCGTATTTTTGGTATGAATACGCGTATATGTATTTCGATGCATGTACTGGGAAGTATTCCGTATTTTGTACGGAATAGCTTCTAGAAGATGCCACCTCATTTATATGATTTTCCATTTATGGAAATTCATTTGTTTTATTAATGAGGTGGAAAAGTGACATGACTTTGGGCATGGGTCAAAGCATGGTCTTTAAGTATGGTTTGCTTTGTTTAATTGTAAAAAGAAAATGACATTTTTTGTGTGGAGGAGAGAAGGGAGGCCGGCCACTTCATCATGGGTGGGGATTCATTTTTCATTTTGTATGATTACACATTACATGTTAGCTCACTCTCTCATTCACACAAAAAATACATAGCCAATTCTTTGCTCATGCCAAAAGCTTCATCACCTCTTTCATCTTTTTCTTGAGTTGCTCCATGGAGCACATGGATGAGAGAAAAATTATAGTGACATTTTCATACACCCCCACTCTCCATCGCTAGTGACTTTGGAGCGTCGGTTTCCTCGTTCGTCGAGGCTGGAGCTTGCGCCGTTTCCCTCGGGTGGATCATCGGAGATGTAGGAAGACCGACAACCAAACATCATCAAAGAATCACTAGGAGCTTGGAATGAAGACCGAAGGACACGGATCAACTCGGTATAATGATTCTAACTCTTAGTTTAGATTGCTAGTTTAGGGTTTAAGGTCGATCCGTAAATCGGGTAACGGTAGCGCCAGTTTAGAAATTTTTGTTCCGCATTTTGGCCGCGTTTTGATGGCCGGGGCGCTGCCGGAACCCTTCATGGCATCAGAGCCACCCTTTAAACCCTACTAGAAAGTTTACACAAGCATAAAATCTTGATCGACAAATTTTTCCGAATCGTTTTTCCAAATTGATGTGTTTGTTGTCGATTTTTAAAAGTGGTCAAAAAATATTTTCTGGCATCTTAAAAATACATGCAGGCAAAACTAAAGCTACAGAAAACATTTGGTGAACTAACTCAAAAATTCCACAGCGGAATCGTTGCGAAATGTCATATTTGGCGGCGCTTCCGCGGCCCTTTTTGGGCTACAGTGAACAAAAGTTTTTCTGGAGCTCTAGTCAATGGAAAAATGATTTTTGAGATATATAGTTTTGGCCCAAAGTCTTTTGAGTACTGGTTTAGCACTAGGGGCCATTTTGGGAAAGTTTAGTCGATCGAAATTTTAATTGTGTGTTTACAGTACATTACATTTCTATCTGCGACCGTGAATGTCATTCGAGCGGTAAAACTCGTCTGATTGCTATATGTTCTTTTAGACGTGTTTTGCGAACGTGACATTCACGTTGATGTTCTGTGTTGTGCTGTAATGTTGGTTGGATCGTCGCGGTGGATAGCTATGGTGCAATGTTAGTACAGTTTAATTTCATTTGTACATTTGATATTGCGGGGCGAGCGTCCGACATGTGGACTGCCGTCGCTGCCAGTTTTTATATTATTCTTTTGGGGCACGACTGAGTTGAGGTCGATGCCACCCTTGTATATTATTTTCTTTTCTGTACTAGGATTACCTCGCGGTGGAGTGCACGAATAGCCGGGTTCTAGAGGGCAACTGGTCCGCATCTCATGGCGTTGGGACGGAGGGGACCTTACTCTAGAATTGGCGGGCTATTCACCGTACTCGTAGGGGGTATAGGTGACCCAGGAGGGGTGCTCAAGTTACCGGATTCCGAGAAGTGTCGGGTGGCCCATTCACGTTGTTGAAGGGAGCTGCCTCATTTCTGGTTTTGGCGGGTAACTTGCCGCGCTCGTAGGGGTCTAGGTTTCATTGCACGTGCTATCCACACGACAGGGAACGTCGGGTCTCACTTGCGGCTCAAGTGAAACCCGGGGCTACAGATTATCCACCATTCTGTGTTGCTTCTGTAATGTTTCTGTGATGTTGCTTTATATCATGCCTGGGACGATTGTTATATATATTTATATATATATTAGTAGATGATGTATATGTTTTGCATCCGCGCTAACCCAGTCCCTGCTCTGTCGTTAGTTAAGTAACCTAATGGGTGATGACGGGACCCAGTGGCGAATGCGGATGGCATATACGTACATTTTATTTTCGTTCTTTTCTGGTGTGATTAATTGATGGGACTGCATTTGTCACGTCCCGCTTCCCAAAATACGGAATACGAGGGGTTGACAAGGCCAGCCATGCTCCTACGGTCGAGAAAATATCTTTCCGTAGTCACACTTCGGCTTCTAGTTTTACGTGGTAATCAGTAATCAATGCATATGTAATGAGAAATGCAGTAACTAAATCAAAACAAATACAAAAGAACTAACCAGATGGAGATCAAGAGAGTATAGCTCTGGGTAGCTGATCAAGATGTCCGCGATATACGTCTGGTCCTGGTCCAAGCTAGATCCACTTCTCACTCTGAGCATGCATACTCAGGTCGTCAGAGCGACACGATAGCAATATATATATGGATACAAATGGTAACTCGTACAATAATAATGAATATGTAACAGTAAATCAAGGGAGTAAATACGTGAACCTGAAGTAGCCAAATGCGGGTGTCTAATGGAGCAGGTGAACAGCAAAGCAGTAAATAGTATGTCAGGTGTGTTGAATCAGTAAGCAATGCATGACAATGTCACTATCCCTATCAGTCTCTAAGTCTCACTGTACAGGTCACTAAGCCTATCGTCAGTCCAAGTGTGAGAGTCAACCACTCGTGAGTATCCCCCACCCAAGGGTAGGACCTAAGGACAAGAGAACACGGGCCCGAGTCGCTCGCTAATAATCAGTGATATCCCCACATGTCTCCATATATCTCTATATGTGCCGGCATGGGACTCCCGAGATTCTGTTGAACTCACACTCAAACTACCCCACACCCCGTGGTCTACATCAAACGCCAACCATAAACTCAAATACCGGTCGGTCCATGACAAGTCTGCACGAGAACTGGAGACAGGATCTCCATCAAGCATGTCCCGACTGATACCCAAGATAAATGGACAGTGTTTGGTGCCTTACCTGTGACACCCATACAAGTGCTTCCATAATTGTCCCATACCAATTATAGTCCCACTTATACACGTCCCACAGACGTCGACAATACAATAAATCAATAGGGTCCACTGATTGTGTACAAGTACGTGTCACTTTCACTTATCCACCCATGATTAATCACTAACGTACTTGCCACAATCAAACACTAAAACCTAACACTGGGTAATGTATATGATCTCTAGGTTACCAATGCAATGACGTATATATAATGTGATGAGAAAACAGTATTTAAGGCATGATTAAGATGTCATCAATCGATGTCCTACCACTTTCATAATTTATCATAAATCATACATGCACAATTTAGCGAAACAATGAAAAAGGGGTAAACAGTATGTTTAATTATATAACCATTAAAATTAGTTTCACGTTAATCGGGTTTCAGGATCACTAGATATTGCCATTTCATTTTAAGCGTTCACTGCTGGAAATCCGGTTTCAGAATCGGAAGTCCGTTTCGAAACGCATTTTAATACCAGTTGGGATCGTAATTAGGCAACGCTATAGTTGAACTATAATTAGGATTATTAGTCAGGTTTTCACCTCAATTGGTGGATCGGTAATACGTTATGGAGACAGGGAGTTATGGACAGATTATGTTCGGCGTGTAAAATCTGCCTCTGCAGAATTCAGCACGACGCAACAACATTGTAAAATGGATTAAAAATATCAAACGGTTGAGGAAACCAGTGAGACCAGTTGAGTAAGAAAGCTAATTCAATTTCCTACGTAACGATAGAGGGTTCCGCGCATTCTCATATTTGAACAGTAACATACCGGGGTTTAGAAACAGGGGTTAATCGGGATTTCTATTCTGGACTGCAGTCCAGAATCGAACTCCTCCGCAATTTTCTCTGTCATAGTCTATCAAAATTCAGTGATCAACAATATGGTGCAGTGGGTTAAACAGTTAGTTTCGATACGAGCAATCACACGCATCATTTTAATTTGTACACAATTAATTATGATTTAAACAAGTTTCAGACGAGGGAAACATTCAGTTTTAACGGGTGTAATTGGGGGTGATCGTTCAAGCCAGTAACGATTATATTTTCCAGTCAAATTTTACCACAACGTTCATTGCCACACGGGCCAGCATATATATTCAAGTTCCGTCAGTTTAATGGAAGGTTTTCGTTCGGGTTTTGCATCAATCACTTATGTCATATGGGTTTTCATGAATTAAAAACAAGGAATAAATACGATTTTGATTTGTAACAGGATAATCTAGCATGTAGCAAGTAGGGTACTTGCCTGGAGACGCTTTGGAAATGCACGGCAGCGGAAATGGCACAAACGCGCAACGAATGGTACGGTTAGGGTTCGCGGCCTCGGCTCGAGCCTGGAGCTCTTGGACTCGATGGCTCGGTAGGTGCGACGGACGTGCGCTGGCGTTGCGACGGATGGCGTGTTGCTGACGATGACGGCTTTAGGGGATCGGGGCCACAGTTTGATGACGACGCCGGTGATTAGAGGAACGGGAACTGTGTCGGATGTAAGTGTTCGACGAAATGACGAGCCTCAATTTGGCTACGATGATGGCGTGTTACGATGGGCAGTGCGATGAGGCAGTGAGGGTAGTCGTCAACGGTGTTGGCGGTGCCGCGATGGTCGATAGAGTTGCAGGTGGTGAAGCGGCACTCAGGCGGTTGATGATGAGGCTCGATGATGACGTGGGCGGCAATCGCTATTGGCTTGGGGAAGAAGCTCACTTGGAGAAGGAGCTCGGGCTGGGCATGCAATGCTGTAAGGAGGTCGACGGCAACGTTGGTGGCTCGGTGATGAAGCGGTGGCGATGCCCTAAATAGGAGAAGGTGGGCGAGGCTACGATCGGCTGCGGCACGGCTTGGATCGAGGGGAGGCAGTGAGGGTTTGGGTTTGAGCTGGGGCGAAGCTCGGTTGCGGTTGGTTGGAGCTTGGTGATGGAGAGTTGGCCGATGGTAAGGTGGCCAGCGTGATGCTCAGTCAGCGATGAAGATGGTCGGTGGCAGATGAGAAGTGGCGGTGAGGGAAACGAGGTGATGCTTTGGGGCGGTTGGAGTGGGATGCTCGGTGGGTTCTAGAGGTCGGAGGAAGATGAGAGCTCGACGGCGGCGAATGGAGCTTCGGCGACTGCAGTAGTGGGCGCTGGAGGTAGATGGCCTCGGTGATGGTGGAGCTTATGAGTTGGGTTGTGATGGGATGGTCGAGGTGTTGGTGGTGTGGAGTGACAAAGGTGGCAATCGATGGAGGAGAGGTCGGCGGAGGTGATGTGGTTTGAGATGACGCCGGCGGTGAGGAGTGTGATCGGTGCTGTGGGTTAGAGAGGGGATGAAGAGGGAGAAAGAAAGTGAGGTTGGAGGGAGAGAGAGTGAGATGGAGGAGGGGGCCATTGAGGGGAGCGGGTCGTAGGAGGGAGTGTGCGCACGTCGTGGGCGTGAGAGAGGCGGCGCGAGAGACGTGGTCGCGACGACGTGGAGAACGCGCAGGAATGAAAAAGGAGCGGGAAAAGATCGTGGAGAAGAAGAAGTGTTGGAGCGGGTCGGGTCGGGTCTGGAGCGGGCGTTCGGGCGCATCTTGGAGTCGGGCTGGGCCGAGGAGGAGAATTCGTGGGCGCGGGTAGGGGCTTGGCAGCTTGGGCCGGAAAAAGGGAATTAGGGAAAAAGGAAATGAATGGGAAAAGGGGAGGGGTGTGATGGGCTAAGTTCTGGGAATTAGATGAAATGGGGAAAGAGAGATAGAGAAGTGGGCCGGGCTGTGAGGGGTCATAGGAAAAGCAAAGAAAATGAAACTGGGGCTAGGGTTTGGGAAAAGAGAGAGGGAAAAATATATATAAGGAAAAAAAGGATTGGGAGTTTAAAATACTTAAAATAATTTATAAATATAAATAAATAAATTTGTAAGTAACCCTTTTTATAAAAAAAATACGGATATTGGTGTATAATGGAACTGGGTATTACAGCATTGATTCTTATCATTGCAAGGATAAAACAAACCTATATATATGATGTTGTTGGAAACAAGTTCTTAAAACTGACATTACAGACGTTCTATTTTGCTTTGCACAGTGGTATTTGGTTATGAATATCCAGCACCTCATTCGACGAGGCAAGGGCCGAGATCCCTTCATCGGGAGTGACCCCTTGAGTAAAAGTTTGCGTCAACGTAATAACTTCACTATAGTCGATCATTTTGCTTTGCATCGTGGTATTCAGTTTGGAATATCCTGCACCTCATTCTACGGGGAAAGAGCCGATATCCCTTCACCGGGAGTGACCTCTTTAGCAAAAATTTTCGCCACTATATATTTGTAAAACCACTTGGATTCCTTCAATGATATCAAGTTCATTACGTTAAAGGTTTTTCACCAAAAATCAGCCGTAGCTCTCCATCATTT
Organism: Agapanthus africanus; assembly: GCA_030015575.1. Classification (NCBI taxonomy): domain Eukaryota; kingdom Viridiplantae; phylum Streptophyta; class Magnoliopsida; order Asparagales; family Amaryllidaceae; genus Agapanthus; species Agapanthus africanus. Next base: position 913,847,522 of record CM057337.1, read on the forward strand.
CGGATAAGTAGCACATAGTATTCGTGTGGTGTTTGTTGGCCAAATTCAAGGCATCGTGTGCGGTAGCTGTGTGTTGCTTTTCCGTTGCATGGATATGCATTGGTTTAGGACAGTCGTACCACTTTGTTGGCCAAAGTCATGGGTGTGTGCGGGTGGTTCTAAATCAATCAGGACAATGACGGGTACAACTTGACTTGCGGGTTATGATTTGTTGGCCAAAGTCAAGGTCATAAACCGCTTGGGGGTAAAAATCATATCAGGAGTTTCAAACATACAGGAAACTTGCCAGGCTTGCGCATACCTTCTGGAGTGTGGTGTCTTGAGTGGCTTCCATCAGGTTATCATGCGGTGATAGTTGGATCCCGATTCCCACTGATGAGTAGGATTACTCCTCGGGTGATTCCGACTAATTCTCCTTTTGGGTTTGGAGGAGAATTCGAGAAAACGGTGGGAGCCATCCAGATTGGATAAAATGATTAACCATTCTAATCTAGGTTAGAGTGCACGCTGAGTGTTTCTTCTCTCTCTCTCTCTCTGGCTGCGACTATGACCGGACCTTTGACTAAAACTCATGAAACCAAGTTGACCGAACCTTCTTAAAATATTTTGGCTTTTGGAATGTCACGGTGTCGCATACATCATTGCCACTTCTGTATCATCTTTGCATTTTTCCAGAACACCTCGTATCACTACGAACATCTACTTCCATTAGATAAATCCATCGTATGGTTTTATACGAACTCGAAGGATCTGATTCGAGGATGGATTCTGGTTCTGGAGAGATTGAATAGGATTATTCGATTGTCTTTTCTCTTTACCTTCTCTCAGCTTGTGAGGGCTCCTAGGATTAGGAGAGGGTACACCTATTGAGCTTATTGGATAGTCTTCCTCCAGACCATAGGCAGGTGCCGAACGGTAGGGAAGGAAGAAAACCAACAAGCTTAACTGTGGTGTACAGAAGGTAATAAGTAAAGACATATAAAGGGATTAGAATAATGGCAAAGGAAATTGCGATCACCATCTTTCACGACAAAAAACCGTGTATACCCCTGCCACTCCTACATCCACTTTGCTTTTCTCTAGAACACTCTGTATCACTTCGGATATCCACTTCCATTGGATAAATCCATCGTATAGTTACATACGAACTCGAAAGAACTTTTTCGAGGATGGATTCTGGTTCAGGAGAAATTGAATAGAATTATTCAGATGTCATTTCTCTTTACCTTCTCTCAGGTTACGAGGGCTCCTAGGATTAGGAGAGTACACCTATTATTCTTATTAGATAGTCTTCTTCCAAACCTTAGGCTGGTGCCGAAGGGTAGGGAATGAAGAAAACCAATTAGCGTAAAGGAGATGTACAGAAGGTAATAAGTAAAGACATAATAAAGGGATTGCAGTGAGGGCAGGTAAGTATATGGTTACTGTCATGATTCAAGATAATGGAAGAGGTGTTACTAGGAATACTAGTTAACCCTTTTGAAACATTTTCATATTTCAGTTTCACTGTGCAATGTTAATTGAAATCTGTTTTCCCAATTAGAATCTAACTCCAGGGTATGTATTTACCAGATCAGTTTCTCACATTTGTATGATATTATAGATGGTGAGTGGGAGTAAGATATTGGTAATTGGGTGATTAGATCCTCTTTATATCGGAATTCGTTGTAATTGGTGATATTTGAGGAAATCATCTGGATTTTGCTGGATGACAAATATTTGGTTTTTGAATATCCGTTGTTATGCACCAATTTCAAACTGATATATCTGTACATTTATTTTATGAAGTGAGATATAACTTTTTGATATTATGTCTGTGACATTTACCTATATCAGCTGGTGATTAGGTAAGGTGCATTCAACAGCGGTGTAATTCTTCTTAACCATACTATAGTTTTTCAACTTACGACGCACAGGGTTTGAGTTGTTGAACTCAGGGGACTTATACAAAGTATTGTATGTTGTCCAGTGTACATTAGGACAATAGGGTTGGTACTCGCACTGTATTCTGTTTACTCATAACTTCTCTGATTCTAGACATGTATTTCGTTGAAATGCAAGGTTCAGATTTTGAGAAGTTATAGGTATAAGAATAAAGTAGAGAACCATTTATTGTAAGTATCAGGATTCTTCAAGGAAGTCGAAGATGTAGATACTTATGTTTGGTATTCCATTGATAGTAATGATTTTGAGAACTTGCTTCTCTTTCGGGTTACTCATATATGGATGCACTCCTAGATGAGTAATGTTGATTGTCCTTTTTCTATTTGGTTGATATGCACTGGAGACAGCTGCATGATTTTGAATGTGGTTCCAAATTAGATTAGTGCTTTTGTTTCTATATTAGATATATATAGAATCAATTTATATCTTAACGATGTTAAGGTATAGGGAGTTTTCCGGCTGATGCTTAAAACCAGAATCCGGATAAACTCAAGGCACGTTTCAGTAATGGATGTTTGTGGGTTATCCCGGGCTTTGATGAGGGTTAACTTTCTACCATCAGGATGATCAATATTTATATTGTTCTTGACTCGCCACAGTTTTAATAAAATGATTTTTTTTTCCAGAAAAACATAAATGGGAGTATGGTAGAACTGGAAATGATTCCATAACCACAAACGATCACTGAAGATTTAATAGACCCTAAGGATTCAATTAGTTTCGACATTCCATTAGCCACTCCACAGATTTGGTGGGTAACCTCAGGCACCCGAGAGGTACTTTGGTCTTCTTAGTAACGGTGACAGGGAGGTTCTTGTTTACCCAGACTTGCCATTGTTGCTGTTCTAGACTATAAGACTCAGCAGGAGGATGAGTATAGCATCGTTCTAAACTATCTTTGGAAGTGTACGTGTATATGACTCTGCCAGAGGGTTGTTGTAGTCAGTGGGAGCAGCGGAAGCATAGAGAACAAGTAGCTTATGTCTATTTATAGACTAAAGCAAGTATAGCGGAAATAGATCATCTATTTTTGATATAACAGTCATAGGTTTTGACTTCATCAGAATAGGAGATGGGTCTGGTAAGAAGGTAGTAGAGAGTGATGTCCAGGTATTAGGATGACATGCACTTGATAGGAAGAGATATTCCTATACTACGATCGGTTATACTGTGGTTGTCACAAATTTGTTCTCCACATAGGATATGGATATAATATCAGGTTTTCTGGTTACTAGATCTATGGTTTTAGATTTAGATTTGGGAAGTATCCCAATCTGGGTACTTTGACATTATTCTAAAGGAATTTTAGGATGGACGACTCCTGGCATGGTGGTGTACCTGCAGATGATGGAGTCACCCTCTCTAAACGTGTCTTACAGACTAAAGGGGAGAGGGATCCGCATGATTAGCATATCACCTGCTTAGGCAATTGAGTTAATCATGAAATGTCAAGTACCACACCAGATGTTGTTATTGCGCTAGCTACAATAAGTAGATATATTAATCCAATCGTGGAGAAACATTGGGAAGCAGTTTATGGACATAAATGGATGTTCTAGGGATATGGTAACGGCAGCCTCCTTCAGGGGACGATTATCATTTCATGCTTCCAAGGTGACCTGGATGACAGAGTGACTGTCAGAGTTATTGTTTTTCCCTCTTCTGAGGGACAGTATGTTAGACAGGTGGTCCAAACGGATACATAGGAAGGCATGACGCATGTTACTGATTAAATTCAGTGGACGATACAGTCTAAGTAGTTTGCTGGATTTGGAGTTCATTTGAGAACTGGGTCCCATCAGATATCCAGAAAAATTCTAAGACAGGTATTGCTCATTTCGGGAGATAGCTTTCTCCGCGAAGTTGAGATATAGAGAGATACAGAAAGAAACATTGGAGCGGATCCACTCACTGAGGATATTTCTCGAACGCAATCGTTTTCGCAAACGGGCTTTGCGAAACTGATTAGTAGAGAAGTTGGGTGTTCGGTATCACACGGGCTGTGAGTATGCGACATCGCAATAATTAGCCTTAAGTGCAAGTGGGAGATTGTTGGCTATAGTGCCCTCAAGGCAATTATCATAGTCGCGGACTTGTGATTATGATGATTGAGTGATGACCTATACCGATAAAGCAGTTTTACTCAAGATGATAGTATACCATCTGGTTTGTCTTTATCATCATGTACGTGTTGATAGAACCCATAAGATTCTTGCTTGACTGCCAGCATTATGATGGCGATCATATATGTGGGAGTTGGGGTCTATAAGCGCATCCTTAAATGTCCCTAGTCGTAGGAGTATCGAGACCGGACATCGATACTCCAGTGTAGACTGGTGTATACTGATCGAGACCCCGACGAGGGGCGGTGGCCAGGTCTCACAAGCCATTGGTGTTAGTTTGTTCACCTAAGATAGTATACAGGTGCTCATTAGGTTATGAGTACACTGGACGGACTCGCCGGGAACCTGCTAGTTAGTATTATACCTATTGTCAGATAGCAGTTCCCAGGTGACATGTGTACAGGTTAGTCTGTCGACCTGAGATCGTCATTTGTCTCGTGTGAGTTCCCACTGTTCTTTGATTACTACCCTACCACGGCTCAAAGGAGTCGTGCAAATAGGTTTTAGTTGGGTACGGTCCCGAGCCACAGGGAGGCAGTGATCGGATCGTCGGGGATTCGCCTCTCCCGGTATTGGGGGTTGATGTCGCGTTGTGTACGGATGGCTATCACCATAAATCCGTAGCCACGGTGGACGAAAATTATCGATCCAGGATCGATAATTTCTCAGGTGGTGATGGGGTTTCATACCGACACTAAATATCGTGTTGTTAGGGGTCTGACTTTATCCACCCCCTTAGACTCAATATGCGATACTCTTAAACGAACAGACCGGACTGTACGGATATTGTCACTGTCAGGCTCAATAGGGGTTCTGCATGAGTTTGCTCGTCGGCCTCCCTTTCGTTCAATACCTGGGTAGCCGTTACGTACAGCTAGTGCCGCTGACGTGCTTATGGTTAAACATACTGCCAGCGTATTGACGAGTCTTTAGAGTCCTACACAGAGAGTTTTTCATAGTTCAGGCGATATGGTGTACATGACGTATGTTGGTACATACGGGTGTCCGATTAAATATGTGCACTTACTGTGGAGACTTTAATCGGACGGTTGATAATACTAGCGGCTTAGGATTAAGCCGGATTATTAAATCGGGTTTTGATTTAATAATTTATATATGTATTTGTATACACCTATTCTAGTATTATTATTCACTATTCGTTTTCTCTGATGGCTATTCGTATTTTTGGTACGAATACGCGTATATGTATTTCGATACATGTACCGGGAAGTATTCCGTATTTTGTACGGAATAGCTTCTAGAAGATGCCACCTCATTTATATGATTTTTCATTTATGGAAATTCATTTGTTTTATTAATGAGGTGGAAAAGGTGACATGACTTTGGGAATGGGTCAAAGCTTGGTCTTTGGGTATGGTTTGCTTTGTTTAATTGTAAAAAGAAAATGACATTTTTTGTGTGGAGGAGAGAAGGGGGGCCGGCCACTTCATTATGGGTGGGGATTCATTTTTCATTTTGTATCATTATACATTACATGCTAGCTTACTCTCTCATTCACACAAAAAATACATAGCCAATTCTTTGCTCATGCCAAAAGCTTCATCACCTCTTTCATCTTCTTCTTGAGTTGCTCCATGGAGCACATGGATGAGAGAAAAATTATAGTGACATTTTCATATACCCCCACTCTCCATTGCTAGCGACTTTGGAGCGTCGGTTGCCTCGTTCGTCAAGGCTGGAGCTTGCGCCGTTTCCCTCGGGTGGATCATCGGAGATGGAGGAAGACCGGTAACCAAACATCATCAAAAAATCATTAGGAGCTTGGAATGAAGACCGAAGGACACGGATCAACTCGGTATAACGATTCTAACTCTTAGTTTAGATTGCTAGTTTAGGGTTTAAGGTCGATCCGTAAATCGGGTAACGGTAGCGTCAGTTTAGAAATTTTTGTTCCGCATTTTGGTCTCGTTTTGATGGCCGGGACGCTGCCGGAACCCTTCAAAAAACACCCTTCTTTGCCCTAAGATCCAACTTTCCCTCACTGACATGATAATAAGCAGGGTAACCAAATACACTAAGGGTAGAATAATCCGGAGGTCTTTCGGACCATACCTCTATAGGGGTCTTGCAATCAATGGATGTTGAGGGAGAGCGATTCACCAAGTAACACACCGTGGTAACAGTCTCGGCCCAGAAATCCTTAAACAAGCCAGCATTCGAAAGCATGCACCGTGCTCTCTCTAATAAAAATTTGTTCATACGTTCTACGACACCATTTTGCTGCGAAGTATCTCTAGATACTTGCGATGCCCTCATGTATGCAGAACTCATTAAACTGATTCGAACAGAACTCCATATCATTATCAGTATGAAAACGCTTAATCTTCCTCTCAGTCCGGTTCTCAACCAGAACTTTCCATACCTTAAAAGCCTTAAAAATACCGCTCTTGTGTCAGTAAAATGACCCAAACCATTCTGGAGAAATCATCAATCAGAGATAAGAAATACCGAGCACCACCTTTCGATGGAACATGAGAAGGTCCCCAAATATCAACATGAATATAGTCGAGCGTCGCCTTCATCCTATGCACCGCCTTGCCACTGAATTCGGTGACGTTTGCCGAAAATACAATGCTCATAGAAGTCGACTGTTGCTGTCTTATGGCCTTTAAATGAGCCTTGTTTGCTGAGAACCTCCAACCCCCTCTCACTCTTGTGTCCAAGTCACACATGACATAACTCGGTCTTCTCTGCCTCTGATTCTTCTGTAAACGAGACTGCTACAGATCCTGTCACCGTCTTTCCTTACAGAATATACAAGGTCCTCTCCTTTACTCCTTTCATCATCACCAAAGTACCCTTCGAGACCCGAAGAATCCACCTTCAATCACATATCAGTAATCTTTGGAGTCCATAATGCTCAAGGAAATGAAATTATTTTTCAGATCTGAAACGTATCGAACATCAGACAAAGTCCTCACCACACCATCGTGCATACAAATCCGAATAGAGCCAATACCAACAGCCTTGCAGTGCACATTATTACCCATCAAGACATTACAACCATTGAACTCTCATATGTTGAAAACCAGGCCCGATTGAGGCACATATGATAAGAACAACGGGAATCGAACAACCATTCGTTCATTGTCCGAACATGATCAGTAATGGATAATACTTGTTCTGCTTCACCAGAGAATTCATCTTTTACTACACCAACAACCGAAGAATTGTTCGCCTTTTTTTCTATCTCTTCCTTCTTTGGACATAAATGCTGCATATGTCCTTCCTTTTTGCAGTAATGAAATATAATATTCCCATCACAAGTCCTTGACTTAGATCTACCTCTCCACTTCTGTTTGCTTTTGTCCCTATTAGAACGCCCTTTTTTTATTAGAATGCCCTCTTTAATAGAAACCTTTCGTCATCAATCCATCCGCCTAACTCTCTTCATTACTTTGTTGATACCTTGTACCGAAGTTCACGAGAGTAAAGCGTAGATCTGATATCTTCTAGAGATATGGTGTCCTTACCGACAATAAAAGAATTTACGAAATTCTCGAAGGATGGTGGTAAAAAGCATAACAGAATTAGAGCAGAATTTTCATCCTCTACTTTAACATTCGCGTTCTTCAAATCCATGGGAATCGTATTCAGCAGATCAATATATTCTTTTAGAGGCGTACCCTCTTTCATACGGAGAGAAAATAATCGTTGTTTTAGATACAACTTGTTCGTAAGAGATTTCGTCATGTACAAATTCTCCAATTTCAGCCAGAGACCTCACGCGGTCTCTACGTTTGCAACTTCACATAAAACTTCGTCTTCTAAATATAGTTGAATCATCGCATGTGCCTTCTCCTCCATCTTTTTATAGTCTTCATCAGTCATCGACGCCGGCCTCGTTCCAAAAAACGACGTCCACAGATCCTGTTGCTTCAACAGAGTGCGCATTTTAATGCTCCAGAGACTGAAATTATTCTTTCCGAAGAATTTGTCGATCTTAATATTATGTGATGCCATCTTTGTACTCGATCGGTAGAATCAACACAAGCACTGATACTAGTTTGTTATGAATGATCGCGATAAACGAGGAAACAAAGATCAAACAAATCACAGAAAACAGAAAAGATCGAATCAAGAAGTCACGGAGATTTTATGTGGAAACCCAAACAAGAAAATCACGGGCGGCAGCAGAGAACGTTTCACTGTTTGTGTGGAGAATTACAGAATTTATCCTCTCTCTCTCTCTAACCCTAAATAATTGGCTTCATATTTATTGTCTACAATTAATCCTCAGAGATTAGTATAAGATTTAAATTTGGATCTAATCAAATATCCAATTTAAATCTAATCTCAGATTTAAACCTTCTCTAAATAACTAATTTGGATTTATCTCTAAAAAACAAACACTAAAGTAAATAGGACAATTCTACTTGATTTAGCTTGGAATAGTTGCATTTATAGCTTTTTCCCTTTGTATGATTTTCTTTTCTTTTCTTTTTTTTGGGGCAAGATATAGTAATATAATTTTGCTCCAATCAATTGGTCATCGCATGCACAAGGGCATGATCACTCCTGCACCCTCTATATATTTGGCCTAGCGTACGTCCAATTAATTCTTTTGTGCATGAGATTCATGGGGCCCCAACCCTCCATCCTTTTTGTGCTGCGACTTCGCCACGCGAGGTTGCGGAGCATCGGTCCACAAAAAGGAGAAATGTTTCCTTATTTCTGCCCTTCCAGAATGCCGGCCCTACCAATATGCTGGTCAATCATACAGAGACACGTGTCCTATTTTTCTCAAATTCAACCAGCCCACTATCTCGTCACCCTTCATCTCAGGTTTCACGAGACGGCGCCCGCGAATTGATATCCCGCCGAAACTTTCTAATTAATCCCCGGCCTGATTAGTTTTTGCAACAAAATTGTTAACAGCAAAATATATTACTTATTCTTACAACAAAATTGCTGAAGATGAGATACCCGTTATCATTAATTATCTCATTCTTGATATCTATCTCACATGATATACATATTGTAACAATAAAATATTTAATTAGCAATTTGTAAATAAAACAAAAGGCTGCTCCATTTAGTCAGCCCTAATTATCAAGTCTATGTGATGCGCTTATGTTACTTATAAATTTTTAATTTCTTGTTGTTCTCTAAAAGTATATTTATTTTCTTCTTCTTCTTTTATTTCTCAAAATATACTCGTTGAATCCAAAGAAATTGTTTACTCAAAGCAAATAAAAACCGAATCCAAGCAAAGATATAAATTGTCATCCAACATTCAATGGCACAGACCAAATTCATAATTCTATAACAAAGGTTTTAACCTAGTTTCAAGGTTTTTTGATGAAAAATAACTTTGTGCTTACTAACAATATGACTTATAACTCCATACTTGCTCAACTCCAATAGAACATAATGCTTAAATAAATGGAACTAAACATTTTCAACAATAGCCTCGATTCACCGGCATTACACGTCATTCCATAAGAATATCTTCAGTTCCATGAAACACGCGAATCTTTGTTCTTCAATGGCAAATAGCTAGAAGCAAACATATTAAAATTAGCAATCGGTGAAAAAAAATTCAACTAAATTTAATTTTGATAATCATACTGACTCTTCTAATTAAAACATCGAACCATTTTGATTTCCATTTTCACAGTCCCGCATCCATCATAATAAAATATATTCAAGATTAAATTAAAAATTAGTCGGCTGTTGTATATAACATAATCATACTGTTTGTCACTATAAAGCATGATTATGAAATGATTGATGGTCATAGTTACGATCAGCATCCGAAGTTGTAGAATTTCCCTACATAGAGTTGAAATAAAGATATTAAACTCAACTTCTTCTTACGAAAAGATCTAGCATTAGTAAAATAGCAACAATAGTTAAATTATATATACTTCAAAATTAAGAGTTATCGTAGGTGATATAACCACACCTGTTGTTGGTAAAAAAACTTAACCTGGGATAGATCCTTCAAATGTATAATTAGTATTATTAAAAGGTGATGAATTTCCCTGAAGAAAAAGAAAAGGTTAAAACTATATCAAGAACTTAAGATGTTAAGTGAAACTATCGTATTAATAAAATAAATCCTGTGTAGGATATGTCGTTCCATTGAGCAAATTTGTAAATCCCAAATTTTGTGTATGAAATGTGAAGGATGAATCAAGATCCTAAAGTTATCATGATAATGAATGCTTGAAAGTCAAACATAAATCATGGAATGATTAAAAGAAAGACCCTAACAAAAGGCATATACATCCAAATAATTAGAACTCAAATAATACCTGATTAAAAGTTGAAAACACATGTGAGTGTCCATCTATATCGAAAGAGGATCAGGAATAAATATGATAATTAGGTTAACCCTATCTCATCATCTTTTTATATATAAGCAACTATTTATTACAAATATATCCTTCATCACAACTTCATTATAACCGTCCATTACATTATTTATTCTAACACTACTCCTCAAGTTGGAGCATATACGTCACACATGCCCAATTTATCACAAATAAAATGCACACGTTATATCCCATGAGGTTTAGTGAACAAATCGGCAAGTTGATTTAACGAACTCACATGAATTGTATCAATGACTCCATTCTCAACCTTTTCACAAACGAGGTGACAATAAACTTCAATATGTTTTGTTCGTTCATGAAAAACAGGGTTGTTCGCAATATAAATCGCAGCCTTGTTATCACAGTATAGCATCATAGGTGCAGCAGAACCATATCCAAGCTCTGTAAGCAAAAATCCAATCCACACCAACTCATTTGTGGTTTTTGCCATGGCTCTATACTATGACACTGCACTGGATCTAGAGACCACACTTTGTTTTTTACTTTTCCAAGAAACCAAATTTCATCCAATAAACATGCAGAAACCAGTGGTCAACCTCCTATCATCGGGAGACCCTGCGCAATCTGCATCTGTGAAGCCCGTGGTCTTGAAATGCCTATAATCATTATGGACGATACCTTTTCCATCGGCACCTTTTAGGTACCTTAAAATACGGAGAACTGCATGAGGTGAGCCTCACGAGGATCAAACATAAACTGACTCACTACGCTAACTGGGAAGGCTGAATCAGGATGAGTGACGGTCAGGTAGTTAAGTTTACAAACTAACCTCCTGTACCGTTCTGGATCAGGAACAGGCTCCCCTTGACCCATAAAGAATTTCACATTTGGATCCATAGGGAAATCGATAGGCCTACAAGCTGACATACCAGCCTCTGAAAGCATATCAAGCACATAATTTCGCTGAGTGATGAAAATCCCTTTCTTCGATGATCTCGATACCTCAATACCTAGGAAGTATTTCAACTCCCCTAGGTCTTTGGTGCAGAAACTGTTTCTGAAGATGCGCCTTCAAGTTAGAAATCCATTTCACACCATCTCCTGTAATAACAATGTCATCCACATAGACGACTATAAGGATCCTCTTTCCATTGCGATGTCGATAGAAAACAGAGTAATCACTATGAGACCTTCGTAAACTAAATGTCCTAACAGCGTCTGTCAGTTTTCCAAACCATGCACGTGGAGACTGTTTGATGCCATACAATGACCTTTTGAGCTTGCAAACAAGCCCAGACTCCCCCTGAGCGACAAAATCAGACGGTTGCTCCATATATACTTCCTCCTGCAAAGAACCATGTAGAAATGCATTCCACATCAAGCTGATGTAAAAGTCACTGATAGGTGGCAGCCAATGATAAAAATATGCAAACTGAGATCATCTTGGCCACAGGAGAGAAAGTTTCATCATAATTAATTCTGTAGGTCTGTGAATATTCTTTTACCACTAAGCGGGCTTTGATCCGAGCAAGTGAGCCATCAGGATTCAACTTCATAGTATGTACCTACCGACAACCGACTGCACGCTTTCCAATGAGAAAGAGAGTAAGATCACATGTGCTATTAAGACGTAAAGCTAGCATTTCCTCATCCATAGGTCTCTTCCAACCAGGATGAATCAGGATATCAGATACTGAACTAGAAAGAGAGTAAGAATATAAGAATGAAATAAATGCACAATAAAAAGAAATCAATCGTGCATAGGTGACATAATCAGCAGTGGGATATCGAGGAACAACAGTTCGAGTGCCTTTCCTGAGAGCAATTGGAACATCCAATTCGGTGGGTTCTAGATATGGAACCAGAGGAGTGACTGGAGGCATTAAAACTGGAGGTTGTTGTACCCGTCATGTGTACACCTGAGTAACTTGTTCTCACATTAACTCCTTGGTTTGATCCACGGTGGGCTCGGTTGGAACAAGAGTAGGTGGGGTAGCCAAAACATTAAGTTCATCAATAGGAAAATCCTCTCGAACAGAAGAAGAGGAATAGGTGGATGAAAAATATGGAGTGTTCTCATGAAAAGTAACATATGCAGATATGAACACTCTATCTAACTTCCGGTCATAACACCTATACCCCTTTTGATCCTTAGAATATCCTAGAAAGACACATCAAATAGATTTTGGATCAAGTTAGGATTTCCCGGGGCGATGATCATAAACAAAACAGGTGCAACCAAACACTTTAGGCGGTAGAGAAAAGAGCGACTTAGAAGGAAACATGACAGTATAGGGTATCCGTCCCCTCAAAATAGAACTTGGCATGCGATTAATCAAGTGGCATGCAGTAAGAATAACATCGTCCCAAAAACGTTTTGGAATATGCATATGAATCAACAACGTTTGTGTAACTTCTAATAAATTTCTATTCTTTCTCTCGGATCCCCCATTCTGTTGAGGGGTGTAAGGACATGAAGACTGATGAACAATACCAAAAGAGTATAAGAATTGCCGAAAATCTAAAATGAAGTATTCTTTAGCATTCTCAGTTCACAAAATGTTAACAGTCGTATCAAATTGATTTTTAATCTCAGCAATAAAAGATTTAAACACAGCGCATACTTCAGCTCTAGATTTTAGCAAATACAACCATGTCACTCTAGAAAAGTCATCAATAAAAGTCACAAAATAATGATATTCACGATTTGATACAATAGGAAACGGATCCCAAATATCAGAATGAACAATGCTAAATAAATCGATGGCCCTATTGTTAACTCTGGGAGGATAAGAAGCACAATGATGCTTTCCCATCTCACGGGATGCACAATCAAGAGAAGATAAATGGATGAGAGAAGGTACAAGTTTTTTATGGTTCTCTAAACATGGATGGCCCAGCCTACTGTGAAACACAAGAGGAGTTGTAGACGTAGAACAAGCTGTAAGTATTCTCCCATCAAGGTAGTATAAACCTCCACGCTCATGTTCTGAACCAATCACCTCTCTCGTCTCCAGGTCCTGCATAATACAACTAGAAGGAGAAAATGTTACCGAACATTTCAAAGAGTGCACAAGTTGACTAATATATTACAAACTAAACGGAAATGCCGATACATAAAAAACTGAAGATACAGACAAGAATGAAGTGAGACGAGCGGATCCAATTCCTTCCACTTTAAATGTGGAACTATTGGGTACTATGATAGGATTACTATATGAAGTGGAAGATAAAGAAGTGAGTATACCTGACTTCCTATTCATATGATCTGATGCACCTGAATCTATAATCAAGGATGTGGGAGATGTTACAGAGATAAAACAACTATTACATTTACTCTTGGCCATAATAGATGCAGCCTGTGACCATGATGATGTAGAGCTCTTGAGAGAAGACTTTGCAGCTGTGATAACTCCTCTTCAAAATGACTCCTGGGTGTGGTCATAGAGGCAGATGCCGAGACTGAAAAAATTGAATCAGATGTAGCAACTTTGGAAGTAGGTCGAAGCTCGGGGTGAAGAGTGTACCAATAATCTCGAGTGTGGTTAGACATCTCACAGTGAGTACAAAAACGGTCACATCTCCCCCTGCCAGCCATTCCTCTGCCTCCCCAACCTCCATGGCCCCGAATGCCCCGTCCTCTTCCTCCAACAAAAGGTACATGAGAGGCAAGAGCTGATGTATCATCAACGGCTTTCATAGAGGTCTCGGAGACACCATCAGTCATGGTAGAGGGGAATGCAGCCGGGATGGCTCTATAGGTATTTGCAAGAATAGGAACATGTGGGCCTCCTTAAATCTATGGGCGAATAGTCAAAAATTCTGGGTCAATGGCCCTCAGAAATGTCATCACCATTATCTGCTCATGTTGCCTTCTTCTCTCATTGACATCAACTGCAAGAGGGAAAATGGAGAGTAACTCAGTCTCTATTCGCTTGAGCTCACCATACATAGAAGATAAAAATCGACCTTTATGCTGCAACTCATGAAAAGACTCAACAATTTCGAATGCTCGATTAGCTCTCTCCTTTCTTTCATAAGACCCTTTCAAATATGCCCATATAGAATAGGTGTTGTCATATTTATACACCACCTCAGCGATCTTATCTTCCGTCGCCTTAGTCATCAATCGATGCAGTATTGCATCCTTCGAAATCCACTCATCAGTGGAAGATAGGGGATACTCCTTAGCTACGTGCTTCGTCAACATTCGCTCCCTCATGAACATTTCGACAGCATGTTTCCATCGAGGATGATTTATTCCATTTAATCGAATACGGGTGATATGAGTAGGAATCATATGAGGATTATAGACTTTCTTCTCCTTCAAGGAGACAGTAGAACTATTGGACTCGGCCATCGAACAGGGAAACAACAACTACTAATAACCCCCACAAACTCACAAACTCCGTGAATCAACAACTACAAACACCTCGAAAGGTGATAGTAACACAAAATAAAAATCAACAACAACTAGCACCTCAAAGTCGGTGCAGAACAATAATCGATTTCGAGATCTGGTACGATCAATAGTTTCAACCCATTCACTAACAACCATGACATTTCTATATTCAAGCAAAATAGAACATCGTCCTAGATCTCATCAATCATAAAGAAGTTAGATTTCACCTTAGCCGATCCTCGAGATCGAAGATTCGATAGATCTTGAGAACGAAGAAGAAGGACCTTTTGTTTGAAGGGGGCTTCAGATCAGCGATCGATGGCTGGCGACAATCGAGTGGGATGCGGGTGAGGACGAGCGGTACCGATGGCAGGGTCTCTAGTTGGCGATGGCAGGGTCTCCAATTGCGACGGCGGTAGGTGTTGCGATGACGAGTTGCGAGAGTGAGCGGTAGGTGTGGGCGGTGACGAGTTGCGAGGGATGCGCCGGTAAGGTGTTGCGATGGCAATGGTGAGGGATGCGGGTGAGGGATTGGGGCTATGGCTCGAATACCATATTGAAAGAGGTTTAGAGATAAATACGATGATTAGGTTAACCCTATCTCATCATCTCTTTATATATAGACAACTACTTGTTATAAATATACCCTTAATCACAACTTCATCATAACCGTCCATTACATTATTTATTCTAACAATCGATAACTAAAGGGGATATAGCCATTGATGAATGAGCTGCATCGAAATATTTTGTGGTAGCATGTTTCTTTCCCTTTCCTGCACAAAAAGAGTAAAGAAACAAAAATTAAATTATAACTAATTATATATTGTATGAACTCTCAATATCATTAAGATTCATAAAAAATGTACCTGCTCCTTTAGTTGATGTCAAGGCTCTTTTTTGCTTCTTCTCCAATTGGCTTTTCATTCTAGCATTGGTTACTCCTTTTGGTCTCTTACACGCGGAGGATCCAAAATTAGTGTTTCGTCAATTGCATAATTTTCTTCATCGGGCACACCATCATTACTCAAATAAAAATTGCTATTTGCATTTGAGTTTGCAATCATATTTTCGAATTCTTCAAGCATCTGATCCGAACGATTATTGATGGAGGTCTGAATCATCCTCAGTAGTTGTCCTCCATTGATCTTGCAGCAAGCGGTTCTGAACGGTTGAGATTTGGTGTAAGGGTCGAATGTGTGGATGTCAGTGGGTTATCGTTGACGCCGAGCTGCCTGTAAGGAAGTCCCGGGGTGGGTAACCACCGTAAGACCCTCCGACGATCAAGTAAGTACCGAGAAATAATGACAGGGTTGCGACGTATTGGAATGAGTTCGAGTTACCTGCATTGCCTGGAAGAGGGGTTTATATAATGGTCGCATGGAGCGAGCCGATGCGAGATCCTCGTCGTCTGTTACGCATCTGCGTCACATTCGCGTAGATGGCGGGATACGCCTATTGATGGTGAGATACACCCATTATTGATAAGATACACTAGCGTGGGATGCGGGACATGGGACGTCGAAGATCTCGTCGTGGTGAGATATACAGAGCCGTTACGGGGGCGTTCCAGTTTCATGCTCCCGGCCAAACAGGGACACTGAGAAATCTCTGCTCTGTAATAGCTCGAAGACGACCGAGGAGGCTGAGAAAGCTCAGCTATAGGATAGTTTGGAGGCGAGGCGTTGGATGGTTGCTAGGCACATAGGGAAGGTGTTTCGGGGAGATCTCCGAAAGGTCGAGTGCAATCAAGGAGACGAGGTTCGAGCAAAGTCCCCCTTGTGTCATATTGATAACAACTCCATGATCCCCAGGAATCTAGTGGGCTTACGTGGACAATACGTCATCTGCTACGTGTCGTAACCTGGGGAATTCCATTTTATGATCCTTATCATTAGCCCCCCACTTTTGCCTTGGCCTATTTATAGATCAGGTCAAGAGTGGTAAGGCCGGTTTTTAACGATTCAGCCTATGATTTCCCCGCAATGGGTTGTCCAAGGAAGATGCGACGTTTGACGGCTAATCCTCTTGGATCCTTGGATGCAGGTGGCGGCTCACGAAGCGCTTTAATTCCTGCGCGTATCTTTGGTGACGTCAGCGGATCAGTGAAATGACTGCGCTTCAAAGGGAGTGTCGTTTCGCGCACTCGGTCGGTTGGACTACGTGCCGCGTGTCCACCACTAGGTGGCGGGACGTGGTCACCCAAATCCTGGCGTGAGGGGACGTGTTCAACGGTCGGTCGCCACATGGAGTCCCAGTGGCCGGTAGGTGTGACGCTTCGTTTCGACGGGAACGGATTTGGGCCGTTGGATGTCTTCCTGTTGAGTGTATAAATAGGGGGGTCATCCCACGGCAGATACTTTGCCCTAGTTTTCTCTTGTCGTCTGAAGATTGCCCGGCGTACATCTGCTTAGGTCGGAACTTCAGCTAAAAGAACTTTCCTCGGCCAATCCTTCCTTGAATCAGGTTAGATATCTTCCTCCGAAGTATCTATTGATATAGTAAGCGTTGAGTTGAACGATGAGGCATCAGCTTCTGAAGCCGAGTCCAGTGGGTCTTCCTCCTCGGCTTCCGATAGTCGAGAGAGTTCTTCTTCCTCTTCATCTTCGTCTTCTGTGTCGGGCTTACCCCCCAGGGGGAACGACGCCCCATTCCCTCGTCGTCGGGGGGCGAAAAGGGCCCCCAAGGCGCGCATTAGGAATACCCGCGATGCGCCCTCAGTTTTGACCGTTTGGATGAGCTTTCCAACATCTTGGTTCATTTTCTTATCCCCTCTGGCTATTCACTCCGTTTGGACAGGGAGGGTGAGCGGGAAAACCAGATGCAGGGCAACGATATTGGTTTGTACTTGGAAGAGTTCCGGACAGGGATGCATCTGCCCTTCTCGCCTGAAGTTTGTGCCGTGCTCCATTGTTTCCGTCTTGCTTCGGGCCAGCTAGCGCCGAATTCGTGGAGAATCCTCCTTGGGTTTCTGGTCCGGTTGAAGATTGATTGGATCCCATTTGATTTGAGCCTTCTCCTTTCCTTTTTTTATTATAAAAATCACTCTGGTACCAGCAAGGACGAACCGAGCTGGGTGTACCTTTCATTTAAAAAATATAAGGGTAGGGCGGCTAGGTCGAGGATAATGGTCGTCCCTTCTTCCATCCACGAATGGAAGGAGAAGTTTGTATTCGTCGGGCCACCGGAGGGTGAGGATTGGCCTGTACCCATAAAGTGGCATAGGGTCTATTGTCCTAGGGTTAGACAGTCGAATACCCCAGAGGCAAAAGAGGTGTCTCAGTGTGAACCGATTCAGCGGGCTAATGTCCTGCTTTCTGAGTAGGGTTTCGGCTGGGCAGGACTTAGTCCCGCGCGCTTTGTGGGTAAGTTAGGGCTTTTGCCGATCTATTTAAACTTAGCAAAATTTTATTTTTTTTGGTCGCTGATCATTTTCTTATGTATATCTCGCAAAGCTAATAGATCTCTCGAAGATTATGGCTGCCATGGCCGCCAAGGCTCAGGGGAGGAAGGGCGGTGGTGCAAGCTCGTCCCGGTCTGCTCCGGACGCGGCTCCCCAGCAAGCATCTTCAGCCAAGGCTTCCGCAGCACCCCTCCCCCCCGGTTCTGGAGGAACGTCGTGGGGGAGGGCAAAAGCACACGCGAGATCCGGCATCCCGGGCTAGGGCGGAGATGCCGCCCCTGCTGAATCCCCACTCAAGAAGCAGAAGAGGGTGGTTTTTTGGCCCCCCCGACCGGGATTCAGGTGCAAGAGGGCGTCTTCTGCATCGAGGTGCTCTCAGGGCTTTCTGTGGTCGACAGTTTACTGGCGGACATGGAGATGGGGGCGGGGACTAAGATTCCTCGAGGAACCATGAAGGCCCAAGTGGCAGCGATAGCTCAGGTGGCTGTTCAGGTCGGTAACTTTCTAAGAATTTCTCTAAGTGTTTTTTACTATGTTTTACCCTGTTTTAGCTTTTAACACGATTCCTATTTTCCTCATGTCCTCCAGCATTGCGCCCTGCTCGCCGCAATGGAGTCCGAGGAGGTGACCCCGACGGTGAAGAAGGCAAGCGAATCTTCTTCGCGAGCGGAAGAGATCCTCGCCTGGTTGCAACAAGCGGAAGAAAAGACGACCCTTCTCGACTCGAGGTTGGTCGCGGAGGGCCTGACGGTAGCTAAATTGAAGGAGTCCCATCGGCTCCTGACCAACTCTAACCGGGCTATCTAAGCCCAGATGGAGGACGTCAACGGGCTCTTCGACGCCATGAAAAGGTAGAGGGACTCGTTCAAAATAGATGCCCAGGCGTCCATCGAGGCGGTGAAGCTTGTAGAGAGCAGAGCGGAAATAGCCGTGGAGGAGTATAAGGCTTCCGATCAGTTCTATATTGACCGCACCGATTCCGTGGCCATCGGGTGGCACAACGCCTTTGATGCCGTCAAGGAAGCCTTGCCCGGGTTTGACAATCAGGAGCTTCATGCAAGGTATCCCCTTGCCGAAGAAGTGCCATAAGGGAGCGTTGCCAAGCCGGTTGGGGGAGGCCAGGCGGTGGGCGGAAGCGTCGAGCCGGAGGTCTCCATCGTAGCCCATGACGGAGGAGCCGAGCCAGGAGAAGTGGTGGATGAGAAGGCGGTTTGAGCTACTCCCATCTCGGTTATTAAATTTTGTAAGCCTCCGGGCAATTTTGTAAGGCTAGGAAGCCCATAGTAACCTTGTACACAATTTTGAATATAAATAAAGTGTTTTTAGCTTACCTATGGAGTGTTTCTATTTTTGCAAGTATAGATAAGTCGGTGTCTTGCGGATGTCCAGTATATATAAAGTCGAGTGTCGAGTGCTGAGCGATCGTGATGTAAGAGCGAGCAAAAGCCCTGTATAGGTAGATCAGCGTCCACCCTCACCCCGGAGGTGAGGTAACGATCGAGCGCTGCGTATGAATTGAGAGAACCCCAAGTATAGGTAGAGCGGTGTCCACCCTCACCCCGGAGTCGAGGTGACGATCGAGCGTTGCGTATGAATCGAGCAAACACCAAGTATAGGTAAACCGGCGTCCACCCTCACCCCGGAGTCGAGGTGACAATCGAGCACTGCGTATGAATCGAGCGAACGCTAAGTATAGATAGGTCGGCGCCCCTTGATTAAACCTTGAAAGGGCCGAGCAGGAAACTACTCGGCCGCCTCTTGACGACGGCTTGGGATCCGCAGAAAGGATAGGCAGGAAGGTTCCTTCAGCGGATGAGCCAAGAAGAAAACTACTCGGTCGCCTCTTGATGAGGGATTTGGATCCGCAGAGCGGCCAGGCAGGAAACTGCCTTCAGCGGATGAGCCGAGCAGGAAACTACTCTGCCGCCTCCTGACGAGGACTTTGGATCCGCAAAGCGGCCGGGCAGGAAACTGACTTCAGCGGATGAGCCGAGCAGGAAACTACTCGGCCGGCTCTTGACGAGGGCTTTGGATCCGCAGAGTGGCCGGGTAGGAAGCTGCCTTCAGCGGATGAGCTGAGCAGGAAACTACTCGGCCGTCTCTTGACAAGGCTTTGGATCCGTAGAGTGGCCAGGCAAGAAGCTGCCTTCAGCGGATGAGCCGAGAAGGAATCTACAAGGCCGCCTCTTGACAAGGGCTTTCCTGAATCTATGGTTTTCCTGGGAATGTCATTCAACCTTCCTTAACCCGTATGGGGGGAACCGACCAGTAATCGGATGCCATGTGGCCGTGCTTTATCGGGAAAGTGCGATATTCTATGATCTGCGTTGTGGCGCGAGAAGATCTAGGCCGTTGGGAGATTTTTGTTGAGGCTATAAATCGAAGGTATGGTCTCACCTTCGGAATCCTACATTGACTTCCTCCTAGCTATTATATTTCTTCCAGATGACGGGCCGCGTATACACCATCAGGGAGATCGCATCTCGGGACGACGTGTATTTCTATGATCTTGATCATTCCGAGGCGACGTATGAGGCCGTGATAGGCCGTTTGGAGGGCCGATGCGGGCGTCTACTTTCTCGACGATCTCCTCTTCTGCAAGTGCTAATCTACGCGATATGAAGGTCATCCTCGGGTCTTTATAATGCTCTGTCCCCGCAGGCGATGGATGAGGCGTTTGATAAGATGCATACGGCCCAAGAGCTTGGCCTGAGCAGGAGGGATTGCTCGGTGGACATTATTCTCGAATATTTCTAGCAGAGGTCGGTCGTGGCGTCGTGTTCGGCGGTTGGGGACCGCGGCGAATCCGTATCTTCCAGGGTCCATAGGTACCGTCAGAGGGAGAGGGCGGAGGTTGCCTGGGCTTGGCTGGAGGAGCTCTCTTCCGAGTATCATCGTCAATGTTTTCTTAACCCACTTCCTCCTTTGCTGTAATGGTTGTAAGGCTGCGGAGCCAAGAATACCTCCGAATAAAGTATAAATAAATTTTCTTTTGGCCGAGTTACGGGGTATTATCTCTTTCTCCCTTTTTTTTTTATACTTTTGTGCATTGGCCGACATGTGCCTCCTCCCTACCCCTATTTCTAAGCTGAGGAGAGGAAGGAAGAGTTGGGGCCCTGGGTCGGTGTAGAAGACAATTTGCGTGAGGACTTATCTTTGAAATTTTAGTCGATGCGGAAGGGAATTGCATTATTCAGAAAGAGGATACATGTTTATCTATACAACTTAAGCTTTTCAGCGTTATATGGTCGAGAGAAATTATGCTCTCTGGAGTCTTGGAGGCAGTAGGCTCCACCGGGCAATGCCTCTGTCACGAGGAATGGCCCATCCCACTTCGGGGAGAACTTGTGTAACATCCCTTGGTTTACGAACTCGTTTCGTCATAAGACCAGGTCTCCTGTTTGAAGGCTCGATGTTTAACTCGAGCGTTGCAGTAGCGGGTGGTTTGCTGCTGATAGGCGGCCATTCCGATTTGCGCCCGATCTCGTGTTTCCAACAAGATATCCAAGTTGCTTTGTAGCGCCAAGGTGTTAGCCTCGTCGTCAAAGTGCTCGACCCGATAACTGGGCAATCCAATTTCTGTGGGGACCATTACCTCGGTACCGTAGCAGAGGCTGAACGAGGTTTCTCCCGTGGGTATCTTTCTTGATGTCCGCAGTGCCCACAGTACCCAAGACAGTTCCTCGACCCAGCCACTTTGCCTTCCCTCCAGGCGGGCTCGGAACCTGTGAATGACGCTTTGGTTCGCTATTTCGGCATGCCCGTTGCATTGGGGATGTGTGACCGCGGTGAACTTTATCAATATGTGATAGTCGTTGAAAAATTCTTTGACTTTTTCATTCTCGAAGTTGGTTCCATGGTCGGTGACGATGCACCTTGGGATTCCGAATCGGGAGATTATATTGTTCTGCAAGAATTTTATCGTAGAGGTGGTGTCCAGTTTCCTGACCGGCATGGCTTCAATCCACTTCGTGAAATAGTCTATGGCGACAAGAATGTACCTGTGTCCGCCCGTGCCAGTGGGGAGCTGACCCACCATATCCATCCCCCACTGCGCAAATGGCCAAGGAGAACTCAGTGGCGTTAGTTCGGTGGCGGGGAGATGAGAGATGCTGCCGAAGAGTTGGCATCTCTTGCATCTTCTGACCAATTTCTCAGCATCTTGGTGTATTCCCGGCCAATAGTACCCTGGAGTGGTGTCTTTTGGACCAAGTTGCAAGCCCCTTTATGCGCCCCTCCGACCCCTTCATGTATTTCTCGTAAGACGTAGTCTGCTTCATGGGGATCGACATATCGGAGCAGAAATTGAGTGTACAACTTCATGTATAGGTTTTCTTTGCTCCATACGAAATGGCGAGCTTTTGCTCGAAGTCGACGAGCCTCGGTCCGGTCTTTCGGAAGTACCCCGTCTTTCAGAAATTCTACAATAGGCTTTCTTCAATCCGGGGTATCTTCTCGGGTCGTATAGATTTGGAGTGTTGCCTCTCCATCTTCCACGTTGGGTCGCGGCAGGACTTCGAAGAGGATATTTCTGTTGTAATTGGCCGAATAGGAAGAAGAAAGTTTGCTCAGGGCATCGACCTCGGTGTTCAGGTTTCTAGGAACCTGCTTCACTTGGACTTCGTCAAAATTTCTCCGAAACCTTCTTACCTCCGCCAGGTATTTTATCATTAGTGGTTCCCGGGCATCGAAACCCCCGTTTACTTGGCTGACGACTAGCGCGGAGTCGTTGCGTATCCAGATGGTCTTCTGCCCCCACTCCGGAAGCGATTCGTAGCCCGGCCAATAAGGCCTCATACTCTGCGGCGTTGTTTGATGACTTAAAACTAAGCTGTAGGGTGTTTTTCGTCACCCCATTGAGATGGGAATACGCGCGCGCTTTTCAGGCGCATTACAGATTCCCCCTGCCTAGGGTATGCCGGGGTTTATTGGTTGTGGGGATCCGAATCTCCGGCAGCCGCGGACTAAGCTGCCGTTAATTACCCCTCGCCTTTGGAGCGAGGGAACCTCCGATTGACGGGTTAAACTGGTCATGCGAACTCAATGTGCAGTGTGCGTGTGTTGTGTTTTGAAATGGGGGTTTGGATATGTCGGGAGCCACGCAGAGTTTTTACGGGGGTCCCGCTACCCGGATAGCGGGCTGGGGGTCAAGGGGGCTAGCAGCCCCCTTGCGGGGTGCGGGGCAGCGCCCCGTTAGAAATTTTTCCTAACGGGGGAGACATATTTAGTATGGAGTGCATAAAAAAAAGGGGGGAAAAGCGTCTTAAAGACGCGTGCATGGCATATGGGGCATGGTGCCCGGGGTCACGTGCGCGCGCATGGGCGCTTTAGTGCCCGGGGTCACGTGCGCGCACGTGACCATTGGGCGCCCCAGCGCCCGGGGTCACGTGGCGCACACGTGACCATTGGGCGCCTCAGCGCCCGGGGTCACGTGGGCACACGTGACCATTGGGCGCCTTGGCGCCCGGGGTCACGTGGGCACATGTGACCGAAGGGCGCCTTGGCGCCCCGGGGTCACGTGGGCACACGTGACCCAAGGGCGCCTCAGCGCCCAGGGTCACGTGGGCACACGTGACCCAAGGGCGCCTCAGCGCCCGGGGTCACGTGGACACATGTGACCATTGGGCGCCTTGGCGCCCGGGGGTCACGTGGGCACACGTGACCTATGGGCGCCTTGGCGCCCCGGGGTCACGTGGCACCCACGTGACCACGGGAAGGGGGCTTAGCCCCTGGGTTGGGGAGTTAAACTCCCAAAGGGGATTTTTGGAGTTAAACTCCTAGCAGAAATTTGATTTATGGAGTTAAACTCCAGCAGATCTAGAAAGGAGTTAAACTCCTGGGGACTTATTGCTCTTCTTTTGAGCCTTGGGTCTGTCCAAAGTTAGATTTTTGGAGATGGGTCTCCTTCTTCTTCTTGTCTTTTGGCCGGATCTTGAAGATCAAGAGATGTGAGATTTAAAAATCTCTTCTTTTCGAGATCTGGTGGGAGATCTGAGTTCCCCTTTGTGGGTTTTGTGGTGGAAAACTATTTATTTTGGGGAAAGGAAGAGTTAAACTCTTGATTTAATCCAAAAGAAAGGAGAAGGTTTTTGGAACCTTGGAGAAGGAGCAGGAGGCACAAAGAACCCTAGTTTTTGGGGGAATGAAAAGTTGTTTTTTTATTTATTTATTATTCATCATCATGTTGCCTTTTATAGGCTTACACATTTACATATAGCCCCTTGGGCTGTGCAAAATGGCATTTTAGCCATCCCATGGCTCATGTGCCATTTCATTTTTGCACATAAGCCATGGGCTTACAAAATATTGGCTTTGTGCCCATTTTGTTTACATTCATGCACAAAAATTACATAAAAATTATTTGTTACATGATTTTTGTTGTTGGCATGGAGGAGGCTGGCCGCGGGCTCAACTTGGGCATGGGCCCGCTTGACCTGGGCTTGGGCCCATCTGGCTTGGGGTTGACCTTGACTTTGACTCGGTCAACGGGGGTGTAAATTTTTACCCCAACAAAGTGCCCCCCATCAATAAATGCACACAGCATATATGGGTCGTGTGCATGAAATTGATGGATCTTCTTTCACGTGGAGGCGACTTGCTTTGGTTCCCACTTTTTGGGACGCACTGCCCTTTTTACGACATGGACGGTCGACGCTTGACGCGTCTCCGAGACGGAGTGTCCGTGGTAGACGTTTCCCTGGCCCGGAGCGATCTGGTTCCTGCTTTGTAGGAAGCCTGCACTGCCCTTTTTGCGACATAGACGGTCGACGCTCTGATCCGAAGCGATTTGGGTTCCCAATTTGCGGGAGCCTGCACTGCCCTTTTTGCGACATAGACGGTCGACGCTTAACGCGTCTCCGAGACGGAGTGTCCGTGGTAGATGTTTCCCTGGCCCGGAGCGATCTGGTTCCTGCTTTGTAGGAAGCCTGCACTGCCCTTTTTGCGACATAGACGGTCGACGCTCTGATCCGAAGCGATTTGGGTTCCCAATTTGCGGGAGCCTGCACTGCCCTTTTTGCGACATAGACGGTCGACGCTCTGTTATGAAGCGATTTGGGTTCCCAGTTTGCGGGAGCCTGCACTGCCCTTTTTGCGACATAGACGGTCGACGCTCTGTTATGAAGCGATTTGGGTTCCCAGTTTGCGGGAGCCTGCACTGCCCTTTTTGCGACATAGACGGTCGACGCTCTGTTATGAAGCGATTTGGGTTCCCAGTTTGCGGGAGCCTGCACTGCCCTTTTTGCGACATAGACGGTCGACGCTTAACGCGTCTCCGAGACGGAGTGTCCGTGGTAGACGTTTCCCTGGCCCGGAGCGATCTGGTTCCTGCTTTGTAGGAAGCCTGCACTGCCCTTTTTGCGACATGGACGGTCGACGCTCTGTTACGAAGCGATTTGGGTTCCCAATTTGCGGGAGCCTGCACTGCCCTTTTTGCGACATAGACGGTCGACGCTCTGATCCGAAGCGATTTGGGTTCCCAATTTGCGGGAGCCTGCACTGCCCTTTTTGCGACATAGACGGTCGACGCTCTGTTATGAAGCGATTTGGGTTCCCAGTTTGCGGGAGCCTGCACTGCCCTTTTTGCGATATAGACGGTCGACGCTCTGATCCGGAGCGATTTGGTAGACGTGTCCCCGGCACGGAGTGTCGCTGGTCGACGTTTCCCCGAGGCGGAGTATCTGTGGTTGACTTTTCCCCGGCACGGAGTGTCGCTGATGGACTTTTCCCTGGCGCGGAGTGTCGGGTTGACTTTTCCCCGGCACGGAGTGTCGCTGATGGACTTTTCCCCGGCGCGGAGTGTCACGGGTTGACTTTTCCCCGGCACGGAGTGTCGCTGATGGACTTTTCCCCGGCGCGAAGTGTCACGGGTTGACTTTTCCCCGGCACGGAGTGTCGCTGATGGACTTTTCCCCGGCGCGAAGTGTCACGGGTTGACTTTTCCCCGGCACGGAGTGTCGCTGATCGACTTTTCCCCGGCGCGGAGTGTCACGGGTTGACTTTTCCCCGGCACGGAGTGTCGCTGATGGACTTTTCCCCGGCGCGGAGTGTCACGGGTTGACTTTTCCCCGGCACGGAGTGTCGCTGATGGACTCTTCCCCGGCGCGGAGTGTCACGGGTTGACTTTTCCCCGGCACGGAGTGTCGCTGATCGACTTTTCCCCGGCGCGAAGTGTCACGGGTTGACTTTTCCCCGGCACGGAGTGTCGCTGATGGACTTTTCCCCGGCGCGAAGTGTCACGGGTTGACTTTTCCCCGGCACGGAGTGTCGCTGATCGACTTTTCCCCGGCGCGGAGTGTCGGGTTGACTTTTCCCCGGCACGGAGTGTCGCTGATGGACTTTTCCCCGGCGCGAAGTGTCACGGGTTGACTTTTCCCCGACACGGAGTGTCGGGTTGTTGACTTTATTCCGAGACGAAGCATAATTTCGACAGGGAAGGCAGGTACACCGAGGCGAAGCATCATTTCGACACGGGGTGAATTCTGGGACAGAGCATGATTCCGCCATAGAGGTTGTTGGTTTGATTTGATTTGGGTTGACATCAGCATCACTACACTGGAATATGGTACCAGGAGCGAATCATCATTTGTCATGAGAGAATTTTGGGATTGGTATTTTGTCGGCATCTGCATTGCTGCACCGGAATAATGCCAGGAGCAACTCATCATTTGCCCCGGGAGGATTTGGATTTGGTTTTTTTTTTGTCGGCATCTGCATTGCTGCACCGGAATAATGCTAGGAGCAACTCATCATTTGCCCCGGGAGGATTTGGATTTGGTTTTTTTTTTGTCGGCATCTGCATTGCTGCACTGGAATGATGCCAGGAGCAACTCATCATGTGCCCCGGGAGGATTTGAGAATTGGTGGCTTAGGAGACAGGTTTAGATCCCTGTCACCTAAGGCTTTTCAATTTTATGGGCCGTGAGGGTCCCATAAAAGCATTTTCTCCCTACGGGTCGTAAGGATCCCGCAGGTGTATTTTCTCCTTAGGAGTCGTGGGGACTCCTAAGTGTGTTGCTCCTTTGTGAGTCGTAGGGATCTCACACGGGAATTTTCTCCTCACGAAGTCGAGAGGACTTTGCGAGTGCATTTCATTTCTTCTCTTTTTTTTTTACGAGTTTGCGCCCTTTCGGGTTTCCACAAACTCGCCGGCAGTCCTGCTGTTTTTACTCACGGAGCTCTTTCGAGTTTTCATCCGTGCCCATTTTGCTTATGGACATACCGTTTTTTTTTTTTTTTTTTTTTTTTTTTGGGAGAGATCGGGATTGTTTTGCGCCCGTGGATTGTATACGGTTTTGCAGGATGTATGATCCAGACCGTAGGGCCAAAGACATTTCGGGGCTCTGTTGGCGTCTGCATCGCTGCACTGGAATATTGTACCAGAAGCGGCTCATCATTCGCCGTTGGTATGAGATTTGGAATTTGGTTGGCGTCTGCATCGCTACACTGGAATATAATACCAGGAGCGACTCATCATTCGCCGTTGGGTATGGGATATGGAATTTGGTTGGCGTCTGCATCGCTACACTGGATTATGGTACCAGGAGCGACTCATCATTCGCCATTGGGTATGGGATATGGAATTTGGTTAGCGTCTGCATCGCTGCACTGGAATGTAGTACCAGCAGCGACTCATCATTCGCCGCTTGGGGATTGGGATTTGGAATTTGGTTGGCGTCTGCATCGCTGCACTGGAATATAGTACCAGGAGCGACTCATCATTCGCCACTTGGGGATTGGGGAGCGATTGCTTAGGAGACAGGTTTGGATCCCTATTACCTAAGACTTTTCAATTTTATGGGCCGTGAGGGTCCCATAAAGGTATTTTCTCCCTGCGAGTCGTAAGGATCCCGCAGGTGTATTTTCTCCTTAGGAGTCATGAGGACTCCTAAGTGTGTTTTTCCTTTGTGAGTCGTAAGGATCCCACAAAGGTTTGTTCTCCTCATGTATCGTGAGGACACATGAGTGGATTTCCCTCGTTCCCAGTTTAATGACTTAGAGGTCGACTGTTTCCAGTTTAAAGACTTAGAGGTCATCTGTTTCCAGTTTAACGACTTGGAGGTCATCTGTTTCCAGTTTAACGACTTAGAGGTCATCTGTCTCCAGTTTAACGACGTGGAGGTCATCTGTTTCCAGTTTAAAGACTTGGAGGTCATCTCTTTCCAGTTTAAAGACTTGGAGGTCATCTGTTTCCAGTTTAAAGACGTAGAGGTCATCTGTTTCCAGTTTAACGACTTGGAGGTCGACTGTTTCCAGTTTAAAGACTTGGAGGTCATCTGTTTCCAGTTTAAAGACTTGGAGGTCAGCTGTTTCCAGTTTAAAGACTTGGAGGTCATCTGTTTCCAGTTTAAAGACTTGGAGGTCATCTGTTTCCAGTTTAAAGACGTAGAGGTCATCTGTTTCCAGTTTAAAGACTTGGAGGTCAGCTGTTTCCAGTTTAAAGACTTGGAGGTCGATCTGTTCCCAGTTTAATGACGTGGTGGTCATCTGTTTCCAGTTTAACGACTTGGTGGTCATCTGTCTCCAGTTTAAAGACTTGGAGGTCAGCTGTTTCCAGTTTAACGACTTGGAGGTCATCTGTTTCCAGTTTAAAGACTTGGAGGTCATCTGTTTCCAGTTTAAAGACGTAGAGGTCATCTGTTTCCAGTTTAAAGACTTGGAGGTCAGCTGTTTCCAGTTTAAAGACTTGGAGGTCGATCTGTTCCCAGTTTAATGACGTGGTGGTCATCTGTTTCCAGTTTAACGACTTGGTGGTCATCTGTCTCCAGTTTAAAGACTTGGTGGTCATCTGTCTCCAGTTTAACGACTTGGAGGTCAGCTGTTTCCAGTTTAACGACTTGGGGGTCAGCTGTTTCCAGTTTAAAGACTTAGAGGTCATCTGTTTCCAGTTTAAAGACTTAGAGGTCATCTGTTTCCAGTTTAAAGACTTGGAGGTCAGCTGTTTCCAGTTTAAAGACTTAGAGGTCATCTGTTTCCAGTTTAAAGACGTAGAGGTCATCTGTTTCCAGTTTAAAGACGTAGAGGTCATCTGTTTCCCAGTTTAAAGACGTGGTGGTCGATCTGTTCCCAGTTTAATGACGTGGTGGTCAGCTGTTTCCAGTTTAACGACTTGGAGGTCAGCTGTTTCCAGTTTAAAGACTTAGAGGTCATCTGTTTCCAGTTTAAAGACGTAGAGGTCATCTGTTTCCCAGTTTAAAGACGTGGTGGTCGATCTGTTCCCAGTTTAATGACGTGGTGGTCGATCGATGGCGAGCTCGGAATTTTGGGGTAGGGGCCGGCATAAGCGTTGCTAACACTGAAGCACATGCGCAAGGACACATAAGTGGGTCTTCCCAATGGAGCATAATTCCGAGGGCGGAGACCAACCGCTGGACTGGTGATTGCAGTGGGATATGGGTATGATGAGAATTATTTGAGCCCGTGGATTGTATACGGTAGTCAAGTTGGGGACTAACCGTAGGGCCGAAAGAATTTTGGAAATTTGAATTTTTGTTTGGCGTCTGCATTGCTGCACTGGAATAATGCCAGGAGCAACTCATCATCCGCCCTTGTTTTTTTTTTGTTTTTTTTTTGTTTTCACCGCGATTGCTCTATCATTTCAGCTTTTCTTATCGCGAAGGTCGCGATTGCCCTATCATTTCGGCTATTTATTCGCGGTTGCCCCATCATTTCGGCTTTATTTTCATTTTTCTTTTATTTACACATTTTTTTTTATTTACATTTACATTTTTTTTTTACATTCCCAGTTTAACGACTTAGAGGTCGATTGTTCCCAGTTTAATGACGTGGTGGTCGATTATTCCCAGTTTAATGACGTGGTGGTCGACTGTTCCCAGTTTAATGACGTGGCGGTCGATTGTTCCCAGTTTAATGACGTGGTGGTCTTTTTTGCTTATCCCAGCTCCTTGAACTTTGATCTTGGCCGAGCTGTGTTGATGACTTAGCTCTGTGGCTTGCCGATACATCCGAGGATTGTGAGGTTTTTCCAAGCTTATATTGGTCCTCTGCCCAATCTTTGAAAATATAGCAGTCTTCGATGGTATGACCCACCACACTATGATATGGGCAGTATATGGGATTGCCGGTCATGTTCATTTCCTGTGGCCTCTTTGGAATAGGAAGTTGCAGACCGCTGTTCAGGGCGTCCATGAATATTTTGCGGACTTCATCCCTCCTGAAGGAGTATACCTTCTTCTTTCCCTCCATTGGAGTAGGTGCCTTTACTGATGCTGGTCCTCGAGGCACATGTCTGGGAGGATTAGGTTCCTGAAAGGTTTCAGTCTCCATTTGCATGAAATCGGCGATCGTAGCTTGACTGTTTGCTAACACGCCTTTAGAAAGTTCTATCTCTCCCATCTTGTATTGCCTTTCGACCCAATCTTTGAAGACGAAGCAGTCCTTAATGGCATGACCTATCACCCTGTGATAGGGGCAATATTTTGGGTCGTCGGTCATATTCTCTTCTTGCGGTCTCTTTGATTCTGGCAGTTGTAGACCGTTTCTTAGGGCGTCCCTGAATATCTTGTGGACCTTTTCCCTCTTGAAGGAATAGACCTTTTCCAGCTTCTCTTTTAGAGGCGATTCCCCCCCGGTGTATGTATCGGAGGGACTGGAGGCTGATTGCGGCCGTTTTTCGCGAAGGCGCTCCGCTTTTAGGTTGAAAGGGATATCAGTTGGCTGCTCCCAGGTCCTAATTCCTGGCTCATGAGCCAAAATTTGATTCTGCTGTAATTGCAATCGGGCGACTTGGGTCGCGAGATCTGCCACGACGTCTGCCATCTCGCCGACTTTGGAATAGACCTCGGCCATCTTCTCATCCCTGTCCTGAAATTGCCTTTGAAGCCATTGGAATAATGCTTGCTCTGTAGTTCCGGCTATGACAACCGGGTGATCTTTATTGCCTGAGCCCCATTCCGTAGGAACCACGGGCTCCTCTGGCTTATCGGCCTGAGCGGGCTCTTCATCATTTAGATCGAGCCGATGCTGGGTAGCGTCAGCCATATCATCACCATGGCTGTGAAGAAGAGGAGGGTTCGTTTCTTCATGTTCGGCCATGTAGACAGTGTGGAGAACACACTCAGCCATTCTTTCATCACCGGCAGTTGGTTTCGCGGAGCGGTCCGGGCTTTGGAAATTCATAAATTTTAACATGGCCAGAGCCCTAGCCTTTTTGTTGGCTCTATATCTGAGCCGCTTCTGCCTCAGCTTCTCGATTTTGAAGGCTTGGCGGGCATCCGCTACCCAGAAAGCCATTGTGAGTTGATCAGAGGGGAGCTTAGAGAAGACACCCGATCGAGCAGTGGTCAAGGGCACCGCTGGAGCTTGCTCGGGACGCGTTGTAGCTTTGTTGGTGTTGATGGCCTTGCCCCCAGCTGCGGCCAAGGAAAGTCGTTCAGATACCGACTTGCGTTTGGGTTGGGGCGCCCTCGAGATCACCACATTTGGTCTCCTGCCTTTCGAGACCGGTTTATCTGCCACCGGGGCTTGAGGAGCCGGGATGGTGCCAACAGGCATGAACATAATAGAGCCGAATGGTAGCAGCGGCTCCTCCCATTGTCGCCCGAGACTGGCCGGAAGGACCGTCCTGGAGTCTATCTTCATCGTGTAGGAGACAGGAGCTGAGTTCATCATCGAAGACATCGTCGGAAGGTGATTGCTTGAAAATCTGCATGAAAGAGCATTATTTTAGTATAAATATAGACATGTAAATTGATTGAGTTCGCATGAACATTTAACCCGAAATATGGGAGGAGAGATGGTCCCACTGGGCGTGCCAGAATCTGTAGGGTGTTTTTCGTCACCCCATTGAGATGGGAATACGCGCGCGCTTTTCAGGCGCATTACAGATTCCCCCTGCCTAGGGTAGGCCGGGATTTATTGGTTGTGGGGATCCGAATCTCCGGCAGCCGCGGACTAAGCTGCCGTTAATTACCCCTCGCCTTTGGAGCGAGGGAACCTCCGATTGACGGGTTAAACTGGTCATGCGAACTCAATGTGCAGTGTGCGTGTGTTGTGTTTTGAAATGGGGGTTTGGATATGTCGGGAGCCACGCAGAGTTTTTACGGGGGTCCCGCTACCCGGATAGCGGGCTGGGGGTCAAGAGGGCTAGCAGCCCCCTTGCGGGGTGCGGGGCAGCGCCCCGTTAGAAATTTTTCCTAACGGGGGAGACATATTTAGTATGGAGTGCATAAAAAAAAGGGGGGAAAAGCGTCTTAAAGACGCGTGCATGGCATATGGGGCATGGTGCCCGGGGTCACGTGCGCGCGCATGGGCGCTTTGGTGCCCGGGGTCACGTGCGCGCACGTGACCATTGGGCGCCCCAGCGCCCGGGGTCACGTGGCGCACACGTGACCATTGGGCGCCTCAGCGCCCGGGGTCACGTGGGCACACGTGACCATTGGGCGCCTTGGTGCCCGGGGTCACGTGGGCACACGTGACCGAAGGGCGCCTTGGCGCCCCGGGGTCACGTGGGCACACGTGACCGAAGGGCGCCTCAGCGCCCAGGGTCATGTGGGCACACGTGACCCAAGGGCGCCTCAGCGCCCGGGGTCACGTGGGCACACGTGACCATTGGGCGCCTTGGCGCCCGGGGGTCACGTGGGCACACGTGACCTATGGGCGCCTTGGCGCCCCGGGGTCACGTGGCACCCACGTGACCACGGGAAGGGGGCTTAGCCCCTGGGTTGGGGAGTTAAACTCCCAAAGGGGATTTTTGGAGTTAAACTCCTAGCAGAAATTTGATTTATGGAGTTAAACTCCAGCAGATCTAGAAAGGAGTTAAACTCCTGGGGACTTATTGCTCTTCTTTTGAGCCTTGGGTCTGTCCAAAGTTAGATTTTTGGAGATGGGTCTCCTTCTTCTTCTTGTCTTTTGGCCGGATCTTGAAGATCAAGAGATGTGAGATAAAAAATCTCTTCTTTTCGAGATCTGGTGGGAGATCTGAGTTCCCCTTTGTGGGTTTTGTGGTGGAAAACTATTTATTTTGGGGAAAGGAAGAGTTAAACTCTTGATTTAATCCAAAAGAAAGGAGAAGGTTTTTGGAACCTTGGAGAAGGAGCAGGAGGCACAAAGAACCCTAGTTTTTGGGGGAATGAAAAGTTGTTTTTTTTTTTTTTTATTATTCATCATCATGTTGCCTTTTATAGGCTTACACATTTACATATAGCCCCTTGGGCTGTGCAAAATGGCATTTTAGCCATCCCATGGCTCATGTGCCATTTCATTTTTGCACATAAGCCATGGGCTTACAAAATATTGGCTTTGTGCCCATTTTGTTTACATTCATGCACAAAAATTACATAAAAATTATTTGTTACATGATTTTTGTTGTTGGCATGGAGGAGGCTGGCCGCGGGCTCAACTTGGGCATGGGCCCGCTTGACCTGGGCTTGGGCCCACCTGGCTTGGGGTTGACCTTGACTTTGACTCGGTCAATGGGGGTGTAAATTTTTACCCCAACATAAGCGTCAAAGGGTACTCCATCTCCGCCTCATTCGGGCCGCGGATGATCAGACCAGCCCCACTCCCTTCCTCTGTGGAGGATCCGTCCACATAAAGTACCCAATCCGAGATTGGGCCGGGCACCTCCTCGACCGAGGGTCGAGGGTCGGGGCCCTGTATTGCCGTTCCTTAGTGGGAATGGTTCACTCGACAAGGAAATCGGCTAAGGCATGCGCTTTGATGGCCCGTCTGGGTCGGTATTTGATGTCGAATTGGGACATCTCCCACCTCCATTTCTCTAAGCGGCCCGATGATTTGGGGGAGGCGAGGATATTCTTTAAAGGTCGTTCAGTGAGGACGAGGATTGTGTGTGCCTGGAAATAGTGTCGTGGTTTCCTGGAGGCGACGACAAACGCAAGGACTATTTTTTCTATGGCCGGGTATCTGGTTTCTGCGTCCTTTAAAATATGGCTCACGTGGTAGACCGGTCTCTGTGTGCCTTCGAATTCTCTGACGAGCACCGAACCGGTGGCTTGTTCAGAGACGGCTAGATATAGTAACAACTCGTCGCCTTCGACTGGTCAACTGAGAAGTGGTGGGGTCGCCAGGTGTGCCTTGAGTTGTTCGAAAGCGTTTTGGCATTCCTCAGACCATTCAAACCTGGGGATTTTCTTCAGGGCTCTGAAGAAAGGGAAGCACTTTTCTACGGATCTGGACATAAAGCAACTCAATGTAGCCACCCTCCTGGTGAGTCGCATGATATCGACATTGCTCTCGGTCATCGCCATGTTGATGACGACATTGATTTTCTCTAGGTTCGCCTCGAGTCCACGATGGGTAACTATGAATCCAAGGAATTTCCCGCTTGTGACGCCGAATGCACATTTAGCTGGATTTAGCTTCATCTTGTATTTCCGCAGGACATCGAATGTTTCTCCGAGGTCTGTAGTGTGTCCGAGCAATGAAGTGGATTTCACGAGCATGTCGTCGACGTAGACTTCTATATTTTTCCCAATTTGTGGTTTGAATAGTTGTTCACCGCCGAAAGCCCGGACCGAGAAGTTGGGATGTCTGGCCTGAATTTGGGGGCAGATGCTATTTGGATTTATCCATCCACCTCTCCGAAAATACCAAGTTGATTTATGACACCGTATATTGGAGGTTTGGATAGATGCGACCGTTGTAGCAGACTTCATTAGATTCTCCCTCATTTGTGAGGGGGTTTTGATTGTGGGGACTCTCTTCCTTGCAGACGCAAGCCCCTGCAGTTAATTACGTTATCGCGTTGCAATAACCACTTTCTTCTTCTTCAATAGTTCACTTCGTGTCGTGTGTTATTTTGTTTGTTTTGATTACCCGTGGATAGTATACGGAGACTAGTTTATGACGTCGCCCGTAGGGCGCGGATCAGTCCAAATTCGTATATTTTGGATTTGGGGTTTGGGTCAAGGATTTTCTTGACGGGGTTCACGCTAGTAGCTTGGTTTGCCAACGAGAGTGTACTTAGGACGCAGATCTCATATAAATGAGGTCCATCAGTTCACATGAAACTTGAGTTTGATCTAAGGATCATTAGTCATATTTGAGACCAAGATCAACTTAGAAATAAATAAGCATATGAGATCAATTATAATAGTTTAAGGACATCACGGTCCAACATCGCCATGTTTGGGATGAATGTTAGTTTAAGGACGTTTCGGTCCATTATCGCCGTGTTTGGGACGACGCGCCGTGTTTGAGGCGACACACTAGTTTAGGGACGTTTCGGTCCAACATTCCCATTTTGGGGATGCAATTTTTTTAAGGACATTTCGGTCCATTATTCCCATTTTGGGGACGAATGTTAGTTTAAGAACATTTCGGTCCAACATTTCCATTTTGAGGACGGATGTTAGTTTAAGGAAATTTTGGTCCATTATCCATCTTGCGCGCACGTGTATTTGTTACGTGGTGGAGTGAACGATGGTGACATGGAATGCGCCCAATTTGGGGCGCGATCCGATTTGAGATGCGCACGTCAATTTGGAAGTGCATCAATGTGGGATGTATCATTCTCTATCTTGATGAAATTTTATATCAAGTTGGGACGAGAAAAGAGTTGTTGGTTGTCGAGACCCGCCACCTCTCTGAAAACTTTGAGAAATTACAACGACTTATATCAGAGGTGTGGAGAGATGTACCCTTAAACCAAATCTCGTATTTGAGGGAAAAGATCATAATGGATCATCTAAGAATCGTTAGTCTTATTTGAGACTAAGATTAACTTAGAAAGTATGGGATGAAGATCGTTACTCATGTATGGGACTAAGATCGGTTTGGATATCAGTTTGGATATCACGAACATAAGCTTAGCCAATTTGGGTTAAGATTGCGTTTCTGTATCACCCAGCAGTGCTAAGCACTCAGTTGCTTATAGCGCTCACGCATGTTTCATGTGAGGCGTTGAAATAGTGCTAAGCAATAGTCTTTTGTGGCATATATGTGTTTCACGTAAGGCGCTCACGTGTGTTTCACGTGAGGCGCTGCACTAGTGCTAAGCACTAAACTTTTCTGTTTTCTGGCGCTCACGTGTGTTTCACGTAAGGCGCTATATAATTTAGCCTTGGATGCTCACGTGCTTCTCACGTGAGGCGCTGAGTTCTTTGGAGATTTAATCTCTGTTGATATTTTTAGAGAACTTAAATCTCTGTTAATGGTATTTTGACCATTAACGATCACAAAGATCGCTATTTTGAGGATTTAGGATCAGGTTCTTTAAGAACTAAGTTCTTGATTTGAAGGAACTAAGTTCCTGGAGTATTATGGACTCCATATTCTTCATGTTCATGCTTTCAAAGAGGCTAAACCTTTGTTAATGGTATTTTGACCATTAATGATCACCAAGATCACTATTTTGATAATCTTGGATCGGGTTTTTAAAGAACTAAGTTCTTGATTTGAAGGAACTAAGTTCCTGGAGTATTATGGACCCCATCTTCTTTCTGTTTAAACTTGTTCTTTCCTGAATTTTTGATTCTCAAGAACAAGATCTTCCCGATGAGAATTAAATTCTCAACTTGTGGGAGACTTGTCTTGTGGATCTCAGATCCAGAGAAAAAACTAAGTTCTTGAGAAGGGTTAAACCCTTAGATATGCTATAATAGGTAAAGGAGATGTTTTGATCACTGTAGTTTCTTTACCTAGGATTTGAAAGGAGGAAGATTTTCTTCTTTATTGAGAATTAAATTCTCTGTTGTTTTGAGAGATTTCTGTATTTTTACAGAAACTTATGGGTGATCTCTTCCTTATATGGAAAGAGAGATCATTGGTCGTTAGGACCAACCACCTCTCCGACGACGCTGAGAGATTACAGTACCATGTATCGAAGGTGTGGAGGGATATACCTTTTGAACCATGTCACATTCATTAGGGGGAAGAGCAAGTTTGAGCTTAAACTCTAACTGCTGAAAAAAGGCTTCTTTGCGTTCGCGCACGTGCGTCGCACATGTTGCGCACTTGATGGGCACACGTGGCGGGAGCACGTGCGTCGCATGTGGCACTTGAGCATATGCGCATCATGAGGGAAGCTAAGGCCCTAACTTGGAGAACTAAGCTCCTATGAAGAACTAAGCTCTTTTGAGAATTGAATCCTCGCACGTGGCGGGCGCACATGTGTTGCACGTGGTGCGCACGTGCGCTTGTGCATATGCGCATTATTGGGGGGCAGCTAGGCCCTAACTTAGAAAACTAAGCTCTTATAGAGAATTAAGCTCCTTTGAGGATTGAATCCTCTCACGTGGTGCGCACGTGGCGGGCACACGTACGTTGCATGTGGTGCGTACGTGGTGGGCACATGTGTGTTGCAGGTAGCGCACATGGTGCTTACGCATATGCGCATTATGGGGGCCGCTAAGGCCCTAACTTGGAGAACTAAGCTCCTTTGAGGATTGAATCCTCTTTTTTCTAAAAGGTGTCCCCTCTTATTTATAGGGGAGTGGTAAAGAAGGGATCTCTCTTTTTCCCGATGTGGGACTAAAAATGTATCCCCCATGTGGTAGAGCATTACTTAGACTATACGTGCATAACACATTTGCTTAAAACTTTTGATTCCGGAAGAGTTATGAGATCCGTAATATATCAAATCGAAGTACTTTTCGAAACGCTTTCAATGCCATAAGAATTTACCTGATTCTCATTCGTGAGTCTAGCAAAATACAACCCGTAAAATACTTGTTTGCATTTTCTTAAGTTTATTGCTGCCATTTGATACCTTGGGCTTTTTTGCGCAGAAATTTTTGGAGGGAACAACGGTTTGTTGACTAGTCACTGATACGTGGCTCCAACGTTCTTGAGTCCGAAGGGCATTACCCTGTAGCAGTATACTCCCCGATCGGTGGTGAAGGCGGTCAGCTCTTCGTCGGCCGGGTTCATTCAGATCTGATTATAACTGGAGAAAGCGTTCATGAAGCTTAGTAATTCGTGACCGGCCGAGCTGTCTACTAGCTGATCTATCTGAGGAAGCGGATAGTTGCCTTTAGGGCAAGCCTTGTTCAGCTCAGTGAAATCGACGCACATGCGCCATTTCCCGTTCGCTTTCTTGACCATGACCACGTTTGCCAGTCAATCCGAGTAGTCCAGGTTCCTGATGAAGTCGGCAGCAAGCAATTGGTCCACTTCCTCCTCTATCGCTTTTTGTTTCAATGATGTGAAACTTCTTTTCTTTTGCTGGATTGGCTTGGCTTTTGGGTCGACCCCGAGCTTGTGGGAGATCACCTCAGGGTCGATCCCGGGCATGTCTGCTGGTGTCCAAGCGAACACATATGAGTTGTTCTGGAGGAACCGGATCAGGTCTTCACGGACACTTCCGTCAAGAGAGAGCCGATCTGGACAGTCTGGCCGTCAACTCTCTCTATGAGGGGAAATTCCGCTAACGCTTCCACTGGGGCACCTCGAATTTCCTTCCGGCCGTCGCGTGTGTCCAGGGACCCCTGAGGATCATGCGTATCTTCAAAATCGTCGCCCTGCTCCCCGGCGGGAGATGTTGAGGCGAGACAGATCCTGGCAGTTTGCTAGTCTCCATAGGCCCGGCCTATCCCCCCGTTATCTAAAGGGAACTTGAGCACGAGCTTGTAGGTTGAGATCTGAGCTCGAAGGGCGTTTAGGATGGGGCATCCCAGGAGGATGTTATAGGACGACAGGATCTTGGCAACGAGAAAGTATACCGATACGGTTCACGTTTTGCCTGCTTCCTTAATATTGAGGAGGAGGGTGACTGATCCCTCGGCTAGGATGGAATGTTTGGTGAACCCGGAAAGGACGTGGGAGGTCGGTTGGAATATTCTCTGGATCTCGTAATAGTGAACTCGGGCTGTTATCACAAGAGGGTCATTGTGTGGGAGTGATATGCCGTGAAGGTCTTTGTCGGTGAAGATGAGCGGGTCATCCTTCCTGCACTTCTAGTGGGGCGGATTATTTATGGCCATGACTGGTAGGAGGCAGCGGTCTCCCTTACTATCCGGAGTCGGACCCATCGAAATGACCATGATCTGCCCGATTGTTAACTCCCTGGGAGGGGGTTAGTCTTTTTGCTCCTGCTCTGCCTGCTGCTTGTCTCATAGGTATTTCTCCAGATGACTAGAGCGGATCAGTCCTCAATATAGTCACCGAGTTGTTTGTAACTCTCGGTCGGGTGCCCCTGCGACCTATGGTAGATGCAGTACGGACCGCGGAGTCGTTGCCCGTCCTCTGGGTAGCCGTTAGGAGTTAAAAAAACCTCTCGCCCTTAGCCTCCTCTAGAAGCTCGGTCTGGGAGACGTTCAGAGGAGTGTACTCATAGAACCTCGGGGAATAAAGTTTTGGTCGATCGGCCTTCTTTTTCTTCTCTCTGTCCGTCTTTTTCAGTCTGCCTGGTCACCTCGGGGTAGGTTGGTGTTCACCTCTGACTCAAGTTAGATTTCTCGCTCGGTCCATGCTTTTACTTCAGCCATAGTCTTAGGCTTTGCTAATGCAAAAGTGCGGAGCCACTCTTTGTGCCTAATACACGACCTCAGGGCGGTGATAACTGTTTCGTCGCGGTGCTCGGGAACCTCTAGGAGGGCATTGAAGAAGCGGGTGATGTACCCTTTGAAGGATTTATTGTATCCGCTCTTGATGGTGAATAGGTAGTCGATCGTCTTTTTCTGTCGTCAGTTACTGATTGTTAGGGAAAAAAGTGTGTTTTGTAGTTAACCGCAATCAATAACGGTGTCGCGTGTAGCTAGACCGAGATGAGTACGGGTCGTCCTCTGGGAAACGTTGAATCTTTTATTCTTACTTTAGATGTGTTGAAAAAGAGAGGAGGAAGAAAGAATTTTATGGAATGGTTTCTAGATCTACGTTAAACAAGAATGTAAAATATAAATCTAGATTATTTTAGAGATGTAGATAATATAATAAGAGGGCTTGTAGGGTTCGTTAGGATTTAGTAGTTATGGACGATTAATTAAAAGTTACCCTTTTTATCCATTAATAGATTTAGAACTAGAACGACGGTGATGCGTGTAGATTAGGGTTTCTGGAGGGAAAAGGAATCCCACTCTTAACCCTTATCTCAACACGGAACTCAGTTCATATCTAGCCTTTACCAAAACAATCATTAATCTAATCTTTAATCGCGGTCGGAACTAGCAAAGAATTGCTAGCGCGCCCGATTAGGATGTTAATGATTCTTTTGATAAAGTTCCTAAACTTTATAGGACTTAAAAAGGGTTTAATTATTTTCATCATCCATTAGCCTACCCTAATCCTACGAACCCTGACAAGCGGAGAATTACTCGCGCATGTTGGGAGAAGAAGATGAAAAGATAGAGAGGGAAAACATAATGTAAAATGCAAAAGAATTAAATAAAATAACTACCTTTATTAATCAACTTGAACAAACTACACTTTAATCCGTAGAAAATGATTACAAACTAGTTGCTTCTCGATCTTTCCTAAGGAGGTAGTCGAACAGTTGATGATCAGCCTGGATGCGTGAGAGTCAGGGGCTTCGTGATCTCTTCGGCTTGATAATTTTTTCAAGAGGCTCTCGGTCCTTATTTGTATTCACAGAGCCAGAACCCTCATTTCCTAATATGGAAAATAGTTGTTAGGATCCTAACCACCACAATCCCATATCTCAACTCTTCAAATCCGCGGCAGAACCGCGGCCATTGGATAGGTTTGGCCACGGATCCGCCCCTTTTTGGTGAGATCATGGCCTTTAATTTTTGTAGCTTCATATCTGTAACACTTGGTAATCTTTTGAGTATCTATACTTTGAAAATCTTTTCTATATTTCTACCAGAATTAGTTTCTTGAATATCTTTGGTAGATTTGATTTGCCAACTTTGATTTCCTTGATTTTAGCCCTGAAAATTCTGCACAATAACTCAACAAACAATATTAGTAGAGTTTGTTTTATTGAGATATTAACTTAACCATTAAGAATTGGTCAAAGTTATTAATAAGGTAAGCATATTTAAATGGGCCAAATGTTACATGGATATTATATGCTTACATTTTCCTACAAAATGTTATTTATAATATATAAACACATGAAAATAGTATTTTTACAGATAAACCCTCATATGTATCATATATTATAATAAACACCTTTTATTATATAGAAATAGTAGGAAAAATGTCATATTAAATATACAGTTTTATCAACTGAACAGTTACCGACGAAATGACTGAGGAATTGGGTAGCCAACTCGTCGAAGGTCAAGATCGAGCACGGCGTGAGCCCTCAGAACCAATCCCGACCAGCGCGGATGAGGGTGATAGGGAAAGCTCGGCATTGAGCCGCATCCGAGTTGTCTTGGAAGCTAATGCCCATCGTAAACGCGTCCAAGTGGTCCTTCGGGTCGGAATTCCCGTCGAAGAGGGCCACTTTAGGCGGTTTGTTCCTGGATGAAACACGCTCAGCTGGTAGTTGTTCTATAAAAGGCCCCGTGAGCGAACCAGCGGAGTACTTCGCCCCTGCACCGGTCGTGCGGTCATCCTGTTGTATGTCTTCGATTTTCTTTTCGAGGGCTTTGATTCGTTATTGGTACCCTGAGGATTCTTCATAGTCGGAGCTCCTGCTATCTCTGCTCCGGGCTTGCGCGATGGAGCGGCTTCGGTTTTGCTCTATCACATCCCTTAAATCTTCAGGGCGGACCCTTCATGGATAGTCCCGACGTTCGCCGTATGCGTGGCCTCGACGGAAGTGGGGGCATCGGTCATGCCTGAAACCAGGCGATCTGACTGACACCTTTACAGGGGCGAGAAAACGCGGCGGGCGTCGAAGTGATAGCCTGGTCTCCCCTGAGATCGGGGAGTTGAGCTGTCCGGCACCCAACGGGTCATGGAATCATTCCTCGCATGCGGGTCATGACTGCCGGAATCGGCATGCTGGTGTTCGGTAACATCAAGATGAGTGTGAGTGAGGTCGAGGGCCCGAGCGTGCGCTTCCGTCTTCCTGCATACGTTGTCATCCTGGGGAGGGGAAACTGCAGTTTGGCTGGTACGGCCGGCCTCCTGATCGCGGGCGAGCGCATCCACTATCACCGTGAGCCTATCGATCCGAGCGGGAAAGACGTTGATGACGTTAGGAGAGAGAGTTAGACCGCTCTCGCCTCCGTTATGGAGGACGGGGCGGCTCATGCTGGGTTCTTCGTGATTATCGCTTTCTATTGAATCGAAGGCAGAAGATCAACCTTTTGGGTAGAGGAGCTTCTCGCTTCCCACAGACGGCGCCAATTGATGGAGGTTTGAATCTCCTTCAGTAGTTGTCCTTCGTCGATCTTGCTGCAAGCGGTTCTGAACGGTTGAGATTTGGTGTGAGGGTTGAATGTGCGGATCCCAGTAGGTTATCGTTGACGCCGAGCTACCTGCAAAGGAAGTCCCAGGGTGGGTAACCACCGTAGGACCCTCCGATGATCAAATAAGTACCGAGAAATAATGACAGTGTAGCGACGTATTGGAATGAGTTTGAGTTACCTGAATTGTCTGGAAGAGGAGTTTATATTGCGGTCGCATGGAACGAGCCGATGCGAGATCCTCACCGTCTGTTACGCACCTGCGTCACGTTCGCGTAGATGGCGGGATATGCCTATTAATGGCGAGATACGACTATTAATGGTAAGATATGCTAGCGTAGGATGCGGGACGTGGGCCGACGAAGATCTCGTCGTGGCGAGATATAAGGAGCCGTTACAGGGTGCGTTTGGGCTTCGTGCTCCCGGCCAAATAGGGACGCTGAGGAATCTCTGCTCTGTAATAGGTCGGAGACGAGCGAGGAGGTTGGGAAAGCTCAGCTGTAGGATAGTTTAGATGCGAGCCGTTGGCTGGTTGCTAGGCGCATTGGAAAGGTACTCCGTGAAGATCTCCGATAGGTCGGGTGCAACCTCGGAGACGAGGTCCGAGGAAAGTCCCCCATGTATCATATTGATAACAACTCCGTGGTCCCCAGGAATCTAGTGATCTTACGTGGACGACACGTCATCTGCTACGTTTCGTAGCTTGTGGAATTCCCGTTTATAAGCCTTATCAATTATCAAATATTTTTAGCCCACCATCAATTATTAAGCTCTTATCAAAAATAGAAATTGTTTTTTGCACCAGCCTAAATCGGTCGAATATTCGAGAAGATTTTGAATTGCTACATGAAGCATTGTTGTCTTTTGGAGCCATCATTCCTTTTTTGCCTACTTTATCCACCGTTTTAGAATGTATTGAGCCAGTATTTTTGTAATACCTCTAAGGTTAGGCACTCTAAGAGCATGTCGACACAATAACCCCATCGACCCAAATAACTTGCAAGAACAATATATCAAACAATTTTGAGAATCAAACCGCACAACATTTACAAATTTATTCGCATCATTTGTAAGCTTATATGTGTCGAACATTCCACGATTACTACTTTCAATTATCACCACCGAAAAGCACTAGATCATCTCCTTTCGAAATAACTAAAATATTTTAATCGTGTACACATTGGACGCTTGTTTGAGCATACCGCTTTCTCTTGATGCTCTTGTGGGAAAACCTTGATTGCAATGAAAATCTTCTTCTAGCTCGGTTAAACGTGATCGCTCTATTGCCTCATCATAGTGGAGCGTGAATTAAGTAAGGGTCATTGTTGCGTGTGACATACTGTGAAATACATTATTTTTAATCTCGCTTCTTTGTATAGATCTCACATTTGCAGAAAAGAAATCAA
This sequence comes from Agapanthus africanus, assembly GCA_030015575.1. Lineage (NCBI taxonomy): Eukaryota > Viridiplantae > Streptophyta > Magnoliopsida > Asparagales > Amaryllidaceae > Agapanthus > Agapanthus africanus. Next base: position 913,891,341 of record CM057337.1, read on the forward strand.
AGTAAAAAGATGTGCACCACTTTTCACAAAGATTGTATAATGTTACGAGCCATTTATTACTTGTGGGATCAAATTTCTCTATCATATATTTCCAAATCACTTCAAAAACTTCTTTTGCAAGATGACCATATAAACAAGCATTTAAAAGATCCTTGAACTTTGAGCATCCATAGAGCATGGGTAGATTACATGCACCAATGTGTGAGACATGCCATAAATACAAGCGGTGATGACTTGTAGGAAAAACCTGTTTAATAGCATTTGCCATCACTGCACATTGATCGGAGAGGATCATCTTTGGTTCTTGATCATAAACTCTAACAAGCTCTCAAACAACCAAACAAATAAAGATATAGTCTCATCTAGCAAAAATGCGCATCCAAAATGTACATTTTTCCGATGATGATTAATACCTATAAATGGAGCGCATTATATTTGTTAGTTCGAAAAGTTGTATAAAAAATAACAATATGCCCAAATTATTCATAATCCATTCTTGATTTGCTCTCTCCAAAAAAAATTTCACCATGCCGCCTTCATCATCCACTTGCCGACAATAAAAAAAACATTGGATATGTAGCTTGTTTATGTTTAAAATGGATGATAACACATTGGGCATCCCCGTCTTTAATAAGATTTAACCTATATCTAGATGATTCATTATAACAATCACTTCTGGTAAACCCTACATCAATACCACCAAGCTCTTTACCTATCAGAGAATATGCCTTGACCGGACGTATCTGTGAACTAACTATGGTGTTCAACATATGTGCGTTATCTTCTGATACATGTCAGTTTGACCTTAAAAATTTCTTTCTTCCGTGCTTGCAAGTTTATGATTATGATCGGGGTTAAAATGAGAAACTTCCCACGTTCCATCCGTTATGGTGAAGCGAACGTTTGCTTTGCAACCTGTTCTAGTTTCCAATCCATTTACTGGTTTAGTTGCACATAAATCATCATCCAATCGAAAGCCTTCTTTTGAGCATGCATAAGTTCGTTGTCGTATACTTCCATTAGAGTTATACATGATTTTTTCTTTACGAATACTAAATCCTTTTCTAATAGCATATTCATTGTATAACTTATAGGCTTCATCTACAATACATGTCACGCCCCGCTTCCCAGTATACGGGCAGAGGACGCGACGAGACCGCTACGTATTTACTCTGAAGTAAACAAGCTAAGCGTATCTAAGCAATATAAGTAAAATGCACAAGAGACAATGTCAATGGATAAAATTGAACAACAACTTTATTTATTAAACATTCTTTTTACAATACATCTGAAAAATAAATAGATGGAATGGAAAGCAATGCCTAAACAGTGGCATAACAGAAATAGAAAGTACTGAAATAAAATGTACAAGTAACTAGAGCTCCGGGTCGAAAGCTAGCTGATCCAAGTCCTCGCTGGTGGGCTCGATCTCTTGAAAGTCCGAATCACCCGACGACATTCCAAAGAAAAGAAATAGAATGTCATCAGCGAATAGATTGCTCGGTAAGTCCCAAAGAGGAGGGAGAAGTAGAATAGACAGAAAGAGTATAACTATTATAGTGTTGTTGTTATGATAACGTAGTTGTTTGTAGCTTGGTACAGAAGATGCCAGTGTATACGAGAGGAGTCTCACTAAACCAGAGACTACGGTATACGGAATACAAGGCTCCGTCGATAATACCACGGAACAACGGTATGGATGTAATTACGTCTTAAGTGACCACCTCGTGCCACCTTTAACATGTTCAATACCAGTCTACACCTTATAAACCCCTCGATTTCTTGTTTGTATTTTTTGTATTGTTTGAATTGTATATTGTATATAGATGGATAACTTGCCGAAACTATGATATCAGTAAATGGATGTAACTGGAGAATCATGTAAATGGAGGTATATCCATGGTTCGGTTCAGTCAATATAAATTGATTAGATTGAATGTATAGATTCATATTGAATTGTGTTATATACTTGAATCGTATTCAAGTCAGATTGATTATATTGAGACTCAGTCTGAGTCAGACAATTAAAAAAGAAATTGAATCATGAATTAGGTTTTGGTGTTATCGGTAACTGTTGCACATGGACGGCAGGATTTGTGTCTTTTTCAAAGACAATTACCATGTTGATAACACCGTTTGTTAAATTGTCTACCTTAAATAGGCAAGCACCCATATCTCCGGCTCCCTGAGGCTCAAGAGACTAGTCCGCTTAAACCTATGTTTACTAAGGACCTTATTATAATTTAGTATAACTTGAGAGGGTTTTATGTAAAAATAATTTTGTATAATTTTCAAAATACACCTCAAATAATTTATTATCATCTTTAAAGTTTTCATTGATATATATTTTATCAATGTGACATTTCTAGTGAATAAAACCTATTTTTCATAATATATGATATTTATTTGTAATATTGGAATTGTTTGGTATTTTCTTTTAAATGAGATGTTTTTCTTGAATTTTGGAAATGTGGAATATTATAAATATTAAAAATAGATATTTTGATATTAATTACATATATATTTATTTATTAAAAATATAAGTTTTATTTATAATAGAAATCACATTTTCTAAAGAAAATTGTATTTTAAATCTTTCAAGACCGTATGCTCGTTGCGGAGGTCTGCATCTTACACTATTAAGCCCGAGGATGTGCGATACTCCGCACCATCCCGAACGGGTTCCCCGAAATGGGTTGTAGCGGCGCAATTATAATGATTCATTAAAATACACATCTTGTAGAAAAATGTTTTTTTATTAGTCGGAGGTAGTTTTGTGTAAACTCGTATTTTTCCTAAATCTATGTTCCCAAATTTCATCGTGCTATATTAGATATGTGTGTTGTGAGGAGATAGGTCATTACCTCGTGAGTTTTCTAAAGCTAGCTTGGTTGAAAGGTATAAACATGTCGATATGAAACATAAAGGTATTTTAATGTAAAAAATGGAATAAAACTTGCTATGGTTATCATTTTAATGCCAAACTTGTTCTATTGTCTTAGTTAATAAGTATTAAACACTATATCAAAAGTTGTAGATTTTTTATTAAGAAAATGTTGTATTTTTTGAAAGAAAAGAGAATCGGAAGCCGGATAACTCCGCTTCCGACACGTTTTAAGAGTTAAGAATTTGATAATAGTGAAAGAGAGAGAGAAGGGGGACTTACTAGATTAGGGTCAAGAGAGAAGGAAGAGGAATATTGGGGAAGCACCGGTGCGTCGTTTCGTCGCCGGAAACTCCTCGGATCATCGTCGGAAGTTCGTCGGAGTTTCGCCCTTTGCTAACTCCACTTGTACACTATGAGAACTTGGAAATTTCTTGAGAGTTTTGGCAGGGATTTGTGAGTGAGGAGGTGTGAAATGAGGGTGGTATTTATAGGGAACAATTAGGGTTTAGGGTGTGAAAGTTTGCATTGAAATTTGCATTAAAAATGTGATTAAATGGGTGATTTAATCCTCTCTGGTTGAATGCAGAATAAACAAACAATATGGGGTTAGTGGGGGTAGCTGAATAGGTGCAGAAGGTGAAGTTTGGAGGCATTTGGAACGGTTTGACCCGAGCTCGCTGGAATTTTTGCATGTGTCGCCGGTTTTGTACCGTCGGGTGGGGCTACGGTTTTAGCCACGTGTCGGGGTTGTTTCATTTTCCCTCGTGTTTATGTTTATTTATTCTGTAATTTACCCTATTACGTGTAGTGCATGTATAGACTCTTGGGCTTCTAAAAGTTTAAAAGAAATCAAAATAAAAAGATAATGTGGCTGATGGGATTTGAACTCTGGTGCTTTGGTTCAGCAGTGTAAGCTCTTACCAGTGAGCTACAAACTCTTTCTTGCTGTTCAAAAGCAAATCAAACTTATAACTTGTGCTCAGGCTCAAGTACCCCTTTTTGTATTTTTGAAAAAAAATGTACAGAAAGTTTAGGGTTGTTACATTCTACCCTCCTTAAAAAAATTTCGTCCTCGAAATTTGTAAAAGGAAAGTGTAACGGATTCAAGGAAAGTTTGGTGATGGAACTATTGATAGTGTATGAAAAATATGTGAAGGAATGAAAGAATGCGAAATGTTTGAAAAGAGTTGAGGAAATTACCAGGGTTACCTTGGTCTACAGCCTCTGTTTCTTCGGTCGCTAAAAGGAAAGCCTGACGCCGTGGTACATTCCTCCTAACTGGGGGCACATTCTTCTGTCCTTAGGGCGTGTTTCTCTGCCCTCGAGGCGTAGTGTCTGATGGAATTGGCGAGTAGACTGTGCAGCTGGTGGAGCTGTGAGTGCAAGACGAGGTGCAGCAGCCCGGATAGATGGCCGCTGCGGGTAGTTGGTGGGTGTGTGAGCTGGGTTGCGTCTATAAGGACAGTTTCCAATTCCGTGATTGGATGCACCAAAAACTAGGCACAGGACTTTTGCGCGCCTACAGTCCTTCCACAAGTGTCCTTCTCTCTTGCAATAGAAGCAAAAATCGGGACTTGGCTGATTATTGGCTTATTCCGGTCTCCTTGGTTCAACCGTTGGCCTTGAAGAGGCTCCTCCTGCCATTTGAGTGGCAGGACGCTTCACTCCGACAGATTGAGGCCTGCCCTTTCTCTTCACTACTGCCTCGTATCTTCAGGCAGCCTTCAAAGACAAATCATGGGTTGGGAAATCTCCTGTTGCTAAGGCGGCTTGGATCTCCGGGTCCAACCCTTACTGAAATCTTCTAGCCCTGATCTCAGCAGTCGGTATGAGATGGACCGCAAACCTGCTGAGAATGGTAAACTCAACATCATGCTCATCTACTGATTTGGTCCATATTGAACCTTATTGCAGATGTATGAACTGATGTTCCATATCAAAGCGGGCAGTCTCAGGGAAGTACTTTGCATCGAACATGTCACGGAAAGTCTTCCATTCGATGGGTTGATCAAGTCGGCTTTCTTCCGCCTTCCACCAAACCCGTGCATTGTCCATGAGCTGCAGCTTCGCAACACGAACCTAAGTTATCTCTGACACTTGTGCCGCTTGTTCCCTCATAAAAATATCAGGAAAAACCCCAATGGGGCATCACGTGCTCGCACGTGACCAAGGGTCACGTGCAGACACGTGATGGTTTCCTGAGGATTCTATTATAAAAAATTGAATTCTAATCAATAGGAGTCACATGCCCACACGTGATGAGCCTCTTAAACTCACTAAGAGAGATTAAAAGGTATAACAACACAGCAGGGTATACCCCCAATGGGGCATCACGTGCCCACATGTGACCACAGGTCACGTGCAAACACGTGATGGGTTCCCAAGTTCTCTGGCTAATAAGAATTTAATTCTAACAATGGGGTCACGTGCCAACACGTGATGGGCCTTTAAAAACCCACTGAAGAGAATTAAAAGTGTAATAAAACAGCAAGGAAAGACCCCAATAGGGCATCACGTGCTCACACGTGACCAAGAGTCGCGTGCTGACACGTGATAATTCCTGAGTTCTGTAAAACAACAAAATTAAATTCTGGTTAAAAGCTTATTCAGTGGGTTACGTGTTAACACTTGATAGGCTCTTAAACCTTCTGAATTAATAGAATTAAATTCTAATTAAGGGAAATCAAAATCCTAATATTTCCTTAGATCTTTCCAAACAAAAAGATTGCGCTCTGTAAAGTGGAGCACCGTTGGATTAAAAATTCAATGGTGATTAAAAATCACCAATTCATAGAAAGATTCTATACAAGGAAAGATTTCCCTGAAATTTGCCAGGAATAACAGATAAAATATCTTTTGAATTAAAAATCCAATGATGAATAAAATTCACTGGATGATCTAAAAGATCATGTTGGTTACAAAAACAACCAAAATCTTTCAATGAAAGATTCACTAAACAAATTGATTCTTTTCTTTCTCCTATAAATAAGAGCCAAGAAGAAAAAAAGGGGATCGATTTTTTTTTAGACAGTGAACAACAGAGAGGAATACAAAACAAAATAGAATTTAATTCTCTAGAGAGAAAAGAAGGTCTCTTGAGAAAAGAAAGAAATCCTAGGTGATGGATCATTCTATAAAATAAAGAGAATTTAATTCTCAATCTAAGAGTTAAACTCTTGTGAATAAGAACTTAGTTCTTCTTTCGGTTGAAGATCTGCAGAAGGAGATCTCCCCATAAGTTGAGAATTTAATTCTCATCGGGGAGATTCTGCCATGCAGATCTAAAGCCTAGGGGAGGACCTAAGTCCAGAGAATTTTATTCTCCCATAAAACACATAGGAATTTAATTCCTCCAACAAAATTAGGGTTTAACCCTATAAAAGAATTTAATTCTTCCAAATTCATAGGAATTTAATTCCTCCAAACAAAATGAGGGTTTAACCTTATAAAAGAATTTAATTCTTCCAAATTCATAGGAATTTAATTCCTCCAAATAAAACTAGGGTTTAACCCTACAAAAGAATTTAATTCTTCCAAATACATAGGAATTTAATTCCTCAAAATAAAACTAAGGTTTAACCCTATAAAAGAATTTAATTCTTAAAACAAGAGACTTGAAGCTCTCCATGCACGTAAAGATCAAGTATCCAACATGATCACGTGGTAACACGTGGCCCTTCATCCCAACGAACAAAAAGGAATGAATAAGGCGTGTTCACGTGCCCCCCCGTGACCCTTTAATGGACTCCTCAAAATAACAAGGAATTAGCCCAGAGACAATGCCTCACGTGCTCCCACATGACCCTCAAAATAAAATAGAACAAAACCAAAGGCAGTACTGATCTAGGGCGCCTCACATGTCCCCACGTGACCCCTGACAAACACCCTTTTCAGAAGAATAAAATAGGGGAAGACAAAGGAATTGATGCCCAACGCAGAGGCATTGTCGCGTGTCCATACGTGATGATTTCAAAGAATAAAAGTGTTTAACACTTATTTGAATATTCTAAGAACAAAATAAAGGAAGTCTGGCCCCATCTTCAGATGCCTCACGTGACCCCACGTGACCAATTCAATTTTAATGTTATTTTATGCGCTTTGTCCTTAGTGTTTAACACTATTTTCAGCACATCACGTGGGAGCACGTGATCGCCAAATATCCTCTAGTGTTTAACACTATTTTAAAGCCAAGCTTAGCCCAAATTGGTTAAGTTTTTCCAGAAAAAAATCTCCCCTTCAACTGAACCTTAAAATCCAAAACTATAATGAATGTTTAGTGCTCATCCAAAGACAAAATGTTGTCAGAGCCCCTAAATCCCTGTCTAGCATTGCTAAATAAAGAAGAATTGAACCATATTCCCCTCCGAATGGCGGCCAAGACAGGGACGTCTTGCCTGAGATTCGGGGCAGATGCTATTTGGTTTTATCCGTCCACCTCTCCGAAGATACCAAGTTGATTTATGGCACCGTGTATCGGAGGTTTAGACGGATGCGGCCGATGTAGCAGACTTCGTCAGATTCCCCCTCGCTTGAGGGGTTTTTTGATTGTGGGGACGCTCTTCCCTGCAGGCGCAACCCCCTGCAGTTAATTACGCTATCGCATCGCGGTAACAACTTTCTCCTTCTCCAGATATTCATTTCGTCTCGTTAGTGTTTGTTTTGTTTGTGGTTGCCCGTAGATTGTATACGGAGACTAATTTATGTCGTCGCCCGTAGGACGTGGATTAGTCCAAATCCGTATTTTCTTAGATTTGGGTTTGGGGTTTAGGTTTGAGGATACGTTAGCCATATTTGAGGCTAAGATCAACTCAAACGTTTGTTAAGGACACGTTAGTCTAATTTGAGACTAAGATCAACTTAACGGGATCGTTTAGATCCGACAAAAGAGCATTTGGGCTCTATTGTTCTAGTTTAGGGACATAGTGGTTCATTGCCAGTTTAGGGACATGGTGGTCCAACATTCCCATTTTGGGGACGAATATTGGTTTAAGGACGCATTAGTCCATGAGTTTAAGGACCCCACAGTCCGTATTACCAGTTTAGGGACATGGTGATCCATCATTCCCATTTTGGGGATGAATATTGGTTTAAGGACGCATTAGTCCATGAGTTTAAGGACCCCACAGTCCGTAGCAATGTGTGGTTGTCGGGACCCGTCACCTCTCTGACGACGTTGAAGGATTACAACGACAAATATCAGAGGAGTTCAGAGATGTACCTTGAACCGGGTGTAAATTGATTTGAAAGAGCAGTCGTGCTCAGTTCAATTTAATTTGAGGACTTACGGCTAGAATTGGGTTAAGTCCATTTGAAAATGTTTAACATTTTGTTCATATCTGGCCTGCTAGGCCTTTGATTAGGCTCTGCCCTCTTTTACAATGCAGAGCATTGGGCTCTTTATTTAAATGCATGGCATTTATTTTAGCCTGTTTAGGCCTTTTTAATTGGGCTCTGTCCCTTTCTTTAATAATGCAGAGCATTCAATGGTTTGACAGCGCGCGACATGGCCTGTCAGGCGCTTTGCGCCGATTGAGGAGCGCAAGGCGCAAACTGATGTGGAGGTGACACGTGTCATACTCTGGTGAGCGCAAGTCTGTTAGCGCAGTGCGCTGCGCCAGTGCGCTGCTGACACGTGGCGCGCTCTGCTTAGCGCAAGTCTGTTAGTGCCGTGCGCTGCGCCAGTGCACTGCGCTAGTGCGCTGCTGACACGTGGCGCGCTCTGGTGACTTGCGCCAATCCAAGAGCACAACAGCGCAAATTTCAAAAGAGTAAGGAACTGTTTAATATCTTGATCAAATTTAGATCAAAGAAAACAAGTTTTTTCTTTTTCCAGAGAGGTTCTACATCAAATTTCAAGAACCAGTGGTTCATGAAAAGGCAATGCCTTTATATAGATCGAAAGATCTAATAAAGAAGTAAAATTACTTCTTTATTATTATTATTTTTTTATTAAAGATCTTGATCTTGTTCTTAGATCTTTGATCTCTCTTTTTTTTAGAAGAAATTCTTCTTTTTTCTGTAGGTTTTACCTTTTTTTTTCTCTTTGAGCTCTTCTCAAAATTTTTAGAGGAGTTCTCTATTTCTATCTCTGTGTGTCTATGTGTTTTAGACTTGGAGTCTAGGGGCATTTATATAGTGCCAATTGATTTGTTAAATCAGTTAAAGAGATCTTTCTCTGAGTGATTTATGGATGTTTCCCCACCGTTGGATCTTTGATCCTAGGGCTTCTGTTTTACAGAAAGTAATCTTCTTATTTTTAACAAGATTTTATTGTTTAATTCAGGCACAGTTGGCGCAAGCGCACCTGCGCTTGACACGTGTCACGCAGCGCAACTGCGCTGACACGTGTCGCGCAGCGCAGAACGCAAGTCATCTGAAGCGTTGCTTCTTTTATTTTTATTTTTATTTTAAAACAGAGCCTTGCTCTGACTGGGTGCGCTGTCTTGGGCGCAGCGCTGGCGTGTCTGTCTTTGACACGGGACGCGTTGCGCGTAGCGCAAGAAATCTGAAGCGTTGCTTCCTTTATTATTATTTGAAATTTTAAAACAGAGCTTTGCTCTGATTTGAGGAAACAAAAGCGTTGCTTCAATTCCCGTCTTGGAATTTGAATAGAGCTTTGCTCTGATTGGGGGAAACAAATACCCCCCCCACCGTTGCGCTTACGTGGCCCCAGACGTGAGCGCAGCGGTGGCGGAATTTCAACCGTCGCGCCATCTTTTGGAAGTTGAAACGGCTCTCAATACCTATAAATAGGACCTTTGGTCTCTTAGATGATTTTCATCTCTAACTTGAGAATTTTCTCTTACTCAGAGCATTGCTCTTCAATTTAAGAACTTTTTCAAGAGTAAAAACTCTGTTAAAACTTAGGTATAGTTTAAACCTTTTTGAGAAGCCAGGGTTTTACCCATTAACAGAGCTTTGCTCTTTATAGATCTTTGATCTAAAGAGAACCATTTTAGGGTTCCAATAATAGAGCTTTTACTCTCTAAAAGGATTTTATTTATAACTTTTTGATTCATTAATGGAGCTTTGCTCCTTTTAAGTCATATAGTAGAACTCTTAAGAGTTTGCTCATGAATAATGAAGATCAAAAAAGGAGTTTTATCTTTGATGGATTACATCACCTTCTCATAGCAAGGCTCTCAACATTCTCGGGGAATTTTTTAAAATTCCCCTCATAAATGATTTTGATGAGTATTACTCCCGTCCGCAGAGCATTGCTCTCGAGGAGTTTAACTCCCTATGCCTGTTTTTGATAAGAATTCGCTTAATCAATCTGGCTGCTAATTTTTGTTGATCTTCTTTTACAGGAGTAATGGACTCCCACATATATGATCTTGATGAGATCATCTCTTATGGAGACATCCGCCGACTCGGCCGTTCTCAGAATCGAGAGTTCACCAACGCCGAGTGTGCTGAAATCATGAGTCGCTTTGACGCGTACAATGGTCAACTGCTTCCCCAGCATTCCTCTCTATTGAAGCTTATCGTGGGAGCAATCTGGGAAGCGCTTCCCTTATTCTGTACTGGTGTGCCACTTGGGGCATTGGACGTCGCCGAGGATAAGGTGCACTCGGTGTACCTGATGAACCTAATCTCAAAGAGGAGGCGAGATAACCTTATCGATCTTCTGCATCAAGCTTTTCAACAGTCTGCAATACTTGCTGCCTATCGGAGGGAGGAGGACATCAGTGAGGATCCCGACGCCCGTGCTCACGAAAGGAAGCACACTAGGATGGTTCTCCAGGCTTGGAAAGTCTTGGACAAGGTCACTTTCGAGTTCCTCAATCCATGTCCTGGATTTGAGGTTTTGCCGTTGTAATCAATTGGATAATGTCTTTGTTTATTGTCTTTATAATTGAAAGAATTTTCCAAGTATGAATGACAAATCTTTTGCCTCCTTCCCTTCATTTTCTGCTTTGTTATTGGCATATTCCTTAAGTAAGCATGGTCGACAGATGATAGAGCGAGCATCCTGTCTTGGCTTCTTCAAGAGGTAGTGATGGCTTAAGCCGCAGGTTCAGATCTGCTGCCTAAGACTTTTCAACTTTATGAGCAGTGAGGGTCTCACAAAGACTTTTCTCCCTACGAGTCGAGAGGATCTCGTAGGTGTATTTTCTCCTTAGGGGTCGTGAGGACTCCTAAGTGTGTTTTCTCTTGAGAGTCGTAAGGATCTCACTAGAGAATTTTCCCTCTTGCAAGTCAAGAGGACTCGTAAGCGGTTGTTTCCCTCCTTGTCGAGATTCGACTTTGGAGAGTGTGACCCGTGAATAGTATGCAAGAGTCCATTTTGGACCGACTCGCAGGGTCCCAGTGCTTAGGAAACAGGTTTTTTTATCCCCGCTGCCTAAGGCTTTATCTCACAACTCGAGACGAATCGAGAAGTTCTCGCAAAGACACTAATTTCCTCACGAGTCGAGACGAATCGAGCAGTTCTTGCAAGAATATCCTAACGTCACAGTTAACCTCTGCTCTTTACGACAGAGGTCCGTTAGGGTCTGTGGTATTTAGGGTTTTGTCCGTCGTACCGTAGCGTTGGCTGATGTATTCCTCGATAGGCGATCTTGCTGTTCGAGTAGCCTTGCGACTGTCGTGTCTCTGATCCCTTCGGGGGCTGGACAAGACGTCTTCAAGCAATCCTCCTAGGCAGTTTGACCGTCGGAAGAGCAAGCGTTATGAATTTTGCCATGCCGCTTTTTACTTAAGATTAGGCTCATTTTGGAGAGCCCCGATGAGTCCTAACCACTCCGCGCTGGTGTGGGATGTTAGTGTATATACCCTAGAGGCCATTACTGTATCATACTAGTTTGTATATTACTTAATGGAAGCTTGGAATATTCACAGTTGTATAGACAATCTTGCTGAAAATGGTAGTATGCTACTTGGTTTGTCTCTACTTTAATGTGTACATGTGTTTCTTTTAGTATATCACCTATACACATTAGTGGAGCCCTTAGGATCTTTGCTTGATTACCAGCGTTGTGATGGCAGTCACACTTGTGGGGGCTGGGTAATCCATAAGCACATCCTTATACAGGTCCCTAGTCGTAGGACTATCGAGACAGGGCATCGATACTCCGGAGTAGACTAGCGTATGCGCTTCTCATCCCAGCAGGGGAGACGGTCTGTCCCACAGCCGTCAGTACGTCGTACTTGAGATAGTATGCGGGTGCTCGTTAGGTTAAGAGTACACTGGACAGGACTCGTCGGGAACTGTTGGTTGGTACTATACCTATCGTTAGTTGTCAGTTCCCAGGTGACATGAGTACAGCTTAGTCCGCTGACTTGACACTATCACTTCGCCTCGAGTGTGTTCCCACTGTACTTTGATTACTACCTTACCACGGCTCAAAGAAGTCGTGCAAACAGGTAGTAGTTGGGTGCAGTCCCGAAGCATTTGGAGGCAGTGACGGTTAGACAGGATTCGTCTCTCCCGGTATTGGGGGTTGATATCGCACTGTGTCTAGGAGAGCCATTACACAAAGTCCCTGGCCAGGGCAAGCGAGATATACTGGTAGGTTTCCAGTGTTATCTCAGGGTGTTCTGGGCTACACTCCGACACGACTTGTACCGCTATTAGGGGACTGACGTTTACTGCCCCGTAGGCCCGCCATGCGATATTCTGAGACGAACAGACCGGACTGTACGCAGATTGTCACATTCAGGCTCAGTAGGAGTTTAGATGGGTTTCACCTCGTCCGTCTTCTTATCGGCATCTACCTGGGGGCCGTTACACACAGCTAGTGCCGCTTGCGGTCTGTGGTTAAACCCGCTGCCAGCGTAGTGTCGAGTCTTTAGAGTCCCACACAGAGAGCTATTCGCCTTTAGGCAAAAGAGTAGAGGTCGCATGGTTTTGCGACAGGGTTCGGTCACATCCGTGCACTTGTGCACGTTTAGTGTCCGGGCAGTTATCACTAGCGGGCTTTGGTTTAAGCCAGATCCTAGTGTACGTTTTGGGATTGGTTTTATCTCGTTTGTATTCGTGTTCCTCGGAACGCGGATGCGGGTGTGTATGCACGGTTGACAGAGACAGAAACAGAGGATTTTCATTAGGGTTGTTGACTGTTGACTTTTGCTAAACCCTAATGAGAATAAGAAATATGATTAATGATAATATTAATTAAGTATTATTGTGCCATGGTTGGGTTGAAAGGTTGACTTTGTTGACTTGTTGACTTTGTTGACCGGTTGACTAGGTTGGACTTGTTGACCATCATCATTACAATGGCTATCATTTCATGGCAAAGACTTTTGCTTGCTTGTTATTCTTTACAAAATGAGTGCATGAAATGATATTGCCGTTTTGACTTGAACCATCACATAATACTCAATTACTATTATTATTATGATTATTTTGGATTATGAGAGCAAGGGTGAGAAAGGTCTTGCTCATTCTATCATTTCCATTCTCCCTCATCCTTAAGCTCTCCCTCTTCCTCTTGCTCTCTCTCTAGTTCATGGTTCTATTTGTCTCATGTGTTGAGAAGCAAGAACCATAGAGATAAAACCCAAAACACGTCTCTACTCATCCTAGTACACAAGTTCTAGCAAGCCAAGTGTTCTAGTTTCTTATAGTTTGAAGTTGAAGCCAAAGGTAGAAGCTTTCGGGTGGATCCATCTTCGGCGTAAGGAGACGACGAGGTGAGGCCGATCCGACTACCGCAAGGAATTGAAGAGAAGGAGTTCAAGTTAAGGTATAACCCCCCTAACCGAGTAGGTAAAACTCCTAGTTAGGTTGTTAGATAGTTGTTTAACAAAAATCCGTATTTTGAGTCCATGTTACCCCCAAAAGAAAAATCGTTTTTCATCATTTCCGCAAGCCCGAAAGAACCGGGAGAGATAACGTGGACTTACAGTGGTATCAGAGCCTAGTTAAACACTATCTAACATGTTAGCAAAGTAACTAGAAGTTCGATCGGAGAAAAAGTCACGAAACATGCCCGGAATTCAAACTTTCTGTCGATTTTTAAACTGCTGTAAAAGTTATTTAACATATACCAAAAATCGACTCAGGGTTTTTAGTGTACACTGCAAAAAAACGATCCACAGAAACGACCAACTCACCGCGGAAACGCGGCAAGAACAGCTTCTTGCCGCGGATCCGCGGCCGAGTTGACTCGGCCGTGGATCGGCTTTGCTGCAGTGTATTTACTGGGGTATTTTGGGATTTTGGAATATGATTTTTCTGTCCAGATTTTCCAGAAAGCAAAATTTGTTTTTGGGGTCTAAAAATCCGTATTTTGATCAAACTTCTAAAGACTTTAGCTAACGGGTTATATCTGTGATGTGATATATGTATTGAACGTCTGCTAATCGCTATACGTAGATTAGTGGGGGTTATACATATCTGTGATCTGTAATGATTGACGGTATGTGTATATGAATCGTTGGATTGTCGCGGATGAATAGCCGGGGGGTTGTGTGATGAGAGTTTTCTTTATCTTTCAATTCATGTAATATGTAAATTGATGTAATATTATTTATCTGGCCGCACAACCGGGATGAGGTTGTAGCCGTCATTGTATAATTTCTTTTTACTCTTTTTGCTCCTAGGATAGACCCAAGGTGGGGTGCACAAACTACCGGGTACCTCGAATTGCCGAGTGGTCTACACACGTTGTTGAGGGAGGTTGCTTCACTTTGGGTATTTGGCGGGTAGTTTGCCGCACCCGTAGGGGTCTAGGGTGGGGTATTGGCTATTCATCGCGACAGTGTAATCCGCTCTTCGTTACAGGCTCGTACGGAATGCGGATTCCTAGTATATCCAATGTGTTCATCTGTGATCTGGAATGGCTATCATTGCATGTGACGAATGTATATATCTATATATGATATCTATTTAGGCGTTGCTTATGTTTTGCATCCGCACTAGTCCAGCCCCCCCTCTGTCGTTAGTTAAGTAACCTAACTGGTAATGACGAGGCCCCGTGGCGAATGCAGATGGCATAAGCGTACGTCATATTTTCGTTGTTTTCTACAATGGTAGGATTAAATGATGGGACGCAATAAATTAATGCAAGAAAATAAACCAAAGTAGAGTCGTTGGAACACTTTCAAAACCACTCGGTTTCTTTTCAAGAACAACTTTTAAACGCGGAGCTTAAGCCACTCCTTTTAAAAGCTATCAAGGTTCCTTCGATTATATCAAGTTCACTACGTTCACGGTTTCGCCAAAACCATTCGTAGCCCTCCGTCGTTTCATATCAATATCCAATAGTATTTAAGCTGTGTTTGTTGGTCTTAGTCAAGGCACAGTGTTTGGTAGCTGGTGGGTATTCATATGTTGCATAGATAGATGCGTTGGTTTGGGACAGTCGTATTA
This sequence comes from Agapanthus africanus, assembly GCA_030015575.1. Taxonomy (NCBI): domain Eukaryota; kingdom Viridiplantae; phylum Streptophyta; class Magnoliopsida; order Asparagales; family Amaryllidaceae; genus Agapanthus; species Agapanthus africanus. The sequence continues at coordinate 913,906,550 of CM057337.1, forward strand.
CTTTGTTGGCCATAGTCAAAGGTATATACGGGTGGGTTCAAATCAACCTGGACAACGACTGGTAGAGCTTGACATGTGACTTATGATTTGTTGGCCTTAGTCAAGGTCATAAGAGCATGGGGCAAAAATCCACATCGGGAGTTTCAAAAGAAACTGAAACTTGCTAGCGCTGCATACCATTTGGAGTGTGATAATTCTGGTAGGATTCCTTCAGTTTTGTCACGCGATGATATTTGGATCCCGATCCTACTGTGAGTATATGCTACTCCTCGGGAAATTTCTCACTTAACGATCAATGCTATAAACCAAGTAGGTGTCTAGAAAGGTGTTAGCGGGTCTACGCCCCCAGGGAAAAGAGGTTCTTAAATTAAGGAACTTCGCGAAAGCGTTGGAAAACCTCCCTCGAAGTACCGACACTAGCCTGGCTGAACGGTTAAGCAAGTATTATACGGTGAGATTGATCCCGACTAATTCTTCCTTTTTGGTTTGAGGAGGGATTCGAGAAACAGTGGGAGCCATCCTGTTTAGATAAATTAAAAACCAATCTAAACTTGCAAGAGCATCATGCTGAGTGTTTTCTTCTCTCTCTTAAATTGCAGCGACCCAGTGACTACATATAGGTTACATCTAGATAATAAAATGACTGAACCTGACTGTTATGATTGGCAAAGCTCTGTCCAGATGTCCATTGCCCATGACAAGCTGGGACACCTCTTAACTAATCAAACCCCTGCCATCTCAGGACCAGTTTCCCCTGTCACGGATATTGACATCCGTAAGACATCGGAAAAGACTGTGTGAAAGCCAAGTGCCTCGTGTTAGCCTCAGTTGATGGTGCAAACCAGAGGCAGCACGAGAAGATGAACTTAGTATCTATCTTCCTCCATAACAAAGTTTTATATGGAGAGCAATCTCGTATCGCAAGATATGAGACCTCGAACGAATTGCTTCAAGCAAGGTTGGCTGTTGGGTCATCTGTAGGGGGCAACGTCCTTACAGAGACCAGCTATTTTGAGCTCACGGACCTGAAGACCACGTTGGAGAATGGGTCAGATGCTGACTTGATTCTACAGTCTCTACCTACTACCCTGAAGGAAACCAGGGAAGTAAAAGGAAAGGGAAGGGCAAAAGTTTCGGGACTGGATGTAGTAAACGGGGGACGTTCCTATTGTTACGGGAATGAACATTGGCAGAAGGATTGCAGGGCTAGCAAAGCCAGTAGCCAGAATTCGAAGCATGTTGTGGTTTCGGCTTCGGGTGTGTTTGTAAGAACTGTATGTCAGTTAACCATACTTCTTGGGTATTGGATACCGGATCAGGATCTCACATCTGTAATTCATTACAGGCTCTGAGAAACCGTAGGGTTATCAGGAAAGGTGATATGACTCTCAGGGTTGCTAACGGAATGAGCATGGACGCTGAATCCGTAGGGGAATATCATCTTGGACTGACAACTGGGCAGATATTGATTCTGCGTGACTGTTTGTATGTACCAGGTGCGACTTGTAATATCATATCTATATCCTTACTTTCTAAGGAAGGATATGATTTTACTTTTGTAAGCGATGTGGTCCACATCCACCTAAATCAAGTTCTGATTGGGTCAGGTACATTGAATAACGGGATATACGTATTGAATCAAGCTTAGATTTTCAGTGTCCAGAACACACTTAAAAGAAAGTCTCTGGAAACAAATCAGGCTTTCTTATAGCATTGTAGACTGGGTCACATCAATGAGAGAAGGTTGACGAAGTTACATACAGAAAGATATTTGGATTCGTTCGAATATCAGTCATTTGCAACTTGTCAATCCTTTCTCATGGGAAAGATGACAAAGACTCCGTTCACTGGACACGGAGAAAGAGCAAGAGAGCTCTTGGGACTCATACACAGTGACGTGTGTGGTCCATTGTCTACACATGCGCGAAGTGGTTATTCATACTTCATTACTTTCACAGATGATTTCTCTAGGTTTGGACATGTCTTCCTAATGAAGCATAAATCCGAGGCCTTTGAGAAATTTCGGGAATACAAGAATGAAGTTGAAAAACAAACAGGCAAAAGTATCAAGACACTGAGATCTGATCGAGGTGGAGAATACTTGAGTGCCTAGTTTCTGGACTACTTAAAAGAGAATTGAATTCTCTCGCAGCTTACTCCTCCATACACATCACAACACAACGGTGTATCGGAAAGACGGAATCGAACTCTATTGGATATGGTTCGTTCCATGATGAGTAAGGCTGAGTTACCGCAATCTTTCTGGGGTTATGCACTAGAAACAACTACATATCTCTTGAACCAAGTTCCTACTAAGACAGTGCCTACCACACCATATCAGATGTGGAGTGGGAAGAAACCCTGTCTTAAACACTTTAAGACATGGGGATGTCCAGCTTTTGTCAAAAAGCAGCATGCGGACAAGCTCGAGGCATGCTCAGTACGGTGTAAGTTTGTGGGATACCCAAAGAACTCCAAGGGGTATCTTTTCTATTACGCAGAGGAGCAAAAAGTCTTTGTTTCTCGTCATGCCCGCTTCTTGGAAACTGAGTTTTTAGAAAATCAGATAAGTGGGAGCACAATAGAACTGGAAGAAATTCCAGAACCACAAACTATTACTGAAACCTTAGTAGAACCAGAAGGTTCAGGGGAACCGGACAATCCTGTGCCGCTCCGCAGGAGTAGTAGGCAGTCTCATCCGCCCGAGAGATACTACGGTTTTCTCATAGACGGGGATAGAGAGGATTGCATCATTGATTATGATGAGCCTACTAGCTTCCAGCAAGCCATTCAGAGCGGTGACTCAGTAAAATGGCTGGATGCAATGCGGACCGAGATGGAGTCCATGTACACCAACAAAGTTTGGACTTTGGACTTTGCTCCAGAAGGGGTAAAACCCGTAGGCAGCAAATAGATCTTCAGAAAGAAGATTGGTGTAGATGGACAGGTTGAAACCTATAAAGCTAGGCTTGTTGCAAAGGGTTTTCGTCAAAGACCTGATTTGGACTATGACGAGACCTTTTCTCCGGTAGCTATGCTCAAATCCATTCGGATCCTTCTTGCCATTGCTGCCTTCCACGATTATGAGATCTGGCAGATGGACGTAAAGACGGCTTTCCTAAATGGAAATTTGGAAGAGTGCGTCTATATGGATCAGCCAGAGGGATTCATTCAGAGTGGGAGCAGCGGTAAAGTGTGCAAGTTGCTCAAGTCCATTTATGGACTGAAGCAGGCATCGCGGAGTTGGAACATCTGCTTTGATGATACTGTCAAAGAATTCGACTTTGTCAAAAACCCAGCTGAACCATGCATTTACAGTAAGATTGTAAGGAGAAATGTGGTATTCTTCGTCTTGTACGTCGATGACATTCTCCTAATAGGAAATGATATTCCTATGCTACATTCAGTCAAAGGATTCTTGTCACAGAGGTTCTCCATGAAGGACATGGGCAATGCCAACTACATTCTGGGGATCCAGATCTATCGTGATAGATCTAAAAGGATGTTGGGACTTTCACAGTCCAGGTACATCGACACCATACTGAAACGATTCAGTATGGAAGATTCCAAGCGCGGTAATCTACCGGCTTGTCACGGAATCACCCTCTCCAAAGAGATGTCTCCCAAGACTGATTTGGAAAGGGCTCGCATGTCATCAATACCCTACGCATCTGCGGTAGGCTCTATTATGTATGCGATGTTGTGTACCAGACCAGATGTAGCATACGCATTGAACGTTGTAAGCCGGTATCAGTCGGACTCAGGGGAGAAACACTGGATAGCGGTAAAGAACATTCTCAAGTACCTGAGAAGGACTAAGGAGATGTTCTTGGTGTATGGCGGAAAAGACCTCCAGATCGAGGCCTTTGCTGACTCCAGCTTTCAGAGTGACAAGGATGACTCCAAGTCCATGTCGGGTTATGTCTTTACCCTCAATGGAGGGGTAGTTTGCTGGAAGAGCTCCAAGCAGGAAACCGTTGCTGACTCAACTATGGAAGCGGAGTACATAGCTGCTTGCGATGCCGCAAAGGAAGCTGTCTGGATGAAGAAGTTCCTCACGGAGCTTCAGGTGGTTCCTACCAGTGTTGATCCAATACCGCTGTATTGTGACAACAACGGCGCTATAGCTTTAGCGAAGGAACCCAGGTCCCATCAGAAGTCCAGGCACATTTTGAGGTGGTATCACCTAATCAGGGAGATCGTGGGTCGCCAGGTGATCGAGGTTCGAAGAGTTGCTTCGGAAGATAACACTGCTGATCCACTCACGAAGGCCTTACCCCAGACTCAGTTCGAGCGGCTGATCGAGATGATAGGTCTTCGATACGCCAGTACATGGCTTTAGTGCAAGTGGGAGATTGTTAGTGTATATGCCCTAGAGGCCATTACTGTATCATACTAGTTTGTATATTACTTAATGGAAGCTTGGGATATTCACAGTTGTATAGACAATCTTGCTCAAAATGGTAGTATGCTACTTGGTTTGTTTCTACTTTAATGTGTACATGTGTTTCTTTTAGTATATCACCTATACTCATTAGAGGAGCCCTTAAGATCTTTGCTTGATTACCAGCGTTGTGATGGCATTCACACTTGTGGGGGCTGGGTAATCCATAAGCACATCCTTATACAGGTCCCTAGTCGTAGGACTATCGAGACAGGGCATCGATACTCCGGAGTAGACTAGCGTATGCTCTTCTCATCCCAGTAGGGGAGACGGTCTGTCCCACAGCCGTCAGTACGTCGTACTTGAGATAGTATGCGGGTGCTCGTTAGGTTACGAGTACTCTGGACAGGACTCGTCGGGAACTGTTGGTTGGTACTATACCTATCGTTAGTTGTCAGTTCCCCGGTGACATGAGTACAGCTTAGTCCGCTGACTTGACACTGTCACTTCGCCTCGAGTGTGTTCCCACTGTACTTTGATTACTACCCTACCACGGCTCAAAGGAGTCGTGCAAACAGGTAGTAGTTGGGTGCAGTCCCAAAGTACTTGGAGGCAGTGACGGTTAGACATGATTCGTCTCTCCCGGTATTCGGGGTTGATATCGCGATGTGTCTAGGAGAGCCATTACACAAAGTCCCTGGCCAGGGCAAGCGAGATATACTGGTAGGTTTCCAGTGTTATCTCAGGGTGTTCTGGGCTACACTCCGACACGACTTGTACCGCTATTAGGGGACTGACATTTACCGCCCCCTAGGCCCGCCATGCGATATTCTCAGACGAACAGACCGGACTGTACGCAGATTGTCACATTCAGGCTCAGTAGGAGTTCAGATGGGTTTCACCTCGTCCGTCTTCTTATCGGCATCTACCTGGGGGCCGTTACACACAGCTAGTGCCGCTTGCGGTTCTGTGGTTAAACCCACTGCCAGCGTAGTGTCGAGTCTTTAGAGTCCCACACAGAGAGCTATTCGCCTTTAGGCAAAAGAGTAGAGGTCGCATGGTTTTGCGACAGGGTTCGGTCACATCCGTGCACTTGTGCACGTTTAGTGTCCGGGCAGTTATCTCTAGCGGGCTTTGGTTTAAGCCAGATCCTAGTGTACGTTTTGGGATTGGTTTTATCTAGTTTGTATTCGTGTTCCTCGGAACGCGGATGCGGGTGTGTATGCACGGTTGACAGAGACAGAGGCAGAGGATTCTTATTAGGGTTGTTGACTGTTGACTTTTGCTAAACCCTAATGAGAATAAGAAATATGATTAATGATAATATTAATTAAGTATTATTGTGCCATGGTTGGGTTGAAAGGTTGACTTTGTTGACTTGTTGACTTTGTTGACCGGTTGACTAGGTTGGACTTGTTGACCATCATCATTACAATGGCTATCATTTTATGGCAAAGACTTTTGCTTGCTTGTTATTCTTTACAAAATGAGTGCATGAAATGATATTGCCATTTTGACTTGAACCATCACATAATACTCAATTACTATTATTGTTATGATTATTTTGGATTATGATAGCAAGGGTGAGAAAGGTCTTGCTCATTCTATCATTTCCATTCTCTCTCATCCTTAAGCTCTCCCTCTTCCTCTTGCTCTCTCTCTAGTTCACGGTTCTATTTGTCTCATGTGTTGAGAAGTAAGAACCATAGAGATAAAACCTAAAATACTTCTCTACTCATCCTAGTATACAAGGTCTAGCAAGCCAAGTGTTCTGGTTTCTTCTAGTTTGAAGTTGAAGCCAAAGGTAGAAGCTTTCGGGTGGATCCATCTTCGGCGTAAGGAGACGAAGAGGTGAGGCCGATCCGACTACCGCAAGGAGTTGAAGAGAAGGAGTTCAAGTTAAGGTATAACCCCCCTAACCGAGTAGGTAAAACTCCTAGTTAGGTTGTTAGATAGTTGTTTAACAAAGATCCGTATTTTGAGTCCATGTTACCCCCAAAAGAAAAATCGTTTTTCATCATTTCCGCAAGCCCGAAAGAACCGGGAGAGGTAACGTGGACTTACATGGGATGATCTCCGATAGTCTTTCAGGCTTTATTTGACTTGCCGTTAAGACCCTGAAGCTAGGAATTTGGCCTTTGATTCGTTTGCTGGCATTGCGTCCTTTATATCGAGACGAATGTCGCGGTTGTGTCTAGGTTGCTAGTGAACCGTTGAGGTTTGGAACTAGGGATTTTGCCGTGGCTCCTCTTGGTGATGTTGCGTCTGCTGTATCGAGACGAACGTCGAGGTGGTGACCACTCCGCACTGGTGCGAGATGATCTCCGATTGTATTTCACGCTTTATATGACTTGCCGTTAAGACCCTGAAACTAGGAATTTGGCCTTTGCTTCGTTTACTGGCATTGCGTCTGCTGTGTCGAGACGAACGTCGAGGTGGTGACCACTCCGCACTGGTGCGAGATGATCTCCGATTGTCTTTCAGGCTTTATATGACTTGCCGTTAAGATCCTGAAGCTAGGAATTTGGCCTTTGCTTCATTTACTGGTGTGTCCGAATCCTGCTGGAGGAAGAACGTTGTCGTGACATCTCGTCTGTTGTATCAAGACGAATGCTGAGATAGATCTGGGATTTTTCCGTCACTCCGCTTTGTTTCGACCGTGAGGTCTTTTGTTGGCGTTGTATCTGCATCCTGCTGGACTGCGGAGGAACGCCGTTGTTGACATCTCGTCTGCTGTATCGAGACGAATGTTGAGGTGAAGCTGGGATTTTGCCATCACTCCGCTTTTCTGACCATGGGGTCTTTCGTTGACGTTGTATCTACATCCTGCTGGACTGCGAAGGAACGCCGTTGTTGACATTGCGTCTGCTGTAACGAGACGAATGCTGAGGTGGAGCCGGGATTTTGCCGTCACTCCGCTTTACTGACCATGGGGTCTTTCGTTGACGTTGTATCTACATTCTGCTAGACTGCGAAGGAACGCCGTTGTTGACATTGCGTCTGCTGTAATGAGACGAATGCTGAGGTGGAGCCGGGATTTTGCCATCACTCCGCTTTGCTGACCATGGGGTCTTTCGTTGATGTTGTATCTACATCCTGCTGGACTGCGAAGGAACACCGTTGTTGACATTGCGTCTGCTGTAACGAGACGAATGCTGAGGTGGAGCTGGGATTTTGCCGTCACTCCGCTTTGCTGACCATAGGGTCTTTCGTTGACGTTGTATCTACATCCTGCTGGGCTGCGAAGGAACGCCGTTGTTAACATTGCGTCTGTTGTAACAAGACGCATGTCGAGATGATCTCTAGGTTGTATGCGAACCATCGAGGTTTGGAACTAGGGAGTAAGCCGTGGCTCCGTTTGGTGATGTTGCGTCCAAGTCCTGCTGGAATGAGGAGGGACGCTGTTGTGGGTCTCCTGGCTGTAGACGTGGCCGTCGAGACTTGGCTCCGTTTTCTGATGGAGCCTGGGGAGGGAAGATGTGTTTCCTTCTGTGTTTATGCCCCTGGATTGTATACAGGGATTGCTGTGATATTGCCTGTAGAGCATAAATTTCATTACATATATTTTTTTTATTTTATTTCTTTCCGCGATGCTCTATCATTTCATCTTTTTATATCACGAAAATCGCGATTGCCCAATCATTTCGGCTATTTTTCGTGGTGCCCAATCATTTCGGCTATTTATTTTATTTTCACTCGCTGCTTTTTATTACGAGTTACCCAATCATTTCGGCTTTTTATTTTATTTTTACTCGCTGCTTTTTATTGCGAGTTGCCCAATCATTTCAGCTGTTTTTGTATGCATACATTTTTTACTTGCTGATTTCATTGCAAGTTGCCCCATCATTTCGGCTATTTCGTATGCATGTGTGGCTCGTTGGCTTCTCGCTGCAAGCTAGGAATTAGACACCGATTTTGGCATCAGCATCGCTACAACTGGGATATTGCCAGACGCGAATCATCATTTGCCTCTGTCGATGTCGAACAAAGGTGGCTTAGCGAACAGGGTTAAGATCCTGTCGACTAAGGCTTTTGACTTCATGAGCCGTAAAGGTCTCATAAAGGTATTTCTCGCTACAAGTCGTGAGGATTTCGTAGGTGTGTTTTCTTCTTAGAAATCGTGGGAATTCCTAACTGCATGTTCCTCTGTAAGTCGTAAGGATCTTACAAACGGATTTTCTCCTTATAAGTCGAGAGGACTTATAAGTGCTATTTGCTGTACGAGCATATCCCTAGTCACGGATGGGACTTTGTTAGGGAAATGTTTATTCACGCCCGTGGATTGTATACAAGGGTCTGTATGAACCGCTTGTAGGGCAATATCGAAGGTTGTGGGAGTTGCTTAAGAACATGTTTAGGTCTCTGTAACTTAAGACTTTCAAATCTTATGAGCCATGAGGATCCCATAAGAGAGTTCTCCTTACGAGTCGTGAGGATCTCGCAAGTGTAATTTCTCCTTAGGGATCGTGAGGATCCCTAAGCGTGTTACTCTCTTGTGAGTCGTAAGTATCTCGCGCGGGTGGTTTCTCCTTTCAAGGTCGAGAGGATCCTGTAAGTGTCTTTTAACGAGGTTGCGCCCTTTCAGGTTTTCACAAACACTCGCCGGCAGCCCTGCTGTTTTTACTTACGGAGCCCTTTCGGGTTTTCATCCGTACCCTTTTTGCTTATGGACATACCGTTTTTTCTCTTTTTTTAATTCTTTTAATTCTTTTTTTTATATAACGAGGTTGCGCCCTTTCGGGTTTTCACAAACACTCGCCGGTAGCCCCGCTGTTTTTACTTACGGAGCCCTTTCGGGTTTTCATCCGTGCCCTTTTTGCTTATGGGCATACCGTTTTTATTTTTTATTTTTTTATTATTCTCTTTTTTTTATATATCAGCTTTGGGATGTTGCAATCCACCGTAGTTTATCGACATCTCGGTCAACAGCTAGTTTTAGGACGTAGTGGTCTGTCATTAGTTTAAGGACGTTTCGGTCCGTCGTTGCCATATTTAAGGCGAGTTTCTAGTTTACAGACTTTTTGGTCCATGGGGCTTTCTCTATGAAAGAGCAAGATGCCCCCGGCATATCCATCTTTTTCGGAGCATGTGGTTGTGGTGGGTTCACCTTCCATTTTTCGGACAGCGCGAACTTGCCCTGTTGGTACTGGTCTTCAACCCAGTTTTTGAAGACGTAGCAGTTATCGATCGGATGGCCCAATACATGGTGGTAAGGGCAGTAATTAGAATTGTTGACATCATTCAGTTATAGCTGGTGTTTCGGCTCCGGTAGAGTGATAAGCCTGTTGCGCACTGCTAGTTCGAACAGCCTTCTTGTTTCATCCCGAGGAAATGAGTAAGGACGTTTCAACTTCTCATAGAGTGGTTGCCGCTTGTTGCTTTGGCGAACAACCGGTCTAGGGCCACTCGATTGTTGTTAAGCGTTGGCGACGAAGGCCATTCTTCCCTTCCCTTTATCCTTTTTGTTCGATCCCTCGTTTGTGGGTCCGAGATTCTTTCCGGGTAGCGTGCGATTGCACGGCTGAATATTCTCACAACTCCTCAATTCTTTCGTTTCAGAGATAGATTTCTTGAAGAGAGGACCGTGGGCTACTTTTTCGTCGGAGTCGCTCCCGACGGTGAGAACTCGCGATCCCCCGGGATCAACCCTATGATAATTGCCGGCAATTCTTTTACACTCATCTGTCGCATTTTTCCGCTATCTACGAGCTTCACGCTTTGTCCTGTTGAAGTGTTGCCTGTGAGCGACATACCCTTACCACCAACACTTAAAAGGAGTTGCAGTCTTCAGTAGGATGTGCGATCTTCTGATGATATAAGCAGAAGTTAGGATGTACGTCCGCTTCATCAAGATATATACCGCAAGGAGAATTTTCTCTGAAAGAGGGCAGCTTCATCCCCATCGATATGGCTTTGGCGAATCGTTTCCTTGTCTTGATCTTGCTTTCATTTGCGTCGGATGTACTTTGATCTTGTGGGAGAGTTTCGACCCTTTCATCTAGTCGCCGGCGTTTGGCTTTCTTGAATATGGCCATCTCACGCTCTCGATCAGCTTTGCTTTTAAGACGGGCTTCGTTCAGGAATGCATCAATCAATTCGTCTGATGGTCCTAGAAGTTCTGGCTCAGGATCTGTCCCCAGCTTCTCTATGTAAGGAGCTTCTTCGTCATTTATTGACGAGTGAGAGATCACATGGCAGCTTGCCACATAATTTTCAGATTCATCCGACGAATCTTCTCCATTGTCATCATCTCCATCCTCAAGGACGCGGCTGAGAAATTCTTGGAGTGTGACTGGGGTCCGCGCCTTCTGATTATATTCTTCCAACGCGTCAATCTGTTTTTGCAGGTCCGTGCGCTTGTCACCAGGCTGCACGGGCTTTTTGGTCTTCTTTTTCTTCTTCGAAGACTTTGACGGCTGGGTGTGAGCGCTCTGACCATCACCACCCGTTTTTGGAGTTGGGCGCGGCTTCAGCATCCCCTTGATGACCTCAGGTTTCAACGGGTTCTTCCATCTGATCGCCGGGCATGTCTGGAGATCATTCAGCATTTTTTTGGTTTTGGCGGAAAGCACGACCTCCCATGGAGCTTCTTCAACAAAAGAACAAGTTGTCCCCGGCGTGCCCGTCTTCTTTGGAGTGTGCGGCTGTGGTGGGTTTACTTTCCACTTTTCAGACAGCGCAAACTTGCCTTGTAGGTACTTGTTCAAACCATAATATTGCATTATTATATTCCCCATTCTTATTCGTTTTATAAATAAACAGGTGCTTTTGACGCATGTCTGCTACATATTACAGGTTACAGGTTCTTAGATCTAAAATAGTGAAAACGATGAAAAGACGATGCAAAAGTGGACTTTGACCAACAAACAGAAGACTCTTGATCAAGCCTACATTAAAGATAAAATTCACAAAGTACAAGGCAATGCAAGGTCCAAAATTACAAAGCGAACGGTTAAAAGTCCACCGTAATTATTCACTGGAGATCTGGAAGAAACATAGAAGCTATTTTAATAAAAGAACCAAATAATAAGGAAGCCCAAAGACAGAAGAGCCCACAAAGGAAATTTCAAGGCCCAATACTTCCTTTTAAAGAGACAGAGACATAAAATTTTACCAAACTTTGGAGTCTACTTTGACTAGGTCTTCCTAAGGATATTTTGGTAAATGTAGACGTGCGAATCAATTGTAACCTAGTGTTTCCTATCCTCTATAAATAGGAACTCTAAATCATTGTAAAGGCTATACCTCCCTCATACCTCTTTTTATGAATAAAATTCAGAATTCTTTTGGAGAGCATCGATGCCTCTTTTAATATCATCTATTCAGATCTGACAACCCTGTGTAAATGTTTGGAGAGAGCCGTCTGTAAAGTAAGTAGGTAATTTCAATTCTTGCCCTAGGTAATTTTTCATTCTCTGCCCTAGATTAAATTTAATTTCTTGCCCTAGTTAGATCTTTAATTCCTTGCCCTAGCTAAATTTAATTCTTTGCCCTAGATAAATGATAGATTTAGTTTTTAGATTTAATAAGAAATCCGAACACCCGTCGGAATTAACTCGTTTGAGCAATTAGGAAATTCACAACATCCCTGTGGACCGACCCGTACTCACCGCCTAGCTACATGCGACGCCGTTCTTGATTGCGGTAATAGATAGTTTTTGAAATCAAATCAAATGGCGCCGTTGCCGGGGATGGCGTGTTATTTCCTTTTTGCAATTTCGGGTTAATCAAAATTAAAAAAATCATAAAAATCTGAAAAATAAAAAAATATAAAAATATATCATCTGTTATTTTTGGGAAGGGTATTTTTGTGTGAATTTTGCAGGATCTACGAACAAATTCGGATCTGGAAATCTACAGAGATCAAAACAGCAAATATCAAATCCGAACAAACAGATGAATATCACAATAGACAACAGAAGAAATTTGGAGGACCGAGTCAACAAGAAGAATCGCGGTGATCTGGTCCTAAAAAAAAAACAGCCGAAGCGACCAACACGCGGCGGAACCACCGCGCGACCCCCATTCCGGCCGCGGAACCGCCGCTTTCTGGTGACATCACCCAAAAAAAAAAAAAAAAAGTTCCGCTACTGCAAATCTCTGTGAGTTTTCTCTCTCCTCCTCTGAAAATCTCCGATATATCTTCTAAAAAATCTCCTGCGGGATTCTTTGCGCTTAAAAAAAATCTTTCCCATTCTAAATAACAATCTTGTGCAGGATTCTTTGCGCCGCGCATAAAATAAAAAGATTTGATTGCAAGTGATTTACTGTTTTGCATATCTTTAATCGGATTTTAAGGGGCTTTTGATCAATTCAGATTGGGTGGGGATTTCTTCACCCTTCCCAGGACCCCAGAAATCACATAAGGCATTTGCATTGATCAATCCTTAATTAAAAAATACTAGACTCAGCCCTAAGGACTTCGAGCTCAATAGGACAGAGGACTAGTTATAGGCATCGACCGTTTATCATAACCTGACTTTGCGGTGTCTAGGCAAGTGTGTCTAAGGCAAGTGGTTACTTAATTAGGACCGCTACTTGTAGCGGGAAGCCTCCCACTTACCTGGCCGCAATTGGCGGTGAAGAGACGGTTTGAGGTCCTATTTCTAGCCCTTTGGAACAGTTAGGAGCTGTCTAGCTGACCTAGGTGACCCTAGATCTAGGCCTGATTGTGCATTTTTGGTTGATCGAAAGTGTGTCTTAGCTCTTTTCTCGAAAATCTTTTTGCAAACAGTTCTAAATAAAGAGAAAAAGGAAAAAGGATTTTTTTTAAAAAGACTTGCAACTTTTGTCGCTAAGAAATCCTTGCACCACCTACCTTATTTCTCTTCTTATCATGGGTACCCCACATCACAAATCTCTTGCCGAACTTTGGTATCCCGAACCTAACTTTGATTCGTACGTCAATTGTTTCGGTCGATTTAAGAAAGATTCCTTCGTGCCCAAAATTTCTTTGAAAGATCAAATAGAAGCGTCTAGGAGAAACAGTTCGACGTCGCAACCCACTTTGTGTCAACCATGTCAACCTTCACCACCTTCGTACGTTGATACCACTTTTTCGAGTCCAGTTGTAACTCCTAAGCCGATGTCTATTGCTGAGTACATTGCACAATCTCGTAGCCGATCTTTCACTCCTCTCCACACATCTAGTTCTAGGGATCCACAAGTCCATTCACCTTTTTATCCAACTGTTGATCCTACTCCTGTCCAACCATCCAATTCCTACCAGTCCTACCCGACTTTCACATCGTCACTAGACACTATTTTTACACAGCCATTTGGGAGTTTCATGTATCCAAACAATTTCGAATCTTTTACCGAAACCCCTTCACAACCCATGTCTAGTTTGGAACAGTCGTTGGAGGCTTATATCTTAGCAACAAACAAAATGATTAGGAATGTGGAAGCGTCCATGGCCGTCCTTATGCAACCGAGTGAACCGGTAGCTAGTTTCCAACTAGATCCAAATTTTCTAATATATGAGAAGGCGGTTGGACAGAGTGAGAATTTGAGAGGAGCGAGTGAGTTCTACACATTCCCAAATCAAACCTACCCCTACACACTTGAAGCCCACAACTCTGGTTTTCTATCGATTGTCCCAAATAGTTCACCAGTTGAAAATAAAAACGAGTTGTGCGATTTTGTAGTGCTTGATTTGCCAGATTGTGAAGAACCCCTTTCGAGTGAAACCACACGTAATCCTTTCGATCTTTACACCTCCACTCTAGAACCTAAATCGATAAATATCCATGCTTTTGATGAGGTGTCAGAAAATATTGATTTTCACTTGATTGAGGATATAGACGTCGGGAATATTTCGGATGATGAACCTGTCGATTTGATTGAAATTTTATGTCCAATTCATCATCCCGAGTCATTAATTGTTTCTCCCGAACTTCATATGCCTCTTGATTTTGATGATAATGGCATGGATGAGTTAAATATTGAGGAGAATTATGAGGATAGTATTGAGGATAATATTGAGGTTGAACCATTTTTGTTTGATATGTCGGATTTTCCAATTCATCCTCTTGAACTTTTAACTAAATCACCCTCCCTCCTTTCAATCGTTCCGACCACCTCTAATATCACGCTTGAAGACTGTGAGCTTGAAAATTTTTCCTTTGAATCTGACACAGTTCTCACAGCCGATGGCAATTACGAGTGCTTCACTTTTTCGGACGATGTTGATGACTCACCGTCCGAGTTTGAGTCCTTTGAATTTTCAGATGAGTTAGTTGAACCATCAGACTCGGTTGCTTACAGTCGTTTCGAACCATTCCAGTTCGAGACAGTTTACTACGGTGAGAATGAGACTATCCTTAATTCACTCCCTTCCCTACCTTCCATTGTTCCGACCTTGCAAGTGACCGTTACGCTTTCATCTCCTATACCAAGTTCGGAGTACCCATGCTTTCTTGTGAATCTTAAGGGATTTGACCCCATTTCTCGATGGGTTGATAGGTTAGCACAATCGCTTTTAACACATCGGTCATCACAAATTGCGCTAATTTATTCACTCAATTTACACCCTCAAGATCGTACTCCACTTCTTTCTCTTTTCTGCCATTCTTCTCCCCCACCGAGACCGTATCCCGTTTCTACCTCTACATGGTCTCGTGTGCTTCTCATCTCTTTTCTTTCCACTCGATTCTTTCACCAACTCGACCATTACCACGATAAGATTTTTGAATGGTTGGTCCTAACTTTTGGCTTGTGTAAGGCCAAGCTTAAGTTTGGGGGGAACCTTGTTGTATATATGTACATATATTTTTTGTTTTCTTTTTCTATAAAAAATTAAAATCAAATTCAATAAAAATAAAAATAAATAAATAAATTATAAATAAATAAACAGGGGAGTGCCGGCATTTTGACCCTCTTGGTGTAGCATGACAGTGGGGACACTGTCAAGTTCAAGTTTGGGGGTATGCGCGGTACATCTTCTTCCTTCGCATTCATATGTACATATTTTTGCATTTGCATATTTATTTGAAAACCCATAAAAATTGAAAAATCTCAAAAATTATAAATATTAAAGTATTCAATTTTGGCCATATTTGACTAAAGTTTGACAAATAGGTTAACTAGCTAGGAACAACTAGATCTTAGACGTAGTAAATTAAAAACCCTAAAAATAACCTTTCTTAAAGTTTAACGGTAGAAAGTATATGTTTTTGTAGTTTATTTAGAAATAGGCAAATTTTGAGTTCACTTCTTGGGCTAAGTTAAAACAAGGGAAGAGTATTGATGTTTTTATTAAAGTATAAGTTTGAAAAATAATTCGTGGCTTAAGTCGAGATTCTGAAAATGTAAACCTTACAAATTGCACCAACACGCACCTTGAAACTTGGAATAGTAGAGAAGACCTTGAAATGCTCTTGTCTAAAGTCTTTAGTACGAAGAAAATAAAAGAAAAAAAAGTGAAAAAAAGAAAAAAAAATGAACACTGGTTTTTGTGATTACTTAAGGCTGCAAAAATAGAAAAATATTTAGCGAGGGTGCTTCATCACCTAGTGCCTTAGACCAACAGGTTTGGGAGTCACTGCTAATGCCTTGGGTGTTGCAAGACTAGGAATTAAGCTTTAATATGCAAACACATCTTGTAATCGATCGTTGGTACCTCAAGAAGTATTAACGGTCGCATGAAGGATGTGTAAGCAAAATTCATTTAAAAATTCACCAATTAATAAGTGTTTTGGACAAAAGGACAAGAGTATGATTGCTTGATTTGAATTTCCAAGTGTAGGAGTGATTTCTACACATACGTAGGGGTATATGATTGGAGTTTAGATAAGAGAAAGGAATGAAGAATAGAACTTGTATCTTTAGTAGATTTGATAAAAATTCCTAAGTGGAGATGGAACCCTAGAAGAAAAACTTAAGAAATGCCGAAAGCTAAGTACATCTGCAGAACATATATAATCTTGAGTTAAATGATGAGGAAGTGTGAAGAATATGGGTGGATAATTTATGAGTCGAAGATAATAGAATTCCTTGTTAGAAACCCTAATTGGAGAATTAAAATCGAAAAGCCGAATTGATAGGATTTTGTGGGTAGTGTCCGCTGAAAATCCTCAGGAGACAACACTCCTCCTACTAGGGACACCTAGAAGTTTAACGGCTTGTTGCACGTGCTCAGTGTAATCGTGTTTCCCTGCGAAAGTGTGGTTAGGTTTTTGTTGAGAATAAAAAATAAGTTTGCTCGAGGACGAGCAAAAGATAAGTTTGGGGGTATTTGTTCATACCATAATATTGCATTATTATATTCCCCATTCTTATTCGTTTTATAAATAAACAGGTGCTTTTGATGCATGTCTGCTACATATTACAGGTTACAGGTTCTTGGATCTAAAACAGTGAAAACGATGAAAAGACGATGCAAAAGTGGACTTTGACCAACAAACAAAAGACTCTTGATCAAGCCTACATCAAAGATAAAATTCACAAAGTACAAGGCAATGCAAGGTCCAAGATTACAAAGCGAACGGTTAAAATTCCATCGTAATTATTCACTGGAGATCTGGAAGAAACATAGAAGCTATTTTAATAAAAGAACCAAATAATAAGGAAGCCCAAAGACAGAAGAGCCCACAAAGGAAATTTCAAGGCCCAATACTTCCTTTTAAAGAGACAGAGACATAAAATTTTACTAAACCTTGGAGTCTACTTTGACTAGGTCTTCCTAAGGATATTTTGGTAAATGTAGACGTGCGAATCAATTGTAACCTAGGGTTTTCTATCCTCTATAAATAGGAACTCTAAATCATTGTAAAGGCTATGCCTCCCTCATGCCTTTTTTTATGAATAAAATTCAGAATTCTTTTGGAGAGCATCGATGCCTCTTTTCATATCATCTATTCAGATCTGACAACCCTGTGTAAATGTTTGGAGAGAGCCATCTGTAAAGTAAGTAGGTAATTTCAATTCTTGCCCTAGGTAATTTTTCATTCTCTGCCCTAGATTAAATTTAATTCCTTGCCCTAGTTAGATCTTTAATTTCTTTCCCTGGTTAAATTTAATTCTTTGCCCTAGATAAATGATAGATTTAGTTTTTAGATTTAATAAGAAATCCGAACACCCATCGGAATTAACTCGTTTGAGCAATTAGGAAATTCACAACATCCCTGTGGACCGACCCGTACTCACCGGCTAGCTACATGCGACGCCGTTCTTGATTGCGGTAATAGATAGTTTTTGAGATCAAATCGGTACTAATCCTCGATCCATCCCATAAAGACAAAGCAATCCTCGATCGGGTGACTTACCATTTGGTGGTAAGGGCAATAATTTGGATTATTCACCTCGCTGGGTTGCGGTGGTCTCCTTGGATTCGAGAGATAGATAAGCCTATTGCGCATCGCCAGCTCGAACAACCTCTTTGTTTTATCCCGCGGGAATGAGTAAGGGCGCTTCATTTTCTCATTATAATACCGCCGTCTCTCTTCCAGTTGATCCGCTAGCTTTGGGGTACTGAGCTGCTGTTGGGTGTTCGCAACGAAGGTCGCCTTCCCTTTACCCTTGTCGTTTCGGGGTTCCGGCTTCGGAGGAGACGGTTTGTGACCCATTTGATCCATCTGGGCTAGCTTATCAATTAAAGCCTAGAACGTGGTCGGTTAAAAGAACTTCATGAACTGTGAAATAATTGCATGAGGGTCTAGGGTGCCCACGAACATGCCCATCGCTGGTGCTTCTTTGATGCGTTGTTCGCACTTCGACCACAAGTTCCGCCATCGGATTGCGTATTGAACCCACGTTTCGCCTGGCCTTACCCTGGCATTAATCAGTGCTGCTATCGGGGTGCGTTCACTAGCACTCGTGAATCTTTGTGTAAACAGTAGCTCCATCCCCACAAATGTTTTGATAGAGTCGTTTGGTAGCTCCGAATACCATTCGAAGGCCGTTTCCGCTAAACTGCAGACGAATTGGCGAAGCAACAATTTATCATCGCCTCCAGTGTTGCCACATAAGGCTCTGAATTGAGCGACATGCTGATATGGATTCCCTGTCCCTTTATATACATGAAACTTAGGGATCGTATATCCCGGCGGGTAACTGATTTGGTCATACCAGCCCGGATAGGGTCGTCCAGTCTTGACAACTTGGCTGGCTGCTTTATTCGCCTGGTGAGCTCGTATTTGCTGAGCTATATAGTCATCCAGTGCGGCCTTGGAAATGGTTTCCTCCTTGGCTGCTGAAAGAATCGGAGGAGGATTAGATGTCTCCCATCTATCATCTTCAATAATGATCGGAGGGTCTTCAGCTGGAGGATCCGGCTGTAACATCATCCCTACCATATCTTGGAAGAGAAGCGCCATTTGCTTTATGTTAACCGCTTGCTCTGCGGCTTCTTTGTCCTTCTTTTCGAGGACACTGCGTAAGAAGTCAGCATCGGTTTCTTGCTCGTGACGCTGCTCTGATGATGCCTCCGGGCTTTCTTTTGGCCCGGTGAGTGCGGCCATCGCAGTCATCATCTCTTGAAGCTTCTGCTGTTGCTCCTGGGCTTTTGTCTTGGATCGGGTAAGCGGTCGGTGACCCATCGAAGCGCGGCTATCCTCTTTCCCGGATGCCATATAAACAGTATGCATCACTATGCCCCCAGACTTGGGGCGTTTGTGTTCAGTGCTTTTACGGTTTGCCATGTTCACAGGGGCTTTTTGCGGCCTCCTTTTCCTTTGAGTGATTGACGTTGAGGGAGCCGTTGCAGTGGGCACCCAGCCAGCTGTTGCTTTTTCTGGCTTGACAGAGTAGTCCTTCTCCTGCCGAACCTTCATCTTTTTCTGTCGGCGGAGATAGTCTTGATCCATTACGGAGTCTTGGACTTGATGCCAGACCTTGTAAATTTTAGAGGACAGCCGTTGAGGGGGCTGCTCCAGCTTCACCTTTAGGGCATTATCCACAGGTGTAGGAGATCTTTTCAATACGGCAGTTGGCGAGTTTTTGCGCACCCTTCTTAGCGGTTCAAAGCTATTCCCGGTCAGAACAGCAACATTGATTTCCACCATCGGAGCTGGTGGAGTAAATCCAGTGGGAGAGCTGCCCCCAGCTTTCTTTACCCGGTGCCAGTGATGACGGCGAGCATGTCGCGCGATTGGAGCTGGTTTAGCCGTAGGGGTGACCTCCTCATGCCCCCAGTGTTGGTCAGAATATGCTGGTATCAGCCTTTTAAAGACCGACGTCCGTTGAATAGGGATGACCAACCTATCAAAAGCAGACTTCCGAGTAGAGGACACAACCTTGGTGATTTCTCCTGGAACGAGAGCAGGGATGGCTATCCGCTTCGGGAAAACGCCTTCTGGTATTGCTGGCTTCTTCATGGGCCCGTTGGAACTCTGGCCTAGTCTGTTAAAAACCGAGGCAGTGGAGTTGGGCGACCCGTCGAGAGGGGCCGCGGTAGTAGTGAGTCAATCAAAGACCGACTTCTTTTGCGCTTCCTGAGGCAGCGGGATATTAATGTTCACCGGCGGGAGCATGGTCCCGAAGAACAGACCGGTGGTAGCCTGAGTCACTTGTTCCACCGGCATAGCGAAGATGGAGGCCACTTGAGGCCCGTAAGTCACTCCTCCGGACGGGACGGAGCGAGTTAGTGCAGTTTGAAGCCATTGATCTTCTGTTTTCTGCATGGAGCAAGACACCAAATCTTAGTACCTCGAATCCACAGGCAACCACAGTAAACCGTGATTCGTTCGCGAACACGACACACGAAGTGTGGAGTGGAAAGAGGAAGAGGTCCCAACGGGCGTGCCAGAATCTGTTTCCCTCCGAATGGCGGCCAAGACAGGGACGTCTTGCCTGAGATTCGGGGCAGATGCTATTTGGTTTTATCCGTCCACCTCTCCGAAGATGCCAAGTTGATTTATGGCACCGTATATCGAAGGTTTAGACGGATGCGGCCGATGTAGCAGACTTCGTCAGATTCCCCCTCGCTTGAGGGGTTTTTTGATTGTGGGGACGCTCTTCCCTGCTGGCGCAAGCCCCAGCAGTTAATTACGCTACCGCATCACGGCAACAACTTTCTCCTTCTCCAGATGTTCACTTCGTGTCGGGGGTGTTTGTTTTGTTTGTGGTTGCCTGTGGATTGTATACGAAGACTAATTTATGTCGTCGCCCGTAGGACGTGGATTAGTCTAAATCCGTATTTTCTTAGATTTGGGTTTGGGGTTTTGGTTTAAGGATACGTTAGCCATATTTGAGGCTAAGATTAACTCAAACGTTTGTTAAGGATACGTTAGTCTAATTTGAGACTAAGATCAACTTAACGGGATCGTTTAGATCCGACAAAAGAGCATTCGGGCTCTATTGTTTTAGTTTAGGGACATAGTGGTCCATTGCCAGTTTAGGGACATGGTTGTCCAACATTCCCATTTTGGGGACGGATATTGGTTTAAGGACGCATTAGTCCATGAGTTTAAGGACCCCACAGTCCGTATTACCAGTTTAGGGACATGGTGGTCCATCATTCCCATTTTAGGGATGAATATTGGTTTAAGGATGCATTAGTCCATGAGTTTAAGGACCCCACAGTCCGTAGCAATGTGTGGTTGTCGGGACCCGTCACCTCTCTAACGACGTTGAAGGATTACAACGACAAATATCAAAGGAGTTCAGAGATGTACCCTTGAACCGGGTGTAAATTGATTTGAAAGAGCAGTCGTGCTCAGTTCAATTTAATTTGAGGACTTACGGCCAGAATTGGGTTAAGTCCATTTGAAAATGTTTAACATTTTGTTCATATCTGGCCTGTTAGGCCTTTGATTTGGCTCTGCCCTCTTTTACAATGCAAAGCATTGGGCTCTTTATTTAATTGCATGGCATTTATTTTAGCCTGTTTAGGCCTTTTTAATTGGGCTCTGTCCCTTTCTTTAATAATGCAGAGCATTCAATGGTTTGACAGCGCGCCACGTGGCCTGTCAGGCGCTTTGCGCCGATTGAGGAGCGCAAGGCGTAAACTGATGTGGAGGTGACACGTGTCACACTCTGGTGAGCGCAAGTCTGTTAGCGCAGTGCGCTGCGCCAGTTCGGTGCTGACACGTGGCGCGCTCTGCTGAGCGCAAGTCTGTTAGTGCAGTGTGCTGCGCTAGTGCGCTGCTGACACGTGGCGCGCTCTGGTGACTTGCACCAATCAAAAAGCGCAACAGCGCAAATTTCAAAAGTGCAAGGCACTGTTTAATATCTTGATCAAATTTAGATCAAAGAAAACAAGTTTTTTCTTTTTCCAGAGAGATTCTACCTCAAATTTCAAGAACCAGTGGTTCATGAAAAGGCAATGCCTTTATATAGATCGAAAGATCTAATAAAGAAGTAAAATTACTTCTTTATTATTATTTTTTTTTTATTAAAGATCTTGATCTTGTTCTTAGATCTTTGATCTCTTTTTTTTTAGAAGAAATTCTTCTTTTTTCTATAGGTTTTACCTTTTTTCTCTTTGAGCTCTTCTCAAAATTTTTAGAGGAGTTCTCTATTTCTATCTCTGTGTGTCTGTGTGTTTTAGACTTGGAGTCTAGGGGCCTTTATATAGTGCCAATTGATTTTTTAAATCAGTTAAAGAGATCTTTCTCTGAGTGATTTAGGGATGTTTCCCCACCGTTGGATCTTTGATCCTAGGGCTTCTGTTTTACAGAAGGTAATCTTCTTATTTTTAACAAGATTAGAAAGATCTTTCCAAGATTTTATTATTTAATTCTGGCACAGTTTGCGCAAGCGCACCTGCGCATGACACGTGTCGCGCAGTGCAGAGCGCAGCACAACTGCGCTAGCGCACCTGTGCTGACACGCGTCGCGCAGCGCAGAGCGCAGCGCAACTGCGCTGAGTCATCTGAAGCGTTGCTTCCTTTATTTTTATTTTTATTTTAAAACAGAGCCTTGCTCTGACTGGGTGCGCTGTCTTGGGCGCAGCGCTGGCTTGTCTGTCTTTGACACATGGCGCGTTGCGCGCAGCGCAAGAAATCTGAAGCGTTGCTTCCTTTAATATTATTTGAATTTTTAGAACAGAGCTTTGCTCTGATTGGGGGAAACAGAAGCGTTGCTTCATTTCCCGCCTTGGAATTTGAACAGAGTTTTGCTCTGATTGGGGGAAACAAACCCAAACAAATGTTCAACTTTCTTAAACCTAATTGGACTTAGCCCAAGTTGGCCATAAGTCCTCAAATCAGATTTAACTGAGCCCGTGTTGCTCATAATCTAATTAATTGATCTTAGTCCTAAATTCGACTACAGATTTCTCAATCAATTTTGGTTCAAGGGTACATCTCTTCACTCCTCTGATATTTGTCATTGTAATCCTTCAACGTCTTCATAGAGGTGACGGGTCCCGATAACCAATCATTCCATGGATTGTGGGGTCCTTAAGCCCATGGACTATGATGTCCTTAATCTCGGACTGTGGGGTCCCTTTAAACCAACGGACTATGATGTCCTTAACCTCGGACTGTGGGGTCCCTTTAAACCCACGGGCTATGATGTCCTTAACCTCGGACTGTGGGGTCCCTTTAAACCCACAGACTATGATGTCCTTAACCTTGGACCGAGATGTTCTTAAACTAACATTGGACCACCATGTCCTTAAACTGGTAATCGATCGCAATGTCTCTAAACTAAACAATAGAGCCCAAATGCTCTTTTGTTGGATCTAAGTGATCCCGTTAAGTTGATCTTAGTCTAAAATTAGACTAACGTATCCTTAACAAACGTTTAAGTTGATCTTAGTTTCAAATGAGACTAACGTATCCTTAAACCCAACCCCAAACCCAAATCTAAGAAAATACGGATTTAGACTAATCCACACCCTACGAGCGACGACATAAATTAGTCTCCGTATACAATCCACGGGCAACCAAAAACAAAACAAATACACACAACACGAAGTGACCATCTGGAGAAGGAGAAAGTGGTTACCGTGATACGGTAGCGTAATTAACCGCAGGGGCTTACGCCTGCAGGGAAGAGCGTCCCCATAATCAAAAACCCCTCAAATGAGGGGGAATCTGACGAAGTCTGCTATATCGGCCGCATCCGTTTAAACCTTCGATACATGGTGTCATAAATCAACTTGGCATCTTCGGAGAGGTGGACGGATAACACCAATTAGCATCTGCCCCGAATTCAGGCAAGACGGACCTACACAGTTCCGTCTCTGTGTTCGGAGGGGAACAGATTCTGGCATGCCCGGTGGGACCTTTTCCTCTTTCTACACCACACTTCGTGTGTCGTGTTTTTCTCGCGATCAAATAATCGCGGTGTGTATGTTTTTGGTTGCCCTTAGGGGAGTGGATACTGAAGCCGGCATTTTGTCTCTATAAAAAATGGCGTTTGCTCCTACCCTAGCAACTTAGGCTCTGTCATATCCGGTGGAATCAAGTATGGGTCACTTGCAACCTCAAATCTCTACAATCCGGCTCTTCAAGAAATCAACGGGCTTCTTTTGGATCGACACTCCCACCTCCCACCCTCGATGCCTCAACGTCGAAGAAGGAAGCCCATAAGAAGTCTGTCTTTTACAGGCTGGCTCCCCAAGCAGCAGCTTTGCCGACGGAATCAGTCCTCAAACAACTGGCACATGCCAAGGACCAAGGTCGACGCAAAGGGCAGAATATTCAAGCTCTCAAAGGAAACAGGGGGCAGGCTCGGCAATGTAAGTCCACGTTGCGACCCCCGGTTCTTACGGGGAGGCGGAAACGGTATAAAAATCAAATTTTTAGCGCATGGGGCAACATGGACTAACAAAGTCGGGATCTTTACTAAACTAAACTAGCTATCAAGCTAAAGAGAGTTAGCTACTCGGATAAAAGGTTATACCTAACTTGAACTCCTTCTTCTTGAAACTTTTGTTGGGGTTGATGGTTCTTTCCTTGTTGCCTTCTTCCGTCAAAGATGGATCCACCTGAGGGTTCAACCTTCGGGCTCTTTCTCGAACTTTGAGAGAACTAGAATCTTCGGCTTGCTAAACCTTTGACCCTAGAGTGAGTAGAGAGTGTCTTTGGGGTGTTTTTATCTCAAGGAGAGGGATTCTCAACTCATGAGAAGGATTCTCCTTGAACTAGAGGAGGAAGAAGAACAAGTGAGGAGAGAGAATGGTTATGATAGAATGAGCTTATTCTTTTCATTTCTTGCAACCATATCACAAATGAAAAGAATTAACAATTAACAATAATAATAAAATGAAATAGTTGATGGATGGTTTGGAATGACCATTATCATTACATTCTTTAAATGGTTTTGCAAGAATCAAAAAGCATCTTTCTTTTGTAATGATGATGGTCAAACCTTCAACCATGGTCAACAAGTCAACCATGGTCAACAAGTCAACAAAATCCAACCATGACACAATTTCATTTAATTAATATTATTAATTGATATATCATAATTCCATTAGGGTTTGGAAAAAGACGACTGTCAACTGTGCATACGCACCCGTTCCGAAACCCTAATGAAAAACCTCTTCCTCCGCCTCAATCAACTGTGCATACACACCCGCATTCTTGTTCCGAGGAACATGAATACCAAGAGATAAAATCAACCCCAAAACATATACCAGTATCTGGCTCAAACCAGAGCCTACTAGTAATATCTGTCCGGACTCCAAACGTGCACAAGTGCACGGATGAGAACGAACCCTGTCGCAAGACCATGCGACCTCTACTCTGTTTTGCCCAGAGGCGAATACCCTCTGTGTGGGACTCTAAAGACTCGACACTACGCTGGCAGTGGGTTTAACCACAGACCGCAAGCGGCACTAGCTGTGCGTAACGGTCCCCAGGTAGATGCCGACAAGAAGGCTGACGAGGTGAACCCCATCTGAACTCCTACTGAGTCTGAATGTGACAGTCTCCGTACAGTCCGGTCTGTTCGTCTAATACATCGCATGTCGGGCCTAGGGGGCGGTAAAACGTCAGTCCCCTAATAGCGGTACAAGTCGTGTCGGAGTGAAGCCCAAAACACCCTGAGATAACACTGGAAGCCTACCAGTATATCTCGCTTGCCCTGGCCAGGGACTACTCGCGTAATGGCTCTCCTAGACACAGCGCGATGTCAACCCCCAATACCGGGAGAGACGAATCCTGTCTAACCGTCACTGCCTCCAAGTGCTTCGGGACTGCACCCAACCATTACCTGTTTGCACGACTCCTTTGAGCCGTGGTAGGGTAGTGATCAAAGTGCAGTGGGAACACACTCGAGGCGAAGTGCCAGTGTCAAGTCAGCGGACTAAGCTGTACTCATGTCACCTGGGAACTGATAACTGACGATAGGTATAATACCAACCTGTCAGTTCCCGACGAGTCCTGTCCAGTGTACTCGTAACCCAACGAGCACCCGTATACTATCTCCAGTACGACGTACTGATGGCTGTGGGACAGACCATCTCCCACACTGGGATGAGAAGCGCATACGCTAGTCTACTCCGGAGTATCGATGCCCTGTCTCGATAGTCCTGCGACTAGGGACCTGTATAAGGATGTGCTTATAGATTACCCAGCCCCCACTAGTGTGACTGCCATCACAACGCTGGTAATCAAGTAAAGATCCTAAGGGCTCCACTAATGCGTATAGGTGATATACTAAAATAAACACATGTACACATTGAAGTAGAAACAAACCAAGTAGCATACTACTATATTGAGCAAGATTGTTTATACAAGGTGAATATCCCAAGCTTCCATTAAGTAATATACAAACTAGTATGATACAGTAATGGCCTCTAGGGCATATACACTAACAATCTCCCACTTGCACTAAGGCCATGTACTGGCGTATCGAAGACCTATCATCTCGATCAGCCGCTCGAACTGAGTCTGGGGCAGTGCCTTGGTGAATGGATCTGCAGTGTTTTCTTCTGAAGCAACCCTCCGAACCTCGATCTCCTTGCGATCCACGATCTCCCTGATCAGGTGATACCGCCTCAAGATGTGTCTGGATCTCTGATGGGACCTGGGTTCCTTCGCTAAAGCTATAGCCCCGTTGTTGTCGCAATACAGAGGTATTGGGTCAACAATGGACGGAACCACCTGAAGTTCTTTCAAGAACTTCCTCATCCAGACAGCTTCTTTTGCGGCATCAGATGCAGCGATGTATTCCGCTTCCATCGTCGAGTCTGCAACGGTCTCCTGTTTGGAACTCTTCCAACACACCGCCCCTCCATTGAGGGTAAAGACAAAACCCGACATGGACTTGGAATCATCCTTGTCACTCTGGAAGCTGGAGTCAGCAAAGGCCTCGATCTGGAGGTCTTTTCCGCCATACACCAAGAACATCTCCTTAGTCCTTCTCAGGTACTTGAGAATGTTCTTTATCGCTATCCAGTGTTTCTCCCCAGTGTTTGACTGATACCGGCTTACTACACTCAGTGCATAAGCTACATCCGGTCTGGTACACAACATCGCATACATTATAGAGCCTACCGCAGAAGCGTAGGGTATAATAGACATGCGATCCCTTTCCAAATCAGTCTTGGGAGACATCTCTTTAGAGAGGGTGATCCCGTGACAAACCGGTAGGATACCGCCCTTGGAATCTTCCATACTGAATCTTTTCAATATGGTGTCGATGTACCTGGACTGTTCAAGTCCTAATATCCTCTTGGACCTATCACGATGGATCTGGATCCCCAGGATGTAGGAGGCATCACCCAGGTCTTTCATGGAGAACCTGTGTGACAAGAATCCCTTGACAGATTGTAGCATAGGAATGTCATTTCCTATTAAGAGAATGTCATCCACGTATAAAACGAGGAATGCTACAGTTCTCGCTACAAATCTACTATAGATGCATGGTTCATCTGGATTTTTGATAAAGCCAAATTCCTTGACCGTCTCATCAAAACAGATGTTCCAACTCCGCGATGCCTGCTTTAGTCCATAGATGGACTTAAGCAACTTGCACACCTTTCCCCTGCTCCCACTCTGAATGAAACCCTCTGGCTGGTCCATATAGACACACTCCTCTAAATTTCCATTTAGAAAAGCGGTTTTTACGTCCATTTGCTAAATCTCATAATCATGGAAGGCAGCAATGGCAAGAAGGATCCGAATGGATTTCAGCATAGCCACTGGAGAAAAGGTTTCGTCATAGTCCAAACCAGGTCTTTGACGGAAACCCTTTGCTACAAGTCTAGCTTTATAGGTCTCAACCTGTCCATCTACACCAATCTTTCTTTTGAAGATCCACTTGCATCCTACGGGTTTTATCCCGTCTGGAGCAATGTCCAACGTCCATACTTTGTTGGTGTACATGGACTCCATTTCGGTCCGCATTGCATCCAGCCATTTTACCGAGTCAACGCTCTGAACGGCCTGCTGGAAACTAGTAGGCTCATCATAATCTATTATGCAATCCTTTCTATCCCCGTCTATGAGAAAACCGTAGTATCTCTCGGGCGGATGAGACTGCCTACTACTCCTGCAGAGCGGCGTAGGAATGTCCTGTTCTTTTGAACTTACTGGCTCTCCCAAGCTTTCAGTAATAGCTTGTGGTTCTGGAATTTCTTCCAGTTCTATTGCACTCCCACTTATCTGGGTTTCCAAAAACTCAGTTTCCAAGAAGCGGGCGTGTTGAGAAACAAAAACTTTTTGTTCCTCAGCGGAATAGAACAGATACCCCCTGGAGTTCTTTGGGTATCCCACAAACTTACACTGTACTGAACGTGCCTCGAGCTTGTCCGTATACTGCTTTTTTACAAAAGCTGGACATCCCCATATCTTAAGATACCTGAGACAGGGTTTCTTCCCACTCCACATCTGATATGGAGTGGTAGGCACAGTCTTGGTGGGAGCCTTGTTCAAGAGATATGCAGCTGCTTCTAGTGCATAGCCCCAGAAAGATCGCGGTAACTCAGCCTTACTCATCATGGAACGAACCATATCCAATAAGGTTCGATTCCTCCTTTTGGATACACCGTTATGTTGCGGAGTGTATGGCGGAGTACGCTGAGAGAGAATTCCATTCTCTTTTAAATAGTCCAGAAACTCGGCACTTAAGTATTCACCACCTCGATCCGATCTTAGAATCTTAATACTTTTGCCTGTTTGTTTTTCAACTTCATTCTTGTAATCCCGAAATTTCTCAAAGGCCTCGGATTTGTGCTTCATTAAGAAGACATGTCCATACCTAGAGAAATCATCTGTGAATAACCGCTTCGCGCATGTGTAGACATTGGACCACACACGTCACTGTGTATGATTCCCAAGAGCTCGCTCGCTCTTTCTCCGTGTCCAGTGAACGGAGTCTTTGTCATCTTTCCCATGAGACAAGATTCACAAGTGGCATAAGACTGATACTCGAACGGATCTAAGTATCCTTCTTTATGTAACTTAGTCAACCGTGTTTCATTGATGTGACCCAGTCTACAATGCCATAAGAAAGCCTGATTGATATCTGGAGACTTTCTTTTGTGTGTATTCTGGACATTGAAAATCTGTGGTTGGTTTAACATGTATATACCATTGCTCAGTGTACCTGACCCAATCAGAACTTGATTAAGGTGAATGTTTACAACATTACTTACAAACGCAAATTCATAACCTTCTTTAGAAACCAAAGATACAGAAATGATATTACAAGTTGCGTTGGGTACAAAAAAGCAATTACGCAAAACCAAAACATGTCCATCTGACATTCCCAGGTGATAGTCCCCCACGGCTTTAGCATCCATGCTAGCTCCGTTCGCAACTCTGAGGGTCATGTCACCTGCCTTCAAAAACCTACGGTTTCTCAACGCCTGCAAAGAATTACAGATATGAGATCCTGATCCGGTATCCAATACCCAGGAAGTAGAGTTTATCGAAAGACAGTTTTCAATAACATACACACCTGAAGCTGAAGCCGCAACCTGCTTCAGTTCCTGTGTCCTGGCTTTCCAAGCCCTGCAATCTTTCTTCCAGTGTCCACTTTTATGATAATAGAAGTATTCTTCCTTTCCCACAAGCTTCCCCGCTATCTTTGTTGCCTTTTCCTTTCCCTTCGTACCCACTTTACTAACACCGCCCCTTGGTTTGGCGGGGGCTTTCTTCCTCTTTCTCTTGGTTTTCGCCTTGGACCTAGAAGAAGAAGATCCTCCTACAAACAAAGCGGGTGTTTCCCTACCTTTCTGTAGGGTGCCCTCTGCGCTCCTCGGCATGTTGAGGAGTTCTGAAAGTTCAACTTCTTTTTCTTGTAAGTTGAAGTTCAGTATAAACTGGGCGTAAGTGGATGGAAGGGACTGGAGAATTAAATCCGTATAGAGTTCACTTTCCAACGTGGTCCCAAGTTCTGCGAGCTCCTCAATGTAGCCAATCATCTTAAGCACGTGGTCCGCTACCGATGATCTGACGGCCAACTTTGCCGAAAATAACTTCTTCGACACTTCGTATCTTGCGATACGAGACTGCTCTCCATACAGTTCTTTTGTATGAAGAAATATGGATTCCAGGTCCATATTCTCGTGCCTCCTCTGGTGTTCGTTGTCCATAGAGGCAAGCACGAGGCACTTGGCCTTCGCGCAATCAATCTCCCAAGTCTTACGGATTTCCTTATCCGCGACGCTGGAGGTGGGACCTGGGACGGGGGGAGCTTTGGTGGTAAGAAGATACTCCAGCTTGTCGTAAGTGATTGCCATTTTGACATTCCTGAGCCAATCTTTGTAGTTTGGCCCTGTCAGTTTGTTTTTATCTAGAAGTAACTTAAGTCCAGTCATGTCGATTGGTCGCTGCAATTAGGAGAGAGAGAAGAAACACTTTAGCACGATGCTCTTGCAAGTTTAGAGTGGTTTTTAATTTGTCTAAACAGGATGGCTCCCACTGTCTCTCGAATCCCTCCTCAAACCATAAAGGAAGAATTAGTCGGGATCAATCCCACCGCACAATACTTGCTTAACCGTTCAGCCAGGCCAGTGTCGGTACTTCGAGGGAGGTTTTCCAACGCTTTCGCGAAGTTCCTTAATTAAATAACCTCTTTTCCCTGGGGGCGTAGCCCCGCTAACACCTTTCTAGACACCTACTTGGTTTATAGTATTGATCGTTTAGCGAGAAATTTCCCGAGGAGTAGCATATACTCACAGTAGGATCGGGATCCAAATATCATCGCGTGACGAAACTGAAGGAATCCTACCAGAATCACCACACTCCAAATGGTATGCAAATCTAGCAAGTTTCAGTACTTATGAAACTCCCGATGTGGATTTTTGTCCCATGCTCTTATGACCTTGACGAAGGTCAAAAAATCATAAGTCACATGTCAAGTTCTGCCCGTCATTTTCCAGGTTAATTTGAACCCACCCGTATATACCCTTGACGAAGGTCAACAAGGCAATACGACTGTCCCAAACCAACGCATCTATCTATGCTACATATAAACACCCAACATCTACCAATCTCTATGCTTTGACGAAGGTCAACAAACATAGCTTGAATACTATTGAATATTCATATGAAACGACGGAGGGCTACGAATGGTTTTGGCGAAACCGTGAACGTAGTGAACTTGATATAATCGATGGAACGAGATAGCTTTTAGAAGGAGTGGCTCAATCTCCGCATTTAAAAGTTAGGTTTGAAAAGAACCGAGTGGTTTTTCGAAAGTGTTCCAACGACTTTAACTTGGTTTATTATCTTGCATTTGTTCTTTTAATGCGTGATATTCTTGCATTAGTTCTTTTAATGCGTCCCATCATTTAATCCTACCATTGCAGAAAACAACAAAAATATGACGTACGCTTATGCCATTCGCATTCGCCACGGGGCCCCGTCATCACCCGTTAGGTTACTTAACTAACGACAGAGCGGGGGCTGGGCTAGCGCGGCTGTAAAACATAAGCAACGCCTAAATAGTTATAAATATATAGCAATGATAGACAGTACAGATCACAGATGAATACATTGGATATACTAGGAATCTGCAATCCGTTCGAGCCTGCAACAAAAAGCGGATTACACGGTCGCGGTGAATAGCCAATACCCCACCCAAGACCCCTACGGGTGCGGCAAACTACCCGCAAAGTACCCGGTAGTTTGTGCACCCCTCCATGGGTCTATCCTAGGAGCAAAAACAGTAAAAAGAATTATACAATGACGGCTACAACCCCGACCCAGTTGTGCGGCCATACAAATAATAATATTACATCAATTTACATATTATAAATGAATGAAAGAAAAACAACACTCATCTCACATCCATCCCGGCTATTCACCCGCGACGATCCAACGCATTCATATACACAAACCATCATCAAACACAGATCACAGATATGTATAACCCCGAGTAATCGACATATAGCGATTAGCCGACGTTCAATACATGCAAACATCACAGATATAACCATTGTAGTCAAAGTGTAGTGAAGTTCGGAAAAAATACGGAATTATAGGCCCCCAAAAATAAATTTCTATTCTGGAAAATCTGGGCACATATAATATATCTCAAAAATCCTAAAACTAAGCCAGAGATACACTGCACCAAAATCGAGGCAGAGAGGAGACAAGACGGCCGCGGTTGCGCGGCAATAGCTTGCTATTGCCGCGGAACCGCGGTCCCTTGGTCAGATCTCTGGCTCGTTTTTGGTGGTTATCTTTAAAAAACCCTGAGATGATTTTAGGTGTATGACAAATTTTGTTTTGACCAGAAAAAAATTAACAGAAACTAAGGTTTTTAAAAACTCGGTTTTTGGATTTTTCGGTTTCGAACTTCGTTACACTTCACTACCTAGCTAGTTTATGTTTAGTTAGGCTCTGATACCACTGTAAGTCCACGTTGCGACCCCCGGTTCTTACGGGGAGGCGGAAACGGTATAAAAATCAAATTTTTAGCGCATGGGGCAACATGGACTAACAAAGTCGGGATCTTTACTAAACTAAACTAGCTATCAAGCTAAAGAGAGTTAGCTACTTGGATAAAAGGTTATACCTAACTTGAACTCCTTCTTCTTGAAACTTTTGTTGGGGTTGATGGTTCTTTCCTTGTTGCCTTCTTCCGTCAAAGATGGATCCACCTGAGGGTTCAACCTTCGGGCTCTTTCTCGAACTTTGAGAGAACTAAAATCTTCGGCTTGCTAAACCTTTGACCCTAGAGTGAGTAGAGAGTGTCTTTGGGATGTTTTTATCTCAAGGAGAGGGATTCTCAACTCATGAGAAGGATTCTCCTTGAACTAGAGGAGGAAGAAGAACAAGTGAGGAGAGAGAATGGTTATGATAGAATGAGCTTATTCTTTTCATTTCTTGCAACCATATCACAAATGAAAAGAATTAACAATTAACAATAATAATAAAATGAAATAGTTGATGGATGGTTTGGAATGACCATTATCATTACATTCTTTAAATGGTTTTGCAAGAATCAAAAAGCATCTTTCTTTTGTAATGATGATGGTCAAACCTTCAACCATGGTCAACAAGTCAACCATGGTCAACAAGTCAACAAAATCCAACCATGACACAATTTCATTTAATTAATATTATTAATTGATATATCATAATTCCATTAGGGTTTGGAAAAAGACGACTGTCAACTGTGCATACGCACCCGTTCCGAAACCCTAATGAAAAACCTCTTCCTCCGCCTCAATCAACTGTGCATACACACCCGCATTCTTGTTCTGAGGAACATTAATACCAAGAGATAAAATCAACCCCAAAACATATACCAGTATCTGGCTCAAACCAGAGCCTACTAGTAATATCTGTCCGGACTCCAAACGTGCACAAGTGCGCGGATGAGAACGAACCCTGTCGCAAGACCATGCGACCTCTACTCTGTTTTGCCCAGAGGCGAATACCCTCTGTGTGGGACTCTAAAGACTCGACACTACGCTGGCAGTGGGTTTAACCACAGACCGCAAGCGGCACTAGCTGTGCGTAACGGTCCCCAGGTAGATGCCGACAAGAAGGCTGACGAGGTGAACCCCATCTGAACTCCTACTGAGTCTGAATGTGACAGTCTCCGTACAGTCCGGTCTGTTCGTCTAATACATCGCATGTCGGGCCTAGGGGGCGGTAAAACGTCAGTCCCCTAATAGCGGTACAAGTCGTGTCGGAGTGAAGCCCAAAACACCCTGAGATAACACTGGAAGCCTACCAGTATATCTCGCTTGCCCTGGCCAGGGACTACTCGCGTAATGGCTCTCCTAGACACAGCGCGATGTCAACCCCCAATACCGGGAGAGACGAATCCTGTCTAACCGTCACTGCCTCCAAGTGCTTCGGGACTGCACCCAACCATTACCTGTTTGCACGACTCCTTTGAGCCGTGGT
Organism: Agapanthus africanus; assembly: GCA_030015575.1. Lineage (NCBI taxonomy): Eukaryota > Viridiplantae > Streptophyta > Magnoliopsida > Asparagales > Amaryllidaceae > Agapanthus > Agapanthus africanus. The sequence continues at coordinate 913,940,141 of CM057337.1, forward strand.
AGGGTAGTGATCAAAGTGCAGTGGGAACACACTCGAGGCGAAGTGCCAGTGTCAAGTCAGCGGACTAAGCTGTACTCATGTCACCTGGGAACTGATAACTGACGATAGGTATAATACCAACCTGTCAGTTCCCGACAAGTCCTGTCCAGTGTACTCGTAACCCAACGAGCACCCGTATACTATCTCCAGTACGACGTACTGATGGCTGTGGGACAGACCATCTCCCACACTGGGATGAGAAGCGCATACGCTAGTCTACTCCGGAGTATCGATGCCCTGTCTCGATAGTCCTGCGACTAGGGACCTGTATAAGGATGTGCTTATAGATTACCCAGCCCCCACTAGTGTGACTGCCATCACAACGCTGGTAATCAAGCAAAGAACCTAAGGGCTCCACTAATGCGTATAGGTGATATACTAAAATAAACACATGTACACATTGAAGTAGAAACAAACCAAGTAGCATACTACTATATTGAGCAAGATTGTTTATACAAGGTGAATATCCCAAGCTTCCATTAAGTAATATACAAACTAGTATGATACAGTAATGGCCTCTAGGGCATATACACTAACAGGAAAAATCCTGAAGTTAATCAAATCCCAGCCGTAAGAAATGGTCGACGTCGATATCAGCGTCATACAAAATGAGCTGGGGGCAGTTCTTTGTATGGTCCTGTTTCGACCCCATCGGTGAATGTTGTTGTTCTAACTGGGAACAGCTTCAAGTTGTTGTGAAGGGTCAGACAAAATTCTTCTACCGTAATATTGAAGAAGTCTCTGCAGCCCATGGGGATCCCATGAGAGCAGAAATCAGTTCGCTCACTGAGATAACTTTCGTCATCTATATATAAGGTGTGGAAACAGGTGAAGGAGACTCACCCCAAGACGGATCCTGATACAGCGGTTCCTCCCAAAACCAAAGCGGCTTTTCACAAAAAAGAGAGGCCCAATAAAGCTCAAGTGCCCGAAGAAAATTCCAAAGCCCAAAACTCCAAACACCCCAAGCCTGGGGGCATGGTAGTTCACATAATCTATATGGTGAATTCCAAAAATGAAGTTCGAGCTTCTACTAGTCACCGACCTCAAACTCGGTCTTTAACAAAAGTTCAACTGCAACGTGAAAAGCTGCAAGAGATGCTTGCTCGGGTGGCACCACTCGTTAATCCACCGTTTAAGGCAAATCCCGAAGTCGCACCTGGAGAAAGAGGTCTGGCTTGGTGCCGATTTTTCACTTGACAGGCTCCAGCCCATCCGTATGTCCAGATACTACACAGAAGGATTAAAAAGGCTGTTAAGGCGCTAAGGCGTACCCTTCAAACAGATTGCTCAACAAGCCCAGTTCTACAACAGGATCTGGGACATCCCCGGAACTCAGTAAAAATTGCTTAACGGAAGAATGGAAACGATCGGGCTTGGATATGTTCAATCCAAGAAACGGGAACGATTCCACGGCTGCTACGTTATACATGAGTTTGACGAAGAAGGAGATGTTCTGTTAAAAGATGCTAACCCTGAATCAAAACGAGGTCTCGCCATGAAAATGCCAAGTCCGTCGTTTGAAGAACAGATGGACAAGCTAATAAGGGAAGCGGGTCAGAAGGTCCGAGATGACCATAGCCGCGAAATGGACATTTAAGAGAAAGCCAGGACGCAACGTCTCCTTCAACAGGCCGCAAAGAGTGACAATGCTCCTCGTCGCCAACCCGTCATGCAAAAGACCCGGCGCAGAGGCAAAAATAAACCAAAGAACGGAAAAAACGTTCAACAGCGGCAAAACGGATCTAAGAAGCCACGCGATCAAGAATCGAGCAGCCGGGATCCGTCTCTTATAAATAAGATGGGTCGAGCATATTCTTTTCCCCAAGACAAGACGAAGAAGATACTCGATCTTGTCATAAAACATCAGATGATGACACTCCCGGAGTCCAAGCACCCCGAGCAAGCAGGAGAGGTCTCTCACCCGGATTATTGCTCCTATCATCGAGCGATAGGACACCCTCTCGAAGACTGCTTCACATTCAAAGACTGGGTAGAAGACCAGTATCAGTAAGGCAGGTTCGCTCTATCCAGCAGTTGGAGGGTAACCCCACCGCAAAAGTATGAACCCAAAGCCACGAAAGTAGAACCAGATCAACATCAGTCTTGGAAGCAATCTCATACCTGTCATGTGATAATGCTGTCAGAAGAAGGAACATGCGAAGATAAGGCTGATCACCCCTGGTGCTTCGAAAACGATGATGACGAAGTGATCTCGGAGTTTCCGCCGGTGCCAAAAGAGCTGGAAGATGGGATACATACTACTACAGATAACCTCAAGAAAATTGACTTGGGGACGACAAGTGACCCACGACCGACATTTATCAGTGAACCATTGTCTGAAGAAAGGGTGGCTGCGCTCAAAGACAAGCTCATGCAGTACAAAGACTGCTTCGTGTTCATATCAGATTTTTGCATTTTTATACCACCCAATTTTTATCATATTGCTTATCGGTAGGTACTCTTGAGCCGTGTTTGCTAGTCAATTGTAGGATACAGGTTCTCGGCTCTAAACGGTGAAATTCATGGAAAAACACGACATAACCCGGGTTCCTGCCAACCACAGATAAAACACGGGTTTCCGCTCTCTATCCGTATGTTGCCGCATATCAGTTTAAAAGACAATGTCAAATCGTTTGTCATCTTCATGCACAAAGCACAATGGCAACACCAAGTCCAAGAAATCTATGCGGAGCTCGAGGAAATCATGACAAAAGATCCACTTTTGATCAACAGAAATTCTGGAAAAATCGTGAAGAAAATCTGAGAAAAAACATATACCAGACTCATGATCACAGCAGACCAGGGAAGTACAAAAAAGCCCATGCCCCAATTCCACTATACGGCCGCGGAACCGCGGCCAATAGGGGATCTAGACCGCGGTTCCGTGGCCGTACGGCCTCCGCAGAAGGTCAAACTTCAGGGGTATTTTGGTATTTGTATGTAGAGGCAGAATTTTGCCCTAGATTTCCAGTTACCTGCCTATAAATAGCCCAGAACCTTGTGAAGCCAAGGGTGCTTAATCTTGTATTTAGATTTTAGGTTTTAGTTGTTGTTCTTCTTCCTCCTCTCATCTCTTCTCCATTAAAAAACTTGTAGTGAGCTTTTGTGAGTGAAGAATGAATAAAGGAGTTATTTTACTTATCATGCTTGTCTTTTTCTTTAGTTAAATTATTATTGCTTGTAATTTTCATTTGTTAACTTATTTGTTGTTATTTGTGTTTGTTTCTTTCTTTTCTCTTTTCCTTTATCCTTAAACAACCATGATGCTTACGCTTGATCCTTGCCGAGGTGAGGTCGCAAATAGCTAGTTATTATCTTCTAATCTCCTTCTTTCTATCTTCCTCTTTTGTTTTATTTTCTTTTCCGTATAATGGGTGAGTAGTTTCATACTTGTTAGGGTAGGATAAGGAAAGTTTGAGAGAAAGAAATCTCTCTCACTCTTTCCTTACCCAACATCTTAAATCGACTCCCGTTAATTGAACCACAATCCGCTCCCTACGGCACCCTATCCTACATGATAGCGGTGATTCCGTAGTGAGACCGGTTGTGGTTGAATTAACCGGAGGTTATGGCTAAGAGCCAAGAACGGACGGAGAAGCACCAAAAGGAAGAACTTAAGCGTTGGAAAGCCTAGCTTATACTCACAAGTTCCTTCCTAGTCGTGCTAATCCCCGTTGTTGCCGATTACCGTAACACCGATATTAAGAGTGGCAACGAAAGAAGTGAGCGACTCCTAACTCAAACTAACCTAATCCTAACCCTAACAAGCTCTCTTTACATATCATTTTAACACTTAGTTAATCACAAACAAATCTGGACTTTTGGACTTAACTCGTTAAAGCACATAGAAAAAGATTCCCATCTCCCTGCGGACGACCCGTACTCAACCGGCTAGCTACAAGCGAAACCGTTTTTATTGCGGTAATTAACTAAAATTAAACACGCAGAAACTCAACCAATCAAACGGCGCCGTTGCCGGGGAGACGGTAGTTTATTTCTTTGTGTAATTTCGGGTTAATTTGTGAATATTAAGCTAACCGAAAAACAAAAAAAAATATACATTGTAAAAAACCATCGTGTTATTTTTGATTAGTTTTTGTGCAAGTGTGCAGGATAATAAGAAGTTCGAGTTCAGTGCCAAAGACGTGGGATATACGAAGTTCGAGTTCAGTGCCAAAGACGTGGGAAGATAGACCCATATTTCACGGCTACACCGCGAAGGATCAAAACGAAGCAAACGGTCTACTGTAAAAATCTGGAGCAGATACAGTGAGCATATCAAGATTCAACAAATCCAGAAAAGCAGAGGACGCCCAAAGCAGCCCAGACCAGAAAACTGAAGCCCCAATTCCCCATTACTGCCGCGGAACCGCGGCATAAGCAAGCTTAGGCCGTAGAACCGCGGCCGTTTAGAGGATTCAGTGTGCCAAAATTTTTGTAAGTCCTCCTGATCTATCCCCCACTCCTCTGAACTCCACTGAACTGTGTTTTCTGCAGCATTCTTTGCGCAAATTCTCTTCCCCCTTCCAATAAACTGTTCTTGTACAGGATTCTTTACGCCGCGCTAAAAAAATAAAAGTTGTTTGCAGTTGATTTGTTACCGCTTTGCATTTATTAATACGGACTTTAAGGGGCTTGAAACCAATTCAGATTGGGTGGGGATTTCATCACCCTTCCCAGAACCCTAGAAATCACAAAAAGTATATGCATTGACCATTGTTAATTAAAAAATACTAGACTCAGCCCTAAGGACTTCGCGCTCAATAGGACAGAGGACTAGTTACAGGCATCAGCCGTTTATCCTATCCAGACTTTTACGGTGTCTAAGTAAGTGTGTCGAAGGCAAGTGGTTACTTAATTAGGACCACTACTTACGTAATGGGGAGCCTCCCACTTACCTGGCACTTACCTGGCCGCAATTGTTGGAGAAGAGGCGGTTTGAGGTCCTGTTTCTAGCCCTTTGGAACAGTTAGGAGCTGTCTAGCTGACCTAGGTGACCCTAGATCTAGGTGTGATTGTGCATATCTTGTTTGTGATTGCTTAAAGCCGTAAATCCGTACATATTTCTGTAAAGCTCTTTCTAAAAAAAAGAAAAAAATCAAAAACTTTTATAAAAACTTGCCCTTTGTCGCCAGAATCCATTTTTCACCCACAACCCATCGTATTTCTCCATTGACGTTTTCTTACCCTCACCTTCTCCGATTTGACTATACTAAACTCGTTTAGTGTATGTCCGCTTAGACTCGGGACACTAGCGCCCGCCTAGTCCGCGTTACGTTAGTCACTACCGACTACGCGATCGACTCAGACATCGAAACTCCGTCCACTCCTCTTTCACCCTTACCTTTGCCGGCCAACACCGACGTTGACCGGAATTCTGTTCATACATCTTCACCTTCGCCATCACCAACCTCTTCTTCCGCGATGTCAGGATTTAATCCAAACATCTCTTTGACTACCCCTGGATTGACTCCACCTCCTATGGAGGCAAATAACCCACCACCACCGCCTGTTGTAGCGCCGCAGCGAATCGCGCTCCAGGATCGTTTCTATCCCACCCGTTCTGCACTTCCCACCTGTCTTTCTCTTCCACCTGCCAATGGGGATAACTTTGAAATTAAGCCCCACTTCATCAACATGCTTCCGCGATTTCATGGGCTTGAATCTGAAGATGCCTATATCTTCATCAATAAATTTCAAAACGTTTGTGCCATGATGAAAACTACCCAACTGTCGGACGATACTATATGGCTACGGGTCATTCCGTTCACTTTATGCGATCTTGCTGAAAAATGGCTGTATAGCACCGCTTCCTACTCCATAACCAGTTGGGACGAGTTTGTTAAAGCGTTTCTCAAAAAATTCTATCCGAATCATAAAACCGCAAGGATCCGTAACGAAATCAACCAATTCTCTCAGCTTCCTTCTGAACCCTTCTAGAAGTGCTTTGACCGGTATAAAGACCTTCTTGTTCAGTGTTCTCACCATGGTATCGAGAAATGGCAACTTTGCCAAACCTTATACGAGGGCCTGAACCCAGCAACCAAGCAGTTGTTGGAAACCATTTGTCAGGGCCACTTCCTATCGAAATCTGACGAGGAAGCGTGGCAATTCTTCGACGACCTTGCGGAGCAAACGCTGCAATGGGAGAGCACCAGACCGACTTCTTCTTCTTCTACCTCCAATTCTACTGGTCAGTCTAGGGTAGGAATTCACTAACTTGATGTCTCTATTGCGATGAAATCTGAAATGGCTGCAATAACGAGAAAGCTTGAAGCGATAGAGAGCAAATTTTCTTCTCTTGCTCCTACCCATGTTCTTCCCCTTCGTACCATTTGCACTTGTTATTCCGATCCTTCTCACTTAACCAAAGAGTGTCCTTACAATCCACCATCGTAAGGACAGGATCAGGTTAATGCTGCATTTCAGCAAAGACCGAGGAATGATCCATACTCTTCCACCTACAATCCCGGTTGGAGGAACCACCCCAATTTCGCCTGGAATCAGAATCAGCATCAATTCCAAGGCAACAATTTCCAAAGGCCCCCTCCGCCGCAACAACAAGCGCAACAACAAACTTGTAACGTTTTGAAAATCGTTTCGGTGAAATTTCGAAAAAACGGTAAAATAAGGGGGTTTTCTGTAAAAAGTCAAAATACAAATATCTTATTATAAAAATTAAATATACATATTCTAGCTATGTAATTGCTAGTATTTGGTGTTTATTGAGCCACTGGTGAAATTTCAAATTTTCTGAAAAAAAATTATTTTAATATTATTTTAAGCCGTCACTAATATATTTAATTAGGGAAAATTAAAAATTGGAATGAGTTGAAACAAATTTTGTGCATCATAAAACATTAAATAAAATTTTATCATGTGGTTTTTGAAACGAAATCGTTTGCCAAAACGGTTTAGAAAATATTGAAGAAAAAGACATATTTTGTGAAAATAAAAGGGTTTTGGTGCATATTGTATTGGTGTTTGGTGTTCATTGCTCCACACACACACACCCTCTCTCCTCCCCACCATGTGGCCGGCCCTCTTTTTGACAGCCCTCTCTCTCTTTCTCTCTCCAATCACCTCATTTTTCACTTTATTTTTTAAATGGGATTAATAAAATGGGGCATGACTTTGTTGACTTGAAATTGTATCATTCTTTCAACCCACACTCTCTCTCCCCTCTCCCCATCCCCTAGCCGAGCCCCCCCTCTCCCCAAATCAGCATCAGCCCTCCTCTTGTTCTCCCCTCTTTCACCACAAAAAAATTCCACAAAATGCCCAAAAATCAACACAAAAATCCCACAAAATCAAAATCCAATCTCTACCCATTTCTTCTTGACCTATTCTAGTGTGGATCATGGATCAAGAGAGCAATTTGGAGGCCACGATTTTGGTGCTAGGTCTCTAATTTTGTGAGGTATAATCTTAGCATTTTGCATAAGTTATTGTTTGATTACTTCAATCTAGCTATTATGTGTTTAATTAGGAGTTAATTGTGGTTTTGATATTAAATATTTAACTTTCAAGAAAGGGTTTTGAATGCAACTTAGGGTTTTATGATGTGAGATTATGGTTGTGTGATATTTTTGACATATTAATGTTATGCTAAAGCAAATCTAGTTGTTAGTTGCATTTTTGTTAATTTAAATTGTGTTAATTACGCTAATTTGCTAACTAGGTTTTTTATAATTGGTTAAATAATTAAGAGAAAAATGTGATTAGGGTATTCATAACATTATTAACATTATAAAATGTTGTGTAATGCTTTAGTTCATGGAAATCCAAACTAGATTGTAGTTTGTGCATTTTTGCTAAAAAAATTGTTAAAATTTAGGTATTTTGTTAACTAGAATTTTAGGGTTTTTGGAATTTAACGAGATTAAATTATGGAAATTGTTTTTATGACTTATTTAAGATATTTAGTGAATATTGTGGCCTCTAGATTTGTTTAAATATCAAGTTTTGTACTAAAACGGGTAATTTTTCTTGCTAGTTTTTCGGAAAAACGGCTTTTAAAGCGAATTTGGGGTTTTGTGAGTTTTAACCTATTTTATATTAAAATTAGTGTTCGTGAATGTGCAAATGAGTGTATTTGGGTTTTTCTCGATGGTCTGGCGTTTGTACGCCGACGTCGAGGGTTTTTGGGTCGATTTGTGAAAGCAACCATAAGTTTTGACCTATGTGGATTTCGTGCGTCGTTTTGGTCATAAGTCGGATTTTAATGCGATATGGTGCGTTATGATATGTAGGTACCCCATATGGACTTCGAGACGACAAGCAAGCGCATGGCGACGTCGGCACCGGCGAGCGAGGACCAGGTGAGTAGATTTATATCTACGGGGAGAAGTCGGGTGGATGGCGTATAGCACCCCCGCACTTCATGGTGATGTGTATACGGATACGTATGCATATATATTGATGGTATATTGTTTGAGATTATTGATGTTAAAAGATGGATTCTAGGTGTGATTGGATTGTTTAGTGTTGCGAAACTCTAGAGTAGTGGTTGCACCACACATACACACACACCCATACTTGCATACATTCTTCTTTCATATGTGCGTACATGGGATTATATTTTGATGTGTATATTTACACATGGGTATGGGACTATGTGTTCATATACTGGATTTGAGGATAGTATTTGGGATTGAGATGAGTCGATGAGATTGGGCTTGAGGCCAGGGGATCGGTGATGTGATTTTGTTCGTATTGATATACGACATGATGTTTTAGCGGGTCTTTTGACGTAGTGATTCTTACACCTGCATGCATACATAGATGGTATCAATATTGTACTAGACGTAGGACATTATTCCGGATCATGATATTTGATAAAGAAGATACCAAATGAATAGTTTGATTGATGGGACTTTGACCCGTACCCAGATTGGGATGCCGTACGACGGATTTACGTACGAGCTAGATATTGATGATTGATCCGCACTCTTGATTTGGGATGTCTGATTGTAGATATGGTATCGGATATGATATTATTGAGGAGGGATCACCGACTAATATACATACAGGTATGTATATGGATCGACTCGGATGTTAGGCGGTTTCCTTACCTGTAGTCCAGCTTGTTAGCTTAGCCCTTTAGTTTAGTTTAGTTGTTAGATTAGATTCGATACTTACCTATTTCAAAAACTAACGAATCGTGGGTATTTTAAAAGACAGCCCAAGGGATCCTACGGATATTTCAAAAGACGTATATTTTCATAAAAACACCGTAGCCCCTATTTTCAAAACCCCATGATTCGTGTTATTTCAAAAGGCACCATTTGTAGAACTTATATTAGATTAATGTAGATTAGTTATAGTTGCGTCTAGTATTTAGCTTTCGCTCATTATTGTGGTTCGCTTCGCATCGCATGCTTATATTATGTTTCGTACTACGTTATTGATATCATGCTGTTAGGACACCAGCACCATTACCGATGATGCGTATGTACCACGTACACTTACTTACCGGCTCACACACATCTTCATCGGTAATTGCCATGCTACGTACACTTTAGAAATACTATTGCATTGACATAGGTTGTTAGCTAATAATTTAGACATGATATTAGTGTACTCGCCTTATATGCTAGATTAGACATTGTAGATATTACTTGTTACTTCATGCATGTTAATATTCATTGTTATGCTGCATTCATGGATTTTTATGCCGATATGCACTGTTTACATGCTATTGAGGATTGGATTCGGATTTATATGAGATTTTCTGGATTTGGGGGAAAACCGCAAAACTTATATAAACCTCTTTCTCTCTTTAAAATAAAAAGTGCGGTTTTCCCATGATGTATGAGTCGTCCACCATGAGTTTGCTGATGGATTTCGAGACCCGATTCGAGGAGGCGGATGAACCGTTTCGGGTACATGGTGGACCCGGTAAGGTATCCCGGGGCAAGAAGCGCGTGATGATGACGATGTGAGCCTGGCAGGGGAGCACTACCTATCGGTGATTTTACCCGACGCGTCGGATATCCGGAGGATACCGTCGTGGTCTTGAGATGGATGGTAGGGGCCGGTCTGGACTGACGGCACCCTAGATATTATGATTGAGACATTGGGATTTCGAGATTTTGAGGTACAGAGACTGTGATATAGAGATATCGAGATTTTGGGATTACGTTTTGTGCCGATGCTAAGCACTGTTTTATGCTGATTTCATTATGATACCTCATTTTAAAAATACAAAGGAAATCTCACTAAATTATGAAAACAGTTCTTCATTTAAATGTATTCTGTTTTCATGCATTCATACCTCATTCATATGATATATTGCTACCCTTGGGCACAGACACGGGCACATGAGATTACACTCGGGTTAGATATTTACCCTAGCCTTGTTATAGGCTGCTGGTTATATATATTTGAGGATGTATATTGATCGTATGACCTAGGATTGCGTCATACATGCGATTTCTATTCGTAGATGTTTTTCTATTCACGAGTTGGCAACTCAACCCCGTTGTGCCCCAGTTTCTTGCAGGTTTGCCGTACAGGTTTCTTTACGGCTTGCGGGCATAGTTTCCTTCGGGTGATTTGCTAGTAGGTAGGTTTACTTGTATCGTACCCCCATTATATATCTTGTATATTATTATTCTGTTGTATCTAGAAGTTCCATCAACCAAACATGTAATTATTTCAGAGATAGAGACCAGTGTTGTTTATTCTATCGACCTTAGAGTCGCGCGTTGTATTTATACGGATTTCATGTTGTTTTGAGTTTCCTTTTCTATTGTGATCCTCGCCTTTCGGCGTTGTATATTATATTGTTGTGTGGTTGTGGCCGTCGTTTGACGAAGAGCTAGCTCCCGCTTGGGGATGCCTTTATTTGATTTCGTATACTATTCATGCTGTATCCCGTTTGCGGGCCTGTATTTACAAAGGAGACTCTGCCGAAATTTTCAGAAAATATTTGATGTTTTTATAAAACGCATAATTCGTCTTATGCTATTAAAAACTTCTTGATTTAAATTGGTTTTCCTACACTATACTACTTTTCTTGGTTTGGATTTCTGGGTTTTCGGCTTACTTAGAATACGTACGCCTTGAGACGTTCGTAGTTTAAGTGCCGGTCATATTCCGTACTTTCAGGACGTGACAAAACTCAACATCAGTTTCAGCAGCCCTTCCAACCCCAACCTTTTCAAAATCAGACGAACAACTTTGCACCCAACAATTCTTTTCCCAAAAACAATTTTGTTCCATCAAACAACGATAAGGTTTCCTCGCTCGAACGAAGTCTGGAGGCGTTCGTTAAACAATCGACACAATCTACCGCCAACATCCAGTCTTCCATTTAGTCCTTGGTGCAACACACTGCCGCTCACGGGCAAAGCATCAAAACCATCGAGGCCCAAATTGCACAGCTGAATGCGGCCTTGAGCGAGCGAGAGAAGGGGAAGCTCCCGTCCCAGCCACTCCCAAATCCCGGTCACCCACATAATGTACATGTTGCTCTTGAACAACAGAATCATAATGTGAGTGCCGTGACCACATTGAGATCGGGAAGGATGCTGCAAAACAACATTGGCACACGAATCGACGATGACACCCCGGCCGCTGCTTCTTCTTCTTCTTCTTCTTCTTCGTCTTCTGAGCCTATTCTCCATTCGTCAAAAGGCTCCTCTTCTTCTTCTTCTGCTCTGAACGGACCCACTTCTCACTCCACGAAAACACCAGCTCTGGGATCCGTTCCAACTCCACAATCTCCTCCACAAGTATTAGACTCAACCAATTTTAAAAACGTCCCATTTCCAAACCGGTTAAGGTCTAATAAACAAAATCTACAAATGGAGAAGATTCTGGAGTTATTTAAGCAGGTTAACATTAACATTTCTCTTTTAGATGCTGTCCAACAAGTCCCGTCCTACGCGAAAATCTTAAAGGACTTGTGCACAAAAAAGAGGAAGTCTCAGGTACCCAAGAAAGTTTTCTTGGCCAGTGCTGTGAGTGATGCTCTTACCCAATCTTTACCACAAAAACGGAAGGACCCTGGCTGTCCTACGATTTCTATTATCATTGGGGATAAGAACATCAACCGCGCACTATTAGATCTTGGTGCCAGTGTTAACCTGCTTCCGTACTCAGTATACGAGCAATTAGGCATAGGAGAGCTGAAACCCACACACTGTACTCTCCAAATGGCCGACCGATCAATCACCCATCCTAGGGGTGAGCTAGAGGATGTGTTAATCAAAGTCGGGGACTTCATATTCCCCGTTGACTTCATTGTATTAGACACACAGCCTATAGCTAACCCCCGGAATCAAATTCCGGTGATACTCGGTCGCCCATTCCTTGCAACCTCAAATGCTGTGATCAATTGTCGCAATGGTTCGATGAACCTCTCTTTTGGAAATATGACAATTGAACTCAACATTTTTAGGATGGGGAATCAGCCCTCCGAACCTAATGCTCATATACTGGACGTTTGCTCAATCCCGAAGATCACCCCTGAAGAGTGTGAATTCGAGGAGTTTCTGTTCGATCACGATAACCTTAACGCCACTAGTGCGTTCCTCCTCGAACCTGCTGCTGTTTCTGCGCCCGACAATGACTACGAGTGTTTCACTTTCACGAACGATCTTAGCCACTCACCACCCGAGTTTGAATCCTTCGAATTTCCGGATGAGTTACCTGAACCATCCAACTCGGTCGCTTACACTCGTTTTGAACCTTTGCTGGAGTCCTTTGAGTTCGAGACCTCTTCACCAATCTTGCCTTCAATCGTTTCACCTCCAACACTCGAACTCAAGCCTTTGTCGTCTCACCTTAAGTACGCTTACTTAGGTGAGAACGAGACCCTCCCTGTCATCATTTCGGCTTCTCTAGCTCCAGAGCAAGAGAAAGCCCTTCTCGCGGTCTTGCACAGCAATAGGCAAGCTTTTGGCTGGTCCATGGCGGACATCAAGGGGATTAGTCCCCTGATCGTTGAACATCACATTCATCTGTTGGATGATGCCAAACCAGCCAGGGATCCACAAAGACGTCTCAACCCAGTCATGAAAGAGGCTGTGAAGAAGGAGATCGTAAAATGTCTGGATAATGGTATCATTTACCCTATCTCTGATAGCCAGTAGGTTAGCCCCATTCATGTTGTCCCTAAGAAGTCAGGCATCACGGTCATAACCAACGAGGCAAACGAGTTAATCCCTACTCGCACCCAAACTGGGTGGCGAGTATGCATTGATTACAGAAAACTCAACGCCGCAACGCGGAAGGACCACTTTCCGCTACCTTTCATTGACCAAATGCTTGAACGATTGGCCGGACACGAGTACTACTGCTTTCTTGATGGCTACTCCGGCTATAATCAAATTCCCATCGCCGAAAAAGACCAGGACAAGTCCACATTCACTTGTCCTTTTGGCACGTTTGCATATCGTCGCATGCCCTTTGGGTTATGCAATGCGCCCGCTACCTTCCAGCGGTGTATGATGGGAATCTTCTCAGACATGGTGGAAAAATTTCTGGAGATCTTCATGGACGATTTCTCCATCTTCGGCGATTCCTTCAACGAGTGTTTGATGCATCTCGACGCTGTCTTTACCCGATGTAAGGACAAGAACCTTACTTTGAATTGGGAGAAGTGCCACTTCATGGTGCGCGAAGGTATTGTCTTAAGACATATCATCTCGCAAAATGGCATAGAGGTTGACAAAGCGAAGATTGAGGTCATTTCCAATCTCCCTCCTCCCAGATGCGTCCGAGACATCCGAGCCTTCCTTGGCCATGCTGGTTTCTATAGACGGTTCATCAAGGACTTTAGCAAGATTACTAGACCCTTGACTCTTCTGCTGGCCAAGGACACGCCATTCGACTTCAACTCGAGCTGTGTGACTGCGTTCGAGTCATTAAAAAGCTCACTCACTTCTGCTCCTGTTCTTTCTTCTCCTGACTGGACGCACCCATTCGAGATTATGTGCGATGCATCCGACTTTGCCATCGGTGCTGTCCTTGGACAACACATCAACAAGATGCCGCACGTGATCTATTATGCTAGCCGAACCCTGAACGACGTCCAACTCAATTACACAACAACTGAGAAGGAATTCTTGGCTGTTGTATTTGCTTTAGAAAAGTTCAGGCCCTACCTCATCGGCTCTCTAGTCATTGTCTACACAGACCATTCTGCTCTGCGCCATCTTTTTGCGAAGAAAGATGCAAAATCTCGGCTAATACGTTGGATCCTCTTGCTTCAAGAGTTTGACCTTGTCATTAAGGAAAAACGAGGATGTGAAAACGTAGTTGCCGACCATCTCTCACGACTTCCTTCTTCCCCGTCGCTTCAAATCCCGATAAATGACGTTTTCCCGGATGAACAGCTTTTGACAGTATCTTGCGAACCCTGGTTCGCAGATATTGTGAACTATTTGGCCACAGGATTACTACCGACTGAATGGTCAAGTCAGGACAGACTTCGCTTCTTATCCCAAGTAAAACACTTTTACTGGGACGAACCCTATCTGTTCAAGTACTGTCCCGACCAGATTATTCGTCGGTGTGTCCCTGACGAGGAATTCAAGAGTGTGCTGTCATTTTGCCATGATCAAGCGTGTGGCGGGCATTTTGGCCCCAGAAAGACAGCTGAGAAGATCTTGCAATGTGGTTTCTACTGGCCATAACTCTTCAAAGACGCTCATGACTATTGCAAGACTTGCTCCCGGTGCCAACACATGGGCTGGATATCCCGGAGGAACGAGATGCCGCTCCAACCAATCTTGGTTGTGGAGATTTTTGACGTTTGGGGGATAGATTTCATGGGGCCGTTTCTCAGCTCTTTTGGGAACTTGTACATCCTTCTCGCTGTTGATTACGTCTCTAAGTGGGTCGAGGCTGTGCCCAGCCGGACTAATGACAACAAAGTTGTCGTTAGGTTTCTTAAAGAAAACATCTTTTCCCGGTTTGGGCACCCCCGAGCGATCATTAGCGACAATGGAACTCATTTCTATAACAAGACTTTCGAGGCCTTGATGCGGAAATATTCCATTAATCATAAGCTATCCACACCCTACCACCCCCAAACCTGTGGGCAGGCCGAAATTTCAAATCGGCAAATCAAGCAGATACTGGAGAAGATGGTTTCCAAGAACCGAAAAGATTGGTCGCTGAAACTCACTGATGCCCTTTGGGCATTTCGAACCGCTTATAAGACCGATCTTGGCATGTTTCCCTATCGGCTTGTGTACGGAAAGGCTTGCCACCTACCTGTCGAAATAGAGCATCGCGCATTTTGGGCGATAAAGGAGCTGAATCTGTCTCTCGAAGATACGGGCAGCCATCGGAAGCTGCAGTTGAACGAATTAAGCGAGCTTAGGGATGAGGCTTACGATAACGTGGTTGTCGTTAAGAACCGAATGAAGGTGTTTCACGATAAACACCTTTTGCACAAAACTTTCATACCTGGTCAACAGGTACTGCTTTACGACACCAAACTACACTTCCAACCAGGAAAGCTCAGATCTCGCTGGAAAGGGCCGTATTGTGTGCGGAATGTGTATCCGCATGACGCTGTGGATTTGGAGAATCCAAAGGACGGTTCATTTTTCAAAGTGAACGGACACCGACTAAAACCGTACCTTAGCGCCGAACCAACAGAGGAGCTCCTGTTCTTACAGGAGCCGGTTTACCCTGCATAATCTTCCTCTGCCTACCACCAAACTTCGGTTATTCAGCCAAGAACAGTGGACACTGTTCCAAATAAGTTTGGGGGTATGTATATACCATTTTATATATATTTGTGGATATTCTTGCTCTTTTTCTTTTCTTTAAAAACAAAAAAAAATGTGTATATCTAACCGACAATTTTGACCCTTCAAATGATCTTTTCATGCAATAACAGTGAGGACACTGTCCAGTTTAAGTTTGGGGGTATGCTCAGTACGCATTTCTTACCTTCGCATTCATATGTATATTTTGCATCTGCATATTAAAATCCATAAAATCCATAAAAATCAGAAAATTTTCTAAAAACATAAAAACTTTTTTGTCAAGTTAGCTAGTGGGAGGACTCTGATTCAACATTTCGTCGGTTTTGTTTGATAAAATAAAAATAACTAAATCTTATTTTTAGATTTTGAAAACCTGAAAGATAACTCCTTTGAAGTTAACTATAGCTGATATACGTCTTTACATCACACTACACGTGTCGTGAGTTTTGGAAATTAGATGACAAGTCTTTTATGTCTAAAAACTTTTAATGGATAAATGATTTTCTGAGGATCAAATAGGTTTGTTCTGAAATAAGTAATATCAAGAATAGTTTATGAAGTGAAGTGAATATGAAGGAATGTTATTGATGCCTTAATTGGAACTAAGTCTGAAAAATAACCCATCTGAAATTTGATTGGAATGATTACACACCGAACCCACTAAACACGTCTTTTATCCAAAAAAATAATTGAACTGCCGGTTATGTCTCCATTCGCATTGAATCATCATGATTTTCACGCCAAACTGTCTTTTGTTTTTGGACCTAGGTAACTTGAGTAATTAAGTCCGCTGGGGTGTTTCTACACCTAATGCCCTAAAGCCAACTGGTTTGGGTGCATTGGCCCAAAGCTCGCTAAGAAGCCTAGAAAGTCCAGATTAAAACAAAGTCAAGCAAGTGTTCTCTCCGAGTTAAAATTCCTAACGGTTCTTTGTGTGAGAATAATCTTGATAAAAGACAGGCTTTTATAAAAAAAATTTAGCGGAGATATGAAGGTTTTATTCTATGATAAAGACTATTGCACGTTCACAGAGGTGTGTATGAAATGAAAACAAGAAAAAGGTGGAGTGAAAAATAAGACCTAGTTTCCTGTTAGGGAAGATAGAAATTCTGAAGTTGAAACTTTACTGGAAAACGAAACTTGAAAAATGCTTAACTCTTTATAAAACTTATGTGATCCTTTTAAAAATTTTATCTGGGCTTTATTGTGTGACATGATGACTTTAATCGATCCTTCTGGAAACTTAACGACACTATTTGCACTGCACGTAAAGACATATAAAATCTGTAGTTAAATAAGAAGCGAGGTGTGAAAAATAAAGGTTCGATAGTCTAAACTTAGGATAATAGAATTGTTATTTTATGAAACAAAACTTTAGGGTTTGAATCACAGTTATTTTGCAAAACTAGCTTGACCGGATTTTGTGGGTAGTATCCGCTGAAAATCCTCAGGAGACAACACTCCTCCTACTAGGGACACCTAGAGGTTTAACGGCTTGTTGCACATGCTCAGTGCAATCGCGTTCCCTGCGAAAGTGAGGTTAGGAAATTTTTTGTGAATAAATTGGCTTTGCTCGGGACGAGCAAATGATAAGTTTGGGGGTATTTGTTCATATCAGATTTTTGTATTTTTATACCGCCCAATTTTTATCATATTGCTTATCGGTAGGTACTCTTGAGCCGTGTTTGCTAGTCAATTGCAGGATACAGGTTCTCGGCTCTAAACGGTGAAATTCATGGAAAAACACGACATAACCCGGGTTCCTGCCAACCACAGATAAAACACGGGTCTCTGCTCTCTATCCGTATGTTGCCGCACACCAGTTTAAAAGACAAAATGTCAAATCGTTTGTCATCTTCATGCACAAAGCACAATGGCAACACCAAGTCCAAGAAATCTATGCGGAGCTCGAGAAAATCATGACAAAAGATCCACTTTTAATCAACAGAAATTCTGGAAAAATCGTGAAGAAAATCTGAGAAAAAACATATATCAGACTCATGATCACAGCAGACCAGGGAAGTACAAAAAAGCCCATGCCCCAATTCCACTATACGGCCGCCGAACCGCAGCCAATAGGGGGTCTAGGCCGCGGTTCCACGGCCGTACGGCCTCCGCTGAAGGTCAAACTTCAGGGGTATTTTGGTATTTGCATGTAGAGGCAGAATTTTGCCATAGATTTCCAGTTACCTGCCTATAAATAGCCCAGAACCTTGTGAAGCCAAGGGTGCTTAATCTTGTATTTAGATTTTTGGTTTTAGTTGTTGTTCTTCTTCCTCCTCTCATCTCTTCTCCATTAAAAAACTTGTAGTGAGCTTTTGTGAGTGAAGAATGAATAAAGGAGTTATTTTACTTATCATGCTTGTCTTGTTCTTTAGTTAAATTATTATTGCTTGTAATTTTCATTTGTTAACTTAGTTGTTGTTATTTGTGTTTGTTTCTTTCTTTTCTCTTTTCCTTTATCCTTAAACAACCATGATGCTTACGCTTGATCCTTGCCGAGGTGAGGTCGCAAATAGCTAGTTGTTATCTTCTAATCTCCTTCTTTCTATCTTCCTCTTTTGTTTTATTTTCTTTTCCGTATAATGGGTGAGTAGTTTCATACTTGTTAGGGTAGGATAAGGAAAGTTTGAGAGAAGGAAATCTCTCTCACTCTTTCCTTGCCCAACATCTTAAATCGACTCCCGTTAATTGAACCACAATCCGCTCCCTACGGCACCCTATCCTACATGATAGCGGTGATTCCGTAGTGAGACCTGTTGTGGTTGAATTAACCGGAGGTTATGGCTAAGAGCCAAAAACGGACGGACAAGCACCAAAAGGAAGAACTTAAGCGTTGGAAAGCCTAGCTTATACTCGCAAGTTCCTTCCTAGTCGTGCTAATCCCCGTTGTTGCCGATTACCGTCATACCGATATTAAGAGTGGCAACGAAAGAAGTGAGCGACTCCTAACTCAAACTAACCTAATCCTAACCCTAACAAGCTCTCTTTACATATCACTTTAACACTTAGTTAATCACAAACAAATCTGGACTTTTGGACTTAACTCGTTAAAGCACATAGAAAAAGATTCCCATCTCCCTGCGGATGACCCGTACTCAACCGGCTAGCTACAAGCGAAACCGTTTTGATTGCGGTAATTAACTAAACTTGAACATGCAGAAACTCAACCAATCACTTCGCATGGAACTATTTCGACATGCCAGGACTAGATCTGGAGATTGCTGTGCACAAATTGGCGATATCTCCAGACATCAAGCCGATTAAACAAGCACCGAGAAGAATGAGGCTCAAGCTTGAGATGAGCATCAATGCCGAGGTCAAGAAGCTAATCGACTCCGACTTCATCCAAGAGGTTCAGTACCTTGACTGGATCGCCAATATCGTCCCAGTGATGAAGAAAATGGGACGGTGCACATATGCGTAGATTTTCGGGATCTTAACAATGCTTGCCCAAATGACGACTTTCTAGTACCGGTCACGGAGCTAATGATAGATAATACATCCAATCACGAAGTTTTCTCCTTCATGGACGGATCATCAGGGTACAATCAGATAAAGATGCATCCCGAAGATCAGAAGCATACCGCTTTCCGGACTCCCTTGGGCATATTCTGTTACAAGGTGATGCCTTTCGGTCTGAAAAACGCCGGTGCCACCTATCAGAGGGCCATGACGAAGATTTTTGTTGACCTCATACATGAAATCATCGAGTGTTATATCGACGACCTCGTGGTTAAAAGCAAATCATACGAGGAACATTTAGAGCATCTGAAGATCGTGTTTCAACGCCTTCGGAAATATAACCTGAAGATGAACCCTCTCAAATGCACGTTCGGAGTTTCCTCGGGCAAGTTCCTAGGATTCGTCGTCCGACATCGAGGCATCGAGAAAGACCCATCGAAGATCAAGGCGATCATGGAAATGCTTCCGCCAAGGACTCTCAAGCAGCTGTGGTCTCTCCAAGGAAAGCTCGCGTATATCCAGCGATTTATAGCCAATCTCTCCGGCATGTGCCATCCTTACAGTCACTTGATGAAGAAGGGAACCCCGTTCGTCTGGGATCGCAAATGCCAAGGCGCACTGGACTAAATCAAGCAATACCTGCAAAATCCGCCGGTACTGACCGCTCCGGTCAAGGGAAAGCCTCTCATTCTGTATACAACTGCCCTTGAAGGTTCTTTAGGCGTGCTATGGATATAAGAGAATGACCAAGGGAAGGAGAGAGCCCTCTATTATTTTAGTCAAGTTCTCCTAGGGGCAGAAAGCAACTACTCCCCCATCGAAAAACACTGCCTGGCGTTGATCTTCGCGATAACGATGCTCAGACACTATGCGTTGGCACATGAGGTCCGTCTCATATCAAAGGTGGATCCTCTCAAATATTTAATGTCAAAAGCCATATTAACGGGGCGACTTGCTAAATGGGCCCTACTTTTAATAGAGTTTTCGATAACTTATCGACCACTCAGGGCCGTGAAAGGCCAGGCCATCGCCGACTTCCTAGCTGAGCATGCGATACCTGCTGATTCTCCTTTGAACTGCGAATTGCCAGACGAGCACGCGTTTGACACGATCGACGGGGAGAGAAGAGAGTATAATACCCAGTGGGAACTCTACTTCGATAGAGCATCTTCTATGAAGAAGCGCAAACAAAACACCTCCATGATCAAATCCGGGGTGGGCCTCATCTTCGTGACGCCACAAGGAGGGATAATGCGTTTCTCCTTCTCCTTAACAGAGCCGAGGAAGAACAATGAAGCTGAATATGAAGCTCTAATAGCGGGTCTTGAGATCGCTGTCGACATGGGAATCGAAAACCTCCTCATATATGGAGACTCCCAGCTGGTCGTCAGCCAAGTAAACGGCGACTATCAAACGTGCAAGGCAGAGTTGGTGAAGTACGGCGAGAGAGTGCAGCAACAGCTGACTCAAATTCCCTCATACACTCTGGAAAGCATACCGCGTGCGGACAATGGTAAGGCGGAAGCATTAGCCAAGCTCGCTAAAGAACTGGCTGACGAAAACCTTGATGACGTGAGGATCGTCGTGCAAAGCCGTCGGGTTCTTGCGCCGGCAGAAATATTTCCGGAATCTTCCGAAGAAAAGGGAGTTACCGAGCAAACGGCCCTGCAAATAAAAGACCAGGGAAAGGTTATGGATTGGAGAGAAGTCTTTATAGAATACTTCAAATCCCGTCGAACGCCTGAAGATGCGTCCTCAAGACATCAGCTCATGAAACGAGCTCTGTCTTTCGCTTTCGTTAATGATACTCTGTATAAGAGATCATTTGATTCTTTATGGCTAAGATGCTTGGGACCTGAAGAGGCAAAGAGAGTCGTCCAAGAAATTCACGACGGACTCTGCGGTTCTCACCAAGCCAGCCCGAAAATGAAATTAAAGATCAAAAGGATGGGCTACTATTGGCCCACGATGATCCAGGACTGCCTTGAATACGCGAAGTAGTGCCACTCGTGCCAAATTCATGGGGACTTTATCCACCAGCATCCAAATCTGCTACACCCAACGGTGGCTAGTTAGCCGTTTGAAATGTGGGGAACTGACATAATCGGCCCCATCGAACCAGCGTCGTCCAGGGGACATCGGTTCATATTGGCAACAACCGATTACTTCTCCAAATAGGCGGAAGCAGCACCGCTGAGGGAAGTGAAGTCGGAGAATATTCTCCATTTCTTCAAAACATACGTCATTTATCGGTTCGGCACTCCGCGACGGATTATCTCCGATAACGGGCCAGCCTATAGAAGCCACGAGATCAGCTACTTCACACAACAGCATAACATAGACTGGAGATACTCTTCAGTCTATATTCCCCGAGCTAACGGTCTAGCTGAGGCTTTCAACAAGACCTTGACGAAGATCGTGAAAAAGACGGTGTCTCGAAATAAGAAGGACTAGTATGAGAGACTGCATGAAGCTCTCTGGGCGTATCGAACTACGTTCAAAATGGCCACAAACACAACGTCGTATGCATTAGTATTCGGCAAAGAAGCGGTACTCCCCCTCGAGATAGAGTTACCCTCTTTACGAGTGGCAGTTCATTACGAGCTAACGGACGAAGAGAATGCTCACCTCAGGCTTGAGGAGCTCGACGCCCTTGATGAAACCCGGCTCATGGCGCAACAAAATCTAGAGGCTTACAAAGCAAAAATGACGCGCTCATACGATAGATTGACAAGGCCGAGAACATTCCGCCAAGGTGAACTCGTGCTAGTGGTCAAGAGACCTATGATCCCTAATCGTGCCAAGCGGGGGAAATTCGAGCCGAACTATGAAGGCCCATACATCATAGACAAAGTCTACCAGGGTGGAGCCTATCTACTCATGGACATGCATGGTGAAAGACCTTTTAGGCCAATAAACGGTCGCTTCCTGAAAAAGTACTACGCCTGACGACCACGGCCTAGGTCAATGATAGATGACGACGCCTATGTTCGCTCGCTATCTTCCTAAGCCCAAACTCTACAAGTAGTAGCCGGCTTTCGGACCGAAACGTCCTTAAACTAACGATGGACCACTATGTCCTAAAACTGGCTACGGACCGAAATGTCCTTAAACTAACGATGGAACACAATGTCCTAAAACTGGCTGTTGACCGAAACGTCGATAAACTACTACGGACCGCAACATCCCAAGGCTGACACAAAAAATATATATATAAATAAAAAAACGGTATGTCCATAAGCAAAATAGGCACGATTGAAAACCCGAAAGGGCTCCGTGAGTAAAAACAGCAGGGCTACCGGCGAGTTTTTGTGAAAACCCGAAAGGGAGCAATCTCGTTAAAAGACACTTGCAAGGTCCTCTCGACCTTATACGGAGAAATCACCTGCGTGAGATCCTTACGACTTACAAGGGAGCAATACACTTAGGGATCCCCACGATTCCTAAGCAGAAATTACACTTGCGAGATCCTCACGACTCGTAATGAGAACCCTCCTATGAGACCCTCACGGCTCATACGATTCAAAAGCCTTAAGCTACAGGGATCTGAACCTGTTCTTAAGCCATCACAACCTCTAGCATTACCCTACAAGCAGTTCAATGCTGACCCTTGTATACAATCCACGGGCGCGAATAAACATTTGCCTAACAAAGTCCTACCCGCGACCGGGGATATGTTTACACGGTGAACAACCCTTGTAAGTCCTCTCGACTTATAAGGAGAAAACACTCTTGTAAGATCCTTACGACTTACGAGAAACCATACACTTGGGAATCCTCACGATTCCTAAGAAGAAAATGCACATACGAGATCCTCACGACTCATAGGGAGAAATACCTTTATGAGACCCTTACGGCTCGTGAAGTCAAAAGCCTTAGTCGACAGGATCTTAACCCTGTTTGCTAAGCCCCCTTTGTTCGACATCGACAAAGGCAAATGATGATTCGCTCCTGGCAATATCCCAGTTGTAGAGATGCTGATGCCAAAATCGGTATCAAATCCTAAACTCGCAGCGAAAAGCCAGCGATCTACAAATGCATATGAAATAGCCGAAATGATAGGACAACTTGCAACAAAATCAGCAAGTAAAAATGTATGCATACAAAATAGCCGAAATGGTCAGGCAACTCGCAATAAAAAGCAGCGAGTAAATAAAACAAATACCCGAAATGATTGGGCACCGCGAAAAATGGCCGAAATGATTGGGCAATCGCGACTTTCGCGATATAAAAGCTGAAATGATAGAGCATCACGGAAAGAAAAATATATAAAATGAAACTTTTTGCCCTACATGTGAGATCACATCGATCCCTGTATACAATACAGGGGAATAAATGAAGAAGGAACCATACCTTCCCACTAGGCTCCACCAGAAAGAGAGCCAAGTCTCGACGGTTCATCAATAGCCTAGAGATCACCAACAGCGTTCCTCCTCATTCCAGCAGGATTCAGACGTGACAATCAACCCTGGAGCCATGGCAAAGTCCCTACTCCGAATCTCGACGGTTCACAGACAGCCTAGAGACCATCTCAACATTCATCTAATTACAACAGACGCAACATCAAGCAAAGCAGAACCGCGAAAATTCCCAGTTCCATGACTCGGCGATGCACAGACAACCGAGAGTCAACTCCCAACTCCGTGAAATGTGGATAAAGTCAACCCATCCTGGTCCTTGCGGAACATGGCTAACGTCAATCTTGACCCTGTGGGAAGCATCCAGAGCAGATCCTGGTCCTTTCGGAACACGACTTATGTCAATCCTGACCCCGTGGAAAGCATCCAGAGCAAATCATGGTTACATGGAACACGGCTTATGTCAATCCTGACCCCGTGGAAAGCATCCAGAGCAAATCATGGTTACATGGAACACGGCTTATGTCAATCCTGACCCCGTGGGAAGCATCCAGAGCAAATCCTGGTCTCACGGAACACGGCTTATGTCAATCCTAACCCTATGGGAAGCGTCCATAGCAAATCCTGGTTTAGTGGAACACGGCTTATGTCAATCCTGACCCCGTGGGAAGAGTCCAGAGCAAATCCTGGTTTTCTGGAACACGGCCTATGTCAATCCTGACCCGGTGGGAAACATCCAGAGCGGATCCTGGTCCTTACAGAACACGGCTAATGTCAATCCTGACCCCGTGGGAAGCGTCCAGAGCAAATCCCGGTCACGTGGAACACGGCTTATGTCAATCCTGACCCCGTGGGAAGCGTCCAGAGCAGATCCTGGTCTCGTAGAACACGGCTTATGTCAATCTTGACCCCGTGGGAAGCGTCCAGAGCAAATCCTGGTCTCGTGGAACACGGCTTATGTCAATCCTGACCCCGTGGAAAGCGTCCAGAGCGGATCCTGGTCCTTGCGGAACACGGCTAATGTCAATCCTGACCCCGTGGGAACATCCAAAGCAATCCTGGTCCCATAGAACACTGCTAAAGTCAATCTTGACCCCATGGGAAATGGCCAGAGCAACCCTTAACCCCGTGAAATGCGGATAATGTCAACCTCATCCATCACTTACAAGTCCTCTCGACTTATAAGGAGAAAATTCTCTTGTGAGATCCTTACGACTCTCAAGAGAAGACGCACTTAAGAATCCTTACGATTCATAAGGAGAAATTATACTTACGAGATCCTCACGACTCGTAAGGAGAAATACCTTTATGAGACCCTCATGGCTCATAAAGTTGAAAAGTCTTAGGAGGCAGATCCTAACCCTGACTCCTAAGCTATCGCTGTCCTGCAAGGAGATCAAAATAAATTATCCACAAAATGCATTTACTAAAAGGGACACACCATCATGAAACAAATAAGTCTTTTATTCATGAATCAAAATGAATACAAAGTACAATTTATGAAAGAATAAAAAAAATACACTCATTCCAGAGTATGTACAAAAGAAGAATAAAAAATATACAATTCTTCAAGCCGGCGGACAATTCAATAGGTTTGCCAGTTCATCCTTTTTCCGCTGGGCCTCAGCTTCATGATTTATTATCGTTAAGAGACGGGCCTCCGCTTGAGCCTGTTGGGCCTGGTATGAGGCAAGCCGACTTTCAAGCTCCTTTTCGGGAACCTTATAAGCTTCGACCATTTCGCGAGTGAAAATGACGGCTTTATCAATGGCTACCACCTCCCTGATGGCTTCCTAAAGCACCCGCCAAAGTTCATATGCCCGAGTGGTCTTGGCCGTAAGATTAGCTTGAAGTTTCCTCAGCGCTTTGGAAGTCAGCTCCCTTTCCGAAAACTTTCGGCTGAGCCTCTTCTTGCATGATAGCATATTCTCAGCGCACCGCTCAATCAGCCCCCGTAAGCTCGCATTTGCAGCCACAACCTCTGAAGGAAGGCGTTTACATTCAAGACTATGCAAGCAAACCTCCACCTGACGACAAAACTCAACCCAGACTTGCACCAATGTTTCACTATGGTAAGTAGCAAGAAAGGGAAGAGAACTGTTAGCTTCAGTGGAAAATGCTTCGGCCGTGATCAGACTGCCAGCACGAAGGTCTTCAATCAGAGTTGACAAGGAGTGAAGGCTTAGCTTTGCTATCCGTTCTGAGGCACGTAGAGCATAGGGGCCGGGCGGCATCACGATGCGAGATTACAGCATGGTAAGAACTAGCAAAGCTGTTAAGATTAAGAAGAAAAAATTAGCGAGACTCGCAAGTAAAGAGCGGGTGGAACAACATTGAAACTTTACTTACCCACGGTCATGCAAGAAGGGTCTGAAGGATGCCCAGGCCCGTCAAGAATCTCAACTTCGTCATCAGCTTCCAAAACTGCAGAAGGCATCAGTATCATTATATAAGATAATAATAATGCCGTGAGGAGAAGGCAAATGACGCTCACCTTGCCCGGAAAAGAGGACGATATGTTGAGGGGATATCGCCTGCGGAGCGGCCATCTCTAGCAGACGGTGGAAAGACTTCCTTAATGGACGCTGCCAATCCTCGTAGCTCTGAAAAGACAGAAAGGTTCAGATAATGAAGAGATCATTAAAACTAAAGATAGAAGAATACCTTCGATGCTCTTCCCACTCTGGACTGGAGGGATAGCAGCTTAGGCGGCCTCCTCCATGCCCCCAGGCACATCATCAGGGACATGGGCCGGTATAACAACCTCTAATTGAGCAGCAGTGGCCACCGCGGCAGACTCCAGTGAAAGGATGGTGGCCTCGAATACCTGCCCCACAGCCTCCGGGCCGCCCCCAGAAAGATCCACTGATTCCGCGGCCAATGAAGATGCCTCTTCCGGGATGGCAAGCACCGGGGGAATGGAAATCATCGATGGGAGCTCCGTGGCAGGAATAACAGTTGTATCGACCCCCTCCACACTTACTAGTGACTCATCGGGGATATTTGCGGAGTCCATAGTCAAGGCGCGACTCGAACTCAAATCCTTCGTCATTGTCGAAGTCCCTGCAATGTTTTCACGAAGATAAGGATATACATACATACATACATACATACATACATACATACATATATATATATATATGAATATGAATATGAATATAAGAAGTGCAAAATACTACAAAAAGAAATATAAATATACCAATGCGCAAAGGAGCTTCTAGTATGGCTTTTTCAAGCCGACGTTCCTTCCTTAGGAGGTATTCTCGCCGGGGTTCAAGGGTAGACTCGTGGCCACCGGTCCATAACGAAAGCGCATCTTCGGCATCGGCCGAGATAGGATATTTAAGAGCTATCTCGCCTCTCTCTTCCAAAGGACCTATAAATATCCACTGTATCGATGGAGGATCTTCGTAGAAGATGACGACAGGATAAGGCCTCTTTGGGATCCTTACATTCTCAGTCTCATCCTGAGAGAGTCTTATAATCTCAGCCAATTATGTGGCTTCCTCGGCAGATGAACCCAGAAAAATAAGACCACCATCTGGGTATTTTTTCGTCACCCTATTGAGATGGGAATACGCGTGCGCTTGTCAGGCGTACTACAGATTCCCTCTGCCTAGGGTAGGCCGGGGTTTATTAATTATGGGGATCCGAATCTCCGGCAGCCGCGGACTAAGCTGCCGTTAATTACCCCTCGCCTTTGGGGCGAGGGAACCTCCGATTAACGGGTTAAACTGGTCATGCGAACTCAATGTGCAGTGTACGTGTGTTTTGTTTTGGAAGGGGTTTAAATATATCAGGAGCCACGCAGAGTTTTTACGGGGGTCCCGCTACCCGGATAGCGGGCTGGGGGTTAAGGAGGCTAGCAGCCCCCTTGCGGGGTGCGGGGCAGCGCCCCGTTAGAAAATTTTTTCTAACAGGGACAGTGTCGTGGAGTATGTGTGTATGAACATATGTATACACACACACACACACACACACATATATATATATGTATATATATATAAGAAAAAAGAGGGGGGAAAGGCATCCAAAGGATGCGTGGGAGCAGCACCTTGGACGCTGTGCGCCTAGGTGCTGAGCGCTCAGGCGCTAGAGTGCCACGTGTCGGCATATGGGCCTCTGCGCTTGAGCGCAAGTGCGCTACGTGTCGCCACGGGGACGACTTGCGCTCGAGCGCTTGCTATTGAGCACTTGCGCTTGAGCGCAAGCGTGCCACGTGTCGGCACCGGGGCGACTGGCGCTCGAGCGCTTGCGCTTGAGCGCAAGCGCACCACGTGTCGGCACCGGGGCGACTTGCGCTCGAGCGCTTGCGCTTGACCGCCAGCGCGCCACGTGTCGGCACGTGGTCGCTTTGCGCTCGAATGCTGAGCGCTTGAGCGCAAGCGCGCCATGTGTCGGCATGCGGGCGCTCTGCGCTTGAGCGCCAGTGAGGAAAAGAGGCTTTTAGCCTTTAAAAATTTCTCGGAAGAGAAATCAGAGAGGAGTTGGACTCCTGAGTGTGTGTTTTTTTGCGTTTAGTGAAAGGGGTTCTTCTTCTTCCTCCTCTGTTGGCTGGATCATGAAGATCAAGAGATGTGAGATCTCAAAATCGCTCCTTTTTGGGATCTAAAGACAGATCCAAGTTCCCCTTTGTGGGTTTGGTGGTGAAAAACTATTTTGTTTTTGAAAAGGAAGAGTAAAACTCTTGATTAATTCAGAAGAAAGAAGAAGGTTTGTGACCTTCAGAAAAGGGGAAGAAATACAAACCCTAGGTTTTTTAGAGAATGAAAAGTATTACTTTATTCATCATCATGTTGCCTTTTATAGGCTTACATATTTACATATAGCCCCATGGGCTTTACAAAAATGGCATTTTGCCCATCCCATGGCTCATGTACCATTTCATTTTTGCATATAAGCTATGGGCTTACAAAATATTGGCTTTAATGCCCATTTTGTTTACATTCATGCATAAAAAATTACATAAAAATTATTTATGACATGATTTTGTTGTTGGCATGAGAGAGGCTGGCCGCAGGCTCGACTTGGGTATGGGCCCGCTTGACCTGGACTTGGGCCCACCTAGCTTGGGGGTTGACCTTGACTTTGACTCGATCAACCGGGGTGTAAATTTTTACCCCAACAAATTTCCCCCCATCAATAAATGCACACCGCATACGTGGGTCGTGTGCATGAAATTGATGGATCTTCTTTCACGTGGAGGCGACTTGCTTTGGTTCCCATTTTATGGGATGCACTGCCCTTTTCACGACGTGGACGGTCGACACTTGGCGCGTCTCCGAGACGGAGTGTCCGTGGTAGACGTTTCCCTGGCCCGGAGCGATCCGGTTCCTGCTTTGTAGGAAGCCTGCACTGCCCTTTTTGCGACATGGACGGTCGATGCCCTGATCCGGAGCGATTTGGTAGACATGTCCCCGGCACGGAGTGTCGCTGCTTGACGTTTCCCCGGCACGGAGTGTCGCTGTCGGACGTTTCCCTGATGCGGAGTGTCTTTGTTGGACGTTTCCCAGATGCGGAGTGTCTGTGTTGGACGTTTCCCCGATGCAGAGTGTCGCTGGTTGACGTGTCTTCGTCACGGAGTGTTTGCTTGACGTTTCCCCGGCACGGAGTGTCGCTGTTGGACGTTTCCCTGATGCGGAGTGTCTGTGTTGGACGTTTCCCCGATGCAGAGTGTCGCTGGTTGACGTGTCCCCGGCACGGAGTGTCTGCTTGATGTTTCCCTAATGCGGAGTGTCTGTGTTGGACGTTTCCCCGATGCAGAGTGTCTGTGTTGGACGTTTCCCCGATGCAGAGTGTCGCTGGTTGACGTTTCCCTGATGCGGAGTGTCTGTGTTGGACGTTTCCCCGATGCAGAGTGTCGCTGGTTGACGTTTCCCTGATGCGGAGTGTCTGTATTGGACGTTTCCCCGATGCAGAGTGTCGCTGGTTGACGTGTCCCCGGCACGGAGTGTCTGCTTGACGTTTCCCCGGCACGGAGTGTCGCTGTCGGACGTTACCCTGATGCGGAGTGTCTGTGTTAGACGTTTCCCCGATGCAGAGTGTCGCTGGTTGACGTGTCCCCGACACGGTGTGTCGCTGATCGACTTTTCCCCGGCACGGAGTGTCTGATCGACTTTTCCCCGGCGCGGAGTGTCGCTGATCGACTTTTCCCCGGCGCGGAGTGTCTGGTTGACTTTTCCCCGGCATGGAGTGTCGCTGATCGACTTTTCCTCCGCACGGAGTGTCGCTGATCGACTTTTCCCCGGCACGGAGTGTCGCTGGTTGACTTTTCCCCGGCACGGAGTGTCGCTGATCGACTTTTCCCCGACGCGGGGTGTCGGGTTGACTTTTCCCTGGCGCGGAGTGTCGCTGATCGACTTTTCCCCGGCGCGGAGTGTCGCGGGTTGACTTTTCCCCGGCACGGAGTGTCCGATTGACTTTTCCCCGGCGCAGAGTGTCGCGGATCGACTTTTCCCCGGCACGGAGTGTCGCTGATCGACTTTTCCCCGGCGTGGGGTGTCGCTGGTTGACTTTTCCCCGGCACGGAGTGTCGCTGATCGACTTTTTCCCGGCGCGGAGTGTCGCGGGTTGACTTTTCCCCGGCACGGAGTATCGCTGATCGACTTTTCCCCGGCACGGAGTGTCGCGGGTTGACTTTTCCCCGGCACAGAGTGTCGCTGATCGACTTTTCCCCGGCACGGAGTGTCGCTGGTTGACTTTTCCTCGGCACGGAGTGTCGCTGATCGACTTTTCCCCGGCGCGGCGTGTCGGGATGACTTTTCCCCGGCACGGAGTTTCGCTGATCGACTTTTCCCCGGCGCGGAGTGTCGGGTTGACTTTTCCCCGGCACGGAGTGTCGCTGATCGACTTTTCCCCGGCGCGGAGTGTCCGGTTGACTTTTCCCCGACACGGAGTGTCGCTGATCGACTTTTCCCCGGCACGGAGTGTCGCTGGTTGACTTTTCCCCGGCACGGAGTGTCGCTGATCGACTTTTCCACGGCGCGGAGTGTCGGGTTGACTTGATTCCGAGACGAAGCATAATTTCGACAGGGAAGGCAGGTACACCGAGGCGAAGCATCATTTCGACACGGGGTGTATTCTGAGACGAAGCATAATTCCGACGAAGAGCTTGCTGGTTGACTTGTTTCCGAGGCGGAGCATAATTCCGACGAGGAGGTCGTTAGTTGATTCCGAGCCGAAGCATAATTCCGACATGGAATACAGATACACCAAGGCGAAGCATGATTTCGACACGGGGTATATTCTGGGACGGAGCATGATTCTGCCGTAGAGGTTGTTGGTTTGATTTGATTTGGGTTGACATCAGCATCGCTACACTGGAATATGGTACCAGGAGCTAATCATCATTTGTCATGAGAGAATTTGGGAATTGTTTTTTTTTGTTTGGCATCAGCATCGCTACACTGGAATATGGTACCAGGAGTGAATCATCATTTGCGTTTGCTTATTAGGAAACGATGGCTTAGGAGACAGGTTTTAGGTCCCTATCACCTAAGACTTTTCAATTTTGTGAGCCGTAAGGGTCTCACAAAGCATTTTCTCCCTACGGGTCGTAAGGACCCCGTAGGTGTATTTTCTCCTTGGGAGTCGTGGGGACTCCCAAGTGTGTTGCTCCTTTGTGAGTCGTAAGGATCTCACGCGGGAATTTTCTCCTCACAAAGTCGAGAGGACCTTATGAGTGCATTTCATCTCTTTCTCATGAGTTTGCGCCCTTTTCGGGTTTTCACAAACTCACCGGCAGTCCTGCTGTTTTTACTCACGGAGCCCTTTCGGGTTTTCATCCGTGCCCATTTTTCTTGTGGACATACCTTTTTTATTTTTATTTTATTTTTTTTGGAGAGATTGGGATTGTTTAACACCCGTGGATTGTATACGGTTTTTCAGGATGTATGATCCAGACCGTAGGGCCATAAAAATTTTGGGGCTTTGTTGGCGTCTGCATCGCTGCACTGGAATATGGTACCAAGAGCGACTCATCATTCGCCGTTGGGGCATGGGATTTGGAATTTGGTTGGCGTCAGCATCGCTGCACTGGAATATAGTACTAGGAGCGACTCATCATTCGCTATTGGGGTATGGGATTTGGAATTTGGTTGGCGTCTGCATCGCTGCACTGGAATATGGTACCAGGAGCGACTCATCATTCGCCACTTGGGGATTGGGATTTGGAATTTGGTTGGCGTCTGCATCGCTACACTGGAATATGGTACCAGGAGCGACTCATCATTCGCCACTTGGGGATTGGAATTTGGAATTTGGTTGGCGTCAGGAGCGACTCATCATTCGCCACTTGGGGATTGAAATTTGGAATTTGGTTGGCGTCTGCATCGCTGCACTGGAATATGGTACCAGGAGCGACTCATCATTCGCCACTTGGGGATTTGAATTTGGAATTTGGTTGGCGTCTGCATCGTTGCACTGGAATATGGTACCAGGAGCGACTCATCATTCGCCTTTGTTTTGTTTGTTTGTTTTTGTTTTTGTTTTTGTTTTTTTTTGTTTTACCGCGATTGCTCTATCATTTCAGCCTTTCTTATCGCGAAGATCGCGATTGCCCTATCATTTCGGCTTTTATTTTCATTTTATTTTTATTCGCTGATTTTTATTGCGAGTTGCCCCATCATTTCGGCTTTTCTTTATTTTTCTTTTATTTACACATTTTTTTTGTTTATTTACATATATATATATATATATGTATATTTTTACATTCCCAGTTTAACGATTTAGAGGTCGATTGTTCCCAGTTTAATGACGTGGTGGTCAGCTGTTCCCAGTTTAACGACGTGGTGGTCCTTTTTGCTTATCCCAGCTCCTTGAACTTTGATCTTGGCGGAGCTGCGTTGATGACCTAGCTCTGTGGCTTGCCGATACATCCGAGGATTGTGAGGTTTTTCCAAGCTTATATTGGTCATCTGCCCAATCTTTGAAAATATAGTAGTCTTCGATGGTATGACCCACCACTCTATGATATGGGCAGTATATGGGATTGCCGGTCATGTTCATTTCCTGTGGCCTCTTTGGAACAGGCAGTTGCAGACCGTTGTTCAAGGTGTCCATGAATATTTTGCGGACTTCATCCCTCCTGAAGGAGTATACCTTCTTCTTTCTCTCCATTGGAGTAGGTGCCTTTACTGATACTGGTCCTCGAGGCCGATCGGTCTTTGGTTCGCCCTTTTTAGATAATGGCATATGTCTGGGAGGATTAGGTTCCCGAAAGGCTTCGGTCTCCATTTGCATGAAATCAGCGGTCGTAGCTTGACTGTTTGCTAACACGCCTTTAGACAGTTCTATCTGTCCCGTCCTGTATTGCCTTTCGACCCAATTTTTGAAGACGAAGCAGTCCTCAATGGCATGACCTATCACCCTGTGATAGGGGCAATATTCTGGGTCGTCGGTCATATTCGCTTCTTGCGGTCTCTTTGATTCCGGCAGTTGTCGACCGTTTCTTAGGGCGTCCCTGAATATCTTGTGGACTTTTTCCCTTTTGAAGGAATAGACCTTTTCCAGCTTCTCTTTCAGAGGTGATTCCCCCCCGGCGTATGTATCGGAGGGACTGGAGGCTGATTGCGGCCATTTTTCGCGAAGGCGCTCCGCTTTTAGGTTGAAAGGGATATCAGTTGGCTGCCCCCGGGTATCAATCCCTGGCTTATGAGCCAAAATTTGATTCTGCTGTAATTGCAATCGGGCGACTTGGGTCGCGAGATCTGCCACGACGTTTGCTAGCTCGTCGACTTTGGAATAGACCTCGGCCATCTTCTCATCCCTGTCCTGAAATTGCTTTTGAAGCCATTGGAATAATGCTTGTTCTGTAGTTCTGGCTATGAAAACCGGGTAATCTTTATTGCCTGAGCTCAATTCCGTAGGAACCACGGGCTCCTCTGGCTTATCGGCCTGAGCGGGCTCTTCATCATTTAGATCGAGCCGATGCTGGGTAGCGTCAACCATATCATCACCATGGCTGTGAAGAAGAGGAGGGTTCGTTTCTTCATATCCGGCCATGTAGACAGTGTGGATAACACATTCAGCCATTCTTTCATCACTGGCAGCTGGTTTCGCGGAGCGGTCCGGGCTTTGGAAATTCATAAATTTTAACATGGCCAGAGCCCTAGCCCTTTTGTTGGCTCTATATCTGAGCCGCTTCTGCCTCAGCTTCTCTGCCTTAAGCGCTTGGCAGGCTTCTGCTCTTCGGGAAGCCGCCATAGGCTGAGTGATGGGGATACTTGAGAAAACACCCAATCGAGCAGTTGTCAGAGGCGCCGCTGGAGCTTGCCCGAGAGGCCCTGTTGCTTTGTTGGTGTTGATGGCCTTGCCCCCAGCTGGGGCCAGAGAGAGTCGTTCAAACACCGATATGCGTTTGAGTTGGGGCGCCTTTGAGACCAATACATTTGGCCTCTTGCCTTTCGAGACCGGTTTGTCTGTCACCGGGGCTTGAGGAGCTGGGATGGCGCCAACTGGAATAAACATAATAGAGCCAAATTGTAGCAGCGGCTCCTCCCATTGTCGCCCGAGACTGGCCGGAAGGACCGTCCTGGAGTCTATCTTTATTGTGTAGGAGACGGGAGCCATGCTGAGAGCTGAGTTCATCTTTGGTGACATTGTTGAAAAATGATTGCTTGAGAACCTGCATGGAAGAGCATTATTTTAGTATAAATATAGGTATGTATATTGATTGAGTTCGCATGAACGTTTAACCCAAAATATGGGAGGAGAGTCCCACCGGGCGTACCAGAATCTGCAGGGTGTTTTTCGTCACCCCATTGAGATAGGAATACGCGCGCGCTTGTCAGGCGTACTACAGATTCCCCCTGCCTAGGGTAGGCCGGGGTTTATTAATTGTGGGGATCCGAATCTCCGGCAGCCGCAGACTAAGCTGCCGTTAATTACCCCTCGCTTTTGGGGCGAGGGAACCTCCGATTAACGGGTTAAACTGGTCATGCGAACTCAATATGCAGTGTACGTGTGTTGTGTTTTGAAAGGGGGGTTTGGATATATCGGGAGCCACGCAGAGTTTTTACGGGAGTCCCGCTACCCGGATAGCGGGCTGGGGGTCAAGCGGGCGAGCAGCCCCCTTGCGGGGTGCGGGGCAGCGCCCCGTTAGAAATTTTTTCTAACAGGGACAGTGTCGTGGAGCACGTGTGTGTGCAAATATGTATACATATGTATATGTATATGTATGTACATAAAAAGAGGGGGAAAAGGCATCCAAGGGATGCGTGGGGGCAGCACCTTGGACGCTGTGCGCCTAGGTGCTGTGCGCTCAGGCGCTAGAGTGCCACGTGTCGGCACGTGGGCTCTCTGTGCTTGAGCGCTGGGCGCTTGAGCGCTGGGCGCTTGAGCGCAAGCGCGCCACGTGTCGGTACGTGGGCGCTTTGTGCTACAGCGCCCGACGCTCGAGCGCAAGTGCGCCACGTGTCGGCACGGGAGCGACTTGCGCTTGAGCGCTGGGCGCTAGAGCGCAAGCACGCCACGTGTCGGCACGGGGGCGACTTACGCTCGAGCGCTTGCGCTTGAGCGCAAGCGCGCCACGTGTCGGCACCGGGGTGACTTGCGCTGGAGCGCAAGAGCGCCACGTGTCGGCACCGGGGCGACTTGCGCTTGAGCGTTTGCACTTGAGCGCAAGTGCGCCACGTATCGGTACGTGGGCGCTTTGTGCTTGAACGCAGGGCTCTGTAGTTCAAACGCGCCACGTGTCGGCACGTGGGCGCTTTCCGCTCGAGCACTGAGCGCTTGAGCGTAAGCGCGCCACGTGTCGGCACGCGGGCGCTCTGCGCTTGAGCGCCGGTGAGAAAAGGAGGCTTTTAGCCTAAGAAATAGAAGCTATGCTTCAGAAAGGAAATATTTGTTGTTATATATATATATATATATATAGAGAGAGAGAGGGAGAAAGAGAGAGAGAGAGAGTTAAAACTCCTAGGATGTTTTGAAGCTGATGAAGGGGGTTCTTCTTCTTCCTCCTGTTGTTTGGCCGGATCTTGAAGATCAAGAAGTAGGAGATTTTAAAAATCACTCCTTTTTGAGATCTGATGGGAGATTTGAGTTCCCCTTTGTGGGTTTTGTGGTGGAGAACTACTTAGCTTTGGAAAAGAAAGAGTAAAACTCTTGATTTAATTCAAAAGAAATGAGAAGGTTTAGAACCTTAGAGAAGGAGCAGGAGGTACAAAGAACCCTAGTTTTTTGAGGGGAATGAAAAGTGTATGCTTTATTCATCATCATATTGCCTTTTATAGGCTTACATATTTACATATAGCCCCTCGGGCTTTACAAAATGGCATTTTGCCTATCCCATGGCTCATGTGCCATTTCATTTTTGCACATAAGCCATGGGCTTACAAAATATTGGCTTTATGCTAATTTTGTTTACATTCATGCATAAACAATTAGATAGAAATTATTTATTACATGATTTTGTTGCTGGCATGTGGGAGGCTGGCTGCGGGCTCGACTTGGGCATGGGCCCGCTTGACCTGGGCTTGGGCCCACCTAGATTGGGGTTGACTTTGATTTTGACTTGGTCAACCGGAGTGTAAATTTTGACTTCAACAATGGCTAGTGGTTCATTTTGAAGTATAGGCTCTGATTCCACTAAAAAGTCGAGCAGATTGGTGACCGTCTTCTTTCGCCTCTTGGACCCAGAACTAACTGCAGAAGACGATCGCTTCTTCCCCCTCGGTGCTTTAGAGCGACGTTGATCCACTTCGCCTTCAATATCTTCTCTCAGCGGTGCTACCGATGAGGACACTGCCATTGCTGACGCCGCAGCTGATGATACTGCTACTGGCGCCTTATTAGCCCTTGATTGAGCTCTAGTGCGCAGTGGCATACCAGCTTTGGGAGTTAGATCCACTTCCGCAGCCTCAGGAATAAGCACGATACCAGTATCTCTCAAGGGAGGGCAAACCACTGCCCGTGGTCCCGGCGGAACTCCCGTAGCCTGGATTGGAGTGGGAACCCTATATCCAAGGAGCATCCTCCTCTCCTCAACAATAACAGGACTGACTCGGTGGAGGTACCAGCCCGTGAAAGCCCCTACACATCGAGGAATGTAGTCAGCCTCAGGAATCACGAAACGAGAGCCGGTGTTCAGCCGCATGAAGTGATGAGCGGCGTCACGAACAACTTCCAACGAAGGGCTGGGCTCCACTGTAAACGCCTCAAAAGGGACACCCTGGCCATATCCCAGTTGCCGAGCAAAGCGGTGTGCGTTGTACCGCATAAAAAGGGCCGCACCGTTTTGACGAAACATCAGGTAATCTGGTCTGATTAAATATAAGTGCATGGCTTCCTTAGGCTTTAGGGAGGGTGCTCCCTCTTTCGACGAGTCGAAAAGCTGTTGAATCGGTCCTGAAGGAGCAGAGAAGACTCGATCGTTAAATACCATCCCACCCATATTGGCATAGGGATTAAGCAGCACACGAATAGCTCCGGACTCAGTCGGATCAGGAGCCGAAGCGTCCACCAACCTCATGAGCCGCGGAAAAGTGTAGGCATCATAAAAGCTAGGTCTCTGATGCGCGGTAAATGACCCTAGCACATGCATCTCAATCCATGACGTAAAGTAATGGAGAGAGAAATTCACCACGTCCACGACTGGAGTTGAAGTATTGGCTGCGGCGCTTAGCCCATGATACAGATGCGCTAGCCCCGCAATGCCCACGGCTAGTCACGTCCCTCCGGCAATGCGATAA
This sequence comes from Agapanthus africanus, assembly GCA_030015575.1. Lineage (NCBI taxonomy): Eukaryota > Viridiplantae > Streptophyta > Magnoliopsida > Asparagales > Amaryllidaceae > Agapanthus > Agapanthus africanus. Next base: position 913,977,425 of record CM057337.1, read on the forward strand.
GCAGGGTAGATGACCGAAGCTCTCATGAATCGACGGTGCGTTGGAATAACGAACCAACTGAGCTAGACGCTGATAAAACCCACAAAGAAAGTCTCTTCATCTATGCCAAGAGCTGCGATCGACTCAAAAGGTACAGCAGACAGGATTGGAATGTAGAACTGCGGTAAATCCTCTTCTTTAGCCGGTAGCTTGTTCAGACTAAACCCGAAGGGGTCATTGATATTCGCAAACTTCTTAGCCGTCTTTGATAGAACGTCTCCGCAGAGGAAGCAAGCGATAAAGCTTTTGAAAGTGACGCCCTGCTCCTCTGACTCTGTGAACAGCTTCTCAAAAATGCCTAGAACCTTGATTAGACTTGGGTGTTTGTGGCGGATGGCTTTTTCCGTCGACATGCCGTCAAGCATAGCAGGCTCAATTTCGAAAACATACTCATCAGGAGGCAGCAGTTCTTCATAGAGCGTCCCCCTGATCGACAACCCCGAGATCTCGTGAAACTCTTCCAGAGAAATTGAAACTTCGCGATCCCCTAGCAAGAAGGTGTTGGTGGGAAGATTCCATTGATTTAGGAAAGCATTAACCCACCAGACGTGAGGGGAATGATAGTGGAAGGGAGACGCGTACACCGCCTGGTAGAGCCCAACCCTCTGCAGTCGCGCACGATGGGCAGACAGAATGTAACGAGCCCAGAGAAGGTAGCCTGCGGGATGTCGAGGAGTAAGCCCTATTTTGTAAACCTATCCCCAGGGCTGGGCTTCACCTTGGCAGATACGACGCCCTAAGATGTCTATAGCCGGCACATGGTGGTTTAGAATTCCAGTTGTTGACGGCTCAAGCCGTCCCGTAAGGGTCCAATTCGACATCTCCACAGCAAAGGCGGTCCGTGGACGCTCCATCGGCAGAAATGGGTAGGTAGGCTCTGTTGGTATCTCGCAAAGGAAGCTGCGGTGTCCCTGAATGATATGCTCATACCAGGTGTTGGGGTCAAAATTTGCACCCCCGGTTGACCGAGTCAAAGTCAAGGTCAACCCCAAGCCAGGTGGGCCTAAGCCCAGGTCAAGCGGGCCCATGCCCAAGTCGAGCCCGCGGCCAGCCTCCTCCATGCCAAAATATAGATCATGTAATAAATAATTTTTATCTAATTTTTTATGCATGAATGTATGGAAAATGGGCATAAATCCAAATTTTTGTAAAGCCCATGGCTTATGGGCAAAAAGAAATGGCACATGATGCATGGGATGGGCAAATGCCATTTTGTAAAGCCTGAGAGGCTATATGTAAATATGTAAGCCTATATAAGGCAACATGATGATGAATAAAGAATAGACTTTTCATTCTCCCAAAAAAAAGTAGGGTCTGTGCCTCCACTCTCTCTTTTTCAAGTTCTTCCTCTTCCTTTTCATTTTCCAAATAAATCAAGAGCTTAGCTCTCCTTTTTTTAAAAAAAAACTAAATAAAGTTTTACCATAAACCCATCTCTCAAAACTCCATCAAGAGAAGAAAAAGGGTCTCTCTTTTTTTATCATCCAAGATCTAGATCTTGGAGTTTCAAGAGAACCCATTTTGGGTTTCTTCTCAAAGGAGAAAGGAGAAGATCTTTTGGAGTTCAACTCCATAAATAAAATTCTTTTAGAGTTCAACTCCACAAATAAAATTTTCTTCGAGTTTAACTCCACTACAGAAATTATTTTGGAGTTCAACTCCACAAATAAAATTCTTTTGGAGTTCAACTCCACAAATAAAATTCTTTTAGAGTTTAACTCCACTACAGAAATTCTTTTGGAGTTTAACTCCACAGTAAAAATCTTTTTTTTGGGGAGTTTAACTCCACATTATATTTTTTCAGGTATATAAAATTCTTTTGGAGTTGAACTCCACGTTAAAAAAAAAAGAAAGTGGGTCACATGCAAAGGGTCACATGCTAAGCATGTGATGGCCCCTCACATGCAAAGCATGTGACGGCTCCCTCACATGCTGAGCATGTGACGTGTCACATGCTCAGCATGTGATGGCGATGGCCCCCATTTTTTTTCTCTTTCTTCTTTTCGTTATTTTAAGCTTTTTTATTAAAAAAAATTTTAAAAATAAATATTAAATAAATAAAAATAAATTATAAATAATTTTTAAAAATAATAATAATAATAATTCTTTTCTTTTCTTCTTTCCTTCCTTCTTTTCTTTATTTAATCCTTTTTTTATTTAAAATATATATATATAAAATAAATATTAAATAAATTAAAATAAAATTTTAAAATTAAAAAATAATAATAATTTTTTTTTAAAAAAAATCTCTAAATATTTATTTACTTATTTATTTTTGTTTATATACATATATATATATATATATATATATATATATATATATTTTACAAGTGGAACAAAACAAAAAAAATACACACACACCAACGAATTGTACATTGAGTTCGCATGACCAGTTTAACCCGTTAATCGGAGGTTCCTTCACTCCAAATGCGAGGGGTAATTAACGGCAGCTTAGTCCGCGGCTGCCGGAGATTCGGATCCCCACAATCAATAAACCCCAGCCTACCCTGGGCAGGGGGAATCTGTAATGCACCTGACCAGCGCGCGCGTATTCCCATCTCAATGGGGTAACGAAAAACACCCTACAGATTCTGGCACGCCCGGTGGGACAAATCTCTCATCCCATATTTCGGGTTAAACGTTCATGCGAGCTTAATCAATGTACATATCGATTGTCTATACTGAAATCATGTTTGTATTTGCAGGGTTAACGACTTTCAATTGCCATTTTCAAACGCAAGTCGGTATTTGAACGACTTTCCTTGGCCTCAGCTAGGGGCAAGGCCATCAACAATGACAAAGTGATAAGGCCATCAACAATGACAAAGCTCCAGCGATGCCCCTGACAACTGCTCAATCGGGTATCTTCTCCAAGCTTCTGATCCAGGGGACCACCACGTCGTTAAACTGGGAATGATAGACCGCTAAGTCTTCAAACTGGGAACAGTTGACCTCTGAGTCGTTAAACTAGGAATATAAAATATATATATATATATGTGTGTGTGTGTAAATAAACAAAAAAAATGTGTAAATAAAAGAAAAATATAGAAAAAGCCGAAATGATGGGGCAACCGCGAATAAAAGCCGAAATGATGGGGCAATCGCGATCTTCGTGATAAGAAAAGCTGAAATGATAGAGCAATTGCGGTAAAACAAAAAAAAGAACAAAACAACGGCGAATGATGAGTTTCTCCCGGTATCATATTCCAGTGCAGCGATGCAGACGCCAACCAAAATCCGATTTTCCAAAATTCTTCCAACCCTACGGGTGGTCCCCCAAATTGACTACCGTATACAATCCACGGGCTCAAATAATTCTCGTCATACCTATACCCCACCGCAATCACCAGTTACGCGGCCGGTCTCCGCCTTTGGAATTATGCTCCATTGAGAAGACCCACTCATGTGTCCTCACAATACATGAGAAGAACAAACCTCTGTGGGATCCTTACGAATCACAAAGGAAAAACACACTTAGGAGTCCTCACGACCCCTAAGGAGAAAATACACCTGCAGGATCCTTACGACCCGTAGGGCGAAAATGCTTTTATGGGACCCTTACGGCCCATAAAATTGAAAAGCCTTAGGTGATAGGGATCTAAACCTGTCTCCTAAGCCATCGCTCCCCAATCCCCAAGCGGCGAATGATGAATCGCTCCTGGTACCATATTCCAGTGCAGCGATGCAGATGGCGGCCAAATTCCAAATCCCAATGGCGAATGATGAATCGCTCCTGGTACCATATTCCAGTGCAGCGATGCAGACGCCAACCAAATTCCAAACGCAAATCACAATGGCGAATGATGAGTCACTACTGGTACCATATTCCAGTGCAGCGATGCAGACGCCAACCGAATTCCAAATCCCATACCCCAAACGGCGAATGATGAGTCGCTCATGGTACCATATTCCAGTGCAGCGATGCAAACGCCAACCAAATTCTATACCCTAACGGCGAATGATGAGTCCCTCCTGGTACCATATTCCAGTGCAGCGATGCAGACGCCAACAAAGTCCTGAAAATTTTCCGGCCCTACGGTCTGGATCATACATCCTGCAAAACCGTATACAATCCACGGGAGTAAAACGATCCCAATCTCTCCTAAGTCCTACCAGCGAGACCACATTCAAAGTCCCACCGGCGGGGAAGATTCAAAAAAAAGAAATAAGAAAAAAAAGAAGGTATGTCTACAAGCAAATTGGGCACGGATGAAAACCCGAAAGGGCTCCGTAAGTACAAACATCATGTCTGCCGGCGAGTTTGTGAAAACCCGAAAGGGCGCAAACTCGTAAAAAAAAAGAGAGATGAAATGCACTCGCAAAGTCCTCTCGACTTTGTGAGGAGAAAATTCCCGCGTGAGATCCTTACGACTCACGAAGGAGCAACACACTTAGGAGTCCCCACGACTCCTAAGGAGAAAATACACCTACGAGATCCTTTTCACTCGTAAAGAGAAAATGCTTTTATGGGACCCTTACGGCCCATAAAATTGAAAAGCCTTAGGTGATAGGGATCTAAACCTGTCTCCTAAGCCATCGCTCTCCAATCCACAAGTGACGAATGATGAGTCGCTCCTGGTACCATATTCCAGTGTAGCGATGCAGACGCCAACCAAATTCCAAATCCCAATCCCTAAATGGCAAATGATGAGTCGCTCCTGATACCATATTCCAGTGCAGCAATGCAGACGCCAACCAAATTCCAAATTCCAATCCCTAAATGGCGAATGATGAGTCTCTCCTGGTACCATATTCCAGTGCAGCGATGCAGACGCCAACCAAATTCCAAATCCCATACCCCAACGGCGAATGATGAGTCGCTCCTGGTACCATATTCCAGTGCAGCGATAAAGACGCCAACAAAGTCCCAAAATTTTTCCGGCCCTACGGTCTGGATCATACATCCTGCAAAACCGTATACAATCCACGAGCGTAAAACAATCCCAATCTTTCCCAAGTCCTACCAGTGAGACCACATTCAAAGTCCCACCAAAAATAAAAAATATATATATAAAAAATGGTATGTCCACAAGCAAAATGGGCACGGATGAAAACCCGAATGGGCTCCGTGAGTAAAAACAGCAGGACTGCCGGCGAGTTTGTGAAAACCCGAAAGGGCGCAAACTCGTGAAAAAGAGATGAAATACACTCACAAAGTCCTCTCGACTTTGTGAGGAGAAAATTCCCGCGTTAGATCCTTACGACTCACAAAGGAGCAACACACTTAGGACTCCCCACGACTCCGAAGGAGAAAATACACCTAAGGGATCCTTACGACCCGTGGGGAGAAAATGCTTTGTGAGACCCTTACGGCTCACAAAATTGAAAAGTCTTAGGTGATAGGGACCTAAAACCTATCTCCTAAGCCATCGTTTCCTAATAAGCAAACGCAAATGATGATTCGCTCCTAGTACCATATTCCAGTGTAGTGATACTGATGCCAAGCAAAAAAACCAGTTCCCAAGTCCTCCCGGGGCAAATGATGAGTTGCTCCTGGCATTATTCCAGTGCAGCAATGCAGATGCCAAACCAAAACCGAAATCCTCAAATCCACTCATGGCAAATGATGATTCGCTCCTGGTACCATATTCCAGTGTAGCGATACTGATGTCAACCCAAATCAAATCAAACCAATAATCTCTGCGGCAGAATCATACCCCGTCCCAGAATTTACCCCGTGTCGGAATCATGCTTCGCCTCGGGATATCTACCTTCCCTGCCGGAATTATGCTCCGCCTCGGAATCAAATCAACCAACCAGCTCTGCGTCGGAACCATACCTCGTCTCAGAGTGTACCCCACGTCGAAATGTGTATCTGCCTTCCCTGTTGGAATTATGCTTCGGCTCGGAATTAACCAGCGTCCTCCTCGTCGGAATCAAGCTCCGCCTCGGAATCAAGTCAATCAACGTGCTCTGCGTCGGAATCATACTTCGTCTCAGAGTGTACCCCATGTCGAAATCATGCTTTGCCTCGGTGTATCTGCCTTCCCTGTCGAAATTATGCTTCGTCTCGGAATTAAGTCGGGAAACAAGCTCTGCGCCGAAATCATGCTCCGTCTCAGAAAGTACCCCGTGTCGAAATCATGCTTCGCCTCGGAGTATTTTCCTTCCTTGTCGGAATTATGCTTCGCCTGGGAATCAACATCTGCATCGAAATTATGCTTCGGTCAGAATGTCTGCAGCGCTTTAGAATGATGCTCCGATCTTTGGAATCATGCTCTGCTCTTCGGAATGATACTCCGATCCCTGGAATCATGCTCCGCTCTTCAGAATGATGCTCCGAACCCTGGAATGATGCCCCGCTTCGGATTGATGCTCCGATCCCCAGGAATCATGCTCCGCTCTTCGGAATGATGCTCCGATCCCTGGAATCATGCTCCGCTCTTCGGAATGATGCTCCGATCCCCTGGAATCATGCTCCGCTTTTCGGAATGATGCTCCGATCCCTGAAATGATGCTCCGCTTCGGAATGATGCTCCGATCCCCTGGAATCATACTCCGCTCTTCGGAATGATGCTCCGATCCCTGGAATCATGCTCCGCCCTTCGGAATGATGCTCCGATCCCTGAAATTATGCTCCGCGCTTCGGAATGATGCTCCGATCTCCTCCGATCCTTGGAATCATGCTCCGCTCTTCGGAATGATGCTCCGATCCTTGGAATTATGCTCCGCGCTTCGGAATGATGCTCCGATCTCCTCCGATACTTGGAATTATGCTCCGCGAATCAGAATGATGTTCCGATCCCCGGGAATCATGCTCCCCGGGATGATGCTCCGCCCCCGGAATGAAGTTCCACCTCGAAGTTCAGCTTCAAGATCTATCAATTTTATGCACACAACTCAAATATGCGGTGTGCATTTATTGATGGGGGCACTTTGTTGGGTCAAAATTTGCACCCTCGGTTGACCGAGTCAAAGTCAAGGTCAACCCCAAGCCAGGTGGGCCCAAGCTTAAGTCAAGCGGGCCCATGCCCAAGTCGAGCCCGCGGCCAGCCTCCTCCATGCCAAAATATAGATCATGTAATAAATAATTTTTATGTAATTTTTTAAGCATGAATGTATGCAAAATGGGCATAAAGCCAAATTTTTGTAAAGCCCATGGCTTATGTGCAAAAAGAAATGGCACATGAGCCATGGGATGGGAAAATGCCATTTTGTAAAGCCCGAGGGGCTATATGTAAATATGTAAGCCTATATAAGGCAACACGATGATGAATAAAGAATAGACTTTTCATTCTCCCAAAAAAAAACTAGGGTTTGTGCCTCCACTCTCTCCTTTTCAAGTTCTTCCTCTTCCTTTTCATTTTCCAAATAAATCAAGAGCTTAGCTCTCCTTTTTTTTTAAAAAAAACTAAATAAAGTTTTACCATAAACCCATCTCCCAAAACTCCATCATGAGAAGAAAAAGAGTCTCTTTTTTTTATCATCCAAGATCTTGATCTTGGAGTTTAAGAGAACCCATTTTGGGTTTCTTCTCAAAGGAGAAAGGAGAAGATGTTTTGGAGTTCAACTCCACAAATAAAATTCTTTTGGAGTTCAAATCCACAAATAAAATTTTCTTGGAGTTTAACTCCACTACAGAAATTCTTTTGGAGTTCAACTCCATAAATAAAATTCTTTTGGAGTTTATCTCCATTACAGAAATTCTTTTGGAGTTTAACTCCACAGTAAAAAATTTTTTTTTGGGGAGTTTAACTCCACATTATATTTTTTTAGCCATATAAAATTCTTTTGGAGTTGAACACCACGTTAAAAAAAAAGTGGGTAAGCATGTGACGGGTCACATGCTAAGCATGTGATGGCCCCTCACATGCAGAGCATGTGACTGGTCACATGCTAAACATGTGATGGCCTTCTCACATACTGAGCATGTGATGGCGATGACCCCCATTTTTTTCTCTTTCTTCTATTCGTTATTTTAAGCTTTTTTATTAAAAATAAAATAAAATAAATAAATATTAAATAAATAAAAATAAATTATAAATAATTTTTTTAAAAAATAATAATAATAATTCTTTTCTTTTCTTCTTTCCTTCCTTCTTTTCTTTATTTAATCCTTTTTTTATTTATATATATATATATATATATATATATAATAAATATTAAATAAATAAAAATAAATTATAAATAATATTTTAAAATTAAAAAAATAATAATAAATTTTTTATAAAAAAAAATTCTCTAAATATTTATTTTTGTTTTTATATATAGAATATATATATATATATATATATATATATATATATATATATATATATTTCTTTTTTTTATAAGTGGAACAAAACAAAAAAAATACACACACACCAACGCATTGTACATTGAGTTCGCATGACCAGTTTAACCCGTCAATCGGAGATTCCTTTGCTCCAAATGTGAGGGGTAATTAACGGCAGCTTAGTCTGCGGCTGCCGGAGATTCGGATCCCCACAATCAATAAACCCCAGCCTACCCTAGGCAGGGGGAATCTGTAATGCGCTTGACCAGCGCGCGTGTATTCCTATCTAAATGGGGTGACGAAAAACACCCTACACCAGGTCCCCCATAAAAGCAAGCTGGTGCAATTAGGGTCGTGAGCTCTAATCATCGCCATCACCTCCTCATCAAACGGTGACTGAGGAAAGGCAGCCTCCGAGCGGGTGAAAGGGAAGTATGGAAGAGAAGCCATTGTTTCTGAAACAAAGGAAAGGCTGTTAATGAAGCCCTTTATATATATATATATATATATATATATATATATATATATATATATATATAAAGACAGTGGAAGAAAACGACAAAGAATTTATTTTATGGAACCATTGGTTACAAAACACAGGGGCCCCCAAAATTAAGATGGCGGCTCACTAATAATGAGGCTGAGCAATCATCATGAGAATAAAGGGAAGATTCTCAATGAATTCAAATGACTCTACACATTCCCCCACAGAGAAACCCAGCTTGGACTTTGCGAAAATCAAGTAGAATTTCAACTGAAATTTTTTCTGCAAGAACAACTCAGGATGAAAATCCTAAGAAGTCTTCTTTTAAGGACTAAGTTCTTTAGAGAAATTAAATTCCTTTTGAACAGAGGAATTAAATTCCCAGAAATTATTTTCAGAGCTAAAGAATCTTTGAAATGGAATTAAATTCCAGAGAGAAGACAAGTATCACCATCGATCCCTGAGGTCAGAGAAGCCCTAACAAAAGGAGTTTATTATTTAAGGGTTGGACATTATTTTAAAGAACTTGGAAATATGGGTTCTTGTTAAAGAAAAAAAAACCCTTGGTGTGGAGTTAAAATCCAAGAAAAATTTCTACAAGAAGTTCTTCGGCCGTTCAAGATCCTTACCTAAAACAGGAAATCTTTTGTTGACAGAGTTAAATTCTGGAAATTTTTGAAACAGAGAATTGAGCTCTGGGAAAGAGAATTAAATTCTCGGAGGAAAAACGAGCAAGGAAGAAGATGGAGAAAGTGGAGATGCTTCTGAAGGGACCCCTGCATTTATAGGATGTAATGGGAAACGGTTCATCTTCCCCCGTCCCTAGGCAGATCCAACGGCCACAAAAGTTACAGCGTTGCACTCACGTGCAAACACGTGGGAACAATGTTGTGGGGGCATTTGTCCCCTTATAAAAATATCAGGAAAACCCCCGATGGGACATCACGTGCTCGCACGTGACCAAGGGTCACGTGCTGACACGTGATGGTTTCCTGAGAACTCTGTTATAATAAAATTGAATTCTAATCAATAAAAGTCACAAGCCCACATGTGATGGGCCTCTTAAACTTACTTAGAGGGATTAAAAGGTATAACAACACAGCAGGGAATACCCCAATGGGACATCACGAGCCCACAGGTGACCACAGGTTACGTGCAAACACGTGATGGGTTCCCAAGTTCTCTGGCTAATAAGAATTAAATTCTAACAATGGGGTCACGTGCCAACACGTGATGGTCCTTTGAAAACCCACTAAAGAGAATCAAAAGTGTAATAAAACAGCAAGGAAAGACCCTAATGGGGCATCACATGCTCACACGTGACCAAGGGTCACGTGGTGACATGTGATAATTCCTGAGTTCTGTAAAACAACAAAATTAAATTCTGGTTAAAAGCTTATTCAGTGGGTCACGTGCTAACACGTGATAGGCTCTTAAACCTTCTGAATTAATAGAATTAAATTCTAATTAAGGGAAATCAAAATCCTAATATTTCTTTAGATCTTTCCAAACAAAAAGATTGCGCTGTAAAGTGGAGCACCGTTGGATTAAAAATCCAATGGTGATTAAAAATCACCAATTCATAGAAAGATTCTATACAAGGAAAGATTTCCCTGAAATTTGCCAGGAATAACAGATAAAATATCTTTTGAATTAAAAATCCAATGGTTAATATAATTCACTGGATGATCTAAAAGATCATGTTGGTTACAAAAACAACCAAAATCTTTCAATGAAAGATTCGCTAAACAAATTGATTCTTTTCTTTCTCCTATAAATAGGAGCCAAGAAGAGAAAAGAGGGGATCGATTATTTTTTTTTAGAGAGAGAACAACAGAGAGGAATACAAAATAAAAGAGAATTTAATTCTCTAGAGAGAAAAGAAGGTCTCTTAAGAAAAGAAAGAAATCCTAGGTGAGGGATCATTCTATAAAATAAAGAGAATTTAATTCTCAATCGAAGAGTTTAACTCTTCTGAATAAGAACTTAGTTCTTCCTTTGGTTGAAGATCTGCAGAATCAGATCTCCCCATAAGTTGAGAATTTAATTCTCATCGGGGAGATTCTGCCATGCAGATCTAAAGCCTAGGGGAGAACCTAAGTCCAGAGAATTTTATTCTCCCATAAAGCACATAGGAATTTAATTCCACCAACAAAATTAGGGTTTAACCCTATAAAAGAATTTAATTCTTCCAAATTCATAAGAATTTAAATCCTCCAAACAAAATTAGGGTTTAACCCTAGAAAAGAATTTAATTCTTCCAAATTCAAAGGAATTTAATTCCTCCAACAAAATTAGGGTTTAACCCTATTAAAGAATTTAATTCTTCCAAATTCATAGGAATTTAATTCCTCCAAACAAAATTAGGGTTTAACCCTATAAAAGAATTTAATTCTTCCAAATTCATAGGAATTTAATTTCTCCAAATAAAACTAGGGTTTAACCCTACAAAAGAATTTAATTCTTCCAAATACATAGGAATTTAATTCCTCTAAATAAAATTAGGGTTTAACCCTATAAAAGAATTTAATTCTTAAAACAAGAGACTTGAAGCTCTCCATGCACGTAAAGATCAAGTATCCAACATGATCATGTGATAACACGTGACCCTTCATCCCAACGAACAAAAAGGAATGAATAAGGCATGTTCACGTGCTCCCACGTGACCCTTTAATGGACTCTTCAAAATAATAAGGAATTAGCCCAGAGGCAATGCCTCATGTGCTCCCACGTGACCCACAAAATAAAAGAGAATAAAGCCAAAGGCAGTAATGATCTAGGGCGCCTCATGTGTCCCTATGTGACCCCTGACAAACACCCTTTTCAAAAGAATAAAATAGAGGAAGACAGAGGAATTGATGCCCAACGCAAAGGCATTGTCACGTGTCCACATGTGATGATTTCAAAGACTAGATGTAATACCCGGTTCCTTTATATACACCAATATCCGTATTTTATAAAATTGGTTTTACTTACAAATCTATCTACTTATATCTACAAGTTAGTTGTAGTATTTTAAATCCCCAACCTTTTTCATTCTCCATATATATATATATATATATATATATATATATATATATATTTATATATATATATATATTTTTTTTTTCCCCTCAGCCCATACCTCAAAACCCATCAATCTCATGCATACCAGCCCGTTTTTATACCAATATCGGTATTTCTCTTTCACTTCTAAAATGTATTTATTTTACTTATAAATTATTTATTTTAAAACCCATTAATCCTTTTTCTTAAAACCCCAGCTCATTCCCCATTTTAATTTCCTGCGGCCCAAGCTCCTTCAGCCCGAGCCCATCTCCCTCTCTAACTCTCTCTTTCTCTTGGGCCAAGAACCCCGGCCTGTTCCCCATCTGCTCAGCCACCATTTTAAATAAAATAAAAGGAATTCATTTTAAATAAAACCCCGGCCTGCGCCCGCTCACCCTAACCCGACCCGCTTCACTTCTCCACTTCCCCAACGGCTCTTTTCTTTCCCGCTCTCGCGCTTTTCCCCGATCCGCTTTCTCCGCAGCATCCCACGCCCACGCCCACGCGGTGTCGTTTCCCCACGACTCATGCGCCGTTACCACACGCCGCGCACCCCTCGTCTCCCCTATCTCCCTCACTTCCCTCTCCCTCCTCCACGCTGCCGACCTCGTAACGAACCCGAGAACCTGCACCCCTCATCACCATCGCCCCGCCTCCTCTGTCGACATCACCCCACGCCGCCAGCCACCTTTTCGGTCCCCCTCGTCACCGCCCTCATCTCCTCACCTCACCTCTCCTCATCACCCTCGTCCCCTACGACCCAACCCCGACTGCACCACCCCGAACCCACACCCCCGAGCACCTCGCCTGAACCCTCGCCGACGAGCTCCGGCCTCCGCAACCCATCTCGTCGACCCGAGCACCACCCCCTCACCACCACCAAGCCCTCCTTCTCTCTCTCTCTCTGTGTCTCCCTCTCTCTCAACCTCTGTTTCTCTCTCTCTCTCCCTCTCTCTGTCTAACTCTCTCTCTCTCTCTCTAAATCCTTCTCTCCCCCTCTTCTATCAACCGACTACCACCACAAACACCCCACCAATTTCCCCAACCTCTAACCTCTGGCCACCGCCTCACTGCCGGCCACCTCGTCGCCCTACAACTCCATAGCCGACCTTCTACAACCCCATAACCAACCATCGACGGAGCCACAACATCGCCTGAGCTCGCAGCCGTCGCCGCCATTGCACAGAGCCCAAGTCACGCCTCCTATCTCTCGAGCCCAAGCTCTACTAAAGCTCAAACCCAGCCAGTTTACTGCTGTGTCGGGTACAAGTCGTTGTACTAGTCGTTGCCGGGTCGCACGTGTGTCGTTGCCGCTGCCGTGTGCCCTAAAATGTCTCCAGGCAAGTTCCCTACTTGCTACATGCTACTTTATATTAGTTACAAACTACAATCGTATAGATTCCATATTTACTATTTCCGTTAAACTATATGGTGTAACCGTTCGATGCATGTTCTCAATGGAAATCCTTATTTAAATTGACGGAACATGAGGGCATTTTCTGTCCCATGTGATTTTGAATACTACGTATAAATTTCACTGGATAATACGACGGTTAGTGACTAAAATGAATACCCCAAACTATACCGGTAAAACTAGAAATTTCTCGTATCTGAAAATGGATAAAATCACCGTAAATTATGTACATACTGGAATGATGGTTCAAGGGCTTAAATCGAAGCCGACTCGGCGAACTATAACCCTATGCAAATATTCTAATGATTTCTATACTTAAATTGTGACAATATTTGGATCGGAGTGTGACTCTGGACTGCAGTCCAGAGCGACTCTGGTTACTGTTTACTGTTCCATAATGTGTGCTACCTGTTTTCCTGAACTCGTATGTTGCGGAACTCTGCATTTTATTAAAGGTGAAACTGTTAGCTAGATAACACAAGTGGTTTCATTCTGTTTCATCGTCATTTGCTATTTAATATGTAATTTAAAAGATGGGGACGTATAACAGTCCCAACAGAATCAGAATTGACATACTAGTATTGAACAGTGTAAAACTCCTGACGTACAGACATGATTGAGAATCCGTCTATTGCATTGAAAACCTTACTGAAAACCCTAGATTTCATTCAACTGTAGCGTTGCTAAATTCTGATCCCAACTAAGATTAAAATGCGTTGCGAAACGGACTTCCGATTCTGAAACTGGATTTCCAGCAGCGAATGCTTAAAAGGAAATGTCTGTATCTAGTGATCCTGAAACCCGATTGACGTGAAACCAAATTCACTGGATAGATAATCAATCATACTATTTAATCCCCGTTCATCGTTTCGCTAAACGGTACACGTATGATTTATGATAAATTATGAAAGTGGTAGAATACTGATTTATGACATCCTAATCATGCTTTACATACTGTTTACTCATCATATCATACATATGTCATTGCATTGATAACCTAGTGATCATGTGCATTACCCAGTGTTAGGTATTAGTGATGATTGTGGCAAGTACGTTAGTGTTCGTGCATGAGTGAATAAGTGAAAGTGACACGTACTTGTACACAATCAGTGAACCTTATTATTCTATTGCATTGTCGACGTCTGTGGGACGCGTGTACGTGTGACTATAAGTGGTATGGGACACTTATGGAAGCTCTTGCATGGGTGTCACAGATAAGGCACCAGACACTGCCATTTATCTTGGGTATTAGTCGGGACGTGCTTGATGGAGATCCTGTCTCCAGTTCTCGCGCAGACTTATCATGGATCGACCGATATTTGAGGTTATGGTTGGCGTTTGATATAGACCACGGGGTGTGGGGTAGTTTGAGTATGAGTTCAACCGAATCTCGGGAGTCCCATGCCGGCTTATATATATGGAGATATATGGAGATTTACAGGGTACATGATTATTACCGTGAGTTACATTTTTGGGCCCGTGGTCCCTTACCCTTGGGTCCTACCCTTAGGTGGAGGACACTCGCGAGTGGTTGACTCTCACACTTGGACTGACGATAGGCTTAGTGACCTGTACAGTGAGACTTAGAGACTGATAGGGATAATGGCATTGATATACATTACGTACCGTGTCGACATACCTGGCATACTATTTTACTGCTTTACTGTTCACCTGATCCATTAGACACTTCATTGGTTACTGCATGTTCATACCTATACCGTCTTGATTTACTGTTATATATATCTATTATCACTGCTCGAGTTGTCACTTGTATCTATATATTATATTGCTATTGTGTCGCTCTGACGACCTGAGTATGCATGCTCAGTGTGAGGAGTGGATCTAGCCGGGACCAGGACCAGACGTATATCACGGACATCTTGGTTAGCTATCCAGAGTTATACCCTTTTGTTTTCCATCAGGTCAGTTCTTTGTATTGTTTTGTTTCAGTTACTACATTTCTCATTACCTGCGCATTATTTACTGATTACCACGTAAAGCTCGAAGCCGAAGTGTGACTACGGCAAGATATTTCCTTGACCGTAGGAGCATAGCTGGCCTTGTCAACCCCTCGTATTCCGTATTTTGGGAAGCGAGGCGTGACATGGTTTTGTTGGTATCAGAGCCAGGTTTTGCGTCTATTGGGATTGCAGTTTTCCGTGTATAGCTTGACAATCTGAGATATCCCTCGGTCTAGGTTGTAAACTTATTATTCTTGATCCATATTCACATCGAGTATTCTGTTATCCATCCGCTAAGGTTTCGGGCGACTTGGCAGAGTGACGTGGTTGTAATTGTGAACTAACTCATAGTTACAATACCGTACTCGGTTTAAGTGACTTAGAGCCCTACAGTTGATTTCCACTTGTAATGAATTTCATCACACCCGATATTCTTGATTCCTTGCCCATCCATATTATATTTTAATTATTTAAGCTTGTGTCTTATATCGTCCTCAAAATTATTGTTTCAGGATCATGTCGTCCAACGACTCTTCCTCTATCTCCACTCCCCAGAATAAGACCGTTGAGATTCTGAGTGTACTGCAAGGTCTGAAGGAAGCCCAGGACCGAACAAACGACTTGTTAGCTGAAGGACTGAGAAGGCAGGTGAATCAGGCACCAGCGGGAGTCTCCAATCATAAAGGGATCCCTGTTAAACAAGGGAAAGAGAAGAAGATGAAGCACCCATTTGTTTCCCCGCGACAGAAGCAGCAGAAGACTCAATGTTGTGGGTACTGTAAGAGGCCAGGACATCTTCAGAGGGATTGTCGCCGCGCCCAAGGAAAATGTCTGATTTGCGGATCCAGCGAACATCTTATCAACGGTTGCCCAAAAGGAAGGAGCTACAAGGAGGAGACTCGTCCACACTCTCCACTTCTGCCAAGTGATGAGTATTGCGTAGTTCGAACTTCGAGGATAAGGCGGACCCAGCGCAGGATTCAACTCGCGTGACGAGAATGCAGCGGCCTAGTAATCGAAGAAGAGTTATCACGTTTTCTGCTTTTAATAAAATGTTGTCATCCCCTTGTAAATATTTCTTTTCGTTTGAAATCTTATATCCGTCGAACTTTTAGTTGAATGCAATAAAAAACTTTGAATCGTAATATATGTATCATTCTCTTGCTTTCCCCCTTATTTATACTATTCATTACCACAGCATTTTTAATTCTGATTTTCAGTTCCCGCCTACTGCATATTTTCCTATAATCCGTACCCTTAGCTATTTACTTGATGTGTTCCACTTTCTAATCATGACTCCTTCTTTTCAGGCCATGGTCCACCCTGAAGCAGCGCCGCATCTAGATGAGGATGCACAGTCATGCGTTTCCTTAGACCGCATGCTGGTGAGTTCTGACGATGAGATCAACGGCCCCCAGATCATTTTCGGAAACAGCGATTCCGAGGACGAAGGAGACACCGCCCCAGAGGTTGACATGATAGGTGATTCCGACGAAGAAGAAGGAGACCCTGAAGAGAACCCGATAGAGGAAGATCCCGAGAAAGGCCCGGTAGAAGAAAATCCAGTGGAGGAAAATCCCATAGAAGAGGACCCAGAAGAAGAGAATCACATGGAAGCAGACCTCGATGAAGAAGCTCCAGCCGAGGAAGAAGGACCAGAAGAACAAGACCCTGCGGTGGAAGAACTCCCAATGGCGGTCCCTACAAGGCGCTATGGAAATGGACGCCCCTACCTGAGAGCGCGAGCCTACCGCAACCTGCTGAATCTCCACAACCGCGACTGACGGGATTTTTTTTTTAGATGTTGTCTTCTCTGGCCAAATAAATCTGTGTATAGTTTAGGGCCATCTTTCGTTTTTGAGAATGCTTTGTTTAGAATTTTCTGGAATGAAATAAAAATGCTGAGTTCGCTAATCTTTCGATCTTCTTAGTTCACTTGATGCTTGATTATTCCTCATATACACTTATTTTCCTGCTGAGATCTGTCCACCCTTACTCCTTGTATTGTTTTAACCTTCACTGAGATTAACAAGTACCGCACCCTGATCTTTTGAATGGGTCACCCTTCATCCTTCGTCTATGCCTCGTTTGAGATCCTTCTGAGAGGGGAAATTAATAGTAAAATTTCCGAGTTAGCTGACCCTTCGGATTTTTGATTCACATGATGTATCGACCATTATCCTCCCAATACACTTTTCCCTTGTAGTCCTTTGCTGCTCACCCCTACTTACTGTGCTGACCCGACCCCAATCTCTTCGACCTTCAATCTAAAGCCGTCACACTCCGACCTTTTGTATGAGCTACACTCCATTGTAATCCCTACCCTAGCTAGCTCTATACATTTTTGTGCTTTTCCGGTTACCCTAACTATATTTAGGGACAGTGTTATTCGAAAATTTAGTTTTCATTATTTTGTATTTATCGAAGAGTGCGTGTTATTGACTACTCCGTTTTATGTATTTTAAGTACACTACTATTATTCTCATTTTCAGTAGCGCAACCTTACACCGCGCATATTTTCGTTCCATGTTTCTTATTTTCACCTTGTGGTTTTCTAAGTTACGTTAAAATGGTTTGATTGATATGTTATCCTAAAAATGTTTTAAACCACCGACAAGTCCTTCACTGTTTCATTATAATAATGCCTTATACTTATTATTTCTGCTGTGCTACTTTTGATTATAAGTGCACATATTTGGGTTTCGATTTTATCGAACACGCCTTGATTATTATTGTTCGTTATTGTTATCTATATTCTCGTATACATGTAGTTTCCCTTATAGTTGTTCCTGCCATATACCTATTTAGACCTATCTTTTTGTATGTTGTTCTTACATATATATACCTTCAAAATTTTATCCACCCGTTTTAAGTAAACCACTATGTATTAGTGTTCGATGTGGTAACTTTTCGCTTATTATTTTATAGCTTGTCGTTCTTTTAAATTTCGAGGACGAAATTTTTGTAAGGGTGATATGATGTAATACCCGGTTCCTTTATATACACCAATATCCGCATTTTATAAAATTGGTTTTACTAACAAATCTATCTACTTATATCTACAAATTAGTTGTAGTATTTTAAATCCCCAACCTTTTTCATTCTCCATGTATATATATATTTTCCCTCAGCCCATACCCCAAAACCCATCAATCTCATGCACACCGGCCCCTTTTTATACCAATATCTGTATTTCTCTTTCACTTCTAAAATATATTTATTTTACTTATAAATTATTTATTTTAAAACCCCTTAATCCTTTTTCTTAAAAACCCAGCCCATTCCCCATTTTAATTTCCTGCGGCCCAAGCTCCTTCAGCCCGAGCCCATCTCCCTCTCTAACTCTCTCTTTCTCTTGGGCCAAGAACCCCGGCCTGTTCCCCATCTCCTCAACCACCATTTTAAATAAAATAAAAGGAATTCATTTTAAATAAAACCCCGGCCTGCGCCCGCTTACCCTAACCCGACCCGCTTCGCTTCTCCTCTTCCCCAACGGCTCTTTTCTTTCCCGCTCTCGCGCTTTTCCCCGATCCGCTTTCTCCGCCGCATCCCACGTCCACGCCGACGCGTTGCCGTTTCGCCACGACTCGTGCGCCGTTACCCCACGTCGCGCACCCCTCGTCTCCCCTATCTCCCTCACTTCCCTCTCCCTCCTCCACGCTGCCGACCTCGTAACGAACCCAAGAACCTGCACCCCTCATCACCATCGCCCCGCCTCCTCTGTCGACATCACCCCACGCCGCCGGCCACCTCGTCGGTCCCCCTCGTCACCGCCCTCATCTCCTCACCTCACCTCTCCTCATCACCCTCGTCCCCGACGACCCAACCCCGACTGCACCACCCCGAACCCACAGCCCCGAGCACCTTGCCTGAACCCTCGCCGACGAGCTCCGGCCTCCGCAACCCATCTCGTCGACCAGAGCACCACCCCCTCACCGCCACCAAGCCCTCCTTCTCTCTCTCTCTCTTTGTGTCTCCTTCTCTCAACCTATGTTTCTCTCTCTCTCTCTCTAAATCCTTCTCTCCCCCTCTTCTATCAACCGACTACCACCACAAACACCCCACCAATTTCCCCAACCTCTAACCTCTGGCCACCGCCTCACTGCCGGCCACCTCGTCGCCCTACAACTCCATAGCCGACCCTCTACAACCCAATAACCAACCATCGACGGAGCCACAACATCGCTTGAGCTCGCAGCCATCGTCGCCATTGCACAGAGCCCAAGTCACGCCTCCTATCTCTCGAGCCCAAGCTCTACTAAAGCTCAAACCCAGCCAGTTTACAGCCGTGTCGGGTACAAGTCGTTGTACTAGTCGTTGTCGTGTCGCACGTATGTCTTTACCGCTGCCGTATGCCCTAAAACGTCTCCAGGCAAATTCCCTACTTGCTACATGCTACTTTGTGTTAGTTACAAACTACAATCGTATAGATTCCATATTTACTATTTCCGTTAAACTATATGGCGTAACCGTTCGATGCATGATCTTAATGGAAATCCTTATTTAAATTGACGGAACATGAGGGCATTTGCTGGCCCATGTGATTTTGAATACTATGTATAAATTTCACTGCATAATACGACTGTTAGTGACTAAAATGAATACCCCCAACTATACCGGTAAAACTAGAAATTTCTCGTATCTGAAAATGGCTAAAATCACCGTAAATTACGTACATACTGGAATGATGAGTTCGAGGGCTTAAATCAAAGCTGAATCGATGAAATATAACCCTATAGAAGTTTCTAATGATTTCTGTACTTAAATTGTGACGATATTTGGATCGGAGTGCGCCTCTGGAGTCCAGAGCGACTCTGGTTACTGTTTACTGTTCCATAATGTGTGCTACCTGTTTTCCTGAACTCGTATGTTGCGGAACTCCACAGTTTATTAAAGGTGAAACTGTTATCTAGATAACACAAGTGGTTTCATTCTGTTTCATCGTCATTTGCTATTTAATATGTAATTTAAAAGATGGGGACGTATAACAGTCCCAACAGAATCAGAATTGACATACTAGTATTGAACAGGGTAAAACTCCTGACAGACCCACATGATTGAGAATCCGTCTATTGCGTTGAAAACCTTACTGAAAACCCTAGATTTCATTCAACTGTAGTATCGCTAAATTCTGATCCCAACTGGGATTAAAATGCGTTGCGAAATGGACTTCCGATTCAGAAACCGGATTTCCAGGAGCGAATGCATAAAAGGTAATGTCCGTATCTAGTGATCCTGAAACCCGATTGACGTGAAACTAAATTCACTGGATAGATAATCAAACATACTATTTAATCCCTGTTCATCGTTTCGCTAAACTGTACACGTATGATTTATGATAAATTATGCAAGTGGTAGAATACTGATTTATGACATCCTAATCATGCTTTACATACCGTTTACTCATCATATCATACATATGTCATTGCATTGATAACCTAGTGATCATGTGCATTACCCAGTGTTAGGTATTAGTGATGATTGTGGCAAGTACGTCAGTGTTCGTGCATGAGTGAATAAGTGAAAGTGACACGTACTTGTACACAATCAGTGAACCTTATTATTCTATTGCATTGTCGACGTCTGTGGGACGCGTGTACGTGTGACTATAAGTGGTATGGGACACTTATGGAAGCTCTTGCATGGGTGTCACAAATAAGGCACCAGACACTGCCATTTATCTTGGGTATTAGTCGGGACGTGCTTGATGGAGATCCTGTCTCTAGTTCTCGTGCAGACTTGTCATGGACCGATCGATATTTGAGGTTATGGTTGGCGTTTGATGTAGACCACGGGGTGTGGGGTAGTTTGAGTGTGAGTTCAACAGAATCTCGAGAGTCCTATGCCGGCTTATATATATGGAGATATATGGAGATTTACAGGGTACATGATTATTACCGTGAGTTACATTTTGGGCCCGTGGTCATTTGCCCTTGGGTCCTACCCTTGGGTGGAGGACACTCGCGAGTGGTTGACTCTCACACTTGGACTGACGATAGGCTTAGTGACCTGTACAGTGAGACTTAGAGACTGATAGGGATAATGGCATTGATATACATTGCGTACCGTGTTGACATACCTGGCATACTATTTTACTACTTTATTGTTCACCTGATCCATTAGACACTTCATTGGTTACTGCATGTTCATACCTATACCGTCTTGATTTACTGTTAAATAAATCTATTATCACTGCTCGAGTTGTCACTTGTATCTATATATTATATTGCTATTGTGTCGCTCTGACGACCTGAATATGCATGCTCAGTGTGAGGAGTGGATCTAGCCGGGACCAGGACCAGACGTACATCACGGACATCTTGGTTAGCTATCCAGAGTTATACCCTTTTGTTTTCCATCAGGTCAGTTCTTTGTATTGTTTTATTTCAGTTACTGCATTTTTCATTACCTGCGCATTATTTACTCATTACCACGTAAAGCTAGAAGCCGAAGTGTGACTACGGCAGGATATTTCCTTGACCGTAGGAGCATGGCTAGCCTTGTCAACCCCTCGTATTCCGTATTTTGGGAAGTGGGGCGTGACACTAAAAGTGTTTAACACTTATTTGAATATTCTGAGAACAAAATAAAGGAAGTCTGACCCCATTTTCAGATGCCTCACGTGACCCTACGTGACCAATTCAATTTTAGTGTTATTTTAAGCGCTTCGTCCGTAGTGTTTAACACTATTTTCAGCACATCACGTGGGAGCACGTGATCGCCAAATATTCTCTAGTGTTTAACAATATTTTAAAACCAAGCTTAGCCCAAATTGGTTAAGTTTTTCCAGAAAAAAATCTCCCCTTCAACTAAACCTTAAAATCTAGAGATATAATGAATGTTTAGTGCTCAGCCAAAGACAAAATGTTGTCAGAGCCCCCAAATCCTTGTCTAGCATTGCTAAATAAAGAAGAATTGAACCCAAACAAATGTTCAACTTTCTTAAACCTAATTGGACTAAGCCCAAGTTGGCCATAAGTTCTAAATTCAGATTTAACTGAGCCCGTGTGCTCATAATCTAATTTATTGATCTTAGTCCTAAATTGGACTATAGATTTCCCAATCAACTTTGGTTCAAGGGTACATCTCTTCACTCCTCTGATATTTATCGTTGTAATCCTTCAACATCTTTAGAGAGGTGACGGGTCCCGATAACTAATCATTCCATGGACTGTGGGGTCCTTAAGCCCATGGACTATGATGTCCTAAATCTCGGACTGTGGGGTCCCTTTAAACCAACGGACTATGATGTCCTTAACCTCGGACTGTGGGGTCCCTTTAAACCCACGGACTATGATGTCCTTAACCTTGGACCGAGATGTCCTTAAACTAACATTGGACCACCATGTCCTTAAATTGGTAATTGACCGCAATGTCCCTAAACTAAACAATAGAGCTCAAATACTCTTTTGTTGGATCTAAATGATCCTGTTAAGTTGATCTTAGTCTAAAATTAGACTAACGTATCCTTAAAAAACGTTTAAGTTGATCTTATTTTCAAATGAGACTAACGTATCCTTAAACCCAAACCCAAACCCAAATCTAAAAAAATATGGATTTGGACTAATCCACACCCTACGAGCGATGACATAAATTAGTCTCCGTATACAATCCACTGGCAACCAAAAACATAACAAACACACACGACACGAAGTGACCATCTGGAGAAGGAGAAAGTGGTTACCGTGATACGGTAGCGTAATCAAATGCAGGGGCTTGCGCCTGCAGGTAAGAGCGTCCCCACAATCAAAATCCCCTCAAATGAGGGGGAATCTGACGAAGTTTGCTATATCGGCCGTATCCATTTAAACCTTCGATACATGGTGTCATAAATCAACTTGGCATCTTCGGAGAGGTGGACGGATAGCACCAGTTAGCATCTGCCCCGAATTCAGGCAAAACGGACCTACGCGGTTCCGTCTCCGTGTTCAGAGGGGAACACCGCTGCCAGATCATCTTCAATACTTTGAGCCCATTCCTCCGCTTCTAGAGGGCTCTCTTTTCCTGCGAACTGCTTGGGGTGCAAGGCCCTGAATTGCTTCACTCCAGGTACTTCTGCCTCTGGTCGGTTCATTAGGATAGCAGTCTGTTGCTGCTGTCCTTCCAGGAGGATGCGAATTGCCTCAAGCAGAACTGTATGCTCGTTGATCGGAGCAGCGACGGCAGGTGTGAGTGTTAGTGGTGGGGGAGTGTTTTTGACATTCGTGCTGGTGTTGTTTGGGGAATATGAATTGTAAAGAATGTTTTCAGTTGCTGGTTCTTGTGTTATATTGTTTAGGTTGTCTATACAGTGCTGAACTACATGGTAGGGTTCCATACAGCTCTGGCCTGCATGGGCCGCCAACAAAACCTGTCACGCCCCGCTTCCCAGTATACGGGCAGAGGACGCGACGAGGCCGCTACGTATTTACTCTGAAGTAAACATGCTAAGCGTATCTAAGCAATATAAGTAAAATGCACAAGAGACAATGTCAATGGATATAATTGAACATCAACTTTATTTATTAAACATTCTTTTTACAATACATCTGAAAAGTAAATACATGGAATGGAAAGCAATGCCTAAACAGTAGCATAACAGAAATGGAAAGTACTGAAATGAAATGTATAAGTAACTAGAGCTCTGGATCGAAAGCTAGCCGATCCAGGTCCTCGCTGGTGGGCTCGATCTCTTAAAGGTCCGAATCACCTGACGACATTCCAAAGAAAAGAAAGAGAATTTTGTCAACGAACAAATCGCTCGGTAAGTCCCAAAGAAGAGGGAGAAGTAGAATAGACAGAGAAAGAGTATAACTATTACAGTGTTGTTGTTATGTTAACGTAGTTGTTTGTAGCTTGGTACAGAAGATGCCAGTGTATACGAGAGGAGTCTCACTAAACCAGAGACTACGGTATACGAAATACAAGGCTCCGTCGATAATACCACGGAACAACGGCATGGATGTAATTACGTCTTAAGTGACCACCTCGTGCCACCTTTAACATGTTCCGTAACAGTCTACCCCTTATAAACCCCACGATATCTTGTTTGTATTGTTTAAATTGTATATTGTATATAGATGGATAACTTGCCGAAGCCATGATATCAGTAAATGGATGTAACTGGAGAATCATGTAAATGGAGGTATATCCATGGTTCTGTTCAGTCAATATAGATTGATTAGATTGAATATATAGATGTTCACCGCTGAAAGACGCGACCGAGACATTAGGACGTCTGGCCTGAATTATGGGGGGCAGATGCTATTTGGGTTTATCCGTCCACCTCTCCGAAGATACCAAGTTGATTTATGGCATCGTGTATCGAAGGTCTGGACGGATGCGATCGTTGTAGCGGACTTTGTCAAATTCCCTCTCGTTTGCAAGGGGTTTTTTGATTGTGGGGACCCTTTTCCCTGCAGGCGCAAGCCCCTGCAGTTAATTACGTTACCGCGTAGCGATAACCACTTTCTCCTGCTCCATATGTTCACTTCGTGCCGTGCGTGTGTTTGTTTTATTTTTTGGTTGCCCGTGGATTGTATACGGAGACTAATTTGTGTTGTCGCCCGTAGGGCGTGGATTAGTCCAAATCCGTATTTTCTTAGATTTGGATTTGGTTTGATTTAAGGATCGTTAACCTCGTTTGAGATTAAGATCAACTTAAATATTTGTTAAGGACACGCTAATCCGATATTGGACTAAGATCTACTTAACGGGGGTTCAGGATCATTTTTGATCCAACGAAAGAGCATTTGGGCTTTATCATTTTAGTTTAGGGACATTACGGTCCATAGATCACCAATTTTTTTA
This sequence comes from Agapanthus africanus, assembly GCA_030015575.1. Classification (NCBI taxonomy): domain Eukaryota; kingdom Viridiplantae; phylum Streptophyta; class Magnoliopsida; order Asparagales; family Amaryllidaceae; genus Agapanthus; species Agapanthus africanus. The sequence goes on from CM057337.1 coordinate 914,002,375, forward strand.
GGGTGAGGGTTTAGTTTAAGGACGTTGTGGTCCACGGCTAGTTTAAGAACATTGCGGTCCATAGGGTTTAAGGACATCATAGTCCATAGAGTTTAGTTTTGGGACGTTGCGGTCCATATGGTTTAAGGACATCATAGTCCATAGAATTTAGTTTAGGGACGTCGCGGTCCAGTTTATGGACATCATAGTCCATAGAGTTTAGTTTAGGGACGTCGCGGTCCATAGGGTTTAAGGACATCATAGTCCATAGAGTTTAGTTTAGGGATGTCGCGGTCTATAGGGTTTAAGGACATCATAGTCCATATAGTTTAGTTTAAGGACATCGCGGTCCATAAGGTTTAAGGACATCATAGTCTATAGAGTTTAGTTTAGGGACTTTGCAGTCCATAGGGTTTAAGATCATCATAGTCCATAAAGTTTAGTTTAAGGACATCACAGTCCATTGGGATATGCTCATGGGTTTGAGAGTGCATCCAAGAGTTGTTGGTTGCTGGGACCCTACACCGCTCTAACATCGCTGAAGAATTACAACAACATATATCAGAGGTGTGGAGAGATGTACCCTTGAACCGAACTCCAGATTGGAGGGAGAGATCATGGTGGGATGAACATTATTTAGATGCCACGTGTCAGGAGATTATTGGCCATCTCTGGGACCAAGATCGATTTGGGGGGGACCTGAGTATAGGAAGGCTTCGGTTGATTGATGGTCAAAAGGTTTTTTGGCCTTGAGAGACTCGACTGATTTGGGCTAAAGTCAGCCTCTTACAGTGTTAAACACTACTAAATGCTTGGTGCTCACGTTCTCCCACGTGAGGCTCTTAAGCAGTGTTAAACACTGAAACTTGGAGCACTCGCGTGTGGCACGTGATGCACCTAAATATTGGGCACTGTTTCCTTGTGCTTATTCCCTTGTTTTGTACATGTAAGTGTTAAACACTTAAGTCTTGCAACCACACGTGAGGCGCCACTAAGTTAGGCACTGCCTCCTTTGAATTTATCTTCCTATTCTTTTCTAAGTGCTAAGCACTATTGGAGGTCACGTGGGATTACGTGACTCAATCTCAGTTGTTCCTTTTTGTTTCTTAGATGTGCTCACGTGGGAACACGTGATCTGTCGTTGTAGCGTTAAACGCTAATATGCATGGGGCTCTTGATCTTAGTCTTGAGAATTTCAAGTCCTTTTTGTAAGAATTAAATTCTTATGTAGGGTTAAACCCTAGCTTTATCAAAGGAATTAAATTCCTATGTCTTTGGAAGAATTAAATTCTTCAAACCCGGTGCTTTTCATCTAAGTTTTTGGACTGCATAACAGAATCGCCCCGATGAGAATTAAATTCTCAACTTGTGGGGAGATCTGCTTCTGCAGATCTCAACCAGAGGAAGAACTAAGTTCTTTTTTGGAAGAGTTTAACTCTTGTAAAAGGAGATAAAATGATCTCTGAGTCTTTTCCTCACCTAGGGTTTCTTTTTCTCTAAAGAGAACTCCTTTTCTTTTTGTTTTCTAAAATCTTCTGGGGGGTCTCCTCTCTTTCTCTGTATATCCCTCTCTCTTCAGTCTCGAGTCCTTTATATAGCAGAGGCAAGTTTGTTGATTTTTGTTAAGGAAATCTCTCATTGAGAGATTTATGATTAATTCGGGGATTTTATCCACGTTGGATCTTTGATCGAGGGACCTCTGTTTTACAGAAGACATTTTTCTTGTTTTTAACAAGATTGGGAAAATATTTTCCCATACAGAGCTTATTCCGTATCTTGGTGATTTTTAATCACCATTGGATCTTTGATCCAACGGTGCTCTGATTTACAAATTACAATTTTTCTTGTTTAGAAAGATTGGGAAAAATATTTCCAAAATAGGGTTTTGATCCCTTTTATTTAGAATTTAATTCTATCGGCTTAGAAGGTATTAGGAATCCTCACGTGTAGCACGTGACCCAATGGCACTAGGCCGGTTTGCTTATATGCAGCAGTCCCAGAGAAAAGCATCACGTGTTGGCACGTGATGCGCCTTCTGGCCTGTTATTAGTTTTATGAAGGCGCCTATATACTTTGTATATAGATTCTCACGTGTGGCACGTGAGGCTCAACTCCAGCCTTATTTGTTAAGTATAATGCTTATAATTTTTGCTCCAAGGCGCATCACGTTTGAGCACGTGATGCTCATTTTGAGGAATTCTTCCATCGCTTTTTGGTTCATTATTTATTTATTATTATTTTTTTTATAAGAGAACAAATGCCCCTACAACGTTGTTCTCACGTGGATTGCATGTGAATGCAACGCTGTCACCTTTACACCAGTTGGATGGCCTAGGGAAACGGGGAGGTGAACCGTTCTTGTCACGTTATAAATGCAAGGGTTTGGCCTTTGGGAAGCCATTGTTCTATCATCTTCTTCCTTCTTTGTTTTCTTCGAGAATTTAATTCTCCCTTTCAGAGCTTAGTTCTAAGTTCATTGCGATTCCAGAGTTGAACTCTGTTAGAAAAAGGAACCTTTTTTAGGCAAAGATCTCGAAAATTAGTGAAACCCTTTTCTTTAAAGAAGACTTCTGGATTTTAAATCCATCATGAGAGTTTTGCTCTCCTCTGAAACCCGTCTCTTAGAAATCCAAAGACGTGAACTTTGTGTAATAACTCTCAATACTTTGGGCATTCCTTCTCTGACCTTTAAGGATTCATGGCATTTGATTTCCTCTTTATGGGGGTTTCTGGAATTTAATTTCATTGCATAAAATGAATTTAATTTCTCATCAAAGAGTTCTGCTCTAAAGATCAAAAGGGCCCCTCAGGAATTTCATTCCCTGGTGGTCTCGAGAACATTTTGACAGGGTTTTTCCTTACTTGCGTAAATTCAAATTTGTCGAGTATTTTAACAGAACTTTCTCTCTCTATGAGGATGTCAAGGGTTATTTAAACCCCCGTGTCCGTTAAATGAGAATCTTTTTGGGTCCTCATAATAAGCCTTTTCTTGATCATTTTGACTATTAAACTCTCACTGATTTTTCTTTTCAGATACTATGGCCGTTTATTTGTATGATCTTAACAAAATTATCTCCTATGAAGACATTCGCGTTCAAGGCCGTTGTCAAAACCAGGAGTTTACGGACATTCAATGCGCTGAGGTTATGCGCCGCTTCGATGAATACAACGGTCGACTACTCCCCCGTCGTTTCGCTTTGTTGAAGATCATCGTAGAAGCGATTTGGGAAGCCCTTCCTGGATTTTACGAAGCCATGCCGCTGGAGGCGCTTAATGATGACGAAGACAAGGTACACCCAGTATATCTGATGGGCTTGATCTCGAAGAGGCGGCGAAATGGTCTTGTTGATATCTTGCATCAAGTTTTCCAACAGACAACGATAATCTCTGCCTATCAAAGGGCGGATGATATCAGCGAGAATCCTGACACTTGTATTTGTGAGAAGATGCACACGAGAATGGTCAGAAAAGCCAGAAAAACTTTACTCGACCTTCCTTCTGAATTCCTTAATGTATGTCCAGGATCAAGTGTTTTACCATTGTAAACATTTTCTTTTATTTTTACACCATGTACAAGTTCTTGGAGTATGAATGACAAAACTTCATGTTTTACCCTCCTTTCTTTTTATGTTCACATGTGTTCTGAGGTGTTGTTATACTGCTGTTGATGTTCACGTGTTTTGCGCAATGAGGCACCGCTGGGGATTTTAATCCTGCACTAGCACCAGCACTCACGTATTATGCACGTGCGGTGCCGTTTTAGTTTTCAAAAGGGATCAAGGCCGGTGCTCACGTGCCATGCACGCGGGGCTCTGCTGATGAGGTCGTTACGCCTCCCTACTCTGATTCCCATGAGTCACCCTTTTCTTTTCCCATGCCCCCTTTTTACGGCCTTGGGAATAGCTCCACTATGCGCGATGTTTTTTGTGCATAGCTTTGAATGCGTCTCTTTACAACCCGAGGCTACATCTTCCTTGTTCTCTTCAAAGAGAAACCCATCTTTTATTAACATAACTCAAACAAACTCAGAGCTATGGCCTGCAATCGCCCTCACGCATGTCGGCAACCATGGGAGGTTCCCATCGAGGAAATGATTCCTCGCTTTGATGCGCAGCTAGAAGATCCCCTTCTCACCGACGCTCAATGTGACGCGGTGATGTATGAGCTTCTGACTCGTAGGGCTTCTCCTCTTCCTGTGAGCTTCATTTGGCTCCGGATGATCTTTCTATTCGTGCTCGCTGACATCCCCCCTCATCCAACAGAGATGACTCCGGCGATTCTCGATGCGGAGGAGGACAAGATCGAGTGCTTTCACGAAGCACGCTTGATTACCCAGTCTTTGAGGGACCGATCAGTGCATTTACTGAGTCAGATAAGAGCCCAACGGGCCATCATATCCGCTTTCCCTGATGAACACGGTGCTAATTAGTGGGGAGCAACTCCTCGCGAAGTCCGTCGCTTCGCCTAGGCACCAAGAGACGAGGAAGGGCGTGCTAGCGCTCACTCCGTTATTTGGTCGTGCCGTGGAGAAGGCAGAGAGGGAATTGGAGAACGTTGTATTTTGTTTTGTTAACCCCTGTATCTCTGATCTCATATTTGGTGATCTCTTCCCTATAGAGTAGTATGTTTTTATCAATGTGTTTATCTTATCATTAACTGTTGAATGTTTTCTGTTGAATATTTCCTCTTCATCATATAGTCGTACGCGTAGCTCGCCTCTGTGTATGAGCTTTATAATTTTACCTTAGGAATTTTTGCTAAGTGTGAGTGCCATTGTTATGTCGCGCGCTAATCCTTCTTACAGGTACATAAATCAGCATGCTTTGAACACTAGTTCCATTTAAGTACATATGCAGGTGTAAATGAACGCCTAGTCGGGTGTGAATCAAATACTCTCCTTGCTGCTTTGAACGGTTGGTGAAGCTGTTTTTGATAGTCTCCAGAGATGTATTTCGGACGGGTTGACGCTGAGGCGGACGCTTGACTTCGCCGAGCGGGTCATGCAAGACTGCAAAGCTGCCATGCTAGAAGCCGATGGGAAGCTCTCATCTTGTTTAGGGAAACGGGCTCAAGTTGAAGCAGAGTTGGCTGCGGTGGCTGATCACGAGAAAGGATTGAAAGGAGCGCGTAGGCGGCTTGCTGATTTGTTGAAGACGCCTCCTCCTCAATAACCGTCTTTGTACCCCCTTCTTTTTACTGTAAACTTACGGTTTATAAATAACATGTATTCATTTTGATCCCTTTACGAAATGTACTTGTATTCATTTGAATTCATGAATAAAAGACATATTTTATTTCGTGTTGGGCGTGTCCCTTTAGCAAATGCGTCTTGTAGACAGTCTATCTTGATCTCTTTGCAGGGCGGCAATGGCTTAGAAAACAGGTTCAGATCTTCCGCCTAAGACTTTTCAACTTCACGAGCCATGAGGGTCTCATAAAGACTTTTCTCCCTACGAGTCGAGAGGATCCCGTAGGTGTAATTTCTCCTTAGAGGCCGTGAGGACTCCTAAGTGTGTATTTTCTCCTTAGGAATCATGGGGATCCCTAAGTGTGTATTTTATCTTGAGAGTCGTAAGGGTCTCACATGAGAATTTTTTCCCTTTACAAGTCGAGAGGACTCGTAAGTGGTTGTTTCCCTCCTTGTCGAGATTCGACTTTGGAGAGTGTGGCCCATGAATAGTATGAAATAGCCCATCTTGGACCGACTTGCAGGGCCCCAGTACTTAGGAAAAAGGTCCTTATCCCCTTTGCCTAAGGCTTTCCCCTGCGAGTCGAGACGAATCGAGATTCCAGCAAAGACACTGATTTCCTTGCGGGTCGAAACGAATCGAGAGGTTCTCGCCAAGGACACTGATTTTCCTGAATCGAGAGGTTTTTGCCAAGGACCCTGATTTTCCTGGGGTCGAGACGAATCGAGATATTCCTGTAAAGACAATGATTTCCTTGTGAGTCGAAACGAATCGAGAAGTTCTCGCCAAGGACGCTGATTTCCCTGAATCGAGAGGTTTTTTGCCAAGGACACCGATTTCCCTGGGGTTGAGATGAATCGAGAGATTCCTGCAAAGACACTGATTTCCTTGCGGGTCGAAACGAATCGAGAGGTTCTTTCCAAGGACGCCGATTTCCCTGAATCGAGAGGTTTTTGCCAAGTACACTGATTTCCCTGAGGTTGAGACGAATCGAGAGATTCTTGCAAAGACACTGATTTCATTACGGGTCGAAATGAATCGAGAGGTTCTCGCCAAGGACGCTGATTTCCCTAAATCGAGAGGTTTTTTCCAAGGACACTGATTTCCCTGGGAGTCGGTTGTTGACGTTGAGTCCGCATCCTGCTGGAGTTGAGAAGGAACGTCGTGTTGATCTTCTGGGATGTAGATGTTGTCATCGAGACATGGAACCAGGGACTCTGCCATGGCTCCGAGGCAGTCTCTAAGTTGTCTATGAATCGTCGAGATTTGGAACTAGGGGGCTTTGTCGTAGTTCCTTTTTTGCCGACGTCGCATTTGCCTCTGGTTGGGACGAGAAGGAACGTCGTTATTGATTTTTAGGCTGTAGGTGTAGCCATCGAGATGTGGCTTCCTTTTGGCGAAGCCTGGTGGGACGATATGGTTCCCTTTCTGTTTGTGCCCATGGATTGTATACAGGGGTCAATGTGATCTCATCTGCAAGGCAGAAGTTTTATTTTATTTTATTTATTTCCGCGATACTCTATCATTTCAGCTTTTTATATCGCGAAAGTCGCGATTGCCCAATCATTTCAGCTATTTTTCGCGCTGCCAAATCATTTCGGCTATTTTTCCTTTTCTTTATTCGCTGCTTTTTATTGCAAGTTGTCCAATCATTTCGGCTATTTTTGTATGCATATATTTTACTTGCTGATTTTTATTGCAAGTTACCCTATCATTTCGGCTATTTCGTATGCATTTTTGGCTCGCTGATTTTTGCTGCGAATATGGAACTCAAGATCTGATACCAATCTTAGCATCAGCATCGCTGCGACTGGAATATTGCCAGGAGCGAATCATCATTTGCAGTGAAAGGACATGGAATTTGGTACCGATTTAGGCATCAGCATCACTACCACTGGGACATTACCAGGAGAGAATCATCATTTTCCTTTGTCGGTTCGAACAAAGGTGGTTTAGCAAACAGGGTTAGGATCATGTCGACTAAGGCTTTTGACTTCATGAGCCGTAAGGGTCTCATAAAGACTTTCTCCCTACAAGTCGTGAGGATCCCGTAGGTGTGTTTTCTCCTTAGGAGTCGTGAGGATTCCTAAGTGTATATTCTCTTATAAGTCGTAAGGATCTTACAAGAGTGTTTTCTCCTTATGAGTCGAGAGGACGTACAAGTGTCGTTCACTACATGAGGACATTCCTCGTCGTTGGTGGGACTCGGAGAGAAAAACGTTTATTTGTGCCCGTGGATGGTATACAAGGGTCAATATTGACCCTCTTATAGGGCAATTTGGGGAATGTGACGGCTTAAGAACATGTTTAGATCTCTGTAGCTTAAGGCTTTCGAATCCTACGAGCCATGAGGGTCTCGCAGGTGGAATTCTCTTCACGAGTCGTGGGGAGCTCACAAGTGTAAAAGCTCCTTAGGAATCCTGGGGATACCTAAGTGTGTTGCTCCCTTGTGAGTCGTAAGGATCTCACGCAGGTATTTTCCCTCACAAGGTCGAGAGGACCTTGCAGGTGTCTTTATTACGCCCTTTCGGGTTTTCAAAAACTCGCCGGCAGTCCTGCTGTTTTTACTCACGGCGTCCTTTCGAGTTTTCATCCGTGCCCATTTCTCTTGTGGACGTACCTTCTTTTTTTTTACGAAGAAACTCTCGAGAATAGTTTCGCCGCATGTGATCCATCCGTTTGCTGGTGGGATTTGAGCTGTAGTCCTCACCGCTGGGACTTGTGGACTTGCATCCTACTATCGCCGTGTTTGAGGTGACATTAGTTTAGGGACATCTCGGTCTGTTGTTAATTTAAGGACATCTCGGTCTACAGCTAGTTTGAGGAAGTTACGGTCCATAGCTAGTTTAAGGACATTACAGTCCATAGCTAGTTTAAGGACGTTGCAGTCCGTAGGGATTTTAAGGCGATGTTTCGCCGGGTACTACTTATAGAGTTTGGACTCGGAAAGATAGTGAGCGGACATAGGCGTCGTCATCTATCATTGACCTGGGCCGTGACTCGTCAGGCGTAGTATTTTTTCCAGGAATCGGCTGTTTATTGGCCGGAAGGGTCTTTCGCCATGCATATCCACGAGCAAATAGGCCCCACCTTGGTAGAACTTGTCTATGATGTACAGGCCTTCATAGTTCGGCTCGAATTTCCCCCGTTTAGCACGGTTCGGGATCATAGGTCTTTTTACGACTAGCATGAGTTCGCCTTGGCGGAATGTTCTCGGCCTAGTCAATCTTTCGTATGAGCGCGTCATCCTTGCTTTGTAAGCTTCTAGGTTTTTCTGCGCCAGGAGACGAGCTTCATCGAGGGCGTCGAGCTCCTCAAGTCAAAGATGGGCATTCTCTTCGTCTGTTAGTTTATACCGAACCGCCACTCGTAGAGAGGGTAGCTCTATCTCCAAGGGAATTACTGCTTCCGAGCCGAATACTAACGCAAATGGCGTTGTGTTTGTAGCTGTCTTGAACGTAGTCCGATAGGCCCAGAGAGCTTCATGCAATCTCTCGTGCCAATCCTTTTTATTTCGGGACACCATTATCTTTATGATCTTTGTCAAAGTCTTGTTGAAAGCCTCAGCTAGAACGTTAGCTCGGGGATTATAAACCAAAGAGTATCTCCAGTCTATATTATGTTGCTGTGTAAAGCGGCTAATTTTGTGACTTCTGTAGGCCGGCCTGTTATCAGAGATAATCCGTCGTGGAGTGCCGAACCGATAGATGACATGTGTCTTGAAGAAATGGAGGATGTTCTCCGTCTTGACTTCTCTTAGCGGTACTGCTTCTACCCATTTAGAGAAGTATTCAGTTGCCGCCAATATGAACCGATGTCTTTTGGATGATGTTGGTTCGATGGGCCCAATTATATCGGTTTCCCACATTTCAAACGGCCAGCTAGCCACTGTTGGGTGTAGCGGATTTGGATGCTGGTGGATGAAGTTTCCACGAATTTGGTACGAGTGGCACTGCTTCGCGTATTCGAGGCAGTTCTGAATCATCGCCGGCCAATAGTAGCCCATTCTTTTGATTTTTAGCTTCATCTTTGGCCCGGCTTGATGAGAACTGCAGAGTCCGTCGTGGGTTTCTTGAACGAATCTCCTCACTTCTTCTAGCCCAAGGCATCTCAGCCACAGAGAGTCGAACGATCTCTTATATAGAGTATCATTGACGAAGGCGAAAGACAGAGCTCGTTTCATGAGCTGATGTCTTGAGGATGCATCTTCAGGTGTTTGAAGGGATTTGAAGTAGTCTATAAAGACTTCTCTCCAATCCCTAGCCCTTTCTTGGTCCTTTATTTGCAGGGCTGTTTGTTTGGTTACTTCCTTTTCATCAGATGACTCCGGAGATATTTCTGCTGGTGCAAGAACCCGACGGCTTTGTACAATGATCCTTACGTCATCGAGGTTTTCGTCAGCCAGTTCTTTAGTGAGTTTGGCTAATGCGTCCGCTTTGCTATTTTCTGCACGCGGTATGCTTTCCAGGACGTAGGAGGGAATTTGAGTTAGTAACTGTTGCACTCTTTTGCCATATTTTACCAACTCTGGCTTGCACATCTGATAGTCACCAATTACTTGGCTAACGACCAGCTAGGAATCTCCGTATATGAGGAGGTTTTCTATTCCCATGTCGATAGCGACCTCAAGACCTGCTATCAAAGCCTCATATTCTGCTTTATTATTTGTCCTCGGCTCTGTTAAGGAAAAGGCAAAGCGCATTATCCCTCTTTGCGGAGTCACGAAGATAAGGCCTACCCCAGATTTGATTATGGGGGTGTTGTGCTGTCGCTTCTTCACGGAAGATGCTCCGCCGAAATAGAGTTCCCATCGGGTATCACTCCCTCCTTTCTCCTCGTCGATCGTGTCAAACGCGTGCTCGTCTGGCAGTTCGCAATTTAAAAGTGAGTCGCCAGGTATCGGATGCTCGGCGAGAAAGTCGGCGATGGCTTGGCCTTTCACTGCCTTGAGGGGTCGATAGATTATCGAGAACTCCATCAAGAGGAGGGAATATTTAGCGAGTCATCCTGTTAGTGTGGCTCTTAACATCAAATACTTGAGAGGATCCACCTTTGATATGAGATGGACCTCATGCGCCAAAGCATAGTGTCTGAGCTTCGTTATCGTGAAGATTAACGCCGGGCAGTGTTTTTCGATAGGGGAGTAGTTTTTTTCTTCCCCCAGGAGAACTCGACTCAAATAGTAGAGGGCTCTCTCTTTCCCTTGTTCGTTCTCCTGTGCCCATAGCGCGCCCAAAGAACCTTCAAGGGCGGTTGTATACAGGATGAGGGGCTTTATCTTGACCGGAGCGGTCAATACCGGAGGATTCTGCAAGTATTACTTCATTTCGTCGAGTGCACTCTGGCATTTACGATCCCAAACGAATGGGGTTCCCTTCTTCATCAGGTGAATATAGAGACGACATTTTCCGAAAAGGTTAGCTATGAACCATCGGATATACGCGAGCTTTCCTTGTAGAGACCACAGTTGTTTTAAAGTTCTTGGAGTGGGCATTTCCATAATCGCCTTGATTTTCAATGGATCTACTTCGATACCCCGATGTCATATGATGAACCCTAGAAATTTGCCTGAGGAGACTCCAAATGCGCATTTCAGAGGGTTCATCTTCAGGTTATATTTATGAAGACGTTGGAACACTATTCTCAAATGTTTCCAGTGTTCCTCGTACGATTTGCTTTTCACCACGAGGTCGTCGATGTAACATTCGACAACCTAATGTGTGAGGTCATCGAAGATCTTCGTCATGGCCCTCTGGTAGGTAGTGCCTGCATTCTTCAGACCGAAATGCATCACTTTATAGCAATATATGCCCAGAGGGGTCCGGAAAGCGGTATGCTTTTGGTCTTCGAGATGCATTTTTATTTGATTGTACCCTGATGATCCGTCCATGAAGGAGAAGACTTCGTGAGTGGACGTGTTATCTATCATCAGCTCGGTAACCGGTACGAGAAAGTCATCTTTCGGGCAGGCTTTGTTGAGGTCCCGAAAGTCTACGCAGATGCGCACCGTCCCATTTTTCTTCATCACTGGGACAATGTTGGCGATCCAGTCAGGGTATTGAACTTCTTGGATGAAGCCAGAGTCGATTAGTTTCTTGACTTCGGCGTTGATACTCATTTCAAGTTCGAGCCACATTCTTCTTGGTGCTTGCTTGACTAGATTGACATCCGGAGATATTGCCAGTTTATGCATAGCTATTTCTGGATCTAATCTCGGCATCTAGAAATAGTTCTATGCGAAGAAGTCTTTATACCGCATGAGCACATCTTTTAGCGTAGCCACCTGCTCTTTAGACAGCGGCTCACTGACGAACGTTGGTCGCGGGTCGTTTTCCGTCCCTAAGTCGATTTTTCTCAGGTTGTCCGCCGTGGTGTGTACCTCATCTTCCAATTCTTTTGGCGCCGGTGGAAATTCTGAGATCACATCATTCTCATCCTCATTTTCGAAGCATCAGGAGAGGTCATCCATATTCTTGCGCACCCCTTCTTCCGACAGCGTTATCACGTGACAGGTACGAGATCATTTCCAAGACCGATGTTGATCTGATTGTACTCTCGCCATATATGTTGCTTTTGGCACATGCATTTGTGGTGGGGCTACCCTCCAACTGTTGGATAGAGCGAACCTGCCGAGTCAGTATTAGTCTTCGACCCAGTTTTTGAAGGTGAAGCAGTCTTCAAGAGGATGTCCTATTGCTCGGTGATAGTAGCAATAATCCGGTTGATAGACCTCGTTTGCTTGTTCGGGGTGCTTGGACTCCGAGAGTGTAATCATTTGATGTTTCATGACGAGGTCGAATATCTACCTTGTCTTGTCATGAGGGAAGAAATATTCTCGATCCATCTTCTTCATCAGCGATGGATTCCGGCTGACCTTTTCTCGACCGCGTGGCTTCTGGGACCCGCTTCGCCGCTGTCGAACGTTTTTTCCGTTCTCTAACTTGTTTTTGTCTCCGCGTCGGGCCTTTTTCTTGCCTAGAGAATGCATGGCGGGCTGACGGTGAAGGGCATCATCATCCTTCATGGCCTGCTGAAGGAGACGTTTCGTCCTGGCTTTCTCGTAAATGGCCATTTCACGGCTGTGGTCGTCACGGACCTTTTGACCCGCTTCCCTTATTAGCTTGTCCATCTGTTCTTCTGTCACGACCTAAAGTTCGGCCCGTGACCGGCACTTAACCACGTAACGTCTACAGGCGTAACGCGACTAAGTAAGCCAAAACCCAGAAATCAAAACCATTAAAAGTATTGAGTGTTAAAACATTTAATAGAAACATTTGTTAAAACGTTTAGAAAACCTTAAGTAACTTAGTAAAATTCTTTAAAGTTCAAGTTATTTTCTTAAAAATTTTGGCAGCATTTCCTTTGTAAAAACTATCCCCGAAATCGGGTTCGAAGCAATATATGAGTAAAATGATATGCAATAAGAATCAGGCATCCCTAAACGGGAGCAATCACGCCCAACGGCGGAACAATCATCACAAATATAATATATGACGCCGTAGCGAAGAAATGAGCAGTATAAGTGAAAACAAATATCATGAAAGATAAACCTGCATAAATAAAGTCGGCTCACAACGAGCTCGACACCAGAGTGCAAAATAATATATATCGTCCTCACAACTGGTCTCTAAGCCAATCATAAGTAGTAAATGGAGAGTACTAGATACAACAATGTATACAACTGGAAAATAAACAGATACCGCACAAAACCCACCTATCAGCAAAAGGGCTAGCACGCCAACTGCAGTGGTATCTGTATCAAAAGATGTAAGAAAACAGCCTGTCGCGACTACTCTGAGGGACAACCTGCAAACACTGTGGCACAACGGGGGTGAGTTGCCAACTCGTGAATAGTAGATAACATATAAAGGTAATCGCGAGTATGCACGTGCTGCGATACTCTAACCTATGCCAACAGATAACATCTATATGATGAACTAGATGAGCAATAATCATGCAACAAGTGCGATCTAATAACATCTCTATATGATGAGCAGGGTATGCAATAGTCGTGCATAGCATGTGCAATCTAATAACATCTGTATATGATGAGCAGGGTATGCAATGATCGTGCATAGCAAGTGTACTCTATCAGGTACTATAGATACAGGATGAGATGTATAACACTGAATGCTGGGCATGGGAATAAATAACATCTACACGGAATGTCAACGTGGAAAATAATCGGTGTCCATCAATACACCCAAATCCCAGTAAAACCCAGGCGCCGTCACTCTAATCGGCCCTCAAATCCTGTAAATATCATAGAATCGTGAGTGCCCAACATCGGCACACGAAATATCATAAAATAATCGTGTCCAGCATCGACACGCAAATCCTCAAGTGTCGGGCTCCGTCAGTCCAGATCGGCCCACGGGCTCCGTCTGCGGAATCGGCCCCCGGCCCCGGCAGTACGTGTCATCCCGTATCCATCTATCGACTCTGGTCGGTATCCTCCGGATAACCGTCAGGTCCAACCAACCACCGGTAGGTAGTAGTCCCTCTGCCAGGCTCACCGTCTGTATACACAGCATCCCTTTCTTGCCCCGGGGTACCATATCGGGTCCACCATGTACCCGCAATCGGCCTCGTCCAGCTCCTCGATTCGGGTTCACATGTCACACGTCTCAGAACCGAGAAAACGCATGGTGGACGCACTGAAATATCATATCAAGGGAAACCGGGTTTTTAAAACAGTGCGTATTTTCTTAAAATAATACCCCGGTTTCCAAATCCAGAAATCACATAAATTCAAACTCAATGCGTAAATCCATGCAATGTGTCGTATGACACTAGGAGTAAAAGAAAGGGAAAACCGCTCTTTTAAAAAGGATCCAGTTTTGAAAATGTCTCGTGCGGTCCCTTAGTTTTTAAATCATGTCAATATCACCCATGTATGTGACATATGTATGTATATAGGTATGGATGTGCAAATGGATATGTACGCAATGTGAGTGTAGCAATGTACATGTGCACTAATATGGATATACGATGTATATGTGCACAAGTGTAGATATATCAAGATATGTATGCACTAAGATGAATATAAAGGATGCATGTGCGCAGGTAGTGATATATCAATGACGGTATGCACAAAAGTGAATAAACAGTGTGCATGGTATGAATATAAATATATGCCAATATGCGGCAAGTCTTAACAATCATCAATGAAGCGGAAATCAAGACGATATATAATTCGTAGCAATCCTATAATGTGAGTGTCATGGCAATCACTAACGGTGTGAGTGTAACATACCAATAGTGCTCGTGCAGCTTGAACCGTTAGTGACAGTGCAGTGTTCTATACTACCAATTCTATATGCAACAAGAAGGTATGCTACTATAGTATATCTATATGAACACATACAACTAAAATATCCTATTACGCCCTGACTCTTAACGCCATACGGGCGATTTCCCCGTAGATGTTAAATCTACTCACCTGGTCGCATGCTACACGTAGCCGACCACCTGCTTCCCCTTCTTTGCGGCGTCCGACGTACCCACCTGCGAACCTGGAATTTACACAAGGAATCCATATATAAGCAAAATATCTCGCAAAACGCGATATCGAAATCAAACGAGAAACTCGCGTCGCGAATTAAACGCGCGTGTGTCCGATACGCTAGATCGTGTGTATACGCGTCTAAAACTATCCCGACACGTCGCAATACGCTGGATCACAGAACCCACTCACGTATCGCGCGTATCGCGCAAACAAAACCTACTAGAAAAACGATATATCGTCCCAGATTCTAACTCAGGTGAAAACTTTAAAATTGCACATACCACTGACCCTAAAAATATAGCAGACTCCTACCCACACAAACCCAACCCAAGATTCCCTCATCTGGCCGCAAATTGCGGCCAGAAAGAATAAACCGGCGGCCAACACTTGGGTATGGGGTCTCGTCCTCTGGTAGTGTGATCAGGGTCTATCAAGTATGCTCCAGCTAACTCAATTTTCTATCTGAAACCCCCGTGTCTAAAGCAGATCACAGAAATGCCATATTTTGCTAAAAAAAACGTTATATTTTGCACAAAAAGGAAACCTAGGGTATTTTAGTGAAATCTGGGGTTAAGCTAGATTTAAGTGGCCCTAACAACACTTAACTAAGTTAGTCTAACCACCCCTAATATCACTTAACCAAAAGTCCACAAAAATTCACCATTTCAAGCACAAAACTCACTTTTATCACTAACCGAAGCTAATTCTACACATAAGCTTATCAAAAGGAGTTGGGTTTTTGAAATATACCCCAAAAGACCCTAGGAAGCAGGAGAAGGAGTAGAAGAAGAGGACTTGGTGCTGTTGTTGCTGCTGGAGCTGCTGCTGATGCTGCTGGAGCTGTTGCTGTTGCTGAAGCTGGTGCTGCTGCTATGCTGATGCTATTGGTGTTGCTGCTGTGGCTACTGCTTCTTCTGCTGTTGTTGCTTCTTCTGCTGCTGCTGCTAAAGAATGAGTGTGTATGTGTGTATGAGTGAGAGTGAGTGAGAGTTGTGAGGAAAAGAGTTTAGCAAAAGAAAAGAATGATAACCATGCTAGTCAACCCTTTCTCTCACTCTCTCTCTCTCTTCATTTAATGAAGGCATGGCTCATGCCATGATGCCATTCTCTCTCTCTCTCTCTCCCTCACCAAGCCAACACAAAAAAAGAAAATTCAAATCCTTTTTCCATTTAAAAAAACCTTTAATTAAAAAGAACCAATTAAACTTAATTTAAATGGGTTAACCCACCATGGTTGCTAAACATGGTTTAACCCATCCTTTAACCCTAGTTTACATGCACAAGTGTGTGCAAGCTTAGAAAAATTCTAATAAAATATTCATTAAATTTGGTAAAATATTTGAAAATCAATTTGGTAAACTTTTTATTAAAAACCATTTATTAAAATATAATTAGCCACTAATCACATCCTAAGGTGTTACATCTTCATACGACGAATTTGGTATTTTTATGGCAGGACCTCGTTCTGGTTCAACATCAGCATCTTCTAAAAGAGCATCCCCTTCTTCATCGAGGTCATTTATGACATGGCAGCCATGGAATCGCTCCTGTTTCTTGGATTGGACATATCCAAGCCCGATCGTTTCCATTCTCCCGTTAGGTATTTTTCGCTGAATTCCGGGGACATTCCAGATCCTGTTGTAGAATTGGGCCTGTCGCGCGGTTTGCTTAAAGGGTACGCCTTGGCATCTCAATAACCTTTTCAATCCCTCTACACAGTATCTGGGCAGACGGATTGGTTGGAACCTGTCAAGCGCAGATTCGGCACTACGCCAGACTTCTCTCTCGACTTTGGCTTCTCCGGATCGACAAAATAGGATCGACTTTTCACCTCTTCGCATGGGAGGGACGTAGAATGTCTGCAGCTCTTGTACGCTATATGTCTCAAGAACATCAAGCTCTCTGTAATGCTGCCGCGGAACTATGGCGATTTGCAAACTCTGATCATCTCCAGTGAGGGACTGCATTAACGGACGGACCGAGAACACTGCGTTGACTTCGTCTTCAGAGTCACTTCCAAAGACTAAAATGGGGGTAGATGGTCCCGGCCTATTGCATTGGGGCGGCCCTGAATAGACTATCTTTTCTTCCTCCTCGGTATCGCTCCCGAAGACCGGAATAGTGGTGATAGATTTTTGCTTATTCTCCGGTTTATGGTATCTTTCTGTGTCTTCAAAGTCTGGTAGGAAATACTTTGCATCTTCGTACTTTCGGACTTTATTTACGGAGAATGGGTTTAGTTCCCCCGTCACGACATACTAGAGACCATCTCTGAAATACTTCATACACTGATGTTGTGTAGAAGGAATGATGTTGTACTCGTGTAACCAAGGCCTGCCGAGCAAAGCGTTGTAGCAGGTCTTAGCGTCAATGACATGAAATTTGATGTTAGTGATGAGCAGCCCAAATCGTAACGTCGGTATTACAGACCCGAGCGTCCGTGATGACTGGGAGTCGAACCCGGAGATGGTCATTTTATCCCGAGCGAGGTACTGAACGCTCATGCAGATTTCTTATAGCACCCTCACATTTAGGAGGTTGACAGAGGACCCGTTGTCAACTAAGATCTTCCCTATCTTGATGTCATGGTGGTACCCGGTGACATATAGGGGACAGTTGTGCTCGCACGTTCCGAAGAGAAGATCTTCATCGCCGAAAGTGATGTCAGTTGTGTGCACTTCTTCCAGCTCGTCCTTCATCTTTTCTTCGGCAAGGAAAGCTTGAAACTGCTCGGACTCTTGTAATGCCCTGATCAGAGAATCTCGTGCTTCTTTAGACAACAGAAGGGCATCCAAAACGCTTAGCTGTGAGGGCATCTTCCTCAAGTATGCCAGGACATTGTAATCCACTTTGTTTTTCTTAGGCGGGTCCTTGGCTGCCAGCTCTTCGACGACTCGATCATCGAAGGCGATATCTTCAGAAACTTTTTCCTTCCCCTTATCTTTTTTGTTCGATCTCTTGTTTGTAGGTCCGAGATTCTTTTCAGGCAACATACAATTACACAACTGAATGTTTTCACAATTCTTTATCTCTTCAGCTGTTCCTGAGGTGGATTCCTTGAAGAGAGGGCCGAGGGCTATTTCTTCGTCAGAATCGCTTCCGAAGGTGAAAACTTGAGATCTCCTGGTATCAACCATGTGACATTTGCCGGCAGTTCCTTTATGCTCATCTGTCGTGTTTCTCTGCTCCCGACGAGTTTTACGCTTCATTCGCTTGAAATGTTGTCGGTGCGCAACATATCCTTGCCACCATTTCTTGAAGGCTTTGCATTCTTTAGTGGGGTGTGCAATCCTCTGATGGTATAAGCAGTAGTTAGGATGTACATTCGCTTCATCAGGGTGCATACCGCCAGGAGTATTTCCTTTGAAAGGGGGCAGCTTCATCCCCATTGATAGGGCTTTAGCGAACTGTTTCCTTGTATTAAGCCTGCTTTTGTCCGTCGCGGGTGTGCTTCGATCTGGAAGGAGCGCTGCAGCCTCTTCATCCTGTCGCCGATGCTTGGCCCTTTCGTATATGTCCACTTCACGCTCGCGATCAGTTTTGCTCTTCTGACGGGCTTCGTTCAGCAGCGTGTCAATCATCTCATCTAACGGTTCCAAGAATTTTGGCATCGATTCCGCCCCCAGCTCCTCTATGTTATCTTCTGATGCCGAGTGAGCCTCTTCATCATTTACTGAAGAATGAAAGATCATTGCCACATAATCCTCGGGTTCTTCTGACGAGTCGTATCCCCCATCATTGTCATTATCTTCGCTCTCAAGGGCATGGCTGAGAAACTCATGGAGTGTGACTGGGGTTCATGCCTTTTGATTATATTCCTCCAGTGCGTCAATATGCTTTTGCAGGTCCGTGCGTTTGTCGTCAGGCTGCACGGACTTCTTGGTCTTCTTCTTTTTCTTCGAAGACTTTGACGGCTGGGCCTGGGTATTTTGCCCATTGCTACCAACTTTCGGTGTTGGCGCGGTTTCAGCATTCTCTCAATTATCTCGGGTTCCAACGGGCCTTTCCACCTAATCGACGGACATGCTTGAAGATCCTTCAGCATTCTTTTTGTCTTAGCTGAAAGGACAACTTCCCATGGAGCTTCCTCTATGAATGAGCATGATGCCCTCCGCGTGTCCACCTTTTTAGAAGCATGCGGCTGTGACGGGTTTACCCTCCAGTTTTCAGAAAACGTGAACTTGCCCTGTTGGTACTGGTATTCAACCCAGTTTTTGAAGACGTAACAATCTTCAATTGGGTGGCCCACTATTCTGTGGTAGGGACAGTAGTTGGGATGGTTGACGTCACCAGGCTGCGATGGACGTCTTGGATCCGGCAGAGTGACGAGCATGTTGCGCATCGCCAGTTCGAATAGTCTTCTCGTTTTTTCCCGAGGAAATGATTAAGGACGTCTCATCTTTTCTCTGAGTGATTGTGATTTATCGTTTTGGCGAGCAGCTAGTTTCGGATCACTCGGCTGTTGCTGAGCGTTGGCGACGAAGGTCACTTTCCCTTTTCCCTTTTTCATTCCGAGGCTCCATTTTTAAGGAGGACGGTCTATGGCCCATCTGGTCCATTTGGGTCAGCTTGTCGATCAGGGCCTGGAAGGTGATCGGCTTGAAAACCATCATGAATTAGAATATAGTTGTCTGCGGATCAAGGGTCCCTACGAACATGCCCACGGCAGGGGCTTCTTCTATGCGTTGTCCGCATTTCGACCATAGGTTCGACCACCGAATTGCATACTGAACCCATGTGTCTCCTGGCTTCACTCTGGCATTGATCAACGCCGTGATTGGGGTGCGTTCGCTAGCGCTTGCGAAATGCTGGGTGAATAGCAGCTCCATTTCTGTAAACGTTTTGATGGAGTCGTTCGGAAGCTCCGAGTACCATTCAAAAGTTGTCTCTGCTAAACTGCCGACGAACTGGCGAAGTAGCAATTTGTAGTCGCCTCCGGTATTGCCGCACAGAGCCCTGAACTGAGCGACGCGATGATGGGGGTTTCCTGTCCCCTTATACACATGGAATTTAGGGATCATATATCCCGGCGGGTACTTAATTTGATCGAACCAACCTGGATATGGTTGTCCAGTTCTGACGACTTGGCAAGCGGCTTCGCTTGCCTGATGAGCTCGTATTTATTGAGCTATATAGTCATCAAGCGCGGCTTTCGAGATCGTCTCCTCCATGGCTGCTGATAGAGCCGGAAGAGGGTTTGATGTTTCTCCTCTGTCGTCTTCAATGACTATTGGGGGATCTTCGGCTGGAGGGTCCGGCTGGATCCTCATCCCCATCATATCTTGAAATAGGAGCGCCATTTGTTTTATGTTAGCCGCTTGTTCCGTGGCTTATTTATCTTTCTTTTCGAGCATTCTTCGGAGGAACTCGGCGTCGGTTTCTTGTTCCTGGCATTGCTCCGACGATGCTTCCGGGCTTTCTTTCTGCCCAGTAAGTGCGGCCATCTTTGTCAGCATCTCTTGGAGTTTTTGTTGCTCCTGAGCCTTTGTTACGGACCGCGTAAGTGGTCGATGACCCCCAGAAGCACGGCTTTCCTCTTTTTCGGAAGCCATGTAGATGGTGTGCACTATCATGCCCCCAAACTTAGGGCGTTTAGGTTCAGTGCCTTTGAGATTTGTCACAGGCTTGGGGATCTTCTTCGGCCTTCTCTTTTTGTGAGTGGTTGAAGTTGAGGGGGCTGTTGCAATAGGAATCCAAGAAGACGATACCTTCCGTAGCGTGGCGGCAGGATGGACCTTCTTTTGCCGAACCTTCTTCGGTCGGCGGGAGTAGTCCTTGTTAATTACAGAGTCATGGACTCTCCGCCAGACCCTGTGGATTTTGGAGGACAGCCGTTGAGGAGGCTGCTCCGGCTTCACCTTTGTAATGTTCTCCGCAGGTGGAGGAGACTTCTTCAATATAGCGGTTGGAGAGTTCTTGTGCACCCTCTTGAGCGGCTCAAAACTGTTCCCATTCGGAACGGCAGCATCAATTTCCACCATTGGAGCTGGCGGGGTAAGTCCAGAGGGGGAACTGCCCCCAGCTTTTCTCACTCGGCGCCAGTGGCGACGTTGAGCACGTCTTGTAGATGGGATCACCTCAGTTGTAGGAGTGACCTTGTCATGCTCCTTGCTTTGATGAGAGGCCGCTTTTGGTGCTAACCAGTCGAAGACTGACGTCTGTTGAGAGGGAACGTCTAGCCTGTCGAAGACTGACTTTCGAATAGGGTAAGCGGTTGTAACGACCTAACCCGTAGCAGGAGTTGGAACGGCCAGTCTTGCGAAGACCGATCCTTAGCAGGAGAAGCCCCTTTGATGACTTCGCTTACCGGAGCTGAAATGGCTATCCGCTTCGGGATAACTCCCTCGGGTATTGCAGTCCTCTTTAAGCTTTGGCCCAGTCTGTTAAAGACCGAGGCGTTGGACTTGGACGAACCGTTGAGAGGGGCCGTGGTAGTTGTAAGCCGATCAAAGACCGAATTCTTTGGGGTTTCTTGCAATGGAATTGAAGCGTTGTAGATCATTGGCGGGAGCATGGTTCCGAAGAACAGTCCAATGGTGGCCTGAGTCACCTGCTCCACTGGCATCGCGAAGATGAAGGCCGCTTGGGGCCCATAAGTCACTCCTCCAACAGGAACGGAGTGGAAGTTGCTGTTGCATTTGGTGCAGTTGGAAGCCATCGACGTCATCTTCTCCTCTGCATGGAGCAAGACACCAAATCTTAGTACCTCGAATCCAGGGGCAACCATATTAAACCGCGATTTGTTCGCGAACACGACACACGAAGTGTGGAGTGGAAAGAGGAAAATGTCCCACCGGGCGTGCCAGGATTTGTTCACCGCCGAAAGACGCGACCGGGACGTTAGGACGTCTGGCCTGAATTTTGGGGGCAGATGCTACTTGGGTTTATCCGTCCACCTCTCTGAAGATACTAAGTTGATTTATGGCACCGTGTATCGGAGGTCTGGACGGATGCGACCGTTGTAGCAGACTTCGTCAGATTCCCCCTCGTTTGCGAGGGTTTTTTATTATGGGGACGCTCTTCCCTGCAGGCGCAATCCCTTACAGTTAATTACGTTACCGAGTAGCGATAACCACTTTCTCCCGCTCCAGATGTTCACTTCGTGTCGAGTGTGTGTTTGTTTTATTTTTTGGTTGCCCGTGGATTGTATATGGAGACTAATTTGTGTTGTCGCCCGTAGGGCGTGAATTAGTCCAAATCCGTATTTTCTTAGATTTGGGTTTGGTTTGATTTAAGGATCGTTAATCTCGTTTGAGATTAAGATCAACTTAAATATTTGTTAAGGACACGTTAATCCGATATTGGACTAAGATCTACTTAACGGGGGTTCAGGATCATTTTTGATCTAATGAAAGAGCATTTGGGCTTTATCGTTTTAGTTTAGGGATATTACGATCCATATATCACCATTTTTTTAGGGTGAGGGTTTAGTTTAAGGACATTGCAGTCCACGGCTAGTTTAAGGACATTGCGGTCCATAGGGTTTAAGGACATCATAGTCCATAAAGTTTAGTTTAGGGACGTTGCGGTCCATATGGTTTAAGGACATCATAGTCCATAAAGTTTAGTTTAGGGACGTTGCGGTCCAGTTTAAGGACATCATAGTCCATAGAGTTTGGTTTAAGGACATCACGGTCCATATGGTTTAAGGACATCATAGTCCATAGAGTTTAGTTTAGGGACGTTGCGGTCCATAGGGTTTAAGGATATCATAGTACATAGAGATTAGTTTAGGGACATCATAGTCCATAGAGATTAGTTTAGGGACGTCACGGTCCATAGGGTTTAAGGACATCATAGTCCATAGAGTTTAGTTTAGGGACGTCGCGGTCCATATGATTTGAGAACATCATAGCCCATAGAGTTTAGTTTAAGGACGTCGCGGTCCATAGGGTTTAAGGACATCATAGTCCATAGAGTTTAGCTTAGGGACGTCGCGGTCCATAAGGTTTAAGGACATCATAGTCCATACAGTTTAGCTTAGGGACGTTGCGGTCCATAGGGTTTAAGGACATCATAGTCCATAGAGTTTAGTTTAAGGACATCATGGTCCATAGGGTTTAAGGACATCATAGTCCATAGAGTTTAGTTTAAAGATATCACGGTCCATTGGGATATGCTCATAGGTTTGAGAGTGTATCCAAGAGCTGTTGGTTGCTGGGACCCTCCACCTCTCTGACATCGTTGAAGAATTATAACGATATATATCAGAGGTGTTGAGAGATGTACCCTTGAACCAAACTCCAGATTGGAGGGAGAGATCATGGTGGGATGAACATTATTTTTGATTCGACGTGTCAAGAGATCATTGGCCGTCTCTGGGACCAAGATCGATTTGAGGGGGACCTGAGTATAGAAGACTTCGGTTGATTGATAGTCGATTTGGCCATCACACGTGAGGCTCTTAAGCAGTGTTAAACACTAAAACTTGGAGCACTCACGTGTGGCACGTGACGCACCTAAATATTGGGCACTGTTTCCTTGGGCTTATTCCCTTGTTCTGTACATGTAAGTGTTAAACACTTAAGTTTTGCAACCTTCACGTGTAGACACGTGAGGCGCCACTAAGTTAAGCACTACCTCCTTTGAATTTATCTTCCTATTCTTTTCTAAGTGCTAAGCACTATTGGAGGTCACGTGGGATCACGTGACTCAATCTTAGTTGTTCCTTTTTGTTTCTCAGAGGTGCTCACGTGGGAACACGTGATCTGTCGTTGTAGCGTTAAACGCTAATATGCATGGGGTTCTTGATCTTAGTCTTGAGAATTTCAAGTTCTTTGTTTTATAAGAATTAAATTCTTATGTAGGGTTAAACCCTAGCTTTATCAAAGAAATTAAATTTCTATGTCTTTGGAAGAATTAAATTCTTCAAACCTAGTGCTTTTCCTCTAAGTTTTGGGACTGCATAACAGAATTTCCCCGATGAGAATTAAATTCTCAACTTGTGGGGAGATCTGCTTCTGCAGATCTCAACCATAGGAAGAACTAAGTTCTTTTTTGGAAGAGTTTAACTCTTGTAAAAGGATATAAAATGATCTCCGAGTCTTTTCCTCACCTGGGGTTTCTTTTTCTCTAAAGAGAACTCCTTTTCCTTTTGTTTTCTCAAATCTTCTAGGGGGTCTCCTCTCTTCATCTGTATATCCCTCTCACTTCAATCTCGAGTCCTTTATATGGCAGAGGCAAGTTTGTTGATTTTTGTTAAGGAAATCTTTCATTGAGAGATTTTTGATTAATTCGGGGATTTTATCCACCGTTGGATCTTTGATCCTGGGACCTCTATTTTACAAAAGACATTTTTCTTGTTTTTAATAAGATTGGGAAAATATTTTCCCATACAGAGCTTATTCTGTATCTTGGTGATTTTTTAATCACCATTGGATCTTTTGATCCAACGGTGCTCTGATTTACAAAGCACAATCTTTCTTATTTAGAAATATTGGGAAATATATTCCCATACAGAGCTTATTACGTATCTTGGTGATTTTTAATCACCATTGGATCTTTAATCCAACAGTGCTCTGATTTACAGAGCACAATCTTTCTTATTTAGAAAGATTGGGAAAAATATTTCCAAAATAGGGTTCTGATCCCTTTTATATAGAATTTAATTCTATCGGCTCAGAAAGTATTAGGAATCCTCACGTGTAGCACGTGACCCAATGGCACTAGGCCGGTTTGCTTATATGCAGCAATCCTAGAGAAGAGCATCACGTGTTGGCACGTGATGTGTCTTCTGACCTGTTATTTGTTTTATGAAGGCGCCTATATACTTTGTATATAGATGCTCACGTGTGGCACGTGAGGCTCAACTCCAGCCTTATTTGTTAAGTGTAATGCTTATAATTTTTGCTCTGAGGCGCATCACGTGTGGGCACGTGATGCTCCTTTTGGGGAATTCTTCCATCGCTTTTTAGTTCATTATTTATTTATTATTTATTATTTATTTTATAAGAGAACAATAGATTCATATTGAATTGTGTTATATGCTTGAATCATATTCAAGTCAGATTGATTATATTGAGACTCGGTCATAGTCAGACAATTAGAAAAGAAATTGAATCCTGAATTAGGTTTTGGTGTTATCAGTAACTGCTGCACATGGACGACAGGATTTGTGTCTTTTTCAAAGACAATTACCGTGTTGATAACACTGTTTGTTAAGTTTTCTACCTTAAAAGGCAAGCACCCATATCCCCGGCTCCCTGAGGCTCAAGAGATTGGTTCCGCTTAAACCTATGTTTACTAGGGTTCTTATTGTAATTTAGTATAACTTGAGGGGGTTTTATGTAAAAATAATTTTGTATAATTTTCAAAATACACCTCAAGTAATTTATTATCGTCTTTAAAGTTTTCATTGATTTATATTTTATCAATGTGACATTTCTAGTGAATAAAACATATTTTTCATAATATATGGTATTTATTTGTAATATTGGAATTGTTTGGTATTTTCTTATAAATGAGATGTTTTTCTTGAATTTTGGAAATGTGGAATATTATAAATTTTAAAAATAGATATTTTGATATTAATTACATATATATTTATTTATTAAAAATATAAGTTTTATTTATAATAGAAATCATATTTTCTAAAGAAAATTATATTTTAAATCTTTCGAGACCGTATGCTCCTTGTGGAGGTCTGCATCTCGCACTATTAAGCCCGAGGATGTGCGATAATCCACACCATACCGAACGGGTTTCCCAAAATGGGTTGTAGCGGCGCAATTGCAAAGATTCGTTAAAATACATATCTTATAAAAAAATGTTTTTTTATAAGTCGAAGGTAGTTATGTATAAACTCGTATTTTTTCCAAATCTATGTTCTCAAATTTCATCGTGTTATATTAGATATGTGTGTTATGAGGAGGTAGGTCATTACCTAGTGAATTTTCTAAAGCTAGCATGGTTACAAGGTACAAACACGTCGATATGAAACATAAAGGTATTTTAATATAAAAAAATGGAATAAAACTTGCTATGGTTATCATTTTAATACCAAACTTGTTCTATTGTCTTAATTAATGAGTATTAAACAATATATCAAAAGTTGTAGATTTGTTATTAAGAAAATGTTGTATTTTTTGAAAGAAAAGAAAATCGGAAGCCCGATAACTCCGTTTCCGACACGTTTTAAGAGTTAAGAATTTGAGAACAGTGAAAGAGAGAGAGAAGGGGGAATTACTGGATTAGGGTCAAAAGAGAAGGAAGAGGAAGATTGGGGAAGCACCGGTGTGTCGTTTCGTCGCCGGAAACTCCTCGGATCGTCGTCGGAAGTTCGTCGGAGTTTCGCCCTTTGCTAACTCCACTTGTACACTATGAGATCTTGGAAATTTCTTGAGAGTTTTGGCAGGGATTTGTGAGTAGGAAGGTGTGAAATGAGGGTGGTATTTAAAGGGAACAATTAGGGTTTAGGGTGTGAAAGTTTGCATTGAAATTTGCATTAAAAATGAGATTAAATGGGTGATTTAATCCTCTCTGGTTGAATGCAGAATAAACAAACAATATAGGGTTAGTGGGGTAGCTGAATAGGTGCAGGGGGTGAAGTTTGGAGGCATTTGGAACGGTTTGACCCGAGCTCGCCAGAATTTTTGCATATGTCGCCGGTTTTGTACCGTCGGTTGGGGCTAAGGTTTTGGCCACGTGTTGGGGTCGCTTCATTTTCCCTCGTGTTTATGTTTATTTATTCTGTAAATTACCATATTACGTGTAGTGCAGGTGTAGACTCTTGGGCTTCTAAAAGATTAAAAGAAATCAAAATAAAAAGATAATGTGGCTGATGGAATTTGAACTTTGGTGCTTTGGTTCAGCAGTGTAAGGTCTTACCAATGAGCTACAAGCTCCTTCTTGCTGTTCAAAAGAAAATCAAACTTATAACTTGTGCTCGGGCTCAAGTACCCCTTTCTGTATTTTTGAGAAAAAAAATATAGAGAAAGTTTAGGGTTGTTACAATACATAATGTCATTCTGATTTTCACTAATTCGTCGTCTACATAATTTTCTTCCATGGATTCCAAAAAAGCACCTAAATGAATATATACACTATGTGAATATTATAATATCATGATATGTGTAACATTTCGAAAATTTAAATGTTTATTTTAGAATTTTATGGTTATGGTTAATAAAATGAATTTTTATTAATAGTGAGAACATTTAATTAATTAGGTTATTATATGGCTATATTACTATATAGATACACATATAGGCAATTATTTTAGAATTTGGTTTAAAGATAAAAAGAAGTTTTACAAATATAATAACATTTATTTCATCAAGTTTTCTTAAATTGGCATTTAAACATATACATATACTTAAAACTATACTAAACCAAGTTTTCCATTTAATCAACTCTTAAGGAGGCATGAAAAGTTAACTAGATATTAGCTATTTTCATCATGTTTTGGGTTTTTAAAATGAATATGAGAGAGGGACATGAAGGGTATGGACAAGTATGAGTAATTAAAATACTGAGAGAAAGAGAGGCCATATCCTTATGTTTAATTGTACTTCACCTCATTCTTATTTCTTCATCTCTTTATTCTTATTCTTCTCCATTTTCTCCATCTCCAAATCACCCACACCCACGCATACACAAATTATCCATGTCAAGAATCCCACACCCAATACCTTAACTTTTACCCACAACTCATCAAGTGAAGCCACCCAATAGCTCTTTGGTGGTTTTATTCCAAGCTAGAATCTCTCATTTGTATTCTAGAGAGGTAAAAACCTCACTTTTAGCTTGTTTTAAAGATATTTTCCATACACATTATATTTAGCATAGCCAAAGTTCATCTATTTATGGTTTGTGACCTTTCAAATCAGTTTTTGAATGAGTGTGTTGTATGGGTGTGTTAGAGTAGTTTTCATGGGAAAAACAACTTCTTTGGTATAGTTAAGGGAATTTAGGTGCAAAGATTTTTTGTTGCAAACTATTTTAAGTGTTAAAATCAATGATTTCATAGATTTTTTATGTTCAATTAAAATCTGGATTTAATCAAAGTCTCTGGAAAAAAATTGGCGTGTCGTTTTGAGTTAATTATGCAATTCTAAGTATGTTCACGGAAAACGAGACATTGATTTCATGGAAAAGAAAGTAATATCAGCCAAATCTCGGCCCACTTGTGGAATTTTGGTTCTGGGTTTTGACAGGAGGTTTATGACTTGATAATTTAACACTTTTATATATCAAAAATCCCCAGAACATCTATAACAAAATCTGGAAGTGTTTCAAGTTGGTTTGCATCCGATATTACAAGTTTTCTTAACTTAAAAATAGTTTTCATGATTCCGGAGGGTAATTCCTTGTTGTTAGCACTCGCTTAGCTCTTATTGGTCATGGGTTCTAACCTATGAGTGTTTGATCGTTACATCGATATCGATTTGAATTCTTATGTGTGTGTATGTGGTTATGTGAATGTTAGATTGTATTGTGGACACTTCCGAGACGGTGAAGAAGCGCGAGACGGTCATAGGATTTGACTAGCGTGATCGCAAACGGTGAGTAGATTATATCTACATGTGGGGAATCGGGTGGATTACGTATAGCACCCCCAGAAAACATATTATTTATTATATCATTGAATGTGCTTAGGATGCATGCCATATATATTTAGACTTATTTATTGGTTAGCAAATTTCGTTGGTATTGTTTAGTAGGCTTATGGTGATACACTTGGTAGAACACTAGAACAATTACTAATGATTGTCATGTTGCACGATCATAGACTCGCATGTACACTACACATTAGTAGTACTATCATATCACGTAGAACTTGCCATACTTGCGTATTGTGGTAAGATTGACGTTATAGTGGGATAATATTATATACGACTCTTATTAGGTGCGTGTATGAGAATTGAAGTCCTTATTGATTGTTGGGCGAGTACGCGACTAGAGATCCGTACTAGTCACCGTTCATGTACATGACACGAGATGTCCGTACTGACCGTGGAGCGAGTGCGTGAACGAGACGTCGGCACCGGTACGATATTTGTACATGACTAGATGTCCGTACTGTTGATATTCCATTTCTATATGTGTACATAAACTTGATGTCCGTACTAGTTATGCTATGTGTTTGGATACGTAAATTAGATATCCGTACCGATCATTGTTATAATATGATATAATGGAATACGTGATGGTTATCGTACGAGGCGAGATTCCATACGGGGTGATGTGCTGAGAATAGATGATGATGATTAGCCAGATATGACCCTATTTTACTTGACTCACGGAGTCTTACTATTTTACCCTATTAGGAGATTCTACAGATATTACGATTCTTTCTACTTTAAAAATATATAAGTGGGAATATTTGAAATAATTACCTATTTACTGTTCTTTTACGCTATGCTTACTTTCCATGTTATTCACTCGCTCTTTATTTATCTTATTAGTTGTGCTACACTCATATTACCTTTACGGTATATTTATTTTACTCGTTTGTGATATTATATGTTACTCATCTCTGCTATGCCTACTTCATACAGACTAAAAGGGTACGAGTTTGACGGGATTTATATTTGTCACGCCTCGCTTCCTAGTAGACGGAAATGGTGACGTGGTAGGCCGCAAGGTATTTACTAAGAAATAAATACGTTAAGCGTAATTAAACAACATATAAAAATGAACAAGAATGACAAGAGTAGTAAAATAAAACAGCCACTTTATTTACATTCATCTTTACTTACAACTATTTGAAAATAAAAGATACAATGAATAAAGCAGTACCTAAACAATGACATACAGGAAAGTAAGTGCAACAGAACTAGAAGTCAAGCTGAGCGGTAAGCTGGTTCAAGTCCTCCTGGTTCGGCTCGATCTCCTCAGACTCCGGTTCTCCTGATGAACATTCCAAAGAAATAAATAGAAAGGAATGTCGTCAGCGAACTAGCGCTCGGTAAGTCCCAAAAGAAGAAAGAGAAGATAGTATATAAAGTGAAATAAATAGGTAAATTATATATGATTGATTACTGGTATATGATGGTTATTCTAACATGGTTGTTTGTAGTTTGGTAAGGAAGGTATTCATATATACGAGAGGAGTCCATCTTATCCCGTGGACTATAGTAACATGTAGTATAAGGCTCCGTCATAACTTACGGGACAAGGGCACGAGAATTCATGTAGGTGTCTTTTAAGTGACCTCTCGTGCCACAATATGCGTTCCGTACCAATCTACTCCTTTATCCCCGCGTAATATATTGTATAGATTAGGTTTACAAGTCTTGCCGAAACCATGGATACAAAATGATCAAGTATTCATGTCAGGATATAATCATGTATTCAAGTAGTCATGTCAAGTTCAAGTCAAGTTATAGTTATGGTTCGGTCAAGTCAAGTCAAGTATACAGGTTCGGAATTGAAGTTTGAATTCGATTATTCATGTTCATGATCAAGTAGTCGTGTTTGCTTTTAGATTCAGGTTTAAGATTAGACTCAGACTGAGTCAGACGCTTGTACTGCTTTAACTCTTAAATTCTTAGGTTCGCGAATTATCGGCAACTGCTGCACATGGACGGCGGGATTTGTTTCTTTTTCCAAGACAATTGCCATTGATAACTCCTGTTAGTTTTCTAATCTGAATAGGCAAGCACTCACTTTCTCCGGCTCTCTGGGGCTCAAGAGAATCGATCCCTCTTAAACCCATATTTACTAAAATCCTTAAAATATTGTTTTTATATATCTCGAGGGGGTTTTATGAAAAATATTTTAATATATTTAAAAAGTAAAACTCGAGAGTGGTTAGTATTACTTAGTGTTTTATGAGCATGGATTTTATGTATTGGGGTATTTTAGTGATAAATACTTAGCTTTGGAAATTTTATGGTATTTTATTGAAAAACTTGCGGTTTTGGTATCTTGATGGTATTTTATTGGCATTTATTAATATTTCGTTTGTAAAAAAAATATAGGTTCATTATATTTTGAAAATAAGGATTTATAATTTTTTATAATTTAAAAATTAGTTTTATTTAGAAATTTGTTTTTCTTAAAAACTGTATTTATATCTTTTCGAGATCGAATGCTTTGTGAGGAGGTCTGCATCTCACTCTGCTATTCTCAGGATGTGCGATAATCCGCACCATCGATTAGCGGGTCTCCTAAAGAGAGTTGTAGATGCATAATCGCAAAGAAATATGAAATACTGTTTTACAAGAAACCCGATTTTAATTTATATGGTATTTTATTGTAAATACTATTTTCGAACCAAAAATACAAACAATTAGGCATCGTGCTATGAAACCAAGTGTGCGTGTGCGGTAGGACGTTATCCCATGAAGTTTTCCTAAAAGTATTGTTTAAACGATTAGTCGAAAATGTGTAATAACAAAGTTCAAGATATTTTAAGGAAAAAGTTCAATTATGGTTATTTCACATGAGATTCTTGATTAAACTTGATTTTAAATATTGGTATTAAGATTAAAAGTGAAGTGGTAAAATTGGTTTGACCAAATGATAAAAGAAAATTGAGTTATAGGTTTTAGAAAAGATAATATCGGTAATAACTCCACTTTTACCGATATTTGATTTAAAATGGGTATCAATAAAAAGGAGGGGAATGGAGGTGGGGGGGTCTTACGGTTTGAATACGTGAAAGGAAGAGTTAGGAAGAAGAGGGATACTTCGGGACGTCGCGGGAGCTCTGGAATTGGTTTCGATTTTCGCCGGAACTAACTTGCTTACTAACTCCACTTTACTCCACTTACACTTAGGAGCTTTTTAGAAACTTTTGGCTAAAATTTTCATAATGGTGCTGAGCCAAAGTGTGGGGTGGTATTTATAGTGGAGAATTAGGGTTTGAGAATTAAAATGGTGTTTAATTGTGAAATGAAAGGTCTCTGTTTGATTGCGGAGAAATCAAACAGTGCAGAGGAGTTAAGAGGAGGTGAAGAGATGTGTGTGCAAAGCACGGGGCAATTTGGCCACCTCCTGACCGTCGGCGCCGACCCATGGGCAATATTGGCCGGTCGATCTTGAGGCAGTTGCCTCGAGATTCGTGCCCTCCGATCAACCCTCTATTTACTTCATTTTCTACATGTTTGATTTTTCTGAACTTTTCATTTCTCAGTGTATTGCACGTGCAATTTTTTGGGCTTCCAAAAGGTTAAAAAAATCAAAAAAAAAATTGTGTCTGATGGGAATCTAATACGGGGGCTACGTCACAGCAGTGCAAGATCTTTACCAGTAAACTACAAGTTGCTTCTTGCTTTTATTTAACAAAAGTAACTTATAACTCAAACTCAGACTGTAACACTCATTTCTTGTATATTAACAGAAAAATTTCCGTACAAAGATTTCAGAGTCGTTATAATATTATCATGGATATGATGTGATATGATAACAATCCTAAGTGATTGAATATATATAAAGGGATATATAAAGATAAAGATGATTCGGACACGGTGAATATGACCGGGGATCCAAGAGATATAGATATATGTGATCAATCCATGAGAAATTGAAGCAAGGAGAGACAAGATGTCGCCCGGTGATATATGTGTGATCAATTCATGAGTGATTGAGGGTAGTTGAAACACGATATCTCTACAGATATATGTGAGGGATCGATATAGATGCTCTGCACTAAGATAGATATTATATATGCGGGGATCGGTATAGATGCCCTACACTGATGATATATATTATGCTATATATAGTATCCGGAAAGGACTGGTCCATGAGACAGTATCTGAATATTATTTTCATATACCGATGTAATCTAAAGAGGTTTTCAAAAGAGGTATAGTCTCACTATTTTCCACGTGTTTAGGATCAGCACCGACTTTTACAAAAAAAAGCTCTTTTTAAATAAATCATCTTCAAAAGACAGGACGTATATTTTAAACGAGATGCATACCTTTCATCACAAAACAACGTCCGCTACATGTGCCGCGATATATATATCATACGGTTATTTTAAAAGGATTTCATATACATGCATCTTCCGGATACTTTTATATGATTGCATATGGATGGATGCTATATATATTATAGTCTTGATTGTGTTTACGTTGGTCGTGTACTAAAGATATTGCATTACGGCTACAGTGATCATGATTTGACACCGTTGTGTATATATATGCAGTTAGTTATTGACAATTGATGATTGTTAGCGTTTCATTTCACAGTATTGTATTTAATTCCGTGACTCACATGCATTCAGATACTTGTGGTTATATTGTGCCCGTACAGGGCCAGATACTGTTTACTTGATGTTAATATGATAACCACACACAGATTCATATTTTACATATTTGGATAGCGGTACACGAGTTGTACATAAGGGCTTACTATCTTTATATTCTATCGCTCGAACTCTAGTTTCGGCGCGTGCTTATTTATCCTTCTTGATGTACACATTATTCATGCTTTAATTATTTCACCGCTTATCCATACGACTTCTAGCTTGTTATAATATTCTATTCACGAGTTGATAACTCACCCCTGTTGTGTCATAGATCTTTGCAGATTTGATCGCTTGGATCCGTAGTAGATTATTTGGCACGTTTGCTATCTTTTGGACGTAGTTGCGCATATCTTGAGTTGGTGGGTCATATTTTGTATCGGCATTTGTCTTGTACCTATTTGTATCTAGAAATACTCAATCAAAGACCAAGTTTAGTATTGTCGAGACCTTAGAGCTGTATATTTTGTTGTTGCTGTGCTCGTGTAGAGTAGACTTGATGTATATTTTGTTGTTTACTTTCTGCCTTATTAATTCTTCGCCTTTTGGCGTCGTATATTATTGTGTGGTTGTGATTTTGCCGTTGGGCGTTGATTTAGCTCCCGTATGTGGGGATGCTTGTTATATACATATCATTGTACCTGTTTTATTCAAAATTTACAAAGGAGGTGATGTCCGTTTTTCAAACAATTTTTCGAAACAAGAATTACTTTTTACAAAACTTCTTTAAAATTTCAACTCTACCTGTTATCATCTATTTTTCATTGATATATGGTTTAAATTTCTGATTTTGGTTTACTTGGGTTACAATGGGGTCCACTTGACTTTATGTAATTCTTGTGTCGGTCATGTGCTCGTTCTTTTTTCTGAACAATACAATAAGATCAAAATTCAAAATTGCTTAGGAAAAAGAGAGACTGGCCATAAAAAGTAAAATAGAAATGAATATAGAAGATAAAAGATTGGGCCGACCTCAATAGCTCAGCTGTAACCTTAATCTGAAAAATAATGAGCAAATTAAAAAGTTCACCAATTGTTATTATAATGGATGCCAAAAACTAATACAAAAAATTAACTTTAAAAAATCAAATGCAAAAGTTCACACCTGAAAGAAAGAATAGATATGAAGTTCACGGATTTAATGGGCAGTGAAGAATGACAAATTGAGCATAAATTAAAGATTGTAGTTAACAATTTTGTTGCAAAAACTAATCAGGGGATTAATCAGTAGGTTTTGGCGGGATCTCAATCGGCAGGCGCCGCCTCGTGAAACCCACGCGAGATTAAGGGTCACGAGATATTGGGCTGGTGGGATTAGAGATCAATAGGACACGTGTTACGGTATGATTGGCCGGCATTCCACGTCATCATCGATCCACCATGAAACGGCCAGAATATGGAAAAATTTCTTGACAAGAAGGGTGACCATACGCACACATGAAAACATGTATCTGGTGCGTTGCATGTGGTATATCTATTAAGTTCTTCTTAAAATAATTTACAAACTCTGTTAGACTTGTCCGCTAACTATAATCCAATAAAGTATACGTTCTTTGGTAATAGTCCGGCCATTCATAGTAGTTCATATCTCTATATGCATCAAACTGGTAAACGACTAAATATATCAATTAACCACACTGACCGCGAGACGGTGAAAAGACCCTAGTATACCAAAAATATTCCTCATTTGCTTAAATATATCATGTTAGATCTTGAAATTCATAATGTCGGCATGCCCCTATATAGTCAGTAAACTTTCGCAGGACAACGGAGTTTGGGATCTCCCGATGGCTAGGGGGATAAGTCCCACCTAAGACGAATCACGTTAAAGGGCGATCGCTCAACCTATCGCAAGCATTACACCAGCTTATCGCCAGCATCGTTGAGCCTCACGTGCATAACGAGCTAAGTAAGAAAGTCTTAGAATTCTCTCCTTCCTATATAAGCTATAGCAGCTCTACTGTTCATGCAATGCGAAGTCCAGGACGGTGGGGAGGTCCTGGTTGATCGAAGAAGGTCCTCACTTCCTCAGAGGAGTTGTTATTCGGGGACGAAACTGCGGATTGGTTACAATGCTCAAATTGGCTCTTAACTCAAAAAAAAAGTATAAAAAATTAAGAGATTTAAATCGGAAATAAGTGAAATCAGGTATTTGGCTTTTGGAAAAGTATGGAGTGGTCATGAATGATAGACTTTGATCCGATACGTCATTTATTATTCCGGATATTGTATTGCTCAATTTAAAAGCAATTTTCGAAATTGTAGCCCACATGAAACTACAACATTTCTTTTTTTGAAAAGTACACAAACTATCTTAAATTCATCAGAAACTTTCATTCCTATCATAATTTATGACTCAGGTAATTTTATTTTGTTGGCGGAAGCAAGCGAAAATGTAAAATCAGAAAATGTAAAATCAATTAATTTGCTTCAAACAACACGAGCAAATTAAGTGATGTGGTTACCCACGGCAGTCTTTATAATCTTACCTATCATTTGTTAAAAAAAATTTTAAAAAATCTGGTTTACATATTGACCTTGAAACATTGCAGACTTTTGTTACCTTTATAGCTCATTTTGCCACATCAATTCTCTATATTATTCACTTAATTAAGAAAAATTAAAAATAAAAAAATTTGAAGCTGTTACACCTTTATCCCTAACCAAAGTGATAAAGAACAAAATTTGGCCCTTGGTGTAAATGATATTATATATAATGACTTAATTAATAATCCAAACTCAACCAACGACTTTACCTGTCGACCAATCATGTGCCTCCTCGCTCTAAAATTTAACCCAAAACTAAGTTTAATTAAGGAACAAAACAAAAACATTAACAACAAAAGTTCATGCATCCCCCCTTATCCCAAGGTTTATAGAAAATGCAATATTAAATAATAATGTGGGAATAATAAAGTTTGGAATTATATATATATATATATATATATATATATATAAAGTATTAGAGACAAATTATATATATATATATATATAAATAAAGTATCAGAGACAAACACGGTTTGTTTGCATTATTATCAAGACTTTGCAAAGGACACGTACCACACTTAGCACGTGAAATCACTATTTTTTTCTAAATTAACCCCATGACCCCTATCTCTTGCTACCTAGTCCTTTTTATAATAAAGATTCGGTACGTAGGAATCTACTTACATCTCTATGTTAATTAATTTATTAATTTGTGATGATGCTCACAGTTGGTAT
Source organism: Agapanthus africanus (assembly GCA_030015575.1). NCBI lineage: Eukaryota > Viridiplantae > Streptophyta > Magnoliopsida > Asparagales > Amaryllidaceae > Agapanthus > Agapanthus africanus. Next base: position 914,038,469 of record CM057337.1, read on the forward strand.
TTCCTAAGAATGCGACAGGTGGCCGATGATATGTCCCGAAGGCTACGGAGGTGGAATAAATGAGTTGCAGCAGGGGCATTCCTCGGGGCCTCGTCTCGAGGAAGTGTCCGAACCTTCAGGAGATCTCCCTAAGTACTTTCCACATTCACCTAGCAAACTACCAACAGCTCGTCTTCGAGCTTCCTCGGCCTCCTTGCTTGTCTCCGAGCCATCTGTCAGGCCGAGCTTCCTCGGCCTCCTTGCTCGTCTCCGAGCCATCTGACAGGCCGAACTTCCACGACCTCACTGCTCGTCTCCGAGCAATCTGACAGGCCGAGCTTCCTCGGCTTCTCCGATCAACCGAGAGAGCGGAACCCAAGCGCCCCCGTAATGGCTCCGCGTATCTCGTCAGAGCGAGATATTCGTCTCCCCACATTCCGCGTCCCACACTAATGCGTCCCCCCATTAATGGATGTATCCTGCCATTTATGCAAGGATAACGCAGGGGCGTAACTAACGGCGGCGATCTCACGCCTGCTCGCTCCACGCCACCACTATATAAACCCATTTCTCAGACGACTCAGGTAACTCAAACTCATTCCAATACGCCGTTACTCTGCACTTATTTCCTGGCACTAACTTGATCGTCAAAGGGTCCTACGGTGGTCACCCACCTCGGGATTTCTTTTGCAGATAGCTCAGCGTCAATACCAACCCATTGAAATCCACAGCTCAACAACTGCTAAACCAAATCTCAACCGTTAAAGACCGCCATCACAGGATCGACGGAGGACAGCATCTGAAGGAGATCACAGCCTTCATCAGTTGGCGCCGTCTGTGAGAACCCGCTTCAGAAGCTTCTCCACCCCTAAAATTGATCTTCCACCCTCGACCCGATGGCGAGCGACAACTGCGACGATCCGAATACGAGCCGCCGCAACAGAGGTGGAGCGGCCCGTCTCCTCCTCCTAACATGATCAACGCCTTATCCGCTCGAATAGACAGGCTCACTGTTGGAGATAGTGCCCTCAGAGTCAATTATTAGGTCACAGGTACGTGATTGTAATGATTGAGGGAGGACCTATCCCGGTAGGACAGTCTTACTCGAGATGATAGTATGCTATCTGGTTTACCTTTATCATCGTGTACTGTTTTAAGTGACCTGACACGTCGCTATTACACGTTGATAGAGCCCCTAGGATTCTTGCTTGACCACCAGCAGTATGAGGGCGATCATATAAGTGGGAGCTGGGGGTCTATAAGCATATCCTTAAAAGGTCCCTAGTCGTGAGAGTTTCGAGACAGGGCATCGATTCTCCATAGTGGACTAGTGTATACAGTCGAGACCCCGACGAGGGGCGGTGGCCGGTCTCACAAGCCACTGGTGTCAGTTGGATCACCTAAGATGTATACAGGTGCTCATTGGGTTATGAGTACACCGGACAGGACTCGCCGGGAACATGCTAGTTGGTCATATACCAGACGTCAGATGGCAGTTCCCTGGTGACATGTGTGCAGGTTAGTTCATCGACCTGGGGATCGTCATTTGTCTCGTGTGAGTTCCCACTGTACTTTGATTACTACCCTACCACGGCTCAAAGGAGTCGTGCAAACAGGTTTTAGTTGGGTACAGTCCCGAGCCACATGGAGGCAGTGAGCGTATCTTCAGGGGTTCGTCTCTCCCGGTATTGGGGGTGAGGTCGTGCTGTGTCTAGGAGAGCCATTACATGAAGCCCTCGGCCGAGGCAAGGAGATTTACTGGTAGGTATTCCAGTAGTATCTCAGGGTGTTCTGGGCTACACTCCGACACGACTTGTACCGCTTTTGGGGGTCTGACTTTTACCAACCCCCTAGGCCCGCCATGCGATGCTCATAGACGAACGGACCGGACTGTACGGATATTGTCACTGACAGGCTCAGTAGGGTTGTCAGGCTGAGTTCGCTCACAGACATCCCTTTTAGTCAGTACCTGGTAGCCCGTTACGTATTGGCTTATACCTCTGACGTGCTAGTGGTTAAATCCACAACCAAGGTGTTGACGAGTCTTTAGAGTCCCCCACATTCAGTTACTCAGCTTTCGGGCGAAAGGTTGTAGAGGCCGTATGGAGATATGGCAAGGTCCGATCAGATACGTGCGGTATTGCACGGATCAGGATCGGACAGTCTGTACTATAGGCCGTATGGTTATATGGCAGGGTTCGATCAGATACGTGCGGTATTGCACGGATCAGGATCGAACGGATATTACTGGCCGGCTTTGGTTTAAGCCGGATCCTTGTATAGTACAGTGTAGATTTTGTCTCATTGCATTTGTATTTCGGTCGGAATACAAATGCGGGTGTGTATGCACAGTATCGGGGTTTTCCTGTAATTTATTACGGGACCAGTTTTCTGGAGTTGCCAGTTTGCTTTTCGTTTCGGCCGATTTCCTTTGTATCGTTCATTGGCCGAAGATTGGTGGAGGAGGGCTTATTTGCATTGTTGCAAATAAGTGGTTGTGGAGGGGGTCTTTGTTTTTTTGTTTTATCATGATGGTTTTCATGATGAGCACCATCACTTGACTTCTTCTTCTCATGATGGCTTGACTTTTTGAAGCCATCATGCATGAGATGATGGTTGCCTTGGAGTGTTGGATTTGTTGTGATCATTCCCTTTTTGCATGATAACCTTCTCTCTCTCTCCTTTGTATTATTGAGAATGGCTCCCATTATTTTTGAGACTCTCCCTCATTCTCACCCTCCCTCTCCTCTAGTGATGGCCGGCCACCATGAGGGTGGGTTGCCCATTTTTGTAGTGGGGATTTTTGCTCTCTTGATGCTAGAAAAATCCCCAAGTTCCTCCACAAAAGTTCATACCTCATTTCCTCCACCAAAATGGCACCTCCATAAACCCCAAATGAGACACTAGTTCTACTATTTTCTACAGCGAATCTTGGGCACGTCGAGTAGCCGGCTTCGTGCCCGAGTTGCCTCGGCATTGAGGTGGGAGCCCGTAAAAGAAGTAGGCGATGTGGTGCACTTCCGGCGACGAGGAGGAGACGGGACATTCCGCAGGTGATCGGGACGATGACGAGAAGACCGGAGGACTTGGATCGTCGGTATACTTCTCTTCCCCATCTTGTTAGTAGCTTAGACTTGTTAATGGTTACGATCCGGATGTTTAGTGCGCGGTGGTACCGGTTTGCTAAGTCCGCAAAATTAAAGTTTTTCACCGTTTCCGCATTCCGGCGTCGGATTGACGGCCGGGGTGCCGCCGTGCACTTACAGTGGTATCAGAGCCTCGCCATTAACTTAGTCTAGCTTGGTTTAATGTGTTTGCATTTCCGATCGATCAAAAAGTTCCAAAACCGTGTTTTTCCTATCGACAGTTTTCTGTTGAAAATTTTTGGTGTCGAAAATTTTTTCAGGTTGTAAAATATTGATGTACTGGAAAATCTAAGAACTCTGTAAAATTTCGATGAAGTGAATCCACAGTGGGAGCGCGGAACCGCCGCATATACCCCCATTCCGCCGCTCTTCCGCCGCACACTGTGGAGATCACTTCACCAATTTTTTTCAGAGGCTTTCTGGGCTTAAAATATGGGTTTTGGAATATTAAAATTGGGCCCAGGTTTTCTGTGAGTGCTACAGTTTTGATTGGGGGCCCACTTGTTAATTTTTTGATCGATCGGATATTTTAAACACATTATTTCACAGTATTTACATTATATCTACGACCGTGAATGTCACTTGATCGGTAAATCCGGTCTAACTGCTATAGCCCGGTTAGACGGATTTACGAACGTGACTTTCACGTTGATGTTTTGTTTTTGCTGTGATGTTGCGGATCGGTCGTGGGGGATAGCCTGGATGCAATGCTAGTACAGTTTTGTTGTATTATGTACATTTGATATTGCGGGGCGAGCGTCCGACATGTGGACTGCCGTCACTGCCTGTTTGTATTATTATTTTGGGGCACGACCTGGTTGCGGTCGATGTACCCGTTGTATGTATATTTTACTTTCTGTACTAGGATTGCCCCGCGGAGGGGTGCACGGATAGCCGGGTTCTAGAGGGCAACAAGCCCGCATCTCATGGCATTGAGACGGAGGGGGCTTCACTCTAGGATTGGCGGGCTATTCGCCGCACTCGTAGGGGGTACAGGTTGACCCAGGAGGGGTGCCCAAGTTACCGGATTCCGTGAAGTGCTGGGTGGTCCATTCACGTTGCTGAAGGGGGCTGCCTCGCTTCAGGTTTTGGCGGGTAACTTGCCGCGCCCGTAGGGGTCTAGGATTTCATTGCACAGGCTATCCACACGACCAGGGGAACGTCGGGTTTCAGCGGCTCTGTGAAACCCGGGGATCCCAGATATCTGTATTGTTTCTGTGATGCTGTACATTTCTGTGATGTTGCATTTTATTCACGCCTTGAGCGAAATACTATATATTGGTATATATATTAGTGGATGTCGTATATGTTTTGCATCCGCGCTAGTCCAGTCCCCGCTCTGTCGTTAGTAAGCTAACCTAACGGGTAATGACGGGACCCAGTGGCGAATGCGGATGGCATATACGTACATCAGTATATTTTCGTTCTTTTTGGTGTGATCAATTGATGGGACTGCATTGATTCGGATCAATGCAAGTTAAAAACAAACCTTATCTGATGTTGTTGGAACACTTTTCAAAAAGCTGTTATTGCAAGGACGTTCACTTTTGTTTTGCATCGTGGTATTCAGTTGGAATATCCTGCTCCTCAGTCGACGAGGCAAGGGCCGAGATCTCTTCACCGGGAGTGACCCCTTGGACAAAAAGTTTGCGTCAGGGCATTAACTTCACTATAGCCGATTACTTTTGCTTTGCACCGTGGTATTCAGTTGGAATATCCTGCACCCCATTCTACGGGGAAAGAGCCGAGATCCCTTCACCGGGAGTGACCTCTTTAGCGGAAGTTGTCGTCACTATATTTCTAAAAAGCTATCCGTTCCTTCAACGATATCAAGTTCATTACGTTAAAGGTTTTCGCCAGAAACCATTCGTAGCCCTCCGTCATTTCAGTTAAATATTCGGTAGTATTCAAGCTATGTATTTTGACCTCACGCCAAGGCATAGTGATTGGTAGCTGCCGGGTATTTATCTGTTGTATAGATAGATGCGTTGGTTTGGGACAGTCGTACTACTATTTTGGCCTACGTCAAGGGTATGTACGGGTGGGTTCAGATTAACCTGGATAATGACGGGCAGAACTTGACATGTGACTTATGATATTTTGACCTCACGCCAAGGTCATAAGAGCATGGGGCAGAAATCACATCGGGAGTTTCAAAAGTACTGAAACTTGCCAGATATGCGCATACCTTCTGGAGTGTGATAGCGTGAGCGGATTCCGTCACGTTATCATGCAGTGATAGTTGGATCCCGATTCCCACTGATGAGTTAGTTTACTCCTCGGGTGACCCCGACTAATTCTTCTTTCAGGTTTGGAGGAGAATTTGAGGTACAGTGGGAGGTTTCCAGATTAGATAAATTGGTAACCATTCTGATCTAGGTTAGAGTGCACGCTGAGTGTTTCTTTTCTCTCTCTCTTTGGCAGCGACCATTGACCCGACCCTAAGACTATGACTCAATGACCAAGTTGACCGAACCTTCTTAACACCGGCTTTTGGATTGTCAGAGTTGCTAACCTCATTGCCACTCCTACTTTTACCCTTTTCTCCAGGACACCCCGTATTACTACGAACGTCCACTTCCATTGGACAAAACCATCGTATGGTTAGATACGAACTCGAAAGAATTTATTCGAGGATGGTTTCCGGTTCTGGAGAAAACGGATAGGATTATTCAGTTGTCTTTTCCTTTTACCCTCTCTCAGGTTACGAGTATTCCTTGGTTTAGGGGTAGTACACCTATTACGCAAATTGGATTGTCTTCTTCCAAACCTTAGGCTGGTGCCGACCGGTAGGGAATGAAGAAAACCAATTAGCATAACGATGGTGTGCAGAAGGTATTAAGTTAAGACAAAGCAAGGGATTAGTAAGAGGGCAAAGTAAATTGCAACAGATATTCACGACCAAACCAGGTATTTCTTCGCCAATCCTAAAATCACCTTTGTATTTCTCCAGGACACTCCGTATCACTACGAAGATCCACAGTTTATTGGATACTCCATCGTATGATTATATACGAACCCGAAAGGAACTTGTTCCAGTTCGGGGATGGATTCTGGTCCAGGAGAAATAGGAATAAGGTTTATTCGGTTGTCTTTTATCTTCACCCTCTCTCATTGCGAGTGTTCCTCGGATTGGGACAGTACACCCATTATGCTTATTGGATAGTCTTCTTCCAAACCATAGGCTGGTGCCGAACGGTAGGGAAGGAAGAAAACCATTTGGCCTAAAGGGGTGTGCAGAAGGTAAAGACTAAAGACATATGAAGGGATTTGGAGAGGTGGCAAAGAACTATATGGTTACAGTCGTGAATCTGGAAGAGGCATTACTAGGAATACCAGAATACCCCATCGGAACATTTCAATATTTCAGTTTCACTGTGTAATGTTAAAGGAAAACTGATTTCCCGATTAGATACTTACTCCAGGGTATGTATTTACCAGGTACGATTCTCACATCTGTATGGTTTTACAGATGATGAGTGGGAGTAAGTTATTGGGAATTGGGTGATTATCCTCATTATATCGGGATTCGTTGTAATCAGTGATATTTGAGGAAATCACCTGGGCTGTTTGCCGGTCGGCAAATATTTGGTTTTGAATATCCGCTGTTATGCACCAATTTCAAATTGATATATCTGTACATCTATTTTCATAGAGTGAGATATACCTTTCTGAAATTATGTCTACGACATTTACCTATATCAGTGGATGGTTAGGGAAGGAGCATTAAACAGCGGTGTAATTCTTCTTAACCATAAGTACAGTTTTCAACCTACGACACACAGTGAATGAGTTATCAGACTCAAGGGACTTATACAAAGGATTGTATGTTGTCCAGGGTCCATCAGGACAGAGGGCTTGGTCCTCGTACTATATTCGGTTTACTTATGACTTCTCTAGTTTTTAGACAGGTGTTTCGCGGAAACACAGGATCCGAATTTGGAGAAGTTATAGGTATTTGAATAGAGTAGAGAACCAGGTGTAGCAAGTATCGGGATTCTTCAAAGTGATCGAAGATGTAGATACTTGTGTATGGTATTCAGTTGATAGTAGTGATTAAGAGAAATTGCTTCTCTTTCAGGTTACTCATAATTGGAAGTATTCCTAAGTTGAGTAACGCTGACCGGCCTCCTTCCATTTAGTTGACATGCGCTGGGGACAGCTGCATGATTTGAATCTGGTTCAATTAAATCAGTGCCTCTGTTTCTATATTGGATATAGAACAGTTCATATCTTAACGATGTTAAGGTACGGGGAGTTGTCCGGTTTATGATTAAAACCAGACACTGGACAACTCAAGGCACGTTTCTGTAATGGCTGTTTGTGGGTTGACCCAGGCTATGACGAGGGTTGACTTTCTACCATCTGGATGAACAATAGCAATATTGTTCTAGACTCGCCACAGTTTTATTAAAAATGGATTTTTTTTCAGAAAACAGTAGTGGGAGTATGGTAGAACTGGAAGTGATTCCAGAACCACAAACGATTACTGAAGATTTGATAAGGAACCTAAAGATTCAATCTGGATTGACATTCCATTGGCCACTCCGCAGATAAGGTGGGTAACTTCAGGCACCCGAGAGGCACTACGGTAGCCTCAAGGACGGTGACAGGGAAGTTCTTGTTTACCCACAATTGCCATTGCTGTTGTTCCAGGTTACGAGACCCGGCAGGAGGATGAGTATAGCGTCGTTCTAAACCAGTTTTAGAAGTGTACGTCTATATGACTCTGCCAGAGGGTTGTCGTAGTCAGTGGGAGCAGCGGAAACATTGGTGTACAGGTTGCTTATGTCTATTTATAGACTAGAGCAGAAGTAGCGGAGATAGATCATCTATTTCTGACGTGACAGTCATGGGTTTGACTTCGTCAGAATAGGGGATGGATCTGTTGAGAAGGTAGTAGGGTGTGATATCCTGGTATTTGGATGATATACACAGAGTAGGAAAAGAAACTCCTACACTACGATCGGTTATACTTTGGTCGTCACACAGTTGTTTCTCCACAAAGGAAATGGATTTTATATCAGACATACTGGTTACTAGATCTATGGTTTTAGATCTAGATTTGGGTGGTTTCCCAATCAGGGTACTTGACAGCATTCTAAGAGTATTTAGGATGGACGACTCCTGGCACGGTAGTGTACCTGCAGGTAATGGAGTCACCATCTCCAAAGGTGTCTTACAGACTAAAGGGGAGAGGGACGGGCATGATTGGCAGATCACTTGCTCAGGCAATTGAGTCAATCGTGAGATGTCAAGTACCACACCAGATGTTGTTCTTGCACTAGATGCAATAAGTTGACATTAATCCAATCCTGGAGAAACAGTCGGAAGCAGTTTTAGAACATAAGTGGATGTTCTAGGGATATGATAACGACAGCCTCATTCAGGAGACAGTTATCATTCCAGGCTTCCAAGGTGACATGGACGACAAGGAGGTTGTCAGAGTTATAGTTTTCCTTCTGATGAGGGGCGGTATTTTGGACAGGTGGTCCAAGGCAATACTGAGGGTGGCATGGCGCAGGATACTGATTAAGTTCAGTTGTCGATACAGTCTAAGAAGTTTTGGATTTGGAGTTCATTTATGAGCTATGTCCCATCAGACATCCAGACATATTCTGAGACAGGTATTGCTCTTTTCGGGAGATGGCTTTCTCCGCGAACTTGAGATATAGAGAGACATTGAAAGAGACAACAAAGCGGATCCACTCACTGAGGCTATTCCTCGAACGCAATAGTTTCGCAAACGAGCTTTGTGAGACTGACTAGTAGAGGAGTTGGGTGTTCGGTATCACACGGGCTGTGAGTATGCGACATCGCAATAATTAGCCTTGAGTGCAAGTGGGAGATTGTTGGAGATAGTGCCCTCAGAGTCAATTATTAGGTCACAGGTACGTGATTGTAATGATTGAGGGAGGACCTATCCCGGTAGGACAGTCTTACTCGAGATGATAGTATGCTATCTGGTTTACCTTTATCATCGTGTACTGTTTTAAGTGACCTGACACGTCGCTATTACACGTTGATAGAGCCCCTAGGATTCTTGCTTGACCACCAGCAGTATGAGGGCGATCATATAAGTGGGAGCTGGGGGTCTATAAGCATATCCTTAAAAGGTCCCTAGTCGTGAGAGTTTCGAGACAGGGCATAGATTCTCCATAGTGGACTAGTATATACAGTCGAGACCCCGACGAGGGGCGGTGGCCGGTCTCACAAGCCACTGGTGTCAGTTGGATCACCTAAGATGTATACAGGTGCTCATTGGGTTATGAGTACACCGGACAGGACTCGCCGGGAACATGCTAGTTGGTCATATACCAGACGTCAGATGGCAGTTCCCTGGTGACATGTGTGCAGGTTAGTTCATCGACCTGGGGATCGTCATTTGTCTCGTGTGAGTTCCCACTGTACTTTGATTACTACCCTACCACGGCTCAAAGGAGTCGTGCAAACAGGTTTTAGTTGGGTACAGTCCCGAGCCACATGGAGGCAGTGAGCGTATCTTCAGGGGTTCGTCTCTCCCGGTATTGGGGGTGAGGTCGTGCTGTGTCTAGGAGAGCCATTACACGAAGCCCTCGGCCGAGGCAAGGAGATTTACTGGTAGGTATTCCAGTAGTATCTCAGGGTGTTCTGGGCTACACTCCGACACGACTTGTACCGCTTTTGGGGGTCTGACTTTTATCAACCCCCTAGGCCCGCCATGCGATGCTCATAGACGAACGGACCGGACTGTACGGATATTGTCACTGACAGGCTCAGTAGGGTTGTCAGGCTGAGTTCGCTCACAGACATCCCTTTTAGTCAGTACCTGGTAGCCCGTTACGTATTGGCTTATACCTCTGACGTGCTAGTGGTTAAATCCACAACCAAGGTGTTGACGAGTCTTTAGAGTCCCCCACATTCAGTTACTCAGCTTTCGGGCGAAAGGTTGTAGAGGCCGTATGGAGATATGGCAAGGTCCGATCAGATACGTGCGGTATTGCACGGATCAGGATCGGACAGTCTGTACTATAGGCCGTATGGTTATATGGCAGGGTTCGATTAGATACGTGCGGTATTGCACGGATCAGGATCGAACGGATATTACTGGCCGGCTTTAGTTTAAGTCGGATCCTTGTATAGTACAGTGTAGATTTTGTCTCATTGCATTTGTATTTCGGTCGGAATACAAATGCGGGTGTGTATGCACAGTATCGGGGTTTTCCTGTAATTTATTACGGGACCAGTTTTCTGGAGTTGCCAGTTTGCTTTTCGTTTCGGCCGATTTCCTTTGTATCGTTCATTGGCCGAAGATTGGTGGAGGAGGGCTTATTTGCATTGTTGCAAATAAGTGGTTGTGGAGGGGGTCTTTGTTTTTTTGTTTTATCATGATGGTTTTCATGATGAGCACCATCACTTGACTTCTTCTTCTCATGATGGCTTGACTTTTTGAAGCCATCATGCATGAGATGATGGTTGCCTTGGAGTGTTGGATTTGTTGTGATCATTCCCTTTTTGCATGATAACCTTCTCTCTCTCTCCTTTGTATTATTGAGAATGACTCCCATTATTTTTGAGACTCTCCCTCATTCTCACCCTCCCTCTCCTCTAGTGATGGCCGGCCACCATGAGGGTGGGTTGCCCATTTTTGTAGTGGGGATTTTTGCTCTCTTGATGCTAGAAAAATCCCCAAGTTCCTCCACAAAAGTTCATACCTCATTTCCTCCACCAAAATGGCACCTCCATAAACCCCAAATGAGACACTAGTTCTACTATTTTCTACAGCGAATCTTGGGCACGTCGAGTAGCCGGCTTCGTGCCCGAGTTGCCTCGGCATTGAGGTGGGAGCCCGTAAAAGAAGTAGGCGATGTGGTGCACTTCCGGCGACGAGGAGGAGACGGGACATTCCGCAGGTGATCGGGACGATGACGAGAAGACCGGAGGACTTGGATCGTCGGTATACTTCTCTTCCCCATCTTGTTAGTAGCTTAGACTTGTTAATGGTTACGATCCGGATGTTTAGTGCGCGGTGGTACCGGTTTGCTAAGTCCGCAAAATTAAAGTTTTTCACCGTTTCCGCATTCCGGCGTCGGATTGACGGCCGGGGTGCCGCCGTGCACTTACACTCACATCGCTGGTGTATACCCTCTTCGGCATTAAAGCGGTGGGCCATACCTACCAAACCGCCGTTCCTCCTCTCCGGGATAACGACGTCCGTAGAAGTACGGATGGGACGCTCAAGCCCTCGATCTCATCCATGCTCATCCCAGCGTCACCGAGTGCTGGCGTGCTGACTCCGGCCACCGTGACTCGCATGCGGCGATTGATTCCATGACCCGCTGAGCGCTGGACAGGTCTACGCCCCGATCCCAAGGTAGACTGGGCCGTCGCTCCGATACCCGCCGCGCGTTCTTCCCCCCGAGGAGATGTCGGTCAGCTCGCCTGCTTCCAAGCATGACCATCCCCTCACGCTCGCCGGAGCCGCGCGAACAGCGAACGCCGGGACCATTCGAGGAGAGCCCCGCCCGAGGATTTAAGAAATTTGATAGAACGGAATCGGAGCCGCACCATCGCACAGACCCGGAGCGGAGGTAGCCACCACTCCGACTGTGCAGAATCCTGGGGGTACCACCACCGACTTGAAGCCCTCGAAAAGAAAATCGAAGGCATACGACGGGATGGCCATGCGTCCGGCGAAGGGGCCAGGTACTCCGCCGACTCATTAACAAAGCCCTTTACAGAAGAGCTGCTGGCTGCGCACGTCTCGTCCAGGAACAAGCCGCCAAAAGTGGCCCTCTTCGATGGGAAATGTGACCTGAAGGACCACCTAGACGCATTTACGGTGGGCATAGGCTTCCAGGATAATTCGGACGCGGCTCAATACCGAGCTTTCCCCACCACCTTCATCCGGGCTGGCCGGGACAGGTTCTGAGGACTTACACTACACTCCATCTCGACCTTCGACGAGCTAGCCACTCAATTTCTCGATCACTTCGTCGGAAACCGACGGCAGAAGAGGATGGTCGACCACCTGTTCGCTGTCAAGAGCAGAGACAAGGAATTCTTCAAAGGATATATCACCCGCTTCTACAATGCCCTCCTGGAGGTCCCCGAGCAATGCGATGAAACCGTTATCACCGTACTGAGGTCGGGTCTTAGGAACAAAGAGTGGCTCCGCTCTTTTGCATTAGCGCAATCTAAGACCATGGCCGAAGTGAAAGCCTGGACCGAGCGAGAAATCAAGCTCGAGTCCGAGGTGAACCCAAACCTCCCCCGAGCCGACCAGGCGGACAGAAAGAAGAAGGATAGGGAAGAGAAGAAGAAAGTTGATCGTCCGAAACCTTACTTTCCAAGATTTCAGAAGTACACTTCTCTAAATATCTCTCAGACCAAGCTGCTAGAGGAAGGTAAGGGTGAGAGGTTTTTCAAGCTCCCGCCAGTCACCCAAAGAGCAGGCAAGCGTCTCCGCGGCCCATACTGCGCTTTCCATAGGTCGCAGGGTCACCCCACTGAAAACTACAAACAACTCCGTGACTACATCGAAGAGTTGATCCGCTCAGGCCACCTGGCAAAATACCTGCGGGACAAGCGGCAGGCGGAGCGGGAGCAAAAGGACCTAACCACTCCCGGGGAATTAACGATCGGGCAGATCATGGTCATTACCTCGGATCCAGCTCGAGAAAGTGGGGGAAACCACAACATCCTCCCGTTCGAAGGCACAAGTGATATACCACCCAAGAGGTGCAGAAGGGACGAGCCGATCATTTTCACCGATGAAGACTTCCATGGCGTATCGCTCCCTCACAATGACCCTCTCTTGATAACGGCCAAAGTCCACCGTTACGAAGTTCAGAGGATATTGGTTGACTCAGGGAGCACGGCGGATATCCTGTTCCACGACCGGTTCCAGCGTATGCGGCTAAGACCATTCGACCTCCGACTTACCTCCCATGTCCTCTCTGGGTTCACCAATCATTCCGTCCCTGCCGAAGGATTGGTCACCCTCCTCCTCAACATTGGGGAAGTAGGCAATACGTAAACCATACCAGCGGAATTCCTCATCGCCAAGGTCCCTTCATCCTACAACATTCTCCTGGAACGTCCTATCTTAAACGCTCTCCGGGCCCAGATATCGACTGATCACCTTGCGCTCAAATTCCCTTTGGATCAAGAAGGAATAGGCCGGGCCTATGGAAACCAGCAAACCGCTAAGATTTGCCTCGCCTCGATGTCCACCGATGGAGAGCAGGGTGATGATTTTGAGGGCACGCCTGACTTCCAAGAGTCTTTGGATACACGCAACGACCAAAGGGAGGTTAGAGGTGCCCCGGTGGAAGCATTGGCGAAAGTCCCCCTCGAAAAAGGGGTCAATGGCCGGACAGTCCAGATCGGCTCACTCCTGACTGGAGATCACCGTGAAGACCTGATCCGGTTCCTCCGAGATAACTCGGACGTATTCTCTTGGGCGCCAGCGGGCATGCCCGGAATCGACCCTAGTGTGATCTCCCACAAGCTCGGGGTCGACCCGAAAGCAAAGCCTGTCCGACAAAAGAAGAGAAGTTTTGCGCCGGCCAAGCAAAAAGCGATAGAAGATGAAATAGATCGACTGCTCGCCGCTAACTTTATCAGAAACATGGACTACTCAGATTGGCTGGCGAACATGGTCATGGTCAAGAAGGCAAACGGGAAATGGCGCATGTGCATCGATTTTACGGATTTGAACAAGGCCTACTCCAAAGACAACTATCCCCTCTCTCGGATAGACCAACTGGTAGACAGCTCGGCCGGCCATGAATTATTGAGCTTCATAGACGCTTTCTCCGGTTACAATCAGATCAGGATGAATCCGGCCGACGAAAAACTTACCGCCTTTACCACTGATTCGGGGGTATACTGCTACAAAGTGATGCCCTTCGGACTCAAGAACGCCGGGGCCACATATCAGCGCCTGGTTAATAAGATGTTCAAACCTCAGATTAGCAGAAATATGGAAGTCTACGTCGACGATATGCTCGTAAACTCCATCTCGGCAACTAGGCACACTAAAGACCTCGGCGAAACATTCGACGTCCTGCGCCAGTACAAAATAAAGCTAAATCCAGCTAAGTGCGCGTTCAGAGTCACCAGTGGGAAGTTCCTCGGGTTCATGGTAACTCACTGAGGAATCGAAGTAAATCCTGAAAAGATCAGCGCCATCCTCAACATGGAAATGCCCAAGAGCAATGTCGACATCTTGCAACTCACGGGAAGGGTCGCTTCCCTAAGTCGCTTTATGTCCAGATTCGGAGAGAAGTGCCTCCCGTTTTTCAGGGCCTGATTGATCTGTTTTAAATAAGTTGTGTTTGTAGAATAACCGCAATCAATAACGGTGTCGCGTATAGCTAGACCGAGATGAGTACGGGTCGTCCTCAGGGAAACGCTGAATCTTTTAATCTTACTTTAGACGTGTTGAAAAAAAAGGAGGAAGAATAAAGAATGGTTGTAGATTCTAGATCTACGTAAAACACGGATGCAGGATATAGATCTAAATTAACTACGGATGTAAGTTTTATAGTAGAAGGGGGCTTGTAGGGTTCGTTAAGATTTAGTAATCATGGATGATTAATTAAAAATTACTCTTTTATCCTTTAATAGATTTAAAACTAGATCGACAGTGATGCATGTAGATTAGGGTTTCTGGAGGGAAAAGGGTTCCCACTCTTAACCCCTATCTTGATATGGATCTCAGTTCATGTCTAGCCTTTACCAAAATAATTGTTAATCTAATCTCTAATTGTGGTCATGACTATTAATGAATTGATAGCGCGCCCGATTAGGATGTTAACTATTCTTTTGATAAAGTTTATAAACTTTATAGGACGTAAAAAGAGTTTAAAGATCTTCATCATCCATTAATCTACCATAATCCTACGAACCCTAACAAGCGAAGAATTACTCGCACATGTTTGGAAATGAAAAGATAGAAATCATGAAGAAAATAAAATGCAATAAAATAAAACTACATTTATTAATCAACAAAATCAAGTATACTTTGTTTCCTTAGACCAAATGCTAGTTTGCTTCTCGATCTCTTTTAAGGAGGTAGATGAACCGTTGATGATCAACCAGGATTCTTGAGCCGTCGTGAACTTCGTGATGTCGTCGGTGTGATAAATTTTCCAAGAGGCTCTCGGTCCTTATTTATAGTCCCAGAGTCAGAACCCTAGTTTCCTAATATGGAAACCAGTGGTTAAGATCCCAACAGAAAAAATCTCATGCCCTAACTGCCTTAGTTTCCTAATATGGAAACCAGTGGTTAAGATCCCAACAGAAAAAATCTCATGCCCTAACTACCCTAGTTTCCTAATATGGAAACCAGTGGTTTTCCTAATATGGAAACCAGTGGTTAAGATCCCAACAGAAAAAATCTCATGCCCTAACTACCCTAGTTTCCTAATATGAAAACCAGTAGTTAAGATCCCCGATTCGTTGTTCTGGGGCTTCATCTTGATGACACGTGTTGATCTTTTAAATATCTGAAAACTGAAAATCTTTTCTACGTTACTGCCAGAATTGATTTCTTTAGTTTACTTTCTTATTTAAGCAGGTTTGTTTCGCCAACTTTGATTTCCTTGATTTCAGTCCTAAAAATTCTGCACAATAACTCAATAAATAATAAAATTTGTTTTAATTGAGATATTAACTTAACCATTTGTCATGATATTATAGTTTTAAGAATTGGTCAAAGGTATTTAATAAGGTAAGTATATTTAAATGGGCCAAATGTTACATGGATATTATATGCTTACTTTTTCCTACACAATGATAATTATAATATATAAACACATGAAAATAGTATTTTTGCAAATAAACCTTCATATGTGTCATATTTATAATAAACACATTTTACTATATAGAAATAGTAGGAAAAATGTCATATTAAATATGCAATCTTATCAACTGAACAGGGCCCTAAGAAAAATCCCTAAGTTCGAATGGTCGGAGGAGTGCCAGAGCGCTTCAAGATGGGAGACTTGGTCTTACAAAGAAACGAGTTCGTGGATTAAGGGAGACTGCACAAGTTCTCCCCGAATTAGGACGAACCATTCTTCGTAACGGAAGTATAGCCCGGTGGGGCATACCGCCTGCAAGACGCTAGGGGCCATAATTTTCCTCGGCCCTATAATGCCGAAAAGCTTAAATTGTATAAATAAACATGTATCATCTTTCAAAATAATGTAATTCCCTTTTCGCATTTAACTAAGTCTTGCAGGCTAAGTCCTCTTGTAGAAAAGACTTTGTGTACCCCCGCGGGGCTCTAAACCTTTGATTCTTTTCTCAGTTCCAGGACTCCAAAGTTTTTTGAGAAAACATAAAATTTGTATCAAGAAGAGGAAAAGTGATGGTACACTGCAATCAAAGACAAGTTTATTTATTCAAGAGGTATTATGAGTTCCTCAGTCTTACAACAATTACAACAAAGGAGGGTAGAGCTTAAGGAAACATTGTCGATGGTACACCGAAGAAAGCTCCTCCAGCCGATCCCGAGTAGTTTCGACCAGCTCCCTCCGACGGTACTCACGGACCCTAGAAGCCACGGATTCCCCAGACGAGGGAGGATCCTCTTCGGCTGAGTAGGAAGCGATGACCAACCTTTGCTAGAAACTCTCAAGAAGGAGGTCCACTGAGCGATCCCGCCTACTCTTTGAGATCATACCAAGCCCATGGACCGTTTGCATTTTGTCGAACGCCTCATCCATCAACCGCGGGGATATGGTATTGTGCAGACCCGGCAAAGTCCTCCATATCGCATAAATCAACATCTGAAAGAGAGGAGATCTTCGGGGAAGTAAGTGTCCATAGCGACCCTCCAAGCAGCTTATCACCACCTCGTACGTTTTCTCGGAACGATCAAGGTTGTAAAAGTATACGTCGTCGTGGGAAACGATCTCCCTGATAGTATACACGCGGCCGGCCATCTTCAGGGAGTGCGAGACTAGAGAGAAATTGATGTACCTTCAGTATTTATAGCCTCAACAAAAATCTTCCAACGGCCGAGATTTACTCGCACGGCAATGCAAATCACGGAATATCACACTTTCCCGATATGGCGCTGCCATATGTCACCCGCGACGGTCACCATTCCCACCCTTTACAGGTCAAGGGAGGTTAAACGACGACCAAGAAGATACTATAGAGTCAATAAAGCCCTCATTGTGAGGCGAACGAGTAGCTTCCTGCTCGGTCCATCCGCAGTGGGTAGCTTCCTGTCCATCAATACTGTGGATCCAAAGCCCTCCTCACGAGGCCACCGAGTAGCTTCCTGCTCGGTTCATCCGCAGTGGGTAGCTTCCTGCCCATCAATGCTGTGGATTTAAAGCCCTCCTCATGAGGCCACCGAGTAGCTTCCTGCTCGGCGTATCTGCAGTGGGTAGCTTCTTGTCCATCTATGTTGTAGATCCAAAGCCCTCGACATCGAGGCGACCGAGTAGCTTCCTGCTCGGTCCATCCGCAGCGGGTAGTTTCCTGTCCAATAACGTTGTGGATCCTAAGCCCTCCTCACAAGGCCACCGAGTAGCTTCCTGCTCGGTCCATCCGCAGCGGGTAGCTTCCTGCCCATCAATGCTATAGATCTAAAGCCCTCGACGTCGAAGTGACCAAGTAGCTTCATGCTCGGTCCATCCGTAGTGGGTAGTTTCCTGCCCAACAACGTTGTGGATCTAATCCCCCCCTCAAGAGGCCACCGAGTAGCTTCCTGCTTGGTCCATCCGTAGTGGGTAGCTTCCTGCCCATCAATGCTGTGGATCCAAAGCCTTCGACGTCGAGGCAACCAAGTAGCTTCCTGCTCGGTCCATCCGCAGCAGATAGTTTCCTACCCCACAACGTTGTGGATCCAAAACCCTCCTCACAAGGCCACCGAGTAGCTTCCTGCTCGGTCCATCTGCAGTGGGTAGCTTCCTTCCCATCAATGCTATGGATCCAAAGCCCTTTACGGCGAGGCGACCGAGTAGCTTCCTGCGCGGTCCATCCGCAGCGGGTAGTTTCCTGCCCAACAACGCTGTGGATCTAAAACTCTCCTCACAAGACCACCGAGTAGCTTCCTGCTCGGTCCATCCACAGTGGGTAGCTTCCTGCCCATCAATGCTGTGGATCCAAAGCTCTCGACGTCGAGGAGACCGAGTAGCTTCTTGCTCAGTTCATCCGCAGCGGGTAATTTCCTGCCCAACAATGCTGTAGATCCAAAGCCCTCATCACGAGGCCACCGAGTAGCTTCCTTCTCGGTCCATCCGCATTGGGTATCTTCCTTCCCATCGATGATGTGGATCTAAAGCCCTCGACGTCGAGGCAACCGAGTAGCTTCCTGCTCGGTCCATCCGCAGCGAGTAGATTCCTGCCCTATAAAGAAGCGGATCTAAAAGCCCTCCTCATGAGGCCGCCGAGCAAATTCTTGCTCGGCCCATCAATCGGTTCATACTCGATGCACGATCACCACCTCGACTCCAGGGAAAAGAAGGATACTGACCTTCCTACACTTGGCTATCGTTCGACTCGACGCGCAATCACCACCTCGACTCCGAGGAAAAGGAGGACACCGGCCTGGCACTTGTAGAATGAAGATTCAAACAATGAAAAGTATACGAGCTAAAAATACTTGCAGAATGAAGATTCGAACAATGAAAAGTATACGAGCTAAAATTACTTGCGCAGCGAGCAGACATTTGGACAAAGGAAAAAGGAGTACTTTATTTATAATCAAAGATAAATACAAGGTATTCTGGGCTCCTCGGCCTTACAGAAATGCCCGGAGGCTTACAAAATTTTAAGAAAAGAAAAAAATATTCAAGGGAGGAAAGCTCAGGCCGCCCGCTCGACCAAGATCTCACCCTGCTCAAGGCCGCCATCAGTGACCAAAACTGCGACCTTGGGGTCAGCGCTTACACCGACAGCCTCGCCTCCAACTGCAGCCTCGGCGACTTGCCCTTGCGGTGCTTCCTCGATCAGGAGATACTTGGCGTGGAGCTCGCTGTCATTGAACCCTGGCATAGACTCCTTGACGGCGTCGAGGGCACTGTGCCACATGATGGCCGCGGATTCGGTGAAATCGGTGTAAAATTGGTCGGACGCCTTGTATCCCTCCACAGCCTTCGCTGCCCGGCTCTCGGCGAGCTTCACCGCGTCCATAGCCATTCGGAAATCCCTCTTGATGACGTCTCTCAACTTCTTCATCAAGTTGTAGAGGCTGTTCACCTCCTCCAACTTGGCCTGGATAGCCCGGTTGGACTCATCCAGGAGCCAATGAGACTCCTTCAGCTTAGAGTTCGTCAGCCCCTCGACAACCAGTCGAGTGTCGAGAAGAGCCGCCTTCTCCTCCACCTGCCACAGTTAGAGGCGGAGTTCCTCCTCCCGCGAGGAGGATTAGCCCGTCTTTTTCATGGCTGGGGCTACCTCCTCGGATTCCATAGGGACTAGGAGAGAGCAGTGATGAAGGACCTGAATAAAGCAGCAAACGGGTTAGAAAGCTCAAACCGAGAAAACAAGACTTAAGAAATTTTAAGAAAATTCAAGTACCAAACTAAACCTCCTCCTATGCTATGGCGGCCACCTGGGCCTTCATGGTCCCCCAAAGAATCTTTCCCCGGCTGCTTGCTCCATGTCCGAAACCAAGCTGTCGACGACGGAGAGCCCCGAGGGCATCTCAATGCAGAAGTTGCCCTCCTGCGCTGGGATCCCGGTAGAAGGTGGCCAAGAGACCGTCCGCTTCAGCCTTTTAAGGGGGATTTCGGCGGGCTCAGCCTCCTCCTCCACTCTTACCTGGGGCGCCGGGTCCCGCTCATGCTTATGACCCTTCCCCCCTGCGGCGTTCTTCTGGGGCTCAAGGAGCGGCGGAAGGCTTGGACGGCGGAGTTAGCCTCAGGGCCGAGCTCGGACCGGGTCGGGACGAGCTTGCGCCCCCGACCTTCCTTCCTTAGTTCTTGGCGGCCATGGCGGCTAGGATCTTCGATCAGTCCATGGGCTCTGCAAAAAAGAACATATAAACAAAAGGGAGTTGGCGACACTGAAAGGCGAAAGAAGTCAACGAAGTCTAAACAAGTCATCGAAGGCCCTAACTTACCCAGAAAACGCGCAGGACTAAGCCCAGCCCAGCTCGGTGCCCACTCGGATAGCAGAACATCCGCCCACTGGATTGGTTCCTACTGGGACAGCACACTCGCCTCAGGGGAAGTCGACTGCTTTGCCCTCAGGCAGTCGTCCCTGTGACACTGTGTAGGCACTGGCCAATTCTCGCCCTCAGGTAGCCCGACCAATACAAACTTCTCCTTCCATTCGTGGATGAAAGAAGGGACGACTACTACCCCCGACCCGGCCGACCCACCCTTACGCTTTTTTACAAAAAACACCCAGCTCGGCTCTTCCTTGCTGGTGCCGGGGTGATTTTTATAACTAAGGAAAGACACAAGGAAAGTCAAACTGAAAGGGATCTGATCTAGTTTTAGCCGGACCAGAAACCCGAGGAGGATTCTCCACAAGTTCGACACTAGCTGGCCCGGGGCAAGACGGAAGAAACGAAGCACTCCACAAACCTCGGTTGGGAAGGGCAGACGCATACATGTCCGGAACGCTTCCAAATACAGAGCAATCTCCTTATCCTGCACCAGGTCTACCCGCTCACCCTTTCTAGCCAAACGGAGTGAGTAGCTGGAGGGGATGTGGAATCGAGTCTGAATTTCGGAAGGCTCGTCCAGACTCTTCAAAACGGAGGGCGCATCGCCGGTGTTTCCGATGCGCATCTTGGGAGCCCGCGTTGCCACCCGACGGCGAATGACAAGGGTGGCCCTAACTTTAGGGGGCGAACCCGACACAGAGGACGACGAAGAAGAATAACCCTCTTGGCTATCTGAAGCCGAAGAGGAGAAAGACCTATAGGACTCGGCCCCAGAAACTGAGGCCTCATCGTCCGACTCTACCCTTACTACCTGATGGAGGCTAGGATCTCCTTCAGATGTTTTCCTCTGTCAATCTATTGCGAGTGTTGGTGAATGGCTGATATTGATGTTGAGGGTTTCCTCCTTGAGCGTGTAGATCTCAGTAGGCTTGGTTTGAGGCGGAGCCAAGCTATCTGGAAAAGAAGTCCCGGGGTGGTTGTACCACCGTGGACCCTCCGACAATCAGGTTAGCCAAGGTATTTGAGCAGAGTAGCGGCTTATCGGAATGAAATTGCGTTACCTGAGTCATCTGGGAGAGGGGTTTTTATAGTGGTCGCTTGGAGCGACCTGGCGCGAGATCTTCGCCGTCGGTTACGCCACTGGCGTTACGCCTGCATGATTGACGGGATCCCCCATTAATGATGAGATAGGCTCGTTAATGGAGGGATACGGCGGCGTGGAACGCGGGATGTTGGGTGGCAGATATCTCGCTTTTGGAGAGATGCGTGAAGCCGTGGCGGAGGCGCTTGGACTCTGCGTCCATGTTTGCTCGGTAGAACCGGAGCGGCTTAGCTCGGCGGGAGGCTCAGAGACGAGCAGGAGGCCGAGGAAGCTCGGCTTTATGATAGCTCGGAAGGCAAGGACGGCCGAAGAAGCTCAGCGTGTAGGAGAGCTCGGAGGCGAGCCAATGGTTATTTACATGGTGAGCATAAGAGTGTTTAGGGATCTATCGGAGGTCGGGTCATGCCTCGGAATGATAGCCCGGGGGACGCCTCTAATATAGGGTGCTCTCCCTGTTCCCATGAGCCCCGGGACATGTCAGCTACCACATGTCATGATCTGGGGAGTTCCCATTTATGAGCATCATCATTAGCCCCCCACTCTCATCCCGACCTATTTATGGGTCGGGTTGAGAGTGATCTGGATCGGTTTCCCAAGCTCAGCCTGTTGTCAAGAATTTGTTAGCACGGATTTCCGGGGTGACTCGGCGTAGGTCGGTTGCGTTGTTCAGATCTTTGAGTCTGCCTGTCGCATCCCGGGCACTTGGATCTCTGCGCGTATCTTGGATGACGTAAACGGATCAGGGGTAAAGATTGTGCATTTAAAGAGGAGCGCTGAATTGCTTGCACGTACGTTGAGACATAGGCCACGCATTCGATGCAGATTGGCAGACGTGACAGGCTGTTGCTGTCGCTTGCGCCCGAAAGGACGTCTCCAATAGTCATCCGACACGTGGGGAGTCGACGGCTGGTGTTCCCCACCGAACACAGAGACGCGACCGCGCAGGTTGGGACGTCTGGCCTGAAATTCGGGACAGATGCTAATTGGTGCTATCCGTCCACCTCTCCGAAGATGCCAAGTTGATTTATGGCACCATGTATCGAAGGTTTAAACGGATGCGGCCGATATAGCATATATCGTTAGATTCCCCCTCATTTGAGGGGTTTTTTGATTGTGGGGACGCTCTTCCCTGCAGGCGCAAGCCCCTGCAGTTAATTACGCTACCGCATCACGGTAACAACTTTCTCCTTCTCCAGATGGCCACTTCGTGTCGTGGGTGTTTGTTTTGTTTGTGGTTGCCTGTGGATTATATACGGAGACTAATTTATGTTGTCGCCTGTAGGGCGTGGATTAGTCCAAATCCGTATCTTCTTAGATTTGGGTTTGGGGGTTATGTTTAAGGATACGTTAGTCTCATTTGAGACTATGGTCAACTTAAACGTTCGTCAAGGATACGTTAGTATAATTTCAGACTAATATCAACTTAACGGGATCGTTTAGATCCAACAAAAGAGCATTTGGGCTCTATTGTTCTAGTTTAGGGATATTGCGGTCGATTAGTTTAAGGACATTATAGTCCATTGTTAGTTTAAGGACATCTCGGTCCAGGTTAAGGATATCGTAGTCCGTGGGTTTAAAAAGACCCCACAGTCCGAGGTTAAGGACATCGTAGTCCGTGGGTTTACAGGGACCCCACAGTCCGTAGTTTAAAGACATCGCAGTCTATGAAATTTAAGGACATCATAGTCCATGAGTTTAAGGACCCCACAGTCCGTAGTTTAAAGATATCGTAGTCTATGAAGTTTAAGGACGTCGTAGTCCATGAGTTTAAGGACCCCACAGTCCGTAGTTTAAAGACATCGTAGTCTATGAAGTTTAAGGACATCATAGTCCATGAGTTTAAGGACCCCACAGTCCGCAGTTTAAAGATATCGTAGTCTATGAAGTTTAAGGATGTCGTAATCCATGAAATGTGTGGTTGTCGGGACCCGTCACCTCTCTGAAGACGTTGAAGGATTACAACGACAGATATCAGAGGAGTAAAGAGATGTACCCTTGAACCTGTAGGGTTCCTAGACAGTCATACAAGGGTCTATAAGGTATCAACCATGCCCTATTTAAAATTTAGACGTGCCGAAACAACCCAAAGCCGGGATCTTTGCTAGATTATTAGGGTTTAACATTCAAGTAAATATCTTTACAACTAAGAGTGAGGGATTACAACCTTTGTAATCCGCTCCTTCGCTTCATAAGCTCCGAGTAGAAGTCCCTTCGCCGCGATCCATGATCTCCCGGACTCAAGAGAGGCTCCACAACCCGAATGATCCATACTAGCTTGTAGTCTTCCTTTTCTCCGATGATCTACCTCGAAGTTCCTTTAACTCAAACTCTTTCTCACTAATGAGGTGAACACCCTAATCTAATTGGCTAGATTAGATGAGGATGATGAAGTAGGATTTATGCTCTCTTTTATTATCAAATTCTCACCCTAATTCATCACAAATATCAAAGCTAGAAAGTTTTGCAAGGAGGAAGAAGAAGAAGATGAATGAATAATCCTTTTGTGTTAAATAATGAAAAAGATTATATGATTACAAATGCAATCATGGTCAAAGATGACAAGGCAAACCATTGTAGAGAGTTAATTAGGGTTAAGGGTGTGGTTTGGGTTTACAAATATCTCACAAAAATATCAACCATAATATCTTTGCAAGAAACAAAAGAAAACCTTCTAGAAGGTTCATGAATGAACTAACCCAAATCAAACCCTAACCATGTTTAATCTTCACTAATCATGTTGCATTAGTAATTATAATATGTTACAATATTATATATCATATATATAATATATTTTGTAACAAAAGAAAATAATACGATTAACATATATCGCATATATATCAATGTATTATTCGTGAGAAAATGAAATAATAAAGCGAGCCAATATTAGATAATATAATGTAATATATCACATATATAATTATACATTAAATTATCGAATCAACACTTGATCCGAAAATCCGGCTATATCGAATATAACCGACTAATATATCATGTACCGATTCATCGAATTAACACTTGATCCGATGACCCGGCTGATATCAAATATCGCCGGCCGATATCATATATCGCGAGAATAGAATACGGTATCTCATATCGTATTATTCTCGATCCCGCACATATCACATATCTGCTCCTACTCTGTTTTGCCTGAGTCAAGAAACCTCTGTGTAGGACTCTAAAGAATCGTCATTACGCCGGTAGCAGGTGATGATCATATCAAACATCCGCAAGCTGCAAGCGGTCAGCTAAACGTAACATCCACCCAGGTATTGAGCGATCAGAAGATCAACAAGCAAGCCTGTATATTCTCCTGTGAATCCAATCAGTAACACTCCCGTACAGTCCGGTCTCTTCGTCTTATATGTTGCATATCTAGTCTAGGGGTGGTATACGTCAGACCCCAGTAACTGATAAGTCGTGTCGATATGAGGCTCATAACAGGTCGAGAACCTACTGATAACACTTACCAGTAGTACTCAATATCTACCCTGGCCAGGGACTTCCAATTATAGCCAATCGAACACAGCACAACATCAACTCCCTATACCGGGAGAGACGAATCCCCTCCTATCGCTCATTGCCTCCATGTGATTCGGGACTGTACCCAAAAGCCACCGTTTTGCATGCTCTCTTGGATGTGGTAAGGTGGAAATCAAAGCACAGTGGGAATCACACAAGACTCTATGACGATCTCGGGTCTACAGACTACCCTGTACCAGTGTCACCGGAGAACTGCCATCTGATGTGAGGTATAATACCATCTGGGAGTTCTCGGCGAGTCCGTCCAGTGTATCCAGTCTCCACTAAGCACCCGTACACCATCCTTGATGTCAAACACCGATGGATATGGGATCATCCATCGCCCATTATATGGGTTAAGATGCGTATACGCTAGTCTACTCTGGTGCATCGATGCCCTGTCTCGATACACCCTCGACTAGGAACAGTTATAGGATATACTCGTCGACTACCCTGGCCCCACTAGTATGATCTCATCATAGTCCCAGTAGTCGAGTACATATCCTAAGGGCTTTATCAACATGTGAGAATAAGACAGTAAACTAATACAAGTCAACATGTTAAGATAAAGTGAAACCAAATAGCATACTATCATGACGAGCAAGAAAGTCCTCTCTCTATATATCCAAGCATCTACTATAATATACATCATATGTAAAACAATGGCCTCTAGGGCATATATATAACTAACAATCTCCCACTTGCACTAAGGCCAGCTGTTGTAGTATCTCATACCCAGCATCCCGAAGAGTCTTTCAAACTGTGTCTGGGGAATGGCCTTCGTGAGTGGATCCGTAGTGTTGTCCTTCGTATCAACTCTCCTGACCTCGATCTCCCTGCAATCAACTATCTCCCGGATCAGGTGATACCGCCTCAGAATATGTCTGGACTTCTGATGGGACCTGGGTTCCTTGGCCAAAGCCACGGCTCCATTGTTATCGCAATACAAAGGTATTGGATGCTCAATGGACCAAACCACACCAAGTTCAGTAATGAACTTCTTTATCCAGACAGCCTCTTTGGCAGCATCGTTGGCAGCGATGTATTCAGCCTCCATCGTTGAGTCTGCAACGGTATCCTCTTTGGAACTCTTCCAACACACTGTCCCTCCATTGAGGGTAAAGACAAATTCCGAGTACGACTTAGAGTCATCCTTATCACTCTGGAAGCTGGAATCGGTAAAGGACTCCACTTGGAGTTCTCCGTTACCATACACCAAGAACATCTCTTTAGTCCTTCTCAAGTACTTGAGAATGTTCTTCACAGCTGTCCAGTGACTCTCTCCAGGATCTGCTTGATACCGACTCACTACACTTAGTGAGTATGCTACATCGGGTCTGGTACATAGCATCGCATACATGATAGAGCCTACTGCCGAAGCATAGGGTATCCCTTGCATGCGAGCTCTCTCCAAATCAGTCTTGGGAGACATCTCTTTGGAGAGAGTGAGTCCAGAGATCGTGGGTAGGTTCCCATACTTAGATTGTTCCATACTAAACCTCTTTAGTATGGTGTCAATGTACCTGGATTGGGACAATCCCAGTATCCATTTAGATCTATCTCTATAGATCATGATTCCCAATATGCAGGAGGCATCACCTAGATCTTTCATTTAGAATCTTTGTGATAAGAAGAGCTTGACTGACTGCAGCATAGGAACATCATTTCCTATCAAGAGTATGTCATCGACGTACAATACGAGAAAGACAACCTTACTCTCTGCAACCTTCTTATAAATACAAGGTTCATCTACGTTTTTGATGAAGTCAAACTCTTTGACTACATCATCAAAGCAGATGTTCCAACTCCGCGATACTTGCTTTAACCCATAGATGGATTTAAGCAGTTTGCACACCTTTCCGCTGCTCCCACTATCTACGAAGCCCTCTGGCTGAGTCATGTACACGCACTCTTCTAAATCACCGTTTAGAAAGGCGGTCTTAACATCCATTTGCCAGATTTTGTAATCATGTTATGCAGCAATGGCAAGTAAGATCTGGATGGACTTAAGCATAGCTACTGGGGAAAAGGTTTCGTCATAATCCACACCTGGTCGTTGACAAAAACCATTTGCAAAAAGCCTAGCTTTGAAAGTCTCAACTTTTCCATCTACACCAATTTTCTTTTTAAAGATCCATTTGCTCCCAATGGGTTTTACCCCTTCAGGAGCAACTTCCAAAATCCATACTTTGTTGGTGTACATGGATTCCATCTCAGATCGCATTGCATCCAGCCATTTCACAGAGTCACCACTTGTGATGGCCTTCTCGAAACTAGTTGGGTCATCATCTTTCATGATACAATCCTCGCTCCCACCATCAATGAGAAAACCGTAGTATCTCTCAGGTGGATGAGAAACCCTACTAGATCGGCGGAGAGGCTGAGGTTCGTCGGGAACTACTGAATCCTCTGGTTCCATCAAATCATCTATCGTAGTTTGTGTTGCTGGAATTTCTTCCTGTTCTACCTCCTTACCACAAATTTCTTTTGCAAGAAATTCCTTTTCTAAAAAGGTGGTATGTCAAGAAACAAACACCTTTTGTTCCTCAGTGTGGTAGAAGATATACCCCTGTGAGTTCTTGGGATATCCTACAAACTTATATAGGTCAGACCTTGCCTCGAGTTTGTCCGGATTTAGCCTTTTGACATAGGCCGGACAACCCCATATCTTAACATACTTAAGAGATGGTCTCTTCCCTTTCCATATCTCATATGGAGTGGTAGGCACTGATTTGGTAGGAACCATATTCAATAGGTGTATGGATGTCTCAAGCGCATACCCCCAGAAGGAAATAAGCAACTCAGCTTCGCTCATCATAGAGCGCACCATATCTAATAGGGTACGATTCCTCCGCTCCGATACACCGTTGTGCTGTGGTGTATAAGGAGGAGTAAGCTGAGAGAGAATCCCATTCTCTTTTAGATAGTCCAGGAACTCATTGTTCAAGTATTCTCCTCCTCGATCAGATCGAAGGATCTTAATACTTTTGCCCGTTTGGTTCTCTACTTCGTTCTTATATTCTCTGAATTTCTCAAAACCTTTAGACTTGTATTTCATCAGGAACACATGTCCGTATCTAGAGAGATCGTCAGTGAATGTAATAAAGTAGGAAGAACCGTTCCTGGCATGTGTAGACATAGGACCGCATGCATCACTATATACCAGCCCTAAGAGTTCCTTAACTCTTTCTCCGTGTCCACTAAACGGAGTTTTGGTCATTTTACCTTTGAGACATGAATGGCAAGTATCATAAGATGATAATTCTAACGAATTCAAATATCCATCCTTATGTAACTTAGCTAGCCGTGTCGCATTGATATGACCAAGTCTACAATGCCACAAGAAAGATTCATTCATTTCTGAACTCTTCCTCTTGTGTGTGTTTTGTATATTAAGGACTGTATTTTGATTGAGAATGAATATGCCATTATGTAACGAGCTTGATCCAATCAACTTTTGATTTAGGAAGATATTCATAACATTATCCTGTATTATAAAATTATACCCTTCTTTACTTAATAAAGAAACTGATATAATGTTGCACATCATGTTCGGTATATAATAGATCTCATTTAGAATCAATGTATTACTACTTGGTAATACAAGCTGATATTCGCCAACTGCTTTGGCTGCAATACTTGCACCATTCCCTACTTGTACAGAATGATCACCTTTTCCCAGTTCTCTATCTTTACGTAGCCCACGTAACAATTTACATATGTGGGATCCCGATCCGGTATCCAATACCCAGGACGTAGGGTGAACTGAGAAACAGTTCTCAATAACTAACACACCCGAAGAAAATGCATCAGCATGCCTGTTCTTCGTTTGGGTGGCGTGAGAATCCAGATTTTCTCCGGTTTCCTGCTCGGTCTTATAACTCTTATAAGAAAGAACGGGACCAACGATCCCTTGCTCAGTATAATAAGCGGCTTCAGTCAATACATCCATATTATTATCTTGATTAAGTCCTGACATGGTCGCTACCTGGAGAGAGAGAGAAGGACACACTTTAGCGTATGCTCTTGCAAGATTAGATTGGTTATTATCTTATCTAATCAGGATGTCTCCCACTGTTTTTATTAAATCTTCTTTCAAACCCTAAAAGGTAAGATTACCCGGGATTAATTACACCCTACAATTTCGTCAATCTTTCAGCCAGATCAGTGTCGGTACTTGAGGGAGGTTCCCCGTGGTTTCGCACGGACCTAATTAAAATAAACCTCGTTTTCCCAGAGGCATAACCCCGTTAATACCTTTCTAGACACCTACTTGATCGGCTAATTGTCCTGTGTAAAATTCTCCCAGGAGTAACTATTACCGCAGTGGGTATCGGGATCCAACTATCTCATAGGAGGTATGCAATCTCATTGCAAATTTCAACACTTGAAATTCCCGATAATATTTTGCCCCTAACGTGCTATGACCTTGACGAATGCCAACAAACCATAGTCCGCTAGTCAAGTTCAACCCGTACATTTCTTGATTGAATTAAACCCAGCCGTACGTCCCTTGACGAAAGCCAACAAAGCCGCACGACTACCCTAACCCAATCTCATCATATGGTACAGATAAGCAATAGTTAGCTACCGCACACTACGCCTTGACGAAAACCAACAAACGCAGCACGAATACTAAGTATTACCTATCTGAAATGTCGGAGGGCTACGCAGGTTTTTTAAAAAACCTATTGCCTAATGAACTTGATATCGTTGTAGAAACAAGTGATTTTGAAAAGAAGTGTTTTTGAGGCTTTTCTAGTTTCGCTAAAGAGGTCACTCCCGGTGAAGAGATCTCGGCTCTTTCCCCATCGAATAAGGTGCAGGGTATATCATATATACCACGGTGCAAAGCAAGAACTATTTAAGCTGTCAAAAACTAAACCGCGAGTTTGTAGCATCTGCCAGTTTCGCTAAAGAGGTCACTCCCGGTGAAGGGATCTCGGCTCTTTCCTCATCGAATAAGGTGTAGGGTATATTATATATACCGCTATGCAAAGCAAAACTATAGCTACCCTTTTTATAAAGTTTTGATTCTACAACATCTTTTAGGTTTCTTTTCTTTTTATTAATCTCATTAATATATCCCATCAGTTTATGCTTCCTAAGCATCACAGTAGAAACGAAAGCAGTAATATTTATATATCAGCATATATATATAGTATAAGCATTCGTCTCAGGTAGTAATATGATCTCATCATAGAACATTGCAGCAGAAGAACATATATGAAATATTGGATATACTAGGATGTCCGTGTTTTAATACGAGCATGTATAAAACACGGATTCCACGGTCGCGATGAATAGCCAAACCCACATCCCTAGACCCTTACGAGAGCGGCAAGCAACACTGCCAATTCTAGGGTTAGGAGACCCGGTCTCGACTCTTCGAGATGGCCTCCCACTGGACCCTAGAACCCGGTTACTTGTGCTCCCCTCCTTGGGTCTATCTAATGCGGAAAAGTAAATAATATTCACTGGGGACATCAACCTCATCCCGGAAGTGCCCCAATAAAAGAATATTACATACAAATGAATTTTACATGAATGAAAATAAAAACCTCATCTCACATAAAACCCCCGGCTATTCAGAACACGACGATCCAATATAACATATCACAGCAACACATAATATCTCATATCATCAACGTAAGTAAGTATGCATACACCGATCGTCGTTGATGTATAGCAACGAAAACCGGCAATACAACTACATACTACACTTACGGTCATAGAAAAAAGTGTAAAACTACAACATTTGGAATCCACAATCACTTTAGACATCGTAAATCCGAAATATCACATACTTCGCATTTCATGCCTAATTAAATGAATTCCACATATTGTATCACATTCCAGATAAATAGACAATATTAAACTTTCCGATCGAATAATCAAATACCCAAAATTTTCCAGATGGCTCAACACTTGAGCGGAGTTTAAAAGCATCCATCATATGCAACAGTACCAATGGTCCAGCCGTAGAAGGGTTAAGCCAATGCCTCACATGTGGCACGCCGTACTGCCCCAAACCCTAAGATTTAGAGGCGGTTCAGACGGTCACATAATCGAGTTAAGGTTTGTGTTCTTCTAGAGGGTCCACCGTGTTACTTGCACGTTTTTCCGAAAGATTTAAACTCAAGAAAAATTCAACACTTGAAAGTTTTACGTGCCCGGAAAAAGTGAGTTAATGATATCCGTTCGAACATTTTAACAGTTTCTAAATTATCCGGAAAACAAAACGAAATTAAACTTTCCGATCGAATCAACGAATTCAAAATAATCCCCAGAACACTCAACACTTGAGTAAGATTAAAAATACCCAGAATTATATACAAGCACCTACAGATATTACTGTGCCAAAAACAAAGCATAATTCTCCTGTACCACTGTAGATCCGCGGCTCAAGCATGGTATTGCCGCGGTTCCGCGGCTGTCCGTACGAATTACTGTCTCGTTTTCCACAGTAATGCTTATATTTCCCTGCTGATTTTTTTGAGTATTTTTAATGCAGAAAAAATCACATTTTTACAAAATTTCCAGAGAGGGGGTCATTTTCGATGTTTCGGGGTTCGATCGGAGTTTTAACTTCGTATACACGTCGCCTAATGTTCTAGCTTGGCTCTGATACCACTGTAGGGTTCCTAGGCAGTCATACAAGGGTCTAGAAGGCATCAACCATACCCTATTTAAAATTTAGACGTGACGAAACAACCCAAAGCCGGGATCTTTGCGAGATTATTAGGGTTTAACATGCAAGTAAACATCTTTACAACTAAGAGTGAGGGATTACAACCTTTGTAGTCCGCTCCTTCGCTTCATAAGCTCCGAGTAGAAGTCCCTTCGCCGCAATCCATGATCTCCCGGACTCAAGAGAGGCTCCACAACCCGAATGATCCATGCTAGCTTGTAGTCTTCCTTTTCTCCGATGATCTACCTCAAAGTTCCTTTAACTCAAGCTCTTTCTCACTAATGAGGTGAACACCCTAATCTAATTGGCTAGATTAGATGAGGATAATGAAGTAGGATTTATGCTCTCTTTTATTATCAAATTCTCACTCTAATTCATCACAAATATCAAACCTAGAAATCTTTGCAAGGAGGAAGAAGAAGAAGATGAATGAATAATCTTTTTGTGATGAATAATGAAAAATATTATATGATTACAAATGCAATCATGGTCAAAGATGATAAGGCAAACCATTGTAGAGAGTTAACTAGGGTTAAGGGTGTGGTTTGGGTTTACAAATATCTCACAAAAATATCAACCATAATATCTTTACAAGAAACAAAAGAAAACCTTCTAGAAGGTTCATGAATGAACTAACCCAAATCAAACCCTAACCATATTTAATCTCCACTAATCATGTTGCATTAGTAATTATAATATGTTACAATATTATATATCACATATATAATATATTTGTAACAAAAGAAAATAATACAATTAACATATATCGCATATATATCAATGTATTATCCGGTGAGAAAATGAAATAATAAAGCGAGCCAATATTAGATAATGTAATATAATATATCACATATATAATTATACATTAAATTATCGAATCAACACTTGATCCGACAATCCGGCTATATCGAATATAACCGACTAATATATCATGTACCGATTCATCGAATCAACACTTGATCCGATGACCCGGCTGATATCAAATATCGCCGGCCAATATCATATATCGAGAGAATAGAATACGGTATCTCATATCGTATTATTCTCGATCCCGCATATATCATATATGTGCTCCTACCCTGTTTTGCCTGAGTCAAAAAACCTCTGTGTAGGACTCTAAAGAATCGTCAATACGCCGGTAGCAGGTGATGATCATATCAAACACCCGCAAGATGCAAGCGGTCAGCTAAACGTAACAGCCATCCAGGTATTGAGCGATCAGAAGATCAACAAGCAAGGCTGTACATTCTCCTGTGAATCCAATCAGTAACACTCCCGTACAGTCCGGTCTCTTCGTTTGATATGTTGCATATCTAGTCTAGGGGTGGTATACGTCAGACCCCAGTAACTGATAAGTCGTGTCGATATGAGGCTCATAACAGGTCGAGAACCTACTGATAACACTTACCAGTAGTACTCAATATCCGCCCTGGCCAGGAACTTCCAGTTATAGCCAATCGAACACAGCACAACATCAACTCCCTATACTGGGAGAGACGATTCCCCTCCTATCGCTCATTACCTCCATGTGATTCGGGACTGTACCCAAAAGCCACCGTTTTGCACGCCCTCTTGGACGTGGTAAGGTGGAAATCAAAGCACAGTGGGAATCACACAAGACTCTATGACGATCTCGGGTCTACAGACTACCCTGTACCAGTGTCACCGGAGAACTGCCATCTGATGTGAGGTATAATACCATCTGGGAGTTCTCGGCGAGTCCGTCCAGTGTACCCAGTTTCCACTGAGCACCCGTACACCATCCTTGATGTCAAACACCGATGGATATGGGATCATCCATCGCCCATCATATGGGTCAATATGCGTATACGCTAGTCTACTCTGGTGCATCGATGCCCTGTCTCGATACACCCTCGACTAGGAACAGTTATAGGGTGTACTCGTCGACTACCCTGGCCCCACTAGTATGATCTCATCATAGTCCCAGTAGTCGAGTACATATCCTAAGGGCTTTATCAACATGTGAGAACAAGACAGTAAACTAATACAAGTCAACATGTTAAGATAAAGTGAAACCAAATAGCATACTATCATGACGAGCAAGAAAGTCCTCTCTATATATATCAAAGCATCCACTATAATATACATCATATGTACAACAATGGCCTCTAGGACATATATAACTAACAGAACCGGTGTGAGTTGGTTGAAGGATCTGTGGTCCAATTTGGGACTGAGATCTGTTGAATATTCGTGAGCAGAAGGGCTCAGTTCAATATAAGTTGAGAACTTATGGCCAGAATTGGGCTAAGTCCAATAAGATTAAAAATGTTTAACATTTTATTGTTATATGCTGTAGAACCCTTACTTGGGCTTGGCGCTTTTAATAATGCTGAGCATTAGATCCTGACAATTTTTGTCTTGTATTGAATGCATAGCATTCATCAGAACAATGTGTGTTCTGACAGCGCGCCAGGCGCTTTGCGCCAATTAAAGAGCGCATTACGCTTCTGCCAAGTAGCGCACACGAAGAGGACACGTGTCACGCTCTGCGCTATACGCCAGTTTATAAGCGCATTGCGCTTTCAATTTGTGAGCGCGTCGCGTTAGTTTAGTGGCACACCAGTGAGCGACACGTGGCGTGTTTAGCGCTGAGCGCCAGCCCATGAACGCAGTGCGCTATTTCATTCACAGTCCTTAGTAAATCAATGATATGTGAATGAAGTAAATACTTCTTTTTTTTCTATGATAAGATCTTTTGATCTCTTTTTATAAAAGACCTTAGTCTTTTTGTAGATCTATGATCTTTTAAGAAAATAATTCTTCTGTTTTAATGAGTTGATTTCATCTCCTTGTTCAAGAATCATTCTTTACCTTGAAGAAATAATCTTCTTTTACTAAGAGCTTGCTCTTCTTTCTTCTTGTTTCTCAAAGTTTGTAGGGGGGTTTCTCTCTATCAGACTTGAAATCTTGGGGCTTTTATATAGGGAAAATTGATTTGTTAAATCAGTTAAAAAGATCTTTATCTGATTGATTTGGGGATATTTCCCCGCCGTTGGATCTTTGATCCTAGGGCTTCTGTTTTACAGAAGACAATCTTCTTGTTTTTAACAAGATTGGAAAGATTTTTCCATAACAGAATTTTAATTCTGATTAATTAATGATTTATCATTATTATACCTCTTGATCTAACGGTGGGGAATTTTTAATTCCAGTGCTAGCGCACCTATGTTTGACGCATGGCGCGTAGCGCAGCCTGCGCTAGCGCACCTGTGTTTGACACGTGGCGCGCAGCGCGTGTAGCGCTGGATCTGAAGAGTTGCTTCAACTTTTTAAATTTTGAATTTTAAAACAAAGATTTGCTCTGATTGGGGGTGCGCTTCCTAGGGCGCAGTGCACCTGGCGCTAGCGCACCTGTGTTTGACACGTGGTGCGCAGCGCGCCTAACGCTGAATCTGAAGTGTTGCTTCAACTTTTAAATTTTGAATTTTAAAACAAAGCTTTGCTCTGATTGGGGGAAACAAATGCCCTCCACCGTTGCGCTCACATGGCGCACACGTGAGTGCAGCGGTGGCAGCATCTGAGCTCTTGGATCAACTCAGAAGTTGAAGAGGCGGTTCAATGCCTATAAATAGGACCTTTGGTCCTTTAGATGATTATCATCTTCTTTGAGAATTTTTGTTCAGAGCACAGCTCTTCTGTTTAAGAACTTCTCAAGAGTAAAAACTCTTTCCAAACATAGGAAAATTTTTAAAATTTTTAATAAATTTTAATAAATTAGGGTTTTACCCATTAACAGAGCCTTGCTCTTTATAAATCTTTGATCTACAGAAAACCCATTTAGGGTTTCATTAGCAAAGCTTTGCTCTTATGAACCCATAGATCTAAAGATATCTTTTGGGGTTTCTTAGCCCATAAACAGAGCCTTGCTCTTTTGAATCATGTGTAGATTTCTTAATCTTTGATGAAGAACTCTTAAGAGTTTTTTTATGGATCTTGAAGGTCCCGGAATTTTTAATTCATAAAAAAAATTAATCTTAGTTAATTCTTTTCTGATGGAATTTTCCCTCATCATTATAGAGTCAGGCTCTTGACATTCTCAGGGGATCTCTTTAAACTCTTTTCATAATTGACTTTGACAGGTGCCATTTCTGTTTGTAGAGCATTGCACTCGAGGAGTTTAACTCCTAGACCCAAAGGGTCGCTTATTAAATGAGATTCCCTTTTTAGGATTTCTCGCAAATTCGAATTTACTATGTGTCATAATTTAGAATTTGTTTTCTCCATGGGGATATCAAAAGTCGTTTAAATTCCGTACCTGTTTTTC
This sequence comes from Agapanthus africanus, assembly GCA_030015575.1. Lineage (NCBI taxonomy): Eukaryota > Viridiplantae > Streptophyta > Magnoliopsida > Asparagales > Amaryllidaceae > Agapanthus > Agapanthus africanus. The sequence continues at coordinate 914,074,316 of CM057337.1, forward strand.
TTCATTACTGATCTTCTAATGATATTTCTTTTTAAGCACTATGGCTGTTCATTTATACAGTCTGAACGAGTTCATTACTTATAAGGATATCCGCGTACAGGGCCATTGCCAAAACCAAGAGTTTACAGATGCCCAATGTGCGGAGATTATGGGTCGTCTGTATGCACGCGTCGGTTGGCTGCTTCTTCGCCGTTCCGCTCTCTTGAAGATCGTAGCGGGAGCAATTTGGAGAGCACTTCCGGGGTTTCACGAGGCCATGCCGCTTAATGCGCTGGATATGCCGAAGTCAATGTGCATTCAGTGTTCCTGTCAGGGCTGATCTCGAAGAAGCGGCGAGATACCCTCATTGATATTCTGCATCAAACTTTTCAGTAGACGACGATAATCGCTTCTTATCAAAGGGAGGGGGACATTACCGAGGATCTCGATACTCGTGAGCGCGAGAGGATGCACACTAGAATGGTCAGAAAGGCCAGAAAGATTCTAGACGGCCTCACTTTTGAATTCCTAAATCCATGCCCTGGATCTAAGGTTTTGCCATTGTAATCATTTTGATAATGTTTTCGTTTACTGCTTTCATAATTGTAAGAACTTTTTCAAAGTATGAATGGCAAATTCCTCATTTCAGCGTGTTTTTATTTTATGTACTAAATCTTTTGCACATGCGTGGACGGGTATGCTTCGCACGCTTAATCAAATATGAATCAAATGTTCTCCTTGTCGCTTTCTTCTCTTTTCTTTTGTTATCAGCATGTCACCTTAGTAAACATAACCGGCAAATAATAGGGTGAGCATCTTGTTTCGGCTTCTTTGAGGGGTAGTGATGGCTTAGGAAGCAGGTTCAGGTCTGCTACCTAAGACTTTTCAACTTCATGAGCCGTGAGGGTCCTATGAAGACTTTTCTCTCTACGAGTCGTGAGGATCTCGTAGGTGTCTTTTCTCCTTAGGAGTCGTGAGAATTCCTAAGTGTGTTTTCCCTTATAAGTCGTAAGGATCTTATAAGAGAGTTTTCTTCCTTACGAATCGAGAGGGCCCGTAAGTGTTTTAATGAGATTGACGTTATCCGCATTTCACGGCGTCATTGGGTGACATATTTCCGAGGTTGGGTCATGCAGATGACGTATTTCCGTGACGGGGTCATGTAGATGACGTATTTCCAAAACGGGGTCATGTGGATGACGTATTTCCGAGACGGGGTCATATGGATGACGTATTTCCGAGACGGGGTCATATGGATGACGTATTTCCGAAACGGGGTCATATGGATGACGTATTTCCGAGACAGGGTCATGTGGATGACGTATTTCCGCGACGGGGTCATGTAGATGACGTATTTCCGAAACGGGGTCATGTTGATGACGTATTTCCGAGACGGGGTCATATAGATGACGTATTTCCGAGACGGGGTCATTTGGATGACGTATTTCTGCGACAGGGTCATGTGGATGACGTATTTCCGAGACGGGGTCATGTGGATGACGCATTTCCGTGACGGGGTCATGTTGATGACGTATTTCCGTGACGGGGTCATGTGGATGACGTATTTCCGAAACGGGGTCATGTGGATGACGTATTTCCGAAACGGGGTCATGTTGATGACGTATTTCCGAGACGGGGTCATGTGGATGACGTATTTCCGAGACGGGGTCATATGGATGACGTATTTTCGAGATGGGGTCATGTTGATGACGTATTTCCGCGATGGGGTCATGTGGATGACGTATTTCCGAGACGGGGTCATGTGGATGACGCATTTCCGAGACGGGGTCATGTTGATGACGTATTTCCGCGACGGGGTCATGTGGATGACGTATTTCCGAGACGGGGTAATGTGGATGACGTATTTCCGAGACGGGGTCATGTTGATGATGTATTTCCGCGACGGGGTCATGTAGATGACGTATTTCCGCGACGGGGTCATGTGGATGATGTATTTCCGAGACGGGGTCATGTGGAAGACGTATTGTCTGTTGTAATGAGACGAATATCGAAGTGGTCTTCAGGTTGTCTGGGAACCATCGAGATTTGGATTAGGGGCTTTTTCGTAGCTCCAAGGTTGATTGCAGCGTCTGAATCCTGGTGGAATGGGGAGGAACGCTGTTGATGATCTCTAGGCTATCCCTGAACCGTCGAGATTTGGCTTCGTTTTCTAATGGAGCCTGGGGAGGGAAAGTGTGATTCCTTCTTTGTTTGCGCCCCTGGATTGTATACAGGGATTGATGTGATATCACCTGTAGGGCTGTTCCCCTCCGAAAAACGCGACGAAAACGTGATAGACGTCTTGCCTGAAATTCGGGGTAGATGCTAATAGGTGCTATCCGTCCACCTCCCCGAAGATGCCAAGTTGATTTATGACACCATGTATCGGAGGTTTAGACGGATGCGGCCGATGTAGCAGACTTCGTCGGATTCCCCCTCGTTCGAGGGGTTTTTGATTGTGGGGACGCTCTTCCCTGCAGGCGCAAGCCCCTGCAGTTAATTACGCTACCGCATCGCGGTAACAACTTTCTCCTTCTCCAGATGGTCATTTCGTGTCGTGGGTGTTTGTTTTGTTTGTGGTTGCCCATGGATTGTATACGGAGACTAATTTATGTTGTCGCCCGTAGGACGTGGATTAGTCCAAATCCGTATTTTCTTAGATTTGGGTTTGGGGTTTTGGTTTAAGGATACATTAGCCATATTTGAGGTTAAGATCAACTTAAACGTTAGTTAAGGATAAGTTAGTCTAATTTGAGACTAAAATCAACTTAACGGGATCGTTTGGATCCGACAAGAGAGCATTTAGACTCTATTGTTTAGTTTAGAGACATTGCGGTCGATTGCCGGTTTAAGGACATGGTGGTCCAACATTCCCATTTTGGGGACGAATATTAGTTTAAGGACATTTCGGTCCATGAGTTTAAGGACCCCACAGTCCGTAGAAATATATGGTTGTCGGGACCCGTCACCTCTCTGACGACGTTGAAGGATTATAACGACAAATATCAGAGGAGTTCAGAGATGTACCCTTGAACCGGGTGTAAATTGATTTGGGAGTGCAGTTGTGCTCAGTTCAATTTAAATTGAAGACTTATGGCTAGAATTGAGCTAAGTCCATTTGAGAATGTTAAACATTTTGTTCATGATTGGTCTGTTTAGGCCTTTGCTTGGGCTCTGTCCTTTTTAAACAATGCATAGTATTGGGCTTTTTAATTAAATGCATAGCATTTATATTAGGCCTGTTAGGCCTCTTAATTGGACTCTGCCCTTTCTTTTAATAATGCATAGAATTTGTTTTGGTCTGTTAGACCTTTTAATTGGGCTCTGCCATTTTTTAATAATGCACAGCATTTGTTTTTCTGACGGTGCGCCACGTAGCCTGTCAGGCGCTCTGCGCCAATTAAAGAGCGCAAGGCGTCAGCGCATGTGGAGGTGACACGTGTCACGCTCTGCTGAACGCAAGTATGTTAGCGCAGTGCGCTGCGCCAGTGCGCTGCTGACACGTGGCGCGCTCTGGTGCAGTGCGCCAATCCAAGAACGCGGCGCTCTGTTTTTAGGAGCGCAAGGCGCAGATTGACACGTGGCGCTCTCTGGTGACTTGCGCCAATTCAAGGAGCGCAACAGCACAAATTAGGAGTGCAGGACACTGTTCATTAGCGCAGAGCGGATCTTGATCAAATTTAGATCAAAGAAAAGAATCTTTTTAGTTCTAAAGGGGTTCTACCTCAAGTTTCAAGAACCAATGGTTCATCAAAAGGCTGTGCCTTTATATAGATCAAAAGATTTAGAAATGAAGTAAATTACTTCTTTAATTTTTATGATTGGCTCTTTATGATCTTTTTCTCTTTTATATTGGAGATCTTAATCTTATTCTTAGATCTTTGATCTTTTTAGAAGAAATTCTTCTTTTAATGAGATGTTTTTATCTCTGTTCTTCCAAAAATCAAATTCTTTACCTTTAAAGATGAAGAAGATGATCTTCTTTCTTCAAAGGCTTGCCTTTCAAATTTTTTTAGAGAGTTTTCTCTTTTCTGTCTTTCTCTATCTGAGACTTGGAGTCTAGGGGCCTTTATATAGGGCCAATTAGTTTGTTAGGTTAGTTACAGAGATCTTTCTCTGATTGATCTAGGGATATTTCTCCACCGTTGGATCTTTGATCCTAAAGCCTCTGTTTTACAGAAGATAATCTTCTTATTTTAATAAGATTAAAAAGATATTTCTAGAATTTTAATTCTGATTAATTAAATAATTCATTATTTAATTTTTAATGCTGGCACAGTTGGCGCAAGTGCACTTGCGCTTGACACGTGTCGCGCAGCGCAGAGCGCAGCGCAACTGCGCTTAGTGCAACTGCGCTGACACGTGTCGCGCAGCGCAACTGCGCTGACACGTGTCGCGCAGCGCAGAGCGCAACTTATCTGAAGCGTTACTTCCTTTATTTTTAAAATTTAAGTTTTAAAATAGAGTCTTGCTCTGATTGGGGTGCGCTGCCTTGGGCGCAGCGCCCTTTGCGCTGGCGTGTCTGTTTTTGACATGTGGCGCTCTGCGCGCAGTGCAAGAGATCTGAAGCGTTGCTTCACCTTTTGAATTTGAAATTCAAACAGAGGTTTACTCTGATTGGTGGAAACAAATGCCCCCCACCGTTGCGCTCACGTGGCGCACACGTGAGTGCAGCGGTGGCAACATCCAGACCGTTGGATCAACTCAGAAGTTGAAGGGGCGCTTAAGCGCCTATAAATAGGACCCTTGGTCCTCAGCAGATTATCATCTTCAAGAATTTTATTTTCAGAGCCTTGCTATTGTTTTCAAGAACCTCAGAGCCCTGCTCTTATTTTCAGAGTTAAAACTCTAGAAACATCTTAGGTAAAAATTAATTTAACTTAATTAAATTAATTTTAATTAATAAAACCTTGCTCTCATAGATCTTTTGATCTAAAGAAATCCCCTTTGGGGGTTTTATAAACAGAGCTTTGCTCTCAAGAATTTGTTTCAGGGTTTCTTAACCCATGAACAGAGCTTTGCTCATGGATAAAGTATAGATCTTTTGATCTAAAAATGAAGAACTCTTAAGAGTTTTCATGGATTTTTAAGATCCCAAACTTTAATTTAATTAATTAATTTAATTAATATTTTTTTTTAGAAATTAATTTTTTCTTTGATGGATTTTTCCATCATTATTATAGAGCTAGGCTCTTTAAGAAATTTTATTCCCTTGTGACCAAAGTTTGACAAGTGTCATTCTGTGACAGAGCTTTGCTTTGAAAAAGGAGATTTTCTCCTTGTCCCAAGGGATTTCTCATTTAATGAGAATATTCTTTGAGAATTTCCTCATTATTTGATAATCTCATCCAATGATGAGACTGTCTTATTAACTGATACATTGTCATCTGGATTTTGTGGGTCCCCCTTTGGGTCCCCTCTCCACTGCATTGCAGTATGGTATAAATTTTAAAGTGCCAAGCGTTGAGATTAAAATTAAATTATGATACCGATAACTGAATTTCGTTTTTCTTTGCAGGCAACATGTCTGCTGATCTTTCATTCCCATTCTTCCGCTCAGAGGGAGGTTTCCCTGAGGCGCCGGTGGATCGGGAGGTTCTCGCTCTCATTAAGGATCACGACCCCGAGTATAAGAACCTTCATCTATGGAGCAGATGGTACAGTGAAATAATCAAGGGTCGCCGAAGCTTCTCTTGTGCGACGCCGTCAGAGCCGATCTCGTCGATCCCATATGCAGATGCACCCCCGGTGAACTATGCCGTGGAGGTTGTAAATTGGAACTCGGAGGATCTTCTCCAGCCTTCGATTGCTGCCATTCCCGTGCAGCCGCCGACAGCCGTGGATATTTTGGGGCGGCGCATATGCCACGGTGAAGCGCGCCCTTGGGGACAACCTTATAATATTGGATTGACCCCTCGATAATCGGCCGGGTACTTGCAGTGGGCGAGGTACATCTTGTCAGCGAAGAAGACGCGTTTGCTAAAGATTGGTTTGTACCCCGCAGTCTACACCTCATTATTCGAGTACCCTGCTCCTCCGACGTGGTGGGTTAAGGTATTCGTGGAACAATGGAACATCCCCACCCATACCTTTCTTCTGACGGACAGGGAAGTCTCCATCCCCCTAGAGGAGTTTGCTGAGATTTCGGGTTTGCCAGTGAGGGGGGAGCATTATGAAGAGTTACTTCCTCCTGACGAATACGTCTTCGCCACCAAGCCGCTGGTAATGGGCCTAACGTCGGAGAATGCTATTCAGCACCAGTTTCCGAGTCTGGTGAAGGTGCTGAATATGTATGAAAGTCTCTATTTGGAATCGGGAGGCCGGAGAGTCAGTTTTGCAGATTTCATCGCCTGCTTCCTTCGACCGGAGATTCTATCGCAGCGAAGCGAAAAGTTCGCCAAGCTCGACGACCCCTTTGGCTTTGGCTTAGATCGTCGACCAGTACTGGAAGATGATCAAAAGATGCCGCCATCATCCCTTTATCGGAAATTGCCGCCCCGGGCATCGACGAGGAGTCCTTCTTTCTCAGGTTTCTGGGGCTGTGGCTATGCTGGTTTGCGCTCCCCATGCACCCACGCTACATGAGACCGTCCGTCTTCTACCCAGCGCATCGGATGGTGGCTGGTATACAGTTGTCGATCGGAATCGCCGGATTGGCCCACCTGTACCATGGACTCAGTGTGGCGGCGGACGCAAATGAACCTGGGGTGCAACCCACCAATTTCCCGATGCACTACTTCACTTCGTGGATGGAAGTGCATGTGCTCGGGGTATTTGGCATGCATAAGAGCCCCTCGTTTTACGAGAAATGCAGACTCCCAAGAGTTATGCGGCTGATTGGCGCCTCTATTGTGAATCCGTCTCCGCGGGAGGCTAGGGGGTTGCTTCTTCGTCTGCGCATGGTCGGAGCGGCTATTTCTTTCCAGGACAAGGTCATGACCATCGGCCCGGAGACCTCCAAGACGGTGTTGGCGCTGCGTGATAGTTTTAAGGACAGGGCCTCCGTATTGAAAGCCCGGGAGATTCTTCACTTATATTCCATCCGGCCGGGCTTCCTGGTGTTCAGGCAAAACGATATGGCGCTCTTCATGAGGTAAAACCCCAATCGGTTCTCCCAGCAACTAGGCTATAACCAGGGGGTCCCACTGGAGGCATTTTTGGAAGAGCCTGCGACCACCAGGGAGGGGATACGGAGTGCGCTACACCACTTTATGCGGCTGAACACGGGCTCCCACTTCTTTATCAGCGAGCCGAGCTGCGTCCCACGGGTCCTCAATGTGTACGTGGCTTGGTACGTGCATGCGATGGGTGTTGTTATCCGGGAAGAGAAGCGGCTGTTGGTTGACCGCAAGGGTGTGCCCCCTGGCAGCGACTGCAAAGCTCCCCTGAGGCCAAGGATCCCTGTCGTGCCTCCACTGAGAGGAGATGTTGGAGATGTGCCTCCGCGTATGCTAAGCCCCTCGCGCGGATTGCCCCGTGATACCGTGGACATGCCCCCAGCTCCCCGCGTTCCCGTAGAGACGGTGAACGTGGTTTCTCCTGAATCCGGCGTGGGCTCGGACATCGGGACCCGCCGTCCCAAGGTGCCCATGAAACGTAAGTTGATTTTGGGTGCACCCGGGGTTCGCGCGCAGAAGAGGAAGAAGATGTCTGTTCTTTCTCTTGATGCTGTGCTCGGCTTAGAGCCTCAGGCCCCTCATACCGAAGGCCTAAGTGAGTACGGAAGCAACGGGGGTTTCTTCGTAGAGCCAGAAGACACCGATCTGGCGGCCGCCATCGCGGCTTCTGAGCGATCGGCAAGGCTTGAAGCGTGGTTGGCTAAACTCGTGCAATCAGGTAATCACTAGTTGCATTCTTCGATATTTCATCGTACTTTTATCATTGTCTTTGACTAACGGTTTTCCTTTTTAAACAGGCATTTCTACCAAAGAAGCCATCGCTGCTTCCCTCAAAACCTTCGAGGAGGAGGAAAGGAAACGCGCTCTATCGGGCGTTGGTACGTCTCGGCTCATTGAGTCTTTATTCTCCTTTCTTATGGCCAATCTAACCTTTTCTTTGTCTTATTGCAGGGACCACAAGACCTGCCTCGCAAGCCGACGCAGGAATTATCTCCGGGACAGCCGCCGAAGTCCCGGCCTCTTTGGGGTTGCCGCGAGAGTCTCTACTTAAAAAGCCGATGATGGATGCCTTAAAGGCTCTGGAGGCAACTCTGAACGCGGACGACGACGCCTTGCTGAAGGAGGCTTCCAAGAGGTCCGTCGTGACGGCCCGGGAGGAGAGAAAGCACTTGAGGCGCGCAGCGAAGGAGCGTAGCGCTGCTTTGGCCGTAGGAGCGGGACCAAGCGCCATTACTCCCGCTGCTACTCCTTCCGAGGAGCCCCCTGTCGCCTTGTCTACTGCTCATAGACGGGCGACGCGTGCAGCTCGGGAAGCCAACGGTCAATCTACCTCAGGTAATGTGCTTTTCGAGGCTTTGTTGTAAAAGTTGTAAAACTATCGGTTCTTATACATCTTGTCCTGCAGGGCCGAGTCCAACTAAAGGAGCGGCGGCAACCGTCGAGCCTGAGGGGACGGGGGAGAAGGCAGCGGCCGAAACCGTGGCGACGGTAGGCGGTGCAGCCGTAGTTGCCAGGCCCGAGCTAGTGGCTGACGAGACAGTCACACCTACTATGCCCGAGAAGGTTGCCGTTGTCGAGCCCGAGGGGGCGGTAGGTGAGACGGCTGCTATGACCGAGCCTGGGGCAGTAGCGGATGGAGCGGCTGCGACCGATGAACCTATGGCAGCGGTGGACGAGACGGTCGCGACTGCTGAGCCCGAGGGGGTAGCGGGTGAGACGGGCATGATCGCTGAGGGCAAGACGGCCGCTGTTTCTCAAGAGTCGGGAACCGCTCCGATCATCGCTCTCCCCGCTTACGGTCCCTCGCTGTCTCCCGGCCTTGAGAGCATTCTGACGGCTCCTGTAAAGTCTGGCGATGAGGCAACGGGAGGTGAACCCATGCCGATAGAGGAGGGAGACGCCACCGTTGCATCAAGTGACGCCCTCGTCATGGCTCCGACTGGCGGTTCATCAAGTAAATTTTTGGGTCACCGCCCTTCTCTCTCTTTTTTTATATTCCACAGTCTTTCCTAATAAAGTTTATCTTGCTTCTAATGCAGGTGCGGCTGGTGCTGATATCAAGCTACTCGAGACAGCTTTGTTAGTTACCGCCCTGACGGTGGCCACCTCTCTACCTTCTCTCGCACCGTCGCAAATGCTGGAAGGTATGGACTTGTAACCCACCAGTCTTATCTTGGCTGCATAATTTATGTACTGATGTTGCATTATTGCGTCCTTGCAGGAGTGCTTTTTGATCATCTGTACCAGGTGCTGCACCCACACTTCTCCTTCCCGTCGGAGCTTGCTTCCTCCAGTGGCGCTGGTGAGTACAGTTTTCAATTAATGCTCTTTCTTTTTCCAATAATGAAATTGTTTCTGATCTTTCCTTGCCCTGATTGCAGTGCTATAGATCGAAGGAGGAGATAAGAGACCGGTTGCGCCACCGGTCCTCCCGGCTTTGCCGCCTGGTACAGCTGGTATAGTAAACTCCATCATTGATGACTTTCTTATATTCCTTGAACTGTCATTTGATCGTGTTTTGTTTTCCAGCCGTCGTTCCGATTCCGGCCCCCTTCGAGTCTCGCATCATGATGCCGGCAAGCCTATTCTCCAGACGTATATCCTCAAAGGGTGCTGCGATGAGTCTGAGTATGCTAAGCGGATGCGTCGAGGAGCTAGACACGGAAGCTCCCACATCTGCCGCAGATTTTGCTGCTGAGGTTAATCCAATGCTGGCGACGCTTGTAAATTTCCATAATGAAGGCATCGTCGAGTCTTGGGTTAACCACTGCAGGGAGATCGAGGCCCGCCTGCATCAGCTGGAGCTTATGCACCCTGCCCCCGAGGTTTTGGCCACAAGTACTCAACGGGTGGCATGGATCGAGCAGAGCGCTTCTTGCTTCCGCCATCTGGAAAAAGAAGCGGCTTTAAGGCGGAGGGAATGCCAAGAGACCTCAAACGAGTCTGCTCGACTGTGTGCTGAGGAAGACGCGAACGCTGCCCGGGTGAAGGCTATCTTCGAGGGCCTTCTGCAAAGTATTTCTGATGGGTTAACACTGAAGCAGAAGCTCGATGCCATTAAGCGTGATGCCCAAGGTCATGAAGCAGCTCAGCGAGCCGTTGAAGAACAGCTTTCACCCTACTTGCAGCAGCGGGCCCAGGTGGAAGCAGAGTTGGCCGCGGCAGCCGATCAGGAGAAGGCGCTGAAGGGAGTGTGAGAGCAATTGATGGGCCTACTTAAGACACTTCCCTCTCAGTAGCTGCCTTTGTATCAATTATAAACTTGTAATCTTTGAATAATATGTATCCATTCTTTATTCTTTTATACGATTCGCCTTGTACTTAATTGAATTCATGAATAAAGATACACACATTTTTTTTGCAATGTCTTGTGTCATCTCTGCGCTTTCCCCCTTCTTTTATTATCAGCATGTTACCTTAGTAAACATGGTCGACAGATGATAGAGCGAGCATCCTGTCTTGGCTTCTTCAAGAGGTAGTGATGGCTTAGGAGGCAGGTTCAGATCTGCTGCTTAAGACTTTTCAACTTTATGAGCCGTGAGGGTCTCACAAAGACTTTTCTCCCTACGGATCGAGAGGATCTCGTAGGTGTATTTTCTCCTTAGGAATCGTGAAGATTCCTAAGTGCATTTTCTCTCATAAGTCGTAAGGATCTTATAAGAGAATTTTCCCTCTTACGAGTCGAGAGGACCCGTAAGCGGTTGTTTCCCTCCTTGTCGAGATTCGACTTTGGAGAGTGTGACCCGTGAATAGTATGCAAGAGTCCATTTTGGACCGACTTGCAGGGTCCCAGTGCTTAGGAAACGGGTTTTTTAATCCCCGCTGCCTAAGGCTTTATCTCACAAGTCGAGACGAATCGAGAAGTTCTCGCAAAGACACTAATTTCCTCACGAGTCGAGACGAATCGAGCAGTTCTCGCAAGAATATCTTAACGTCACAGTTAACCTCTGCACTTTACGACATAGGTCCATTAGGTTCTGTGGTACTAGGGTTTTGTCCGTTGTACCGTCGCATTGGCTGATGTATTCCTCGATAGGCAGTTTTGCTGTTCGAGTAGCCTCGCGACTGTCGTGTCTCTGATCCCTTCGGGGGCTGGACAAGACGTCTTCAAGCAATCCTTCTAGGCAGTTTGACCATCGGAAGAGCAAGCGTTAGGAATTTTGCGATGCCGCTTTTTACTTGAGGTTAGGCTCATTTTGGAGAGCCCCGATGAGTCATAACCATTCCGCACTGGTGTGGGATGATCTCCGATAGTCTTTCAGGTTTCATGTGAGTTGCCGTCAGGACTCTGAAGCTAGGAATTTGGCCTTCACTTTGTTTGCAGGCATTGCGTCCGCTGTATCGAGACGAATGTCACAGTTGTCTCTAGATTGTTGGTGAACCATCGAGGTTTGGAACTAGGGATTTTGCCGTGGCTCCGTTGTTTAATTGTTGCGTCTGAATCCTGCTAGAAGAAGAACGCTGGGGTGACATCTCGTCTGCTGTATCGAGATGAACGTCGAGGTGGTGACCACTCCGCGCTGGTGTGAGATGATCTCCGATGGTCTTTCCGGTTTTATATGAGTTGCTGTCAAGACCCTGAAGCTAGGAATTTGGCCTTCGCTTTGTTTGCTTTGTCACGTCTGAATCCTGTTGGAGGAAGAACGCTGTCGTGACATCTCGTCTACTGTATCGAGACGAACGTCGAGGTGGTGACCACTCCACGCTGGTGCGAGATGATCTCCGATTGTCTTTCAGGTTTTATGTGAGTTGCCGTCAAGACTTGGCTCCGTTTTTTTATGGAGCATAGGGAGGGAAGATGTGTTTCCTTCTTTGTTTGTGCCCCTGGATTGTATACAGGGATTGCTATGATGTTGCCTGTAGGGCATAAATTTCATTATATATATTTTTCATTTTATTTCTTTCCGCGATGCTCTATCATTTCATCTTTTATATCGCGAAGGTCGCGAGTGCCCAATCATTTCGGCTGTTTTTTCCCGGTGCCCCATCATTTTGGCTATCTATTTTATTTTCACTCGCTGCTTTTTATTGCGAGTTGCCCAATCATTTCGGCTATTTTGCATGCATACATTTTTTTTACTTGCTGATTTTTATTTGCAAATTGCCCCATCATTTCGGCTATTTCGTATGCATGTGTGGCTTGCCGTATTTTTGCTGCAAGCTTGGGATTAGACACCGATTTCGGCATCAGCACCGCTACAACTGGGATATTGCCAGGAGCGAATCATCATTTGCCTCTGTCGATATTGAACAAAGGTGGCTTAGCGAACAGGGTTATGATCCTGTCGACTAAAGCTTTTGACTTCATGAGCCGTAAGGGTCTCACAAAGGTAATTCTCCTTGCGAGTCGTGAGGATCTCGTAGGTGTGTTTTCTCCTTAGGAATTATGGGGATTCCTAAGTGTATGTTCTCTTATAAGTCGCAAGGATCTTACAAGAGTGTTTTCTCCTTATAAGTCGAGAGGACTTACAAGGGTTGTTCACCGTGCAAACATATCCCTAGTCACGGATGGGACTTGGTTAGGGAAATGTTTATTCGCGCCCGTGGATTGTATACAAGGGTCAGTATTGAGCCGCTTGTAGGGCAATATTGGAGGTTGTGTGGGGTTGCTTAAGAACAGGTTCAGGTCTCTGTAAGTTAAGACTTTCAAATCTTATGAGCCGTGAGGGTCCCATAAGAGAGTTCTCCTTACGAGTCGTGAGGATCTCACAAGTGTAATTTCTCCTTAGGAATCGTGGGGATCCCTAAGTGTGTTGCTCCCTTCTGAGTCGTAAGGATCTCACGCGGATGGTTTCTCCTTACAAGGTCGAGAGGGCCCTGTAAGTGTCCTTTAATGAGGTTGCGCCATTTCGGGTTTTCACAAACACTTGCCGGTAGTCCTGCTGTTTTTACTCACGGAGCCCTTTCGGGTTTTCATCCGTGCCCCTTTTGCTTATGGACATACCGTTTTTTTATTCTCTCTTTTTTTTATTCTTTTTATATAACGAGGTCGCGCCCTTTCGGGTTTTCACAAATACTCGCCGGTAGCCCTGCTGTTTTTACTCACGGAGCCCTTTCGGGTTTTCAACCGTGCCCATTTTGCTTATGGACATACCGTTTTAATTTTTTTTTCCTTCTTTTTTTCGGCTTTGGGATGTTGCAATCCACCGTAATTTATCGACATCTCGATCAATAGCTAGTTTTAGGACATGGTGGCCCATCATTAGTTTAAGGACGTTTCGGTCCATTGTTGAAGAAGGCCGGCCGGCTACTACTTATAGAGTTTGGGCTTAGGAAGATAGCGAGCGGACATAGTCGTCGTCGTCTATCATTGACCTAGGCTGTAACTCATTAAGCGTAGTATTTCTTTAAGAAGCGACCATTTATTGGCCTGAAAGGCCTTTCACCGTACATATCCATGAGTAGATAGGCTCCACCGTGGTAGACCTTGTCAATGATGTATGGGCCTTCATAGTTCGGCTCGAATTTTCCCCACTTGGCGCGATTGGGGATCATAGGTCTTTTGACCACTAGCACGAGTTCGTCTTGGCGGAATGTCCTCGGCCTGGTCAATCTTTCATATGAGCGCGTCATCTTTACTTTATAAGCCTCCAGATTTTGTTATGCTATGAGCCGGGTTTCATCAAGGGCATCAAGCTCCTCAAGCCGAAGGTGAGCATTTTCTTTATCCGTCAGCTCGTAATGGACTGCCACTCGTAGAGAGGGTAATTCTATTTCGAGGGGGAGTACTGCTTCTGTACCGAATACCAACGCGTACGGCGTTGTGTTCGTGGCCGTCTTGAATGTAGTTCGATACGCCCAGAGAGCTTCTTGCAGTCTCTCGTGCCAGTCCTTCTTATTTCGGGACACCGTCTTCTTCACGATCTTCGTCAAGGTCTTGTTGAAAGCCTCAGCTAGACCGTTAGCTCGGGGATTATAAATTGAGGAATATCTCCAGTCTATGTTGTGTTGTTGCGCGAAGCGGCTGATCTTGTGGCTTCTGTAGGCTGGCCCGTTATCGGAGATGATCCGTCGTGGAGTTCCAAACCGATAAATGACATGCGTCTTGAAGAAATGGAGGATATTCTCCGTCTTCACTTCCCTCAGCGGTATTGCTTCTGCCCATTTGGAGAAGTAATCGGTTGTCGCCAGAATGAAACGATGTCCTCTGGACGATGCAGGTTCGATGGGGCCGATTATGTCAGTTCCCCACATTTCAAACGGCCAGCTAGCCACTGTCGGGTGTAACGGATTTGGATGCTGATGGATAAAGTCCCCATGGATCTGGCACGAGTGGCATTGCTTCGCATATTCGAGGCAGTCCTGAATCATCGTGGGCCAGTAGTAGCCCATCCGTTTAATCTTCAACTTCATCTTCGGGCCTGCTTGGTGAGAACCACAGAGTCCGTCGTGAACTTCCTGAACGACTCTTTTCGCCTCTTCAGGTCCCAGACATCTTAACCACAGAGAATCAAATGACCTATTCTATAGAGTATCATTGACGAAGGCGAAAGACAGAGCTCGTTTCATAAGCTGATGTCTTGAAGACGCATCTTCAGGTGTTCGACAGGATTTGAAGTAGTCTATAAAAGCTTCTCTCCAATCTTCAGCCTTTTCCTAGTCTTTTATTTGCATAGCCATTTGCTCAGTCGGTCCCTTTTCTTCGGATGATTCCGGAGATATTTCTGCTGGGGCAAGCACCCGACGGTTTTGTACCACGATTCTTACGTCATCGAGGTTCTCGTCGGCCAGTTCTTTAGCGAGCTTAGCTAATGCATCTATTTTGCTATTTTCCGCGCGCGGTATGCTTTCCAGAATGTAGGAGGGGATTTGAGTCAGCAATTACTGTACTCTCTCGCCATACTTCACTAGTTCGGGTTTGCACGTTTGGTAGTTGCCATTTACTTGACTGACGACCAGTTGAGAATCTCCATATATGAGGAGGTTTTCAATTCCCATGTCGATGGCGATCTCGAGGCCTACTATCAAAGCTTCATATTCGGCTTCATTGTTCGTCCTCGGCTCTGTTAAGGAGAAAGCAAAGCGCATTATCCCTCCTTGTGGAGTTACGAAGATGACGCCTACCCCCGATTTGATTATAGGGGTGCTTTGTTTGCGCTTCTTCATGGATGACGCTCCATCAAAATAGAGTTCCCATCGGGTATCACTACCGTCGATCGCATCAAACGCATGTTCGTCTGGCAGCTCGCAATTCAGAGGAGAATCGGCAGGTATCGGATGCTCAGCGAGGAAGTCGGCGATGGCCTGGCCTTTCACTGCCTTAAGAGGTTGATAAGTTATTGAGAACTCCATCAAGAGCAGGGCCCATTTAGCGAGCCGACCTGTCAGTATAGCCTTTGACATCAAATATTTGAGAGGGTCCACCTTCGATATGAGACGGACTTCATGTGCCAATGCATAGTGCTTGAGTTTTGTTATCGCGAAGATCAACGCCAGACAGTGTTTTTTGATGGGGGAATAGTTGCTTTCTGCCCCCAGGAGAACTCGACTTAAGTAATAGAGAGCTCTTTCTTTCCCTTGGTCATTCTCTTATGCCCTAATGCACCTAAGGAACCTTCGAGGGCGGTTGTATAAAGAATGAGAGGCTTTCCTTTGACCGGAGCGGCCAGCACTGGCGGGTTCTGCAGATACTGCTTGATTTCGTCCAGCACGTCTTGGCATTTGTGATCCCAGACGAACGGGGTTCCCTTCTTCATCAGATGACTATAAGGACGACACTTGCCTGAAAGATTGGCTATAAATCGCCGGATATACGCGAGCTTCCCTTGGAGAGATCGCAATTGCTTAAGAGTCTTTGGCGGAGGCATTTCCATGATCGCCTTGATCTTTGACGGATCTATCTCGATACCTCGGTGTCGGATGATGAATCCTAGGAATTTTCCCGAGGAAACTCCGAATGCGCACTTGAGAGGGTTCATCTTCAAGTTGTATTGTTGAAGGCGTTGAAATACGGTCTTCAGATGCTCTAAATGCTCCTCGTATGATTTGCTCTTAACCATGAGGTCGTCGATATAGCATTCGACGATTTCATGTATAAGGTCATCGAAGATCTTTGGCATAGCCCTTTGATAGGTGGCACCGGCGTTCTTTAGACCGAAGGGCACACCTTGTAGCAGAATATACCCAAAGGGGTCCGGAAAGCGGTGTGCTTCTGGTCTTCGGGATGCATCTTTATCTGATTATATCCTGATGAGCCGTCCATGAAGGAGAAAACCTCGTGAGTGGACGTGTTATCTATCATCAGCTCGGTGACTGGCACTGGGAAATCGTCCTTCGGGCAGGCTTTATTGAGATCCCGAAAGTCTACACATATGCACACCGTCCCATTTTTCTTCATCACCGGGACGATATTGGCGATCCAGTCAGGATACTGAACTTCGTGGATAAAGCCAGAGTCGATCAACTTCTTGACCTCGGCGTTAATGCTCATCTCAAGCTCGAGCCGCATCTTCTCGGTGCTTGTTTGATTGTCTTGATGTCCGGGGATATCGTTAATTTGTGGACCGCGATCTCTGGATCTAATCCTGGCATCTTGGAATAGTTCCACGCGAAGCAATCCTTATGCTGCATAAGCACGTCCTTTAGCGTAGCCACCCTTTCTTCAGATAGTAGCTCGCTGACGAATGTTGGTCGCGGGTCACTCGTCGTCCCCAAATCAATCCCCTTGAGGTTATCTGCAGTGGTATGTATTCCATCTTCCAGCTCTTTTGGCGCCGGTGGAAATTCTGAGATCACCTCGTCATCGCTGTTTTCGAAGCACCAGGGAAGGTCATCCATATTCTCGGTCTCTTCTTTTAATATTGTTATCATATGACAAGTACGAGCTCTCTTCCAAGATCGATGTGGATCTGGTTCTGCTCTCGTTGCTTTGGGTTCATGCTTCTGTGGCGGCGTTACCCTCCAGCTGTCAGATAGAGCGAACTTGCCAAGCTGATACTGATCTTCGACCCAATTCTTGAAGGTGAAGCAATCTTCGAGAGGGTGTCCTATTACCCTGTGATAAGAGCAATAGTTCGGGTATGAGACTTCGCCTGCTTGTTCGGGGTGCTTGGACTCCGGAAGCATAATCATTTGGTGTTTTATAGCTAGGTCAAGTATCTTCTTTGTCTTATCTTGAGGAAAAGAGTATGCTCGACTCATCTTCTTCATAAGGGACAAATCCGGACCGCTCGATTCCCGACTGCGTGGCTTCTTGTTCTTGCTTTGTCGTTGTTGAATGCCTTTTTCGCTTTTTGACTTGTTTCTGCCTCTGCGTCGGGTCTTTTTTACTACAGGTTGACAGGGAGCGGCATTTTCATCTTTTGTGGCCTGTTGGAGAAGGCGTTGCGTCCTGGCTTTCTCATAGATGGCCATTTCGCGGTTATGATCGTCTCGAACTTTTTGACCAGCTTCCCTTATAAGCTTGTCCATTTGTTCTTCGAACGACGGACTGGCCATTTTTACGTCGGGGACTTTTTCTGGCTCAGGGTTAGCATCTTTCCATTGAGCATCCCCTTCTTCATTGAAGTCATGTACGATGTAGCAGTCGCGGAGTAGCTCTCGTTTCTTGGACCGAACGTATCCAAGCCCGATTGCTTCCATTCTCCCATTGGGCAATTTTCGCTGAGTTCCGGAAATGTTCCAGATCCTATCATAGAACTTAGCTTTTCGAGCGGTCTGTTTGAAGGGTATCCCTTGGCACTTCAATAGCCTTTTCAAGACTTCTATATAATATTTAGGCAGATGGATGGGCTGAAGCCTGTTAAGCGTAGGATCCGCACCGTGCCAGATTTCTTTCTCCACTTTGGTTTCCCCGGAGCGGTAGAATAGAATCACCTTTTCTCCTTCTCGCCTGGGAGGGACATAGAACGTCTGCAGCTCTTCCACACTGTAGGTATCGAGAGCATCTAGTTCCTTATGATGTTTGGACGAAACCATGGCAACTTGCAAACTTTGCTCTTCATCAGCGAAAGTTTGTATTGAAGGTCGAGCGGAAAATATAGTATGGACCTTATCTTCCGAGTCACTGCCAAAGATCAACATGGGAGCGGACGGTCCTGGCTTGTTGTCTTGGGGTGGACCTGAATAAACCATTGCTTCTTCCTCCTCGGTATCACTCCCGAAGACTGGAATGGTGGTGATAGCTTTGTTCTCCGGTTTGTGGCATCTCTTTGTGTCCTCGAAATCCGGTAAGAAGTATTTTGCATCTTCATATTTGTGGACTTCGTTCACGGAGAATGGGTTCAGCTCTCCTGTTACGGTGTAGTCGAGACCATCCTTAAAATATTTCATACACTGATGCTGTGTAGAAGGGATGATGTTGTACTCGTATAACCAGGGTCGGCCGAGCAAAGCATTATAGCATGTCTTGGCGTCTATGACGTGGAATTTAATGTCCGTGATGAGTAGCCCAAAGCGTAACGTCAATATCACAGACCCGAGAGTCTGTGACGATTGAGAGTCGAACCCGGAGATGGTGATCTTATCCCGAGCGAGGTGCTGGATGCTCATGCAGATTTCCTTCATTACCCGTACATTGAGGAGATTGACGGAAGACCCATTGTCAACCAAGATTTTGCCTATCTTTATATCGTGGCAGTACCCTGAGACATAGAGGGGACGGTTGTGTTCGCATGTCCCAAGGAGGAGGTCTTCATCACCGAAAGTGGCATCGGCTGTGTGCACTTCTTCCAGCTCGTCCTTCATGTTTTCTTCGGCGAGAAAAGCTTGGAATTGCTCTGGCTCCTGTAGCGCTTTGATCAATGAATCCCTTGCTTCTTTTGGTAGTAAAAGGGCGTCAAGAATGCTGAGCTGCGAGTGTAGCTTCCTCAAGTGTGCCAGAATGTTGTAGTCCACCTTATTTTTCTTTGGCGAGTCCTTGGCGGTTAGCTCTTTCATGACTTGGTCATCTAGGGCGATATCCTCAGAGACCTTTTCTTTTCCTTTATCTTTTTTATTTGAGGGTCCGACATTCTTTTCGGGCAGCGTACGATTACGCAGCTGGATATTTTCGCAGGCCTTCGGCTCTTCCTCTTTTCCCGAGGTGGATTCTTTAAAGAGAGGGCTAAGAGCCATTTTCTCGTCAGAGTCGCTCCCGAATGTAAGAATTTGCGCTTCCCCGGCGTTAACTATGCGACAATCGCTGGTAGTTCTTCTAAGCTCCTCGGTCGTAATTTTCCGCTCCCGACGAGTTTTGCACTTCTCCTGCTTAAAATGTTGCCGGTGAACAACATACCCCTGCCACCATCTATTAAAAGCTTTGCACTCTTCGGTGGGGTGCGAAATCTTTCGATGATATAAGCAGTAGCAAGGGTGCATTTCTGCTTTGCCGGCAACGTTTCCTTCAGAGGGTGGTAGCTTCATCCCCTTTGATATGGCTTTAGCAAACCTTTTCCTCGTCTTGAACTTACTTTTATTCAGGACGGATGTCCCTTGATCCGGCGGGAGTGTCTCAACTCTTTTGTCTAGTCGCCGATGTTCGGCTTTTTCAAATATGGCCATCTCACGCTCCCGATTGGCTTTACTTTCCAGACGAATCTCATTCAAGAAGGCGTCGATCATTTCATCTGACGGCCATAGCAGTTCCGGTTCGGGACCTGCCCCCGGTCTCTCTGTGCAAGGAGCTTCTTCATTGTCTAGCGATGAATGAGAGATCACATGGCAGCTTGCTATGTAATCCTCAGATCCATCCGACGAGCTTTCTTCATCATCTTCATCCTCAAGGACGTGGCTGAGAAACTCTTGGAGCGTGATTGGGGTTCACGCTTTCTGGTTGTACTCTTCCAGCGCGTCAATCTGTTTCTGTAACTCCGTGCGCTTGTCGCCAGGCTTCACGGGCTTTTTGGATTTCTTCTTCTTTTTCGAAGATTTTGACGGCTGGATATGAACACTTTGGCTATCCCCACCAATCTTTGGAGTTGGGTGCGGTTTCAGCATCCCTTCGATGATCTGGGATTCCAGCGGGTTTTTCCACCTGATCGCCGGGCATGTTTGGAGATCATTCAGCATCCTTTTGATTTTGGCTGAAAGAACGACCTCCCATGGGGCTTCTTTAACGAGGGAGCACGTTGCCCCCGGCATATTCACCTTTTTAGGGGTATGAGGTTGCGGCGGGTTCACCTTCCATTTTTCGGATAACGCGAACTTGCCTTGTTGGTATTGGTCTTCAATCCAGTTTTTGAAGACGTATCAATCTTCGATCGGATGACCCAATACTCGGTGGTAGGGGCAGTAATTGGGATCATTGACGTCGTTTGGCTGCAACGAACGTTTTGAATCTGGCAGATTGATGAGTCTGTTGCGCACTGCCAGCTCAAACAGTCTTCTCGTTTTATCTTGAGGAAATGAGTAAGGACGTCCTAGCCTCTCCTCGAGGGATAGGCGTGGACACATATTGTTTTGACGGACAACCGGCTTCAAGTTGCTCGGCTGTTGTTGAGCGTTGGTGACGACGATTGCTTTTCCTTTCCCCTTCTCATTTCGAGAGTCCGGCTTTGGAGGAGACGGTCTATGGCCCATTTGGTCCATCTGGGCTAATTTGTCAATCAATGACTGGAACATGGTTGGTTTAAAGAACATCATGAACTGTGAAATAGTTGCATGAGGATCTAGGGTGCCCACGAACATGCCCACCGCTGGCGCTTCTTCGATGCGTTGTTCGCATTTTGACCATAAGTTCCGCTATCGGATTGCATATTGAACCCAAGTTTCTCCCGGCTTTACTCTTGCATTGATCAAAGCTGTTATTGGAGTACGCTCGCTGGCGCTTGCGAAACACTGGGTAAACAACAACTCCATTTCAGCGAAAGTTTTGACTGGGTCGTTCGGAAGCTCGGAGTACCATTCAAACGCCGTCTCTGATAAGCTGCCGACGAATTGGCAAAGCAGGAGCTTATCATCGCCGCCGGTGTTGCCACAAAGAGCCCTGAACTGGGAAATATGTTGATGGGGATTGCCTGTCCCCTTGTAGACATAGAATTTTGGGATCGTGTAGCCTGGCGGGTATTTGATCTGATCATACCAGCTCGGATATGGTCGCTCCGTTTTAACAACTTGACCGGCTACCTCAGTTGCCTGGTGAACTCGTATTTGTTGAGCAATATAGTCATCCAGGGCAGCTTTGGAATTGTCTCCTCCTTAGCTGTTGAAAGAGCCGGCGGTGGATTTGACATTTCTCCTCTGTTATCTTCAAGGATAATCAGAGGATCTTCGGCTGGGGGATCCGGCTGGATCATCATCCCGACCATGTCTTGAAATAGGAGAGCCATCTGCTTTATATTGGCCGCTTGCTCTGCAGCCTCCTTGTCCTTCTTTTCAAGCATTCTACGAAGGAATTCAGTATCGGTTTCGTGTTCGCGACGCTGCTCCGATGACGCCTCCGAGCTTTCTTTTGGTCCGGTGAGCTCGGCCATTGCAGTCAGCATCTCCTGGAGCTTCTGCTGCTGCTGCTGCTACTGGGCTCTTGTGATGGATCGGGTGAGTGGTCGGTGGCCGTTGAAGCGCAGCTATCCTCCTTCCCAGATGCCATGTAAACGGTATGGACGACCATGCCCCCAGACTTATGGCGTTTGGGTTCAGTGTTTTTGGCTTTTGTCGCCGGCACCGGGATCTTCTCCAGCCTTCTTTTCTCAGGAGCGGTCGCAGTTGAGGGAGCCGTCGAGGTGGGCACCCAGACAGCTTTTCATGGCTATCCGGATGGCTGACTTCCTGTTGGACCTTCAGCTTCTTGTGCTTGTGGGAGAAATTTCGATCGATCACCGAGTCTCAGGCCTGCCGCCAGACTTTATAGATTTTGGAGGACAGCCGTTGAGGGGATTAGGGCTGTTCTGGCTTTGCTTCTACAGCCTTTTTCCAGCGGAGGGGGAGACCTCTTCAGTACAGCGGTAGGAGAATTCCTACGCACTTTATTTAGCAGTTCAAAGCTGTTCCCAGTCAGAACAGCAGCATTAATTTCCGTCGTCGAGGCTAGTGGAGTTAACCTAGAAGGGGAACCACCTCCAGATTTCCTCACTCAGCGCCAGTGGCGACGTCGAGCATATCGAGTTGTGGGAATTAGCTCGGTGACGGGGATGGCCTTGTCTTGCCCCCTATTCAGGTGAGGGGTTGTAGCCGGTGTCAGCATATTAAAGACTGATGCCTTTTGGGTAGCCGGAGCGGGAGTAGGAGTTGGGACAGTCAGTCTTGTGAAGACCGACCTCTTAGTAGGAGAAGCCGCCTTGATGACTTCAGGAGCAGGTTTGGCTACTCTCTTTTGAATAACCTTCTTTGGGACCGCAAGCTTCATCGTGGGCTCGCAAGAGTTTTGGCCTAGTCTGGAAAAGACCGAGGCATTGGTGTTGGGCGACCCGTTGAGAGAGGCCGCAGCAGCTATAAGTCGATCGAAGACCGACTTCTTAGGACCTTCCGGTACGGGCACTGGGGCAGTGAAGCTCATTGGCGGGAGCATGGTCTCGAAAAATAGTCCAGTAGTAGCCTGGGTGATTTGTTCCACAGGCATCGTGAACAGTGATGCCGCCTGAGGTCCATAGGCTACACCTCCAGATGAGGCGGAGCGTCGGTTGCAGTTGCAGTTGGAGCAGTTCGAGCAGTTGAACGCCATTGCTGTTTGCTTTCTGCGCCAAGTAAGAGACCAAATCTTAGTAACTTGAAACCCGAGGGCAACCATTAACAAACCGCGATTCGTTCGTGAATACGATACACGAAGTATGGAGTGGAAAGAGGAAAAGGTCCCACCGGGCGTGCCAGAATCTGTTCCCTTCCGAAAGACGCGATGAAGACGCGATAGACGTCTTGCCTGAAATTCGGGGCAGATGCTAATAGGTGCTATCCGTCCACCTCCCCGAAGATGCCAAGTTGATTTCTGACACCATGTATCGGAGGTTTAGACGGATGCGGCCGATATAGCAGACTTCGTCAGATTCCCCCTCGTTCGAGGGGTTTTTGATTGTGGGGACGCTCTTCCCTGCAGGCTCAAGCCCCTGCAGTTAATTACGCTACCGCATCGCGGCAACAACTTTCTCCTTCTCCAGATGGTCACTTCGTGTCGTGGGTGTTTGTTTTGTTTGTGGTTGCAGGTGGATTGTATACGGAGACTAATTTATGTTGTCGCCCGTAGGACGTGGATTAGTCCAAATCCGTATTTTCTTAGATTTGGGTTTGGGGTTTTGGTTTAAGGATACGTTAGCCATATTTGAGGCTAAGATCAACTTAAACGTTAGTTAAGGATACGTTAGTCTAATTTGAGACTAAGATCAACTTAACGGGATCGTTTGGATCCGACAAGAGAGCATTTAGACTCTATTGTTTAGTTTAGAGACTTTGAGGTCGATTGCCAGTTTAAGGACATGGTGGTCCAACATTCCCATTTTGGGGACGAATATTAGTTTAAGGACATTTCGGTCCAACATTCCCATTTTGGGGACGAATATTAGTTTAAGGACATTTCGGTCCATGAGTTTAAGGACCCCACAGTCCGTAGCAATGTATGATTGTCGGGACCCATCACCTCTCTGACGACATTGAAGGATTACAACGACAAATATCAGAGGAGTTCAGAGATGCACCCTTAAACCGGGTATAAATTGATTTGGGAGAGCAGTTGTGCTCAGTTCAATTTAAATTGAGCACTTATGGCCAGAATTGGGCTAAGTCCATTTGAGAATGTTTAACATTTTGTTCATGATTGGCCTGTTTAGGCCTTTACTTGGGCTCTGTCCATTTTAAACAATGCATAGCATTGGGCTTTTTAATTAAATGCATAGCATTTATATTAGGCCTGTTAGGCCTCTTAATTGGGCTCTGCCCTTTCTTTTTGTTTTGGTCTGTTAGACCTTTTAATTGGGCTCTGCCCTTTTTTAATAATGCACAGTATTTGTTTTTCTGACGGTGCGCCACGTAGCCTGTTAGGCGCTCTGCACTAATTAAAGAGCGCAAGGCGCCAGCGCATGTGGAGGTGACACGTATCACGCTCTGCTGAACGCAAGTATGTTAGCGCAGTGCGCTGCGCCAGTACGCTGCTGACACGTGGCGCGCTCTGGTGCAGTGCGCCAATCCAAGAGCGCAGCGCTCTGTTTTTAGGAGCGCAAGGCGCAGATTGACACGTGGCGCTCTCTGGTGACTTGCGCCAGTCCAAGGAGCGCAACAGCGCAAATTAGGAGTGCACGGCACTGTTCAATAGCGCAGAGCGGATCTTGATCAAATTTAGATCAAAGAAAAGAATCTTTTTAGTTCTAAAGGGGTTCTACCTCAAGTTTCAAGAACCAATGGTTCATCAAAAGGCTGTGCCTTTATATAGATCAAAAGATCTAGAAATGAAGTAAATTACTTCTTTAATTTTTATGATTGGCTCTTTATGATCTTTTTCTCTTTTATATTGAAGATCTTGATCTTGTTCTTAGATCTTTGATCTTTTTAGAAGAAATTCTTCTTTTAATGAGATGTTTTTATCTCTGTTCTTCCAAAAATCAAATTCTTTACCTTTAAAGATGAAGAAGATGATCTTCTTTCTTCAAAGGCTTGCCTTTCAAATTTTTTTAGAGAGTTTTCTCTTTTCTGTCTTTCTCTATCTGAGTCTTGGAGTCTAGGGGCCTTTATATAGGGCCAATTAGTTTGTTAGGTTAGCTACAGAGATTTTTCTCTGATTGATCTGGGGATATTTCCCCACCGTTGCATTTTTGATCATGAGGTCTCTGTTTTACAGAAGATAATCTTCTTATTTTGATAAGATTAAAAAGATCTTTCTAGAATTTTAATTCTGATTAATTAAATAATTCATTATTTAATTTTTAATGCTGGCACAGTTGGCGCAAGTGCACCTGCGCTTGACACGTGTCGCGCAGCGCAGAGCTTAGCGCAACTGCGCTGACACGTGTCGCGCAGCGCAGAGCGCAGCACAACTGCGCTGACACGTGTCGCGTAGCGCAACTGCACTAGCGCACCCGCGCTGACACGTGTCGCGCAGCGCAAAGCGCAAGTTATCTGAAGCCTTACTTCCTTTATTTTTAAAATTTAAATTTTAAAACAGAGCCTTGTTCTGATTGGGGTGCGCTGCCTTGGGCGCAGCGCCCCTTGCGCTGGCGTGTCTGCTTTTGACACGTGGCGCTCTGCGCACAGCGCAAGGGATCTGAAGCGTTGCTTCACCTTTTGAATTTGAAATTCAAACAGAGCTTTGCTCTGATTGGGGGAAGCAAGGGCATAAATTTCATTTTTCTTTATTTCTTTCCGCGATGCTCTATCATTTCAGCTTTTATATCGTGAAGGTCGTGATTGCCTAATCATTTCGGCTATTTTTCGCGGCGCTCAATCATTTCGGCTATTTATTTTATTTTTACTCACTGCTTTTTATTGCGACCTGCCCAATCATTTCGGCCATTTTGCATGCATACATTTTTACTTGCTGATTTTGTTGCAAGTTGCCCCATCATTTCGGCTATTTCGTATGCATTTGTGGCTCGCTGGCTTTTTGATGCAAGCGTGGAATTAGACACTGATTTCGGCATCAGCACCGCTACAACTGAGATATTTCCAGGAGCGAATCATCATTTTCTTCTGTCGATATCGAACAAAGGTGGCTTAGCGAACATGGGTAGAATCCTGTCGACTAAGGCTTTTGACTTTATGAGCCGTAAGGGTC
This sequence comes from Agapanthus africanus, assembly GCA_030015575.1. NCBI lineage: Eukaryota > Viridiplantae > Streptophyta > Magnoliopsida > Asparagales > Amaryllidaceae > Agapanthus > Agapanthus africanus. The sequence continues at coordinate 914,100,023 of CM057337.1, forward strand.
TCATAAAGATTTTTCTCCCTGCAAGTCGTGAGAATCTCGTAGGCGCGTTTTCTCCTTAAGAATTGTGAGGATTCTTAAGTGCGCGTTCTCTTATAAGACGTAAAGATCTTACAAGAGTGTTTTCTCCTTATAAGTCGAGAGGACTTACAAGGGTTGTTCACCATGTAGACATATCCCTAGTCACGGATGGGATTTCGTTAGGGAAATATCTATTCGTGCCCGTGGATTGTATATAAGGATCAGCATTGAGCCGCTTGTAGGGCATTGTTGAGGGTTGTGGTGGTTGCTTCAGAAAAGGTTTAGATCCCTGTAGCTTAAGACTTTCAAATCTTATGAGCCGTGAGGGTATCATAAGAGGGTTCTCCTTACGAGTCGTGAGGATCTCGCAAGTGTAATTTCTCCCTAGGGATCATGGGGATCCCTAAGTGTGTTGCTCTCTTGTGAGTCGTAAGGATCTCACGAAAGTGGTTTCTCCCCACAAGGTCGAGAGGACCTTGCAAGTGTCTTTTAACGAGATTGCGCCCTTTCGGGTTTTCACAAAACTCGCCGGTAGCCCTGCTGTTTTTACTCACGGAGCCCTTTCGGGTTTTCATCCGTACCCTTTTTTCTTATGGACATACCGTTTTCTTTTTCTTTTTCTCTTTTTTTTTATCAGCTTTGGGATGCTGTAACCCACAGTAGTTTATCGACGTCTCGGTCAACAGCTAGTTTTAGAACATAGTAGTCCATTTTTAGTTTAAGGATGTTTCGGTCCGCTATTAGTTTAAGGACGTTTCGGTCCGCTGTTAGTTTAAAGACGTTTCAGTCCGTTGTTCAGCTACTACTTATAGAGTTTGGGCTTAGGAAGATAGCGAGTGGGCATAGTCGTCGTCATCTATCATTGACCTAGGCCGTGACTCGTCAGGCGTAGTACTTCTTCAGGAAGCGACCGTTTATTGGCCTGAAGGGTCTTTCACCATGCATGTCCATAAGTAGATAGGCCCCACCTTGGTAGACCTTGTCTATGATATACGGGTCTTCATAGTTCGGCTCGAATTTCTCCCGTTTGGCATGATTGGGGATCATAGTTCTTTTGACCACTAGCACGAGTTCGCCTTGGCGGAATGTTCTCGGCCTAGTCAATCTTTCGTATGAGCGCGTCATCTTTGCTTTATAAGCCTCCAGATTTTGTTGTGCTATGAGCCGGGTTTCATCAAGGGCATCGAGCTCCTCAAGCCGAAGGTGAGCATTCTCTTCGTTCGTTAGCTCGTAGTGTGTTAGTTATATGTATGCCCTAGAGGTCATTACTATACATAGGATGTATATTGTACTGGATGCTTGGACATATATAGGGAGGACTTTCTTGCTCGACATGATAGTATGCTATCTGGTTACTCTTTACCTGAACGTGTACACTGATTGTCTCTCTGTTACATGTTGGTAAAGCCCTTAGGATGTGTACTTGACTACCTGGACTATGATGCGGATCATACTAGTGGGGACAGGGTAGTCCATAAGTACATCCTTTAAGGTCCCTAGTCGTGGGTATATCGAGACGGGGCATCGATATACCAGAGTAGACTAGCGTATACCTTCTCGACCCATACAGATGGGCGATGGATGATCCCATATCCATTGGTGTTTGACATCAGAGATGATATACGGGTGCTCAGTGGAGACTGGGTACACTGGACGGACTCGCCGAGAACTCCCAGATGGTATTATACCTTACGTCAGATGGCAGTTCTATGGTGACACTGGTACAGAGTAGTCTGTTGACCCGAGATCGTCATAGAGTCTTGTGTGGTTCCTACTGTTCTTTGATTTCCACCTTACCACGTCCAAGAGGGCGTGCAAAACGGTGGTTTTTGGGTACAGTCCCGAATCACATGGAGACAATGAGCGATAGGAGGGGATTCGTCTCTCCCGGTATAGGGGGTTGATGTTGCGCTGTGTTCGATTGGCTATAACCGGAAATCCCTGGCCAGGGTTGCTGAGATTTACTGGTAAGTATTACCAGTAGTTTCTCGAACTGTTATAGACCTCATATCGACACGACTTATCGAGCTATTGGGGTCTGACGTTTACCACCCCTAGGCGAGATATGCGACATATCAGACGAACAGACCGGACTGTACGGTAAGTGTTACTGGTTGGATTCACAGGAGTATGAGCGGGCTTGCTCGTCGATCTTCTGATCGCTCAATACCCGGGTGGCCGTTACGTTTAGCAGACCGCTTACGGCTTGTGGGTGTTTGATATGATCATCATCTGCTGCCGGCGTATTGACGAGTCTTTAGAGTCCTACACAGAGGTTTCCTGGCTCAAGCGAAACGAAATAGGAGCGCATATGAGATATGTGCAGGACCGAGAATAATGCGTGTATGTGATACCGTATTCCATTCTCGCGATGAATGTATCGAATGGTTGTATGTGATATGACCTAGTTATCGAATCAAGGATTGATTCGATAAGTCGATACATTGGATACTAGTCGGTTATATGCGACATGACCGGATCATTGAATCAAGTGTTGATTTAATGATTTAATGTATAATTATATATTTGATATATTACTTTGCATTAACTAGTATTGGTTCACTTTAAAAGGATTTTCTCACTTGATGTGCACATTGTATATGTGATATATTTTTGTGTGCACTTGATTGTATCATGTTTGATGATACATGCTTACTTGAGTTTGTGTAAAGATTAAACCATGGTTATTTAAATGGTTAGGGTTTTGATTTTCTTAACTATTTATTTATTTATTCTTCATTTGGAAAGAAAATGAAATGGTGGCTTGATTTGTCTTTTCTTTGAAACTTCATGAAGCTTTGAAAGCTTGACCATTTTGTTTCTTTCCTTTAACCCTAACCATTCAACTAACCCTAGTTCATTCTCTACACTTAACCAAGGTTAGATTATGATAAGAATGAGTTGGATTTTCCTTTTTGAAGATAATCCTTTTTATTCTATCATATTCTTTCTTCATCTTCTTCTTCTTCAAGAAAATGAAGAAAGCTTGCCTCCATCAATGGCAACTTGTGAAAATGAGTGAGAAATCCAATTCCAAAGTGAACCCACTTCCTATTTCTTCATCCTCTACCACTTGCCAAGTAGTATAGGGTGTTTTCTTCACAAGTTTCATGACTTGGTGAAGTTGGAGTTTGATCTTGAGTTGCCTCGACGTAGATCATCTTCGGCATCGAAGTCGACGACCTAGCCCGCCCATTTCTCCGATGAAGCCGATGCTAGAGTCATGGATTCGATTTGGACAGCGAGGGGACTTCATCACGGAGCCATGGAGATGGAGGACCGGATCTACAAAGGTTGTAGCCCCTTCCTTTAGAGTTAAAGTTGTTTACTTCCTTCGCATCACCTATAAATCTAGTTAACGATCCGTATTAGGATTTCTCGGCACTTGTAAAATTTGAATTGGCCATGTTTGATGCCTTGTGAGACCTCATTAGCGTGCCTAGGAACCCTACAGTGGTATCAGAGCCTAGCTAGAGCCTTACGCGATGCGTAGACAGAGTTAGAAGTCCGATCGAACCTAAACCCTCGTCTCAAATTGCTCTCTGTACATTTTTTAAATACTGGGTTTTTTCAAGATTAAAAATGCTTAAAAAATTCAGCAGGAAATTCTAAGAATTACGGTGCAAAAACGAGCAAATGATACGCCCAAAGAGCGGCGGAACCACGGCAGAAGCATGGCTTCTGCGGCGGTTCCGCGGCCAATAAGTCTCTTCAGTCAACTATTTTTGCACAGTAACTTCTTTATTTTAATGCTGAGTTTTTTGGGAATTTTTAATATTTACTCAAGAGTTGAGTTTTCTGGGTTGTATTGGGAGTTCGTAGATTCGATCGGATTATCAAACTTTGTCTATGTGTTTTCCGGATAAATTGTTGAATATGTTAAAAAAGTTCGACCGGATATAAATACCCAATTTTTCCCCTGCCGGAAAATTTCCAAGTGTTGGATTTTTCCGTGGTTTAAAGACGTTCTAAGCAGTGCAAGTAACGCGATGGACCCTCTAGAAGACAACAAACCTTAACTCGATTATGTGACCGTCTTGAACTGCCCTTTGAACCTTCGGGTTTGGGGGAGTACGGCGTGCCACATGTGAGGCGTTGGCTTGACCCTTCTACGGCTGGACCGTTGGTACTGAGGCATGAACTGGATGTTTTTAAACTTGTTTCATGTGTTGAGCTGTTTCGGGAAAACTTGGGTGTTTGAATGTTCGATCGGAAAGTTTAACATTTTCTATTTATCTGGAATGGGATACAATAATTGGAATTGACAAGTAGTTATGAGATAACTGAATGAATGTTATAAACATAGCAGTTTAGTCTCACTTGATCGGTTGCCACGGAATTTTGATGTGATCAAAAGTCCGTCGCAATCACGTAGCGTACGCGGATACTCGCCGGTAAACTTAATAGACAGCCTCACTCCATAGCCCCGACCAAGTGACTGTAGGAGAACCCCGTCGCCGAAAGCATCCGTCCGGATGCTCGCTGTAGCGGTGTTCCGCCTTGGTGCACTTCGTCGACGGTATCGGGGGTGCGGCCGCCTACTAAAGTTTGCGACGAGTATTCGATCAGAATGTCGGGAATCCTGATGAATTCCCCGACTTAATATTGAAAAGTGTTTTCGATTTTGAGACTAGAATGCGGGGTTTATAATTGTTAGGCATGCGATGTCTAAGTATTTCATTTGATTAGGCATGCGATGTCTAAGGAGGTTGCGGATTCCAACTGTTGTAGTTTTACTCTTTCTTTTCTGTGACCGTAAGTGTAATATGTGATATCGCCGGTTTCGTTGCTATATGTCAACGACAATTGGGATGCGCATATTTACTTACGTTGATGACATGTGATGTTATGTGTTGCTGGATATGTTATATTGGATCGTCGTGTTTGAATAGCGGGGTTTTTTTTATGTGAGATGAGTGTTTTTCATTTTCATTCATGTAAAAACTTGTCTGTAATATTCTTTTATTGGGGCACTTCCAGGTTGCGGAAGATGTCACATTTTGTATATTATTTACTTTTCCGCACTAGGATAGACCCAAGGAGGGGAGCACAAGTAACCGGGTTCTGGAGTCCAGTGGGAGACCAACTCGAGGAGTCGAGTCTGGGTCTCCTAACTCTAGAATTGGTAGGGTTGCTTTCCGCTCTCGTAGGGGTCTAGGGGTGTGGGTTTGGCTATTCATCGCGACCGTGGAATCCGTGTTTTATACTGGCTCGTATTGAAAACACGGACGTCCTAGTATATCCAATATTTCATATGTTTCTTCTGCTGCGATATCTGTGATGTGATCATGTGATGTTCTGTGATAAATACTGTATATAGTATATATGATATATTATATAGATGTTACTTATGTTTTACACCCGCGCTGGCCCTGCCCCGCTCTGCCGTTAGTCACCTAACCTAACGGTGCACGAGGGGACATCGAGACGAATGCGGATGGCATAAGTGTACGTCGTATTTATCTGTGATGTTTAGGTGACATAAATGATGGGACTTCATTAATATGATTAATGAAATAAAAGAAACCTAAAGATGTTGTAGAATCGAATTTCAAAAATAAAACAGGTAGCTACAGTTCTTGCTTTGCACAGCGGTATATATGATATATCCTGCACCTTATTAGATGAGGAAAGGACCGAGATCCCTTTACCGGGAGTGACTCCTTTAGCAATAACTGGCAGATACTACACACTCGGTTTGTCTTTTGATTGCTTTTAAGAGTTTTGCTTTGCACAGTGATATATATGATATATCACGCACCTTATTCTATGAGGAAAGGGCCGACGATCCCTTCACCGGGAGTGACCCCTTTAGCAAAACTAGAAAAGCCTAAAAAAACACACTCCATTTTAAAATTATTTGATTCTACAACAATATAAAGTTCATTACGCAAAAGGTTTTCTTAAAAACCTGACGTAGCCCTCCGTCATTTCAGATAAGTCCTAGTTAGTATTCGTGCTGCGTTTGTTGACTCAGTCAAGTCGTAGTGTGCGGTAGCTGATCAGTTCTTATCTGCAAAGCATATGATGCGATTGGATTAGGGTAGTCGTGCGGCCTTGTTGACTCAGTCAAGGGTCGTGCGGGTGGGTTTAATTCAATCGAGAAATGACGGGTTGAACTTTACTTGTGGTCTATGATTTGTTGACTCAGTCAAGGTCATAGATCGCTTGGGGCAAAATAATATCGGGAATTTCAAGTGTTGAAATTTGCAATGAGATTGCATACCTTCTATGAGATCGTTGGATCCCGATACCCGCTGTGAGTAAGAGTTACTCCTGGGAGAGTTTTACACATTACAATTAGCCGATCAAGTAGGTGTCTAGAAAGGTGTTAACGAGGTTACGCCTCTGGAAAAACGAGGTTTACATTAATTAGGTTCGTGCGAAAGCACGGGGGACCTCCCTCAAAGTACCGACACTGGCCTGGCTGAAAGATTAGCGAACTTGTAGCGTGTAATTAATCCCGGGTAGCCTTTCCTTTTAGGGTTTGAAGGAAGATTTGATAAAAACGGTGGGAGCCATCCTGATTAGATAAAATAATAACCAATCTATTCTTGCAAGAGCGCACGCTAGTGTTTTCTTCTCTCTCTCTCCAGGTAGCGACCATATCACGCCTTAATCAAGATAATAATACGGAATATTGACCGAACCCGCTTGTTATACTGAGCTGGGGAACGTTGGTCCCGCTCTAACTTATAATTATTATAAGACAGAGCAGGAAATTGGGGATTACCAGAATTCCCGTGCCGCCCAAACGAAGAGAGTGCATGCTGATGCATCATCTTCGGGTGTGTTCATTACAAAGAACTGTTTCTCAGTATCCTCGGCTTCCTGGGTGTATGATATCGGATCAGGATCCCAGATATGTAATCTGTTACATAGGGCTGCTAAAAGGTAGAAAAACTGAGAACGGGTGATAAGTTTCATGAGACAGAGAACGGGGCAAGTGTTGCAGCCAAGTCTGTTGGTCACTGTCACCCTGTATGACCAGTACATTCTGAACGAATGTTATTAGATACCGAACCTGATATACAAAATCATATCAGTCTCTTTACTAGTAAAGAAAGGATATAATTTTGTATTGTTGGATAATGTTTTGAACATTTCTTATATCAAAAGTTGATCGGTTCAGGCACGTTATCTAAAAGCATTAATGTTCTAAATCAAACTACAGTTCTTAGTATACAGAACACACACAAGAGGAAGAGTTCAGAAATGAACGAATTCTTCTTGAGGTATTGTAGACTAGGTCATATCAATACGACCCGACTAGCTGAAGTTACATTTAGATGCATATTTAAATCTGTTTGAATTTGCATTTTATGAAACTTGCCAGTCATGTCACAGAGATAAGATGACCACAGCTCTGTTTATTGGAAACAGAGAAAGAGTTAGTAAACTCTTGGGATTGATACATGTTGATGTATGTAAAGTCCCCTGTCTACATATGCCAAGACCGGTTCTTTGTACTTCATTACATTCTCTGATGATCTCTCAAGATTCAGACATATGTTCCTGTTGAAACACAAGTCCGAACCTTTTGAGATATTCACAGAATATAAGTTAGAAGTAGAGAACCAATACGGGTATAAGTATTATGTCCTTAGATGTGATCAAGGAGGAGAATACTTGAGCACGGAATTCCTGGACTATTCAAAAGGAGAATGAGATTCTCTCTCAGCATTACTCCTCCGTATACACCATAGCACGATGGTATATCGGGGCGGAGCAATAACACCTTATGTGATAAGGTGTGCTCTATGATGAGTACTACTGAGTTACCTATTTCCTTTTGGGAGTTATGCACTTGAGAAGCTGCATACCTATTGAATAGGGTTCAAATCAAATCAGCTGTCTACCACTCCATATGAGATATGGAATGGGAAGAGCCCATGTCTTAAGCTAGTTAATATTTGGGGTTGTCCGGCCTATGTCTAAAAGCAAAATCGGGGCAAGCTCGAGGCAAGATCTGTTATGTAGAACTGGAAATGTTCCAGCTATACAAACTGCAGCTGATGATTTGAAAGAACCAAAGGATTCAATAGTTACCAACGAACCTCAGCCTCTCCGCCGATCTAGTAAGGTTCCTCACCCGCCTGAGAGATACTTCGGTTACTCTATGACAGTGGGAGCGAGGATTGCATCATGAGATGATGACCCAACTAGTTTCGAGCTGGCCATCAGGAGTAAGACTCTGTAAGAATGGCTGGATGCTTAGTGATCTGAGATGGAATCCATGTACACCAACAAAGTATGGACTTTGGTTGCTATATCTGAAGGGTTAAATCCCCATCAGAAGCAAGTATATCTTGAGAAGATTACTTGGTGTAGATGGAAAAGTTGAGACTTTCAAAGCTAGACTTATTAAAGCTTTTCGTCATCGACCAGGCGTGGATAATGATGAAACCTTTTCAAGTGGCTATGCTTAAGTCCATCCAGATCCTACTTGCCACGGCTACATACCATGACTACGATATCTGGCGGTTGGGTGCCATGACTGCTTTTCTAAATGATGTTGTAGAAGAGAACGTCTATAAGTACACAGCCAGAGGGCTTCGTTGACAGTGGGAGCAGCAGAAACGTGTACAAGATGCTTTATAGGATAAAGCAGGTATCGCGGAGTTGGAACATCTGTTTTGATGTGTTAGTCAAAGAGTTTGACATCATCAAAATGGTAGATGAACCTTGTATAAACAAAAAGGTAGTAGGGAGTATAATGACGATCCTCGTAGAGTACGTGGATGACATGCTCTTGATAGGGAAGAAGTTTCCTATGCTACGCTCGGTCAATCTCCGCTTATCACAATGATTCTCCATATAGGATCAAAGTGATACCTCCTAAATCCTGGGTTTTGGATCTATGAGATAGATCTAATTGGATGTTAGGATTCTCACTAGTTGTAGTGAGATGGTATCAACCGATCCTGGGGAGAATCACTGGAAGGGTTCCAGGGTGATAAGGACGACTGAAAGTCAGTCGCAGGCATTGTCCTTACCCTCAGTAAAGGGACGGTATGTTGGAAGAGTTCCAAGCTAGATACCGTGGCATACTAGACGATAAAGGCTCGATACATCGCTACTTAAGATGCTACCAAAGAGGCTGTTTGGGTGTATATTAGTTCATGAGATGAACTTCGTTCCTACCATTGTGAGACAATAGAGTTGTGGCTTATGCCAAGGAACGCCCGGTCCCATCAGTGACCCAGACATATTCTGAGGCAGTATCACCTGATCATGGAGATGGTTGATCACCAGGCTGATCGAGGTTAGGAGAACAGACTCAGAGGACAACACGGCGGATCCACTCACAAAGGCCTTTTCCCAGAGAGAGACTTTTATGGGATGGTTGAGTATGAGATACTACAACCACTGCTATCAGATGGCCCTAGTGCAAGTGGGAGATTGTTAGTTATATGTATGCCCTAGAGGCCATTACTATACATAGGATGTATATTGTACTGGATGCTTGGACATATATAGGGAGGACTTTCTTGCTCGACATGATAGTATGCTATCTGGTTACTCTTTACCTGAACGTGTACACTGATTGTCTCTCTGTTACATGTTGGTAAAGCCCTTAGGATGTGTACTTGACTACCTGGACTATGATGTGGATCATACTAGTGGGGACAGGGTAGTCCATAAGTACATCCTTCAAGGTCCCTAGTCGTGGGTATATCGAGACGGGGCATCGATATACCAGAGTAGACTAGCGTATACCTTCTCGACCCATACAGATGGGCGATGGATGATCCCATATCCATTGGTGTTTGACATCAGAGATGATATACGGGTGCTCAGTGGAGACTGGGTACACTGGATGGACTCGCCGAGAACTCCCAGATGGTATTATACCTTACGTCAGATGGCAGTTCTATGGTGACACTGGTACAGAGTAGTCTGTTGACTCGAGATCGTCATAGAGTCTTGTGTGGTTCCCACTGTGCTTTGATTTCCACCTTACCACGTCCAAGAGGGCGTGCAAAACGGTGGTTTTTGGTTACAGTCCCGAATCACATGGAGACAATGAGCGATAGGAGGGGATTCGTCTCTCCCGGTATAGGGGGTTGATGTTGCGCTGTGTTCGATTGGCTATAACCGGAAATCCCTGGCCAGGGTTGCTGAGATTTACTGGTAAGTGTTACCAGTAGTTTCTCGAACTGTTATAGACCTCATATCGACACGACTTATCGAGCTATTGGGGTCTGACGTTTACCACCCCTAGGCGAGATATGCGACATATCAGACGAACAGACCGGACTGTACGGTAAGTGTTACTGGTTGGATTCACAGGAGTATAGCGGGCTTGCTCGTCGATCTTCTGATCGCTCAATACCCGGGTGGCCGTTACGTTTAGCAGACCGCTTACGGCTTGTGGGTGTTTGATATGATCATCATCTGCTGCCGGCGTATTGACGAGTCTTTAGAGTCCTACACAGAGGTTTCCTGGCTCAAGCGAAACGAAATAGGAGCGCATATGAGATATGTGCAGGACTGAGAATAATGCGTGTATGTGATACCGTATTCCATTCTCGCGATGAATGTATCGAATGGTTGTATGTGATATAACCTAGTTATCGAATCAAGGATTGATTCGATAAGTCGATACATTGGATACTAGTCGGTTATATGCGACATGACCGGATCATTGAATCAAGTGTTGATTTAATGATTTAATGTATAATTATATATTTGATATATTACTTTGCATTAACTAGTATTGGTTCACTTTAAAAGGATTTTCTCACTTGATGTGCACATTGTATATGTGATATATTTTTGTGTGCACTTGATTGTATCATGTTTGATGATACATGCTTACTTGAGTTTGTGTAAAGATTAAACCATGGTTATTTAAATGGTTAGGGTTTTGATTTTCTTAACTATTTATTTATTTATTCTTCATTTGGAAAGAAAATGAAATGGTGGCTTGATTTGTCTTTTCTTTGAAACTTCATGAAGCTTTGAAAGCTTGACCATTTTGTTTCTTTCCTTTAACCCTAACCATTCAACTAACCCTAGTTCATTCTCTACACTTAACCAAGGTTAGATTATGATAAGAATGAGTTGGATTTTCCTTTTTGAAGATAATCCTTTTTATTCTATCATATTCTTTCTTCATCTTCTTCTTCTTCAAGAAAATGAAGAAAGCTTGCCTCCATCAATGGCAACTTGTGAAAATGAGTGAGAAATCCAATTCCAAAGTGAACCCACTTCCTATTTCTTCATCCTCTACCACTTGCCAAGTAGTATAGGGTGTTTTCTTCACAAGTTTCATGACTTGGTGAAGTTGGAGTTTGATCTTGAGTTGCCTCGACGTAGATCATCTTCGGCATCGAAGTCGACGACCTAGCCCGCCCATTTCTCCGATGAAGCCGATGCTAGAGTCATGGATTCGACTTGGACAGCGAGGGGACTTCATCACGGAGCCATGGAGATGGAGGACCGGATCTACAAAGGTTGTAGCCCCTTCCTTTAGAGTTAAATTTGTTTACTTCCTTCGCATCACCTATAAATCTAGTTAACGATCCGTATTAGGTTTCTCGGCACTTGTAAAATTTGAATTGGCCATGTTTGATGCCTTGTGAGACCTCATTAGCGTGCCTAGAAACCCTACAGTGGTATCAGAGCCTAGCTAGAGCCTTAGGCGATGCGTAGACAGAGTTAGAAGTCCGATCGAACCGAAACCCTCGTCTCAAATTGCTCTCTGTACATTTTTTAAATACTGGGTTTTTTCAAGATTAAAAATGCTTAAAAAATTCAGCAGGAAATTCTAAGAATTACGGTGCAAAAACGAGCAAATGATACGCCCAAAGAGCGGCGGAACCGCGGCAGAAGCATGGCTTCTGCAGCGGTTCCGCGGCCAATAAGTCTCTTCAGTCAACTATTTTTGCACAGTAACTTCTTTATTTTAATGCGGAGTTTTCTGGGAATTTTTAATATTTACTCAAGAGTTGAGTTTTCTGGGTTGTATTGGGAGTTCGTAGATTCGATCGGATTATCAAACTTTGTCTATGTATTTTCCGGATAAATTGTTGAATATGTTAAAAAAGTTCGACCGGATATAAATACCCAATTTTTCCCCTGCCGGAAAATTTCCAAGTGTTGGATTTTTCCGTGATTTAAAGACGTTCTAAGCAGTGCAAGTAACGCGATGGACCCTCTAGAAGACAACAAACCTTAACTCGATTATGTGACCGTCTTGAACTGCCCTTTGAACCTTCGGGTTTGGGGGAGTACGGCGTGCCACATGCGAGGCGTTGGCTTGACCCTTCTACGGCTGGACCGTTGGTACTGAGGCATGAACTGGATGTTTTTAAACTTGTTTCATGTGTTGAGCTGTTTCGGGAAAATTTGGGTGTTTGAATGTTCGATCGGAAAGTTTAACATTTTTTATTTATCTGGAATGGGATACAATAATTGGAATTCACAAGTAGTTATGCGATAACTGAATGAATGTTATAAACATAGCAGTTTAGTCTCACTTGATCGGTTGCCACGGAATTTTGATGTGATCAAAAGTCCGTCGCAATCACGTAGCGTACGCGGATACTCGCCGGTAAACTTAATAGACAGGCTCACTCCATAGCCCCGGCCAAGTGACTGTAGGAGAACCCCGTCGCCGAAAGCATCCGTCCTGGTGCTCGCGGTAGCGGTGTTCCGCCTTGGTGCACTTCGTCGACGGTATCAGGGGTGCGGCCGCCTACTAAAGTTTGCGACGAGCATTCGATCAGAATGTCGGGAATCCTGTTGAATTCCCCGACTTAATATTGAAAAGTGTTTTCGATTTTGAGACTAAAATGCGGTGTTTATAATTGTTAGGCATGCGATGTCTAAGTATTTCATTTGATTAGGCATGCGATGTCTAAGGAGGTTGCGGATTCCAACTGTTGTAGTTTTACTCTTTCTTTTCTGTGACCGTAAGTGTAATATGTGATATCGCCGGTTTCGTTGCTATATGTCAACGACAATTGGGATGCGCATATTTACTTACGTTGATGACATGTGATGTTATTTGTTGCTGGATATGTTATATTGGATCGTCGTGTTTGAATAGCCGGGTTTTTTTTATGTGAGATGAGTGTTTTTCATTTTCATTCATGTAAAAACTTATATGTAATATTCTTTTATTGGGGCACTTCCAGGTTGCGGAAGATGTCACCTTTTGTATATTATTTACTTTTCCGCACTAGGATAGACCCAAGGAGAGGAGCACAAGTAACCGGGTTCTGGAGTCCAGTGGGAGACCAACTCGAGGAGTCGAGTCCGGGTCTCCTAACTCTAGAATTTGTAGGGTTGCTTGCCGCTCTCGTAGGGGTCTAGGGGTGTGGGTTTGGCTATTCATCGCGACCGTGGAATCCGTGTTTTATACTGGCTCGTATTGAAAACATGAACGTCCTAGTATATCCAATATTTCATATGTTTCTTCTGCTGCGATATCTGTGATGTGATCATGTGATGTTCTGTGATAGATACTGTATATAGTATATATGATATATTATATAGATGTTACTTATGTTTTACACCCGCGCTGGCCCTGCCCCGCTCTGCTGTTAGTCACCTAACCTAACGGTGCACGAGGGGATATCGAGACGAATGCGGATGGCATAAGTGTACGTCGTATTTATCTGTGATGTTTAGGTGACTTAAATGATGGGACTTCATTAATATGATTAATGAAATAAAAGAAACCTAAAGATGTTGTAGAATCGAATTTCAAAAATAAAACAGGTAGCTACAGTTCTTGCTTTGCACAGCGGTATATATGATATATCCTGCACCTTATTCGATGAGGAAAGGACCGAGATCCCTTTACCGGGAGTGACTCCTTTAGCAATAACTGGCAGATGCTACACACTCGGTTTGTCTTTTGATTGCTTTTAAGAGTTTTGCTTTGTACAGTGATATATATGATATATCCCGCACCTTATTCGATGAGGAAAGGGCCGACGATCCCTTCACCGGGAGTGACCCCTTTAGCAAAACTAGAAAAGCCTAAAAAAAAACACTCCATTTTAAAATTATTTGATTCTACAACGATATAAAGTTCATTACGCAAAAGGTTTTCTTAAAAACCTGACGTAGCCCTCCGTCATTTCAGATAAGTCCTAGTTAGTATTCGTGCTGCGTTTGTTGACTCAGTCAAGACGTAGTGTGCGGTAGTTGATTAGTGCTTATCTGCAAAGCATATGATGCGATTGGATTAAGGTAGTCGTGCGGCCTTGTTGACTCAGTCAAGGGTCATGCGTGTGGGTTTAATTCAATCGAGAAATGACGGGTTGAACTTTACTTGTGGTCTATGATTTGTTGACTCAGTCAAGATCATAGATCGCTTGGGGCAAAATAATATCGGGAATTTCAAGTGTTGAAATTTGCAATGAGATTGCATACCTTCTATGAGATAGTTGGATCCCGATACCCGCTGCGAGTAAGAGTTACTCCTGGGAGAGTTTTACACATTACAATTAGCCGATCAAGTAGGTGTCTAGAAAGGTGTTAACGAGGTTACGCCTCTGGGAAAATGAGGTTTACATTAATTAGGTTCGTGCGAAAGCACGGGGGACCTCCCTCAAAGTACCGACACTGGCCTGGCTGAAAGATTGGCGAACTTGTAGCGTGTAATTAATCCTGGCTAGTCTTTCCTTTTACGGTTTGAAGGAAGATTTGATAAAAACGGTGGGAGCCATCCTGATTAGATAAAATAATAACCAAACTATTCTTGCAAGAGCGCACGCTAAGTGTTTTCTTCTCTCTCTCTCCAGGTAGCGACCATATCATGCCTTAATCAAGATAATAATACGGAATATTGACCGAACCCGCTTGTTATACTGAGCTGGGGAACGTTGGTCCCGCTCCAGCTTATAATTGTTATAAGACTGAGCAGGAAATTGGGGATTACCAGAATTCCCGTGCCGCCCAAACGAAGAGAGTGCATGCTGATGCATCATCTTCGGGTGTGTTCATTACAAAGAACTGTTTCTCAGTATCCTCGGCTTCCTGGGTGTATGATATCGGATCAGGATCCCAGATATGTAATCTGTTACATAGGGCTGCAAAAAGGTAGAAAAACTGAGAACGGGTGATAAGTTTCATGAGACAGAGAACGGGGCAAGTGTTGCAGCCAAGTCTGTTGGTCACTGTCACCCTGTATGACCAGTACATTCTGAACGAATGTTATTAGATACCGAACCTGATATACAAAATCATATCAGTCTCTTTACTAGTAAAGAAAGGATATAATTTTGTATTGTTGGATAATGTTTTGAACATTTCCTATATCAAAAGTTGATCGGTTCAGGCACGTTATCTAAAAGCATTAATGTTCTAAATCAAACTACAGTTCTTAGTATACAGAACACACACAAGAGGAAGAGTTCAGAAATGAACGAATTCTTCTTGAGGTATTGTAGACTAGGTCATATCAATGCGACCCGACTAGCTGAAGTTACATTTAGATGCATATTTAAATCTGTTTGAATTTGCATTTTATGAAACTTGCCAGTCATGTCACAGAGATAAGATGACCACAGCTCTGTTTATTGGAAACAGAGAAAGAGTTAGTAAACTCTTGGGATTGATACATGTTGATGTATGTAAAGTCCCCTGTCTACATATGCCAAGACCGGTTCTTTGTACTTCATTACATTCTCTGATGATCTCTCAAGATTCAGACATATGTTTCTGTTGAAACACAAGTCCGAAACTTTTGAGATATTCACAGAATATAAGTTAGAAGTAGAGAACCAATACGGGTATAAGTATTATGTCCTTAGATGTGATCAAGGAGGAGAATACTTGAGCACGGAATTCCTGGACTATTCAAAAGGAGAATGAGATTCTCTCTCAGCATTACTCCTCCGTATACACCATAGCACGATGGTATATCGGGGCGGAGCAATAACACCTTATGTGATAAGGTGTGCTCTATGATGAGTACTACTGAGTTACCTATTTCCTTTTGGGAGTTATGCACTTGAGAAGCTGCATACCTATTGAATAGGGTTCAAATCAAATCAGCTGTCTACCACTCCATATGAGATATGGAATGGGAAGAGCCCATGTCTTAAGCTAGTTAATATTTGGGGTTGTCCGGCCTATGTCTAAAAGCAAAATCGGGACAAGCTCGAGGCAAGATCTGTTATGTAGAACTGGAAATGTTCCAGCTATACAAACTGCAGCTGATGATTTGAAAGAACCAAAGGATTCAATAGTTACCAACGAACCTCAGCCTCTCCGCCGATCTAGTAAGGTTCCTCACCCGCCTGAGAGATACTTCGGTTACTCTATGACAGTGGGAGCGAGGATTGCATCATGAGATGATGACCCAACTAGTTTCGAGCTGGCCATCAGGAGTAAGACTCTGTAAGAATGGCTGGATGCTTAGTGATCTAAGATGGAATCCATATACACCAACAAAGTATGGACTTTGGTTGCTATATCTGAAGGGTTAAATCCCCATCAGGAGCAAGTATATCTTGAGAAGATTACTTGGTGTAGATGGAAAAGTTGAGACTTTCAAAGCTAGACTTGTTAAAGCTTTTCGTCATCGACCAGGCGTGGATAATGATGAAACCTTTTCAAGTGGCTATGCTTAAGTCCATCCAGATCCTACTTGCCACGGCTACATACCATGACTACGATATCTAGCGGTTGGGTGCCATGACTGCTTTTCTAAATGATGTTTTAGAAGAGAACGTCTATAAGTACACAGCCAGAGGGCTTCGTTGATAGTGGGAGCAGCGGAAACGTGTACAAGATGCTTTATAGGATAAAGCAGGTATCGCGGAGTTGGAACATCTGTTTTGATGTGTTAGTCATAGAGTTTGACATCATCAAAATGGTAGATGAACCTTGTATAAACAAAAAGGTAGTAGGGAGTATAGTGACGATCCTCGTAGAGTACGTGGATGACATGCTCTTGATAGGGAAGAAGTTTCCTATGCTACGCTCGGTCAATCTCCGCTTATCACAATGATTCTCCATATAGGATCAAAGTGATACCTCCTAAATCCTGGGTTTTGGATCTATGAGATAGATCTAATTGGATGTTAGGATTCTCACTAGTTGTAGTGAGATGGTATCAACCGATCCTGGGGAGAATCACTGGAAGGGTTCCAGGGTGATAAGGATGACTGAAAGTCAGTCGCAGGCATTGTCCTTACCCTCAGTAAAGGGACGGTATGTTGGAAGAGTTCCAAGCTAGATACCGTGGCATACTAGACGATAAAGGCTCGATACATCGCTACTTAAGATGCTACCAAAGAGGTTGTTTGGGTGTATATTAGTTCATGAGATGAACTTCGTTCCTACCATTGTGAGACAATAGAGTTGTGGCTTATGCCAAGGAACGCCCGGTCCCATCAGTGACCCAGACATATTCTGAGGCAGTATCACATGATCATGGAGATGGTTGATCTCCAGGCTGATCGAGGTTAGGAGAACAGACTCAGAGGACAACACGGCGGATCCACTCACAAAGGCCTTTTCCCAGAGAGAGACTTTTATGGGATGGTTGAGTATGAGATACTACAACCACTGCTATCAGATGGCCTTAGTGCAAGTGGGAGATTGTTAGTTATATGTATGCCCTAGAGGCCATTACTATACATAGGATGTATATTGTACTGGATGCTTGGACATATATAGGGAGGACTTTCTTGCTCGACATGATAGTATGCTATCTGGTTACTCTTTACCTGAACGTGTACACTGATTGTCTCTCTGTTACATGTTGGTAAAGCCCTTAGGATGTGTACTTGACTACCTGGACTATGATGCGGATCATACTAGTGGGGACAGGGTAGTCCATAAGTACATCCTTCAAGGTCCCTAGTCGTGGGTATATCGAGACGGGGCATCGATATACCAGAGTAGACTAACGTATACCTTCTCGACCCATACAGATGGGCGATGGATGATCCCATATCCATTGGTGTTTGACATCAGAGATGATATACGGGTGCTCAGTGGAGACTGGGTACACTGGACGGACTCGCCGAGAACTCCCAGATGGTATTATACCTTACGTCAGATGGCAGTTCTATGGTGACACTGGTACAGAGTAGTCTGTTGACCCGAGATCGTCATAGAGTCTTGTGTGGTTCCCACTGTGCTTTGATTTCCACCTTACCACGTCCAAGAGGGCGTGCAAAACGGTGGTTTTTGGGTACAGTCCCGAATTACATGGAGACAATGAGCGATAGGAGGGGGTTCGTCTCTCCCGGTATAGGGGGTTGATGTTGCGCTGTGTTCGATTGGCTATAACCGGAAATCCCTAGCCAGGGTTGCTGAGATTTACTGGTAAGTGTTACCAGTAGTTTCTTGAACTGTTATAGACCTCATATCGACACGACTTATCGAGCTATTGGGGTCTGACGTTTACCACCCCTAGGCGAGATATGCGACATATCAGACGAACAGACCGGACTGTACGGTAAGTGTTACTGGTTGGATTCACAGGAGTATGAGCGGGCTTGCTCGTCAATCTTCTGATCGCTCAATACCCGGGTGGCCGTTACGTTTAGCAGACCGCTTGCGGCTTGTGGGTGTTTGATATGATCATCATCTGCTGCCGGCGTATTGACGAGTCTTTAGAGTCCTACACAGAGGTTTCTTGGCTCAAGCGAAACGAAATAGGAGCGCATATGAGTTATGTGCAGGACCGAGAATAATGCGTGTATGTGATACCGTATTCCATTCTCACGATGAACGTATCGAATGGTTGTATGTGATATAACCTAGTTATCGAATCAAGGATTGATTCGATAAGTCGATACATTGGATACTAGTCGGTTATATGCGACATGACCGGATCATTGAATCAAGTGTTGATTTAATGATTTAATGTATAATTATATATTTGATATATTACTTTGCATTAACTAGTATTGGTTCACTTTAAAAGGATTTTCTCACTTGATGTGCACATTGTATATGTGATATATTTTTGTGTGCACTTGATTGTATCATGTTTGATGATACATGCTTACTTGAGTTTGTGTAAAGATTAAACCATGGTTATTTAAATGGTTAGGGTTTTGATTTTCTTAACTATTTATTTATTTATTCTTCATTTGGAAAGAAAATGAAATGGTGGCTTGATTTGTCTTTTCTTTGAAACTTCATGAAGCTTTGAAAGCTTTACCATTTTGTTTCTTTCCTTTAAGCCTAACCATTCAACTAACCCTAGTTCATTCTCTACACTTAACCAAGGTTAAATTATGATAAGAATGTGTTGGATTTTCCTTTTTGAAGATAATCCTTTTTATTCTATCATATTCTTTCTTCATCTTCTTCTTCAAGAAAATGAAGAAAGCTTGCCTCCATCAATGGCAACTTGTGAAAATGAGTGAGAAATCCAATTCCAAAGTGAACCCACTTCCTATTTCTTCATCCTCTACCACTTGCCAAGTAGTATAGGGTGTTTTCTTCACAAGTTTCATGACTTGGTGAAGTTGGAGTTTGATCTTGAGTTGCCTCGACGTAGATAATCTTCGGCATCGAAGTCGACGACCTAGCCCGCCCATTTCTCCGATGAAGCCGATGCTAGAGTCATGGATTCGATTTGGACAGCGAGGGGACTTCATCACGGAGCCATGGAGATGGAGGACCGGATCTACAAAGGTTGTAGCCCCTTCCTTTATAGTTAAAGTTGTTTACTTCCTTCGCATCACCTATAAATCTAGTTAACGATCCGTATTAGGGTTTCTCGGCACTTGTAAAATTTGAATTGGCCATGTTTGATGCCTTGTGAGACCTCATTAGCGTGCCTAGGAACCCTACATAGTGAACTGCCATTCGCAGAGAGGGTAACTCTATCTCGAGGGGGAGTACCGCCTCTGCACCGAATACCAATGCGTACGGAGTTGTGTTCGTGGTCGTTTTGAACGTAGTTCGATATGCCCAGAGAGCTTCATGCAGTCTCTCGTGCCAGTCCTTCTTATTTCGGGACACCGTCTTTTTCACGATCTTCGTCAAAGTCTTGTTGAAAGCCTCAGCTAGACCGTTAGCTCGGGGATTATAGACTGAAGAGTATCTCCAGTCTATGTTGTACTGTTGTGCGAAGCGGCTGATCTTGTGGCTTTTATAGGCTGGCCCGTTATCGGAGATAATCCATCGTGGAGTTCCAAACCGATAAATGATGTGTGTCTTGAAGAAATGGAGGATATTTTCCGTCTTCACTTCCCTCAGCGGTACTGCTTCTGCCCATTTGGAGAAGTAATCAGTTGTTGCCAAAATAAATCGATGTCCTCTGGACGATACTGGTTCGATGGGGCCGATTATGTCAGTCCCCCACATTTCAAACGGCCAGCTAGCCACTGTTGGATGTAGGGGGTTTGGATGCTGATGGATAAAATCCCCGTGAATTTGGCACGAATGGCACTGCTTCGCGTATTCGAGGCAGTCTTGGATCATCGTGGGCCAATAATAACCCATCCGTTTGATCTTCAGCATCATCTTCGGCCTGGCTTGGTGAGAACCGCAGAATCCGTCGTGAGTTTCTTGGATGACTCGTTTTGCCTCTTCAGGTCCCAGGCATCTTAGCCATAAAGAGTCAAATGATCTCTTATACAAGGTATCATTGACGAAAGCAAAAGACAGAGCTCGTTTCATAAACTGGTGTCTTAAGGACGCATCTTCAGGTGTTCGATGAGATTTGAAATTGTAACAACCGAGTTCATTTATACCAATTCCAGTTCCCGTATTTACTTATCTGTGGTATTTTCTTGATTTAATGGGTTTTGGGTGCGAATGGTAATTTTACATTTTACATTGCATTCGACCCGACCCGCTTGCTTGAACCTGTTTGATTCATATTTATAGATTAACCTGACTTGTTACATAGACACGTGCATCTCATGTATACTGCATACTGGCATTTTACCTGGCATTGCATGTTTTACCATATAACATTTTAGGTCATGTAAAATAATTTAAAATTGCATTTCATAGCCTGCATGATACCCCTAACCCCGTGGTAGCATCCGCGTATCTTGTTATCGTCCCGTTCGGTGAAACGGACGTGTTTGGATGGCTACGTGCATGTACGTGCATCCGTTCTTGGGGGTATGCATTTTCGTTACCTGAGCATTCATTTTGAATTTTGAAAGTCGCACATATTTTTCGTATTTTAAATCTGAATTTTTAGACCCGACCCGGACGCGTTTTGAAATATTTTTGTATCCCGCCAAAATTCAATTTATTTAATTTTAAAATTTAGTTTAAATATTTTCATACGATTTCTTTAACAAACTGAAACCTCTTATCTAAAATTTTAAATCTAAAAATCTTTTAAAATTTTAAATTTAATTTCCTAACAAACCAACAACCCCTTTCTCTCTCTCTCCTCTGCATATATATATTTATATATATTTTTTATTTATTTAATTTTTCTTTTCTTATTTAATACACAATCTCTTCTTCTTACTTCTTCTTCTTCTTTCTTCTTTCTTTTTCTTGATCTTGTTTCTTGATTCCGGTGATCACCGCCGGAGCCGTGCTCGTCGCTGACGATCCGAGTGATCCAGTGAACGTACCTGACTTGCGTGATCACCCTCGTGCGTTATTTGGAACCATTCCGTGTACCGTGCGCGCGTCGCGATATTTTGCCGACGAAGAACGTTCCGTACACATCCGTTTTTATTCCGTCTAGGCAAATTAATCTTGCTACATGCTATATAATTCATTTTATACCTATTTAAATAAATACCATATCTATAGTTTAAATCTAGTACCCCATGTTTAATTTTATAACGTTTCGATATTCCGTTTGCATCCGTTTATATCATTTTAAATCTAGATCATGAAAACTTATCTTGTGGCATACTAGATTACATTATACTGCATCCATATCATTTAAAATATATATCGTCGTAATATTTCTTATTATTATCTTTAATTAGTGTATAATCTGCATTTTATAATATTATACATTTGAAAATATTATAGTTTACACATAAAACGTCGTTGCAAAGCGGATACGACAAATCTGAAATTTACTGTACACCTTACCTTATAAAATTCATTATAAATCATAGAAAAATCATTAGTATACGTTCTTTAGTTCGTTACGAATCTAACTCAGAATACTATAACTTTATGAAATATTTACTTGCAAAATAAATTTTTTAAATAACGTAAAATGCAAATGAATATGTATTTAAACTGCTGTCCAGGGAAATTCCAGCAGCAAACTTTCAATTTCGGATGTTCATAGCTTTTTGTAGGGACAACCTGAGATATTTATACTTATAAAAATGAAAACCTTATTGAATTATCTTTGTTTTGGTATAAGACATGTCCCTTTTGGAGAACGTTTGTTATTTTTAAGCAATTTTACAAATCAGGGTGACGCTGAATTTCTGAACGGAACTTTCTTGTGCTTGGTTAATCAATACCACTTTTATAGTTATTAATCGGCTTGAATATGTTATCCATGTTAATATTATTATATCAATATCTATTTAATAAATAATAATGCTTATGTTTTAATATTCAGCAAATTTTACCGATTTACAGTTTTATAGTATCCGTCCGTATCCGTACGATTTATTACATATCTAGTTGCACGCCGAGACCATATTATTTCATTTTACTGTTACATTAGTATCCCATACTTGATCTTGTGCATCCTACATAGTCATAATGTAATCCCTGATAAATATTTGTGCATCCATACTTTACCGTGCATCCGTACTTACTACAGTTTTAGTATGAGCATCCGCTTGATACATGTGCACTACCTGTTATGACCTGACATACCACTGCTTCACTTGATACCTGATACACCACTACTTGATATGACTTGATATATGTACACTACCTGACTTAACCTGATGTACCATAGCTTGTCCTATTACCTGATCTTGTTACTAATGCCAACAACCTTGACATGGTGTCCTACGGACATTTCCTGTTGTCTATCCAGACAAACCTATACCTGCTTGATCCTGTGTTGGCATTAACTCCAGATTTATTAATACCTGACTTGAACATATAACTTGGGGGTATGGGGAAATCAATGATGAAATCCTGACTTGTAACTCGACAGTTGCTTGCTTATACTGATCAGTTTTAGAGGCTAGGCCAGCCTCGGGATGACGCTGCTGACATCGTTCGTCTATACATATTTTCTGTTTTAGTGCCTAGCGGCACGTCTCGGTTTCAGCCCGAGAGTCTTAGACTATGGTCCCGGGCATGCACGGGATACTATTGAGTTACATCGATGATTCATCAAATTGATTTCAAAGACTTGAGAGTAGTTAACCCAGTAAATCAGTTTAGATTACTCACTGCACATCACATGTGCCTTACCCTTCACTGTCATTATTTATGTTACTGTTATACCTGTTTTACCGCTCATACCCAGACCTGCATGCCTTGCTACTCCTTAATTTTATTATTGCTTGATATTATGACGCACTGACGTCTGGGTTTTGCATGGCCCAGATCCTCTACCTTTGTTGCAGGCTGATCAGGAGTATTTTCCGCCGTCAGACCGAGCAGTGAGGATCCAGTTAGTATCCAGTTTTACTTTCCAGGTGTTTTGTTTCTATTGCGTCCGCATATTATTTCTTGACTCGTTTATTATGGCATATGGACATGTACTAGATAGTTATTTTATTTTCCTATTCTTGATATCTCCCAGACAGCCGTAATGTGACTGTGGAAGGATGTTTCCTAGCCACAGGTAGCATGGTTGGCTCTGTCACGTGCCGATCTTAGCGCACTCTAGGAAGCGGGGCATGACAGGGTTTGTTTGGTATCAGAGCCATAGGATATAGGTTAATCGGGTTTGATTCTTTTGTAGTTGGGTATTGGACCCAATACACAAATCAGAATACTCGTGATTAGGAACATGTCCTGCCACCTTGTTATCGTGATTCTTGAATCATATCTTTCTCGTATCCTTTGCCTTGACGATATGCAAACAACTTTGCATCTCGGCTTGAAACCTTTTTGGATTCATCATTGTTTCTCCCTGTTTCTTGATTCTGATACTAGAATTTGGGCGACTTGAGTGGAGTTATGTAATTGTACCCATTGTTTCCTGATTTAAAATCAGGAAAGCCTATAGAAGAGGCATCACGTGCTAACACGTGACCAGCAGTCACGTGTTGGCACGTGACATTTAAAAGCAGCGGCAAAGGCACATCAGCTCCCTGATCAAATCAAGAAAAAGGCTTCAGAAAAGGTCACGTGCTCACACGTGACCAGGGGTCACGTGTTGGCACGTGACATTTAAAAGCGGCGGCAAAGGCACATCAGTTCCCTGATCAAATCAAGAAAAAGGCTTCAGAAAAGGTCACGTGCTCACACGTGACCAAGGGTCACGTGTTGGCACGTGACGGCTGAACAGCGGCTAGGAGACAAAGCGCAGAAAGCAGAGGAAAGCTCATTCCAAGGGGGTCACGTGCCTACACGTGACCAGGGGTCACGTGGCCACACGTGACCGGCTTTCAAAGCCTATTTATTTAACAGAATCAAATTCTGAAAAGATCATTCAAATCTTTCCAAAGGAAAATGATTATTTGGAACCAATTGGACTAAAGATTAAAAGGTAATTAAATATCACCTATCTATGGAAAAATCTTGAACTTGGAAAGATTTCCCCTTAAAATCTAACCGAAATAACAAAGGAATATCTTTGGATTTAAAATCCAATGGTGAATAAAATTCACCTAATAATCCAAAGGTCTAAATGACTGATGAATGCAAATCAAATCTCTAACGAATACAAATCAGATCCCTCAATGAATGATTCATCGAAACTAATTGATTCTGCTCCTTCTCCTATAAATAGGAGCCAAGGGACACACAGAGAGACATACAGAGATCGATACACAGAGAGAGAGAGAAAAATAGAGCCTTGAGACTTTGGAGGAATTTGGATCTTCTGCAAAAGAAAACCTTAGGTAAGAACGGGGAGGCTTTCAAGGAAAAAAAATGAGAATTTAATTCTCGAAAGAGTTTAACTCTGATATTAAAAAGAAGAACTTAGTTATCTCTTTAGCAGAGGATCTGCAAAGTGCATATCTCCCCACGAATTGAGAATTTAATTCTCATTGGATTGAGATCCTGCCATGCAGACCCAAAGCATAGAGAGGGAATGGATGTTTGAGAATTTAATTCTCATAGAATTATAGGAATTTAATTCCTTTAAAATAAAATTAGGGTTTAACCCTATGTCATAGAAATTTAATTCCTTCAAAATGAATAGAACCAGGGTTAACCCTAGTTAAGAACTCAAATCTGTCAAAATAACAGGAACTTAATTCCTCTAAAATTTGTTGCTAGGGTTTAACCCTATGAAGAATTTGATTCTTAAAAAAATAAACACTTCTTCAAACAGGCAGGGTCACGTGCTACCACGTGGCCCCTTTAAAGAGCCACCGCTAAAACTTTGAGGCAACGCCTCACGTGCTTCACGTGACCCCCAAAGCGCGCAAAGAAAAAGAAAAGGAAAAGAAGCTCTGGGCGCCCTCATGTGTCACCACGTGACCCCTAATGAATAGTCTAACAGATCAAAGCGCAAGCCCCCATCATGTGCCCACACGTGATGGCTTTTAGAATTAAAAATGTTAAACACTTATCTGTGGAACAAAATAAAGGGAAACAGGGCGCTATCACGTGCTACCACGTGACCCCTTGGCTGAAGCTTTAACAGACAAGCACCAAAATGCCCGTCACGTGACAGCACGTGATGCTTCAAAGCATTCAATACTTTTGACAGAATAAAATGAATCGAGGGCGCCCTCACGTGCTACCACGTGACCCCTCTTGCCTTAGTGTTTAACACTAGAGTTGAAACCTCTACATCCAGTGTTCAATACTGATTTTCTTAGTGTTTAAACACTAATTTGGAAAACTCTATTTACAGTGTTTAACACTGACTTTCTTAGTGTTGAACACTAACCTGGAAAACTCTGTTTCCAGTATTTAACATTGATCTGCCTTAGTGTCAAACACTAATTTGAAATCTCCACTGCCAGTGTTTAACACTGATTTGCTTTAGTGTATAAACACTAATTTGAAAGCCCTGTTGCTGGTGTTTAACACTAACCATCTTTTAGTGTTAAACACTAACTTGTCAATCTCATTCTCAGTGTTCAACACTGGTTGATCTTTAGTGTTTAATACTAATTTTAGCCCCATTGGCTAAGTGTCTAGAGGTAAAACCTCTCCTCTAATGGACCAACAGAGGACCAATATCCTAAACATGATTAGACTTAGCCCAAGCTGGCCATAAGTCCTCAATTCAAATTCAACTGAGCCAATGGGCTCATAATATAATTAATTGGTCTTGGTTCCAAATTGGGCCAAAGATTTTTTAATCTACCTCGGTTTAAGGGTACATCTCTTCACTCTTTTGATACGTGGCGTTGTAATTCCTCAACGTCTTCAAAGAAGTGATGGGTCCCGATGACCACATATTGATACGGACTGTGGGGTCCTTAAACTCATGGACTATGACGTCCTTAACCTTGACCGAGATGTCTTAAAACTAACTTTGGACTGTGGAGTCCTTAAATCCACGGACTATGAGGTCCTTAACCTTGACCGCAACGTCCATTGGACCGCAATGTCCTTAAACTACCCATGGACCGCAACGTCCTTAAATTACCTACTGACCGTGATGTCACTAAACTAAACAACAGGGCTCCCTTAATTGCTCTATTGTTGGATCTAAACAATTCCGTTAAGTCGATCTTAGTCTGAAAATTAGACTAACGTATCCTTAACAAGGGTTTAAGTCGATCTTCGTCTCGAATGAGGCTAATGTATCCTTAAACCCAAACCCCCAAACCCAAATCTAAGATAATACGGATTTGGACTAGTCCACGCCCTACGAGCGACGACATAACTCAGTCTCCGTATACAATCCACGGACAACCAAACATAAAATAAATACACACGACACAAAGTGACCATCTGGAGAAGGAGAAAGTGGTTACCGCGATGCGGTAGCGTAATTAACTGCAGGGGCTTGCGCTTGCAGGGAAGAGCGTCCCCACAATCAAAAACCCCTCAAGCGAGGGGGAATCTGACGAAGTCTGCTACATCGGATGCATCCGTCTAAACCTCCGATATATAGTGCCCATAAATCAACTTGGCATCTTCGGAGAGGTAGACGGATAGCACCAATTAGCATCTGCCCCGAACATCAAGCGAGACGTCCCCGCGTCGTCGGCCGTCGTTCGGAGGGTAACAGATTCTGGCACGCCCGGTGGGACCTTTTTCTGTTTCCACCCTACACTTCGTGTGTCGTGATTCGCGAGCGATCGCGGTTCGCCAATGGTTGCCCTTGGGTTTTGAAGTACTAAGATTTGATGTTTCGTTTGCTGCAGAAAGCAAAGAATCAATGGCCTCCACTTATGCGACATCCTCGGACTACAATTGCAACCAACGCTCCGCCTCGCCAGGAGGTATAGCCTACGGACCCCAAGCTGTTTCGCTATTCACAATGCCCGTGGAACAGGTCACTCGAGCCACCACAGGATTGTTTTTTTGGGACCATGCTCCCGCCGACAAGCTTCACCACTCCGGTGCTGACAACGGAAGCTCCCAAGAAGTCGGTCTTTGATCGTCTTAGCCCTGTCGCGGCCCCTCTCAACGGGTCGCCCCAACACTAGTGCCTCGGTGTTCTCCAGACTGGGCCAGAGCTCCTGTGGAACCGCAATGGGGCCTGCAATCCCAGAGAAGGCTGCTCCTAAGAAAATAACCAGTCTCGCTCCTGAAGTCGTCAAGGCGGCTTCTCCTTCCAAAAAGTCGGTCTTTACAAGATTGACTGTTCCAGCTCCCACTCCTGCTACCTAAAGGACATCAGTCTTTAACAGGCTGGCACCAGCAACGACCCCCCACCTACACAGGGGGCAAGACGAGACTATCGCCCTCACCAAGCCGGTTCCATCAGCACAACGCGCCCGACGTCATTACTGGCGCCGAATGAGGAAGGCTGGAGGTAACTCCCCTTCTGGGCTAACTCTTCCAGCCCCGATGGCAGAAGTTAATGCTGCTGTTCCAACTGGGAACAATTTTGAGATGCTAAATAAGGTGCGTAGGAATTCTCCTACCGCGGCACTAAAGAAGTCTCCCCATCCGCTGAAAAGAGCTATAAAAGTAAAGACAGAACAGCCCCAATCTCCTCAACGGCTGTCCTCCCGAATCTATAAAGTCTGGCGGCAGGCCCGAGACTTGATGATCGATCCAAATTTCTCCCGCCAGCACAAGAAGTTGAAAATCCAACAGGAATCCAGTCACCAGGCTAAGCCACGAAAAGCTGTCTGGATGCCCACCTCAACGGCCCCCTCAACTTCCACTGCTCATAAAAAGAGGAGGCCGGAGAAGATCCCCGGGCCTGCAACGAGAGCTAAAAGCGCTGAACCCAGATGCCCTAAGGCTGGGGGCAGGATGGTCCACACTGTATACATGGCGTCGGGGAAGGAAGACAGCCGTGCGTCTACAGGTCATAGACCGCTTACACGGTCAGTAACCAAAGCTCAGGAGCAACAACAAAAGCTCCAGGAAATGATGATTGCAATGGCCGTGCTTACTGGGCCGGAAGAAAGCCCCGAGGCGTCCTCGGATCAGCAATAAGAACAGGAAACTGACGCTGAGTTCCTTCGGAGAATATTGGAAAAGAAAGATAAAGAGGCTGCGGAACAAGCGGCCAATATAAAGCAGATAGCCCACTTATACCAGGACATGGTGGGAATGATGATCCAACAAGACCCACCTGCTGAGGATCCTCCGATCGTCCTTGAAGACGACAGGGGAGAAACGTCAAATCCACCGCCGGCTCTCTCAACGGCCAAGGAGGAGACAGTCTCTAAGGCTGACTTGGACGACTATATAGCCCAGCAAATCCGGGTTCATCATGCGTCTGAGGCAGCTGGTCAAGTCGTAAAAACGGGGCGACCATATCCGAACTGGTACGACCAAATCAAATATCCGCCAGGTTATACAATACCAAAATTCCACGTGTATAAGGGGACCGGCAATCCCCATCAACATGTTGCCCAGTTCAGGGCCCCTTGCGGTAACACCGGCGGTGATGATAAACTGTTGCTTCGCCAGTTCATAGGCAGCTTATCAGAAACAACGTTCGAATGGTATTCGGAACTCCCGAACGATTCTATCAAGACGTTCGCTGAAATGGAGTTGCTATTCACTCAGCGATTCGCTAGCGCCAGCGAACGCACTCCAATAACGGCATTGATTAATGCCAGGGTAAAACCAGGCGAAACGTGGGTCCAGTACGCTATACGCTGGCGAAATTTGTGGTCGAAATGCGAGCAATGCATTGAGGAAGCGCCCGCGGTGGGCATGTTCGTGGGAACCCTAGACCCTCACGCAACTATCTCCCAGTTTATGATGTTCTTTAAGCCAACCACATTCCAGGCTCTAATCGACAAGTTGGCCTAGATGGACCAGATGGGTCATAGACCGTCTCCCCCGAAGCCCGAGCCTCGGAGTGACAAGGGTAAAGGAAAGGCAACCTTCGTCGCGAATGCTCAGCAGCAACCTAGTGCCCCAAAGCTGGCGGATCAACTGGAAGAAAGACGCCGGTATTATAATGAGAAGATGAAGCGCCCCTACTCGTTCCCACGGGACAAGACGAAACGGTTATTCGAGCTGACAGTACGCAACAGATTTATAAACTTGCCAAATCCAAGGCGACCGCCACAACCCACTGAGGTGAATAACCCCAACTATTGCCTTTACCATCAAACGGTAAGCCAGCCGATTGAGGATTGCTTCGTTTTCAAAGGATGGATTGAAGATCAATACCTCCAGGGGAAGTTTGCACTATCCGAAAAGTGGAAGGTGAACCCACCACAGCCGCATACTCCTAAGAAAACGGACGCACCGGGAGCAACCTGTTCCTTTATTGAAGAAGCTCCATGGGAGATCGTGCTGTAAACTAAAACCAAAAGAATACTGAGGGACCTTCAGGCATGCCCGGCGGTCGAATGGAAGAACCCGCCTGAACCTCAAATCATCGAAGGGATGTTGAAGCCGTGCCCAATTACAAAGATTCGTGGTGATGGCCCAAATACTCACACCCGACCGTCAAAATCTTCGAAGAAAAAGAAGAAGAAATACAAAAAGCCCATGAAGCCTGGAGACAAGCGCACGGATTTACAGAAACAGATTGATGCGCTGGAAGAGTACAATCAAAAAGCGCGGACTCCCGTCACGCTACAAGAGTTCCTCAACCACGTCTTTCAGGAGGAAGGAGATGGAGAGAGCTCATCGGATGAATCCGAGGGATATGTGGCGAGTTGTCACGTGATTTCCCACTCGGAAGATGAGAAAACTCCTGGCACTGAGAAACTGGGGGCACAGCCTGGGCCAGAACTTGTATGGCCAACAGATGAAATGATCGACACCTTTCTAGACGAGATTCGTTTGAAGAGTAAAGCCGATCAGGAGCGTGAGATGGCTGCATCGGAAGGAGCCAAGCGCAGGCGACTAAACGAAAGAGTCGGAGCACTCCCGCCAGATCAAAAGACATCTGATACGAATAAAAACAAGTACAAGACGAGGAAGAGGTTCGCCAAAGCCATGTCAGTAGGGATGAAGCTACCACCTTCGGAAGAGAACGCGTTCGATGGGGCGGAGAGGCACCTTAATTATTGCTCATATCATCGGAAAATTTTACACCCTACGGAGGAGTGCGACGCCTTTAGGATATAGTGGCAGGGATATGTTGCTCACCGGCAACATTTTAAGCGCATGAAACGTAGAACTCGTCGGGAGCAAAGAAGTACAACCGACAGGCACAAAAGAACTACCGGCAGCTGTTACATGGTCGACGCCGGAGGATCACAAGTTCTCACCTTTGGGAGCGACTCTGATGAGGAAATGGTTCTGGGCCCTCTCTTTAAAGAATCCGTTTTAGGGAAAGAGGAAGAACCAGAGGCCTGCGAAAACATTCAGCTGCGCAATCGCACGCTCCCGGAAAAGAATCTCGGGCCCGCAAATAGAAAAGATAAGGGAAAAGAGAAGGTCACTGGGGATATCGCCTTAGATGACCAAGTCATGAAAGAGCTGACTGCCAAGGACCCTCCCAGGAAGGGTAAGGTGGACTACAACATCCTAGCGCACCTAAGGAAGCTACCTTCTCAGCTCAGCATTCTCGATGCCCTCCTATTATCAAAAGAAGCGCGAGATTCATTAATCAAGGCATTACAAGAACCCGAGCAATTCCAAGCCTTCCTCGCCGAAGAAAGGATGAAGAATGAACTATAAGAAGTGCATACGGCCGACATCACTTTCGGTGACAATGACCTCCTCCTCGGGACGTGCGACCACAACCGTCCCCTATATGTCTCTGGATACTGCCATGATATCAAGATAGGCAAGATCCTGGTGGATAATAGATCCTCCGTCAATCTCCTTAATGTTCGGGTGTTGAAGGAAATCTGCATGAGCGTATAGCACCTCGCTAGTGACAAAATTACCATCTCCGGTTTCGACTCCCAGTCGTCACGGACTCTCGGATCCGTGATACTAACATTACGCTTTGGACTACTCGTCACGGACATCAAATTTCACGTCATTGACGCCAAGACCTGCTACAATGCCTTGCTCGGTCGTCCTTGGTTACATGAGTACAATATCATCCCTTCTACACAGCATCAGTGTATGAAGTACTTTAAGGATGGCTTCGAATATACCGTAACAGGTGAGCTGAACCCATTTTCCGTGAACGAAGTCCGCAAGTACGAAGATGCGAAGTACTTTTTGCCAGATTTCGAGGATACAGAAAGGTGTCGCAAGCCGGAGAACAAAGCCGCTGCCACCATCCCTATCTTCGGGAGCGATACCGAAGAAGGAGAAGAGATAGTTTACGCGGGTCCGTCCCGACGCAACAACCCGGGACCGTCCGCCCCCATATTGATCTTTGGAAGTGACTCGGAAGATGAGGTTAATGCCGTGTTCTCCAATCGGCCGTCAATACAAGCATCCCCTGGCGATGATCAGAGTTTGCAAATCACCATGGTGCCACGGAAACACTACAAGGATCTCGACGCACTTCAAGCTCACAATGTGCAGGACCTGCAGACGTTTTACGTCCCTCCCAGGCGAAAGGGTGAAAAGATGATCCTATTCTACCAATCCACAGAAATGAGAGTGGAGAAAGAGATATGGCATGGCGCGGATGTTACACTTGACAGGCTCCAACTCATCCGTTTGCCCAGATACTACACAAATGGACTAAAGAGGCTATTGAAGCGCCAAGGAGTATCGTTAAAACAGACTGTTCGACAAGCTCGGTTCTACAACAGGATTTGGAATGTCCCTGGGACTCAGCGCAAATTGCCCAACGGGAGAATGGAAATGCTTGGGCTTGGATATGTGAGATCCGGGAAACGGGAGCGAGTCCACGGCAGCTACACCATATATAACTTTGATGAGGAGGAGGACACCCTGTCGGGGAATGCTAACCCCTCGTCAAAACTGGATCCCGCGAGTGAAGTGCCGAGTCCGTCATTTGAAGAACAAGTGGACAAGCTTATCAGGAAAGCAGGTCAAAAGGCCCGGGAAGACCACAACCGCGAGATGGCCATCTACGAGAAGGCCAGGACGCAACGTCTTTTTCAACAGGCTGCAAAAGACAAAGATGCTCCTCCCTGTCAACCCGTTGTACAAAAGGCACGACGCAGAGGCAGAAGTAAATCAAGAAGCGGAAAGAGAAGCTGACAACAACGACGCCGGATTAGAGAGTTATGTGATCGGGTATTGTGCGGCCCGGATTTGTCCCTTATGAAGAAGATGAGTCGAGCGTATTCCTTCCCCCGAGATAAGACGAAGAAGTTACTCGAGCTCGCTATAAAACATCAAATGATCGCACTTCCAGAGTCTAAGCACCCTGAACAAGCTAACAAAGTTTCTTATCCCGGCTATTGCTCTTATCACCGAGCCATAGGACACCCTATCGAAGACTGCTTCACCTTCAAGAACTGGGTCGAAGACCAGTACCAGCAAGGCAGATTTGCTTTATCCAGCAGCTGGAGGGTAACGCCGCCACAAAAGCACGAACCTAAAGCCGCAAGAGCAGAGCCAGATCCACATCAGTCTTGGAAGCGGATTCGCACTTGTCACATGATTACAATGTTAAAAGAAGAGCCCGAGAACATGGATGACCTTCCCTGGTGCTTTGAGAACAGCAATGATGAGGTGATCTCAGAATTTCCACCGGCTCCGAAAGAACTGGAAGATGGCATACATACTACTGCAGATAACCTCAAGAAGATTGAGTTGGGATCGGCAGACGATCCGCGACCGACATTCGTCAGCAAGCTGCTATCTGAAGAAAGGGTGGCTGCGTTAAAGGACGTGCTTCTACAACATAAAGATTGCTTCGCGTGGAACTATTCCGAGATGCCGGGATTAGATCCAGAGATTGCTGTGCATAAATTAGCAATATCCCCGGATATCAATCCAGTCAAGCAGGCGCCGAGAAGGATGCGGCTCGAGCTTGAGATGAGCATCAACGCCGAAGTCAAGAAGCTGATCGATTCTGGATTTATCCAAGAAGTCCAATATCCTGACTGGATTGCCAACATCGTCCCGGTAATGAAGAAAAATGGGACGGTGCGCATATGCGTGGATTTCAGGGATCTCAATAAAGCCTGCCCGAAGGACGATTTCCTAGTACCGGTAACCGAGCTAATGATAGATAACACGTCCACTCACGAGGTTTTCTCCTTTATGGACGGTTCATCAGGGTACAATCAGATAAAGATGCATCCCGAAGACCAGATGCACACCGCCTTCAGGACTCTTTTGGGTATATTCTGCTACAAGGTGATGCCCTTCGGTTTAAAGAATGCCGGTGCCACCTATCAAAGGGCCATGACAAAGATCTTCGATGATCTCATACATGAAATCGTCGAGTGCTATGTCGATGACCTCGTAGTGAAGAGCATGTCATACGAAGAGCATTTAGAGCATCTGAAGACCGTATTTCAGCGCCTTCGGCAATATAATTTGAAGATGAATCCCCTCAAATGCGCGTTCGGAGTCTCCTCGGGTAAATTCCTGGGATTCATCATCCGACACCGAGGTATCAAAATAGATCCATCTAAGATTAAGGCGATCATGGAAATGCCACCTCCGAGGACTCTCAAACGGCTGCGATCTCTCCAGGGGAAGCTCGCGTACATCCGGCGGTTTATCGCCAACCTGTCAGGCAAGTGCCGTCCTTACAGTCACCTGATGAAGAAGGGAATTCCATTCGTTTGGGATCACAAATGTCAAGGCGCACTGGACGAGATCAAGCAGTACCTGCAGAACCCCCCAGTGTTGGCTGCTCCGGTTAAGGGAAAGCCTCTCATTCTTTATACAACCGCCCTCGAAGGTTCTTTAGGCGCCTTATGGGTGCAAGAGAATGACCAGGAGAAAGAAAGAGCACTCTACTACTTAAGTCGAGTTCTAATAAGGGCAGAAAGCAATTACTCCCCGATCGAAAAACATTGCCTGGCGTTAATCTTTGCGATAACAAAACTCCGGCACTATGCATTGGCACATGAAGTCCGTCTTATATCAAAGGTGGACCCCCTAAAATATCTAATATCGAAGGCCATATTGACGGGGAGACTCGCTAAATGGTCCTTACTCCTGATGGAGTTTTCAATAACCTATCAGCCTCTTAAGGCAGTGAAAGGCCAGGCCATTGCCGACTTCCTTGCTGAGCATCCAGTACCTGCCGGCTCTCCTCTAAATTGCGATCTGCCGGACGAACATGCATTTAACGCGGTCGACGGTGGTGATACCCAATAGGAACTTTATTTCGATGGAGCATCTTCCATGAAAAAGCGCAAACAAAGTACCCCTATAGTCAAGTCGGGAGTAGGCCTTATCTTCGTGACCCCACAAGGAGGGATAATGCGCTTTGCTTTCTCCTTAACGGAATCAAGGACGAACAATGAAGCCGAATACGAAGCTTTGATAGCGGGCCTCGAGATCGCCATTGACATGGGAATTAAAGGCCTCCTTATATACGGGGATTCTCAACTGGTCGTTAGTCAAGTAAATGGTGACTACCAAACGTGCAAACCGGAGTTGGTGAAGTACGGCGAAAAGGTGCAACAACTGTTGACCCAAATTCCCTCCTATACTTTGGAAAGCACACCACGCGCGGAAAATAGCAAAGCGGACGCGTTAGCTAAGCTCGCTAAAGAATTGGCTGACGAGAACCTCGATGACGTTAAAATCATGGTACAAAGCCGTCGAGTGCTCGCCCCAGCAGAAATATCCCCGGAATCATACGAAGAAAAGGGCGCGACTGAGCAGACGACCCTACAAATAAAAGACCGTGAGAAGGCTGAGGACTGGAGGGAAGTCTTCATAGACTACTTTAAGTCCCACCGAATGCCTAAAGAAGCGTCCTCAAGATATCAGCTCATGAAACGAGCTCTATCTTTCGCTTTCATCAATGATACTCTATACAAGAGGTCATTTGACTCTCTGTGGTTGAGATGCTTAGGACCTGACGAAGCAGAAAGAGTCGTTCAGGAAGTTCATGACGGAATCTGTGGTTCTCATCAAGCAGGCCCGAAGATGAAGTTAAAAATTAAACGGATAGGTTACTACTGGCCCACGATGATCCAAGACTGCCTCGAGTATGCGAAGCAATGCCACTCATGCCAAATCCATGGGGATTTCATCCACCAGCATCCGAATCCACTACATCCAACGGTGGCTAGCTGGCCATTCGAAATGTGGGGGACTGATATAGTCGGCCCTATCGAACCAGCATCGTCCCGGGGACATCGTTTCATCCTGGCGACGACTGATTACTTCTCCAAATGGGCGGAAGCAGTACCGCTGAGGGAAGTGAGGACGGAGAATATCCTCCACTTTTTCAAAACGCACGTCATTTATCGGTTTGGAACTCCACGGCGGATTATCTCCGATAACGGGCCAGCCTACAGAAGCCATAAGATTAGCCGCTTCGCGCAACAGCATAATATAGACTGGAGATACTCCTCAGTTTATAATCCATGAGCTAACGGTCTGGCCGAGGCCTTCAATAAGACCTTGACAAAGATCATAAAAAAGACGGTGTACCGAAATAAGAAGGACTGGCACGAGAGACTACAAGAGGCTCTTTGGGCATATCGAACTACGTTCAAGACGGCCACGAACACGACGCCGTACGCACTGGTATTCGGTACGGAAGCGGTACTCCCCCTCGAGATAGAGCTGCCTTCTCTACGAGTGGCAGTCCACCACGAATTGACAAACGAAGAAAATGCTCACCTTCGGCTTGAGGAGCTTGATGCCCTCGATGAAACCCGGCTCATAGCGCAACAAAATCTGGAGGCCTACAAAGCAAAGATGACGCGCTCGTACGAAAGATTGACCAGGCCGAGGACATTCCGCCAAGACGAACTCGTACTAGTGGTCAAAAGACCTATGATCCCCAATCGTGCCAAGCGGGGAAAATTTGAGCCAAACTATGAAGGCCCGTACATCATAGACAAGGTCTACCAGGGTGGAGCCTGTCTACTCATGGACATACACGGTGAAAGGCCTTCCAGGCCAATAAACGGCCGCTTCCTAAAGAAATACTACGCTTAATGAGCCACAGCCTAGGTCAATGATAGATGACGATGACTATGTCCGCTCGCTATCTTCCTAAGCTCAGACTTTATAAGCAGTAGCCGGCCTTCACCTGGATGGACCGAAACGTCCTTAAACTAACGACGGACCGAAATGTCCTTAAACTAACGACGGACCGAAACGTCCTTAAACTAACGACGGACCGAAACGTCCTTAAAATAATGATGGACAGCAATGTCCTAAAACTTGCAAGCGACCGAAACGTCCTTAAACTACTACCGCAGTATCCTTAGGCTGACGAGATGAATAAAAAAAAAAGAAAAAAGAAAAAAATATATATAAAAAATAATAATAATAAAATAAAAAATAAAAACGGTATGTCCGTAAGCAAAATGGGCACGGATGAAAACCCGAAAGGGCTCCGTGAGTAAAAACAGCAGGGCTACCGGCGAGTGTTCGTGAAAACCCGAAAGGGCGCGACCTTGTAAAAAAAACAGAGAAAAAGAATAGTAAAAAAAACGGTATGTCCATAAGCAAAAGGGGCACGGATGAAAACCCGAAAGGGCTCCGTGAGTAAAAACAGCAGGACTACCGGCGAGTGTTTATGAAAACCCGAAAGGGCGCAACCTCGTTAAAAGACACTTACAAGATCCTCTCGACCTTGTAAGGAGAAACCACCCGCGTGGGATCCTTACGACTCACAAGGGAGCGACACACTTAGGGATCCCCACGATTCCTAAGGAGAAAATACACTTACGAGATCCTCACGATGCGTAAGGAGAACTCTCTTATGGGACCCTCACGGCCCATAAGATTTGGAAGTCTTAAGTTACAGAAACCTAAACCCGTTCTTCAGCAAATCCCCCACAACCTTCGATATTGCCCTACAAGTGGTCCAATATTGGCCCTTGTATACAATCCACGGGCGCGAATAAACATTTCCCCAGCAAAGTCCCACCCGTGACTAGGGGTATGTCCATATGGTGAACAACCCTTATAAGTCCTCTCGGCTTATAAGGAGAAAACCCTCTTGTAGGATCCTTACGACTTACAGAGGAACATACACTTAGGAATT
This sequence comes from Agapanthus africanus, assembly GCA_030015575.1. NCBI lineage: Eukaryota > Viridiplantae > Streptophyta > Magnoliopsida > Asparagales > Amaryllidaceae > Agapanthus > Agapanthus africanus. The sequence goes on from CM057337.1 coordinate 914,137,692, forward strand.
CTCACGACTCCTAGGGAGAAAATACACCTACAAGATCCTCACGACTTGTAGTGAGAAATACCTTTGTGAGACCCTTACGGCTCATGAAGTCAAAAGCCTTAGTCGACAGGACCCTAACCCTGTTTGCTAAGCCACCTTTGTTCAATATCGACAGAGGCAGATGATGATTCGCTCATGGCCATATCCCAGTTGTAGCGGTGCTGATGCCGAAATCGGTGTCTAATTTCAGGTTTATGGCAAAAAGCCAGTAGGTGTGCATACGAAACAGCCGAAATGATGGGGCAGCTTGCAATAAAAAACAGCAAGTAAAAATGTATGCATGAAAAATAGCCGAAATGATGGGGCAACTCGCAATAAAAAGCAGCGAGTAAAAATGAAATAAATAGCCGAAATGATTGGGCACCGCGATAAATAGCCGAAATGATAGGGCAATCGCGACCTTCGTGATATAAAAGCTGAAATGATAGAGCATCGCGGAAAAAGAAAAAAAAAATTTAATTTATGCCCTACAGGTGATGTTCCATCACTCCTTGTATACAATCCAAGGGCGTAAATAAAGAAGTGATCACATGTCCCCCCAGGTTTCATCAAAGAAAGGAGTCAAATCTCGACGGGCCGCAAGCGACCTAGAGATCATCCCAACACTCGTCGCGTAACAACGGACACAACTTCAAGCAAAGCGGAACAGCGGCAACTCCCAAGTCCATGGCTCGACGATATCCTGACCACCGAAAAAGTCAAATCCCAACTCCGTGAAATGCGAATACAATCAACGAAATTCCTGGTTACGTGGAACGCGGATAACGTCACTCTTTGACCCCGTGGAAAACGTCCAGACCGGATCCTGGTCCTCGCAGAGCACGACAGTGAACCCGTGTGAAGCATCCAGAGCGGAGCCTAGTCCTCGCCAAACACGGCAGTGAACCCGTGTGAAGCATCTAGTGCAAAATTCCTGGTTACGTGGAACGCGGATAACGTCACTCTTTGACCCCATGGAAAACGTCCAGAGCGGATCCTGGTCCTCGCAGAGCACGGCAGTGAACCCGTGTGAAGCATCCAGAGCGGAGCCTAGTCCTCGCCAAACACGGCAGTGAACCCGTGTGAAGCATCTAGTGCAAAATTCCTGGTTACGTGGAACGCGGATAACGTCACTCTTTGACCCCGTAGAAAACGTCCAGAGCGGATCCTGGTCCTCGCAGAGCACGGCAGTGAACCCGTGTGAAGCATCCAGAGCGGAGCCTAGTCCTTGCCAAACACGGCAGTGAACCCGTGTGAAGCATCTAGTGCAAAATTCCTGGTTACGTGGAACGCGGATAACGTCACTCTTTGACCCCGTGGAAAATGTCCAGAGCGGATCCTGGTCCTCGCAGAGCACGACAGTGAACCCGTGTGAAGCATCCAGAGCGGAGCCTAGTCCTCGCCAAACACGGCAGTGAACCCGTGTGAAGCATCTAGTGCAAAATTCCTGGTTACGTGGAACGCGGATAACGTCTCTCTTTGACCCCGTGGAAAACGTCCAGACCGGATCCTGGTCCTCGCAGAGCACGGCAGTGAACCCGTGTGAAGCATCCAGAGCGGAGCCTAGTCCTCGCCAAACACGGCAGTGAACCCGTGTGAAGCATCTAGTGCAAAATTCCTGGTCACGTGGAACGCAGATAATGTCATTCTTTGACCCCGCGGAAAACGCCCAGAGCGGAGCCTGGTCCTCGCCAAGCACGACGGTGAACCCGTGTGAAGAATCCAGAGCAAACACCGGACTGTGGAGTCCTTAAAACCCACGGACTATGATGTCCTTAACCTCGACCGTAATGTCTTAAAATTAACGATCAACCACCCTGATTCCGTACCGATTCTACCTTGGTTTAAGGGTACATCTCTTCACTCCTTTGATACCTGGCGTTGTAATTCCTCAACGTCTTCAAAGAGGTGACGAGTCCCTGCAACCAAACATCGAACTGTGGAGTCCCTAAATCCACGGACTATGAGGTCCTTGACCTTGACCGTGATGTCTTAAAACTAACATCGGACTGTGGAGTCCTTAAATCCACGGACTATGAGGTCCTTAACCTTGACCGTGATGTCTTAAAACTAACATCGGACTGTGGAGTCCTTAAATCCACAGACTATGAGGTCCTTAACCTTGACCGTGATGTCTTAAAACTAATATCGGACTGTGGAGTCCCTAAATCCACGGACTATGAGGTCCTTAACCTTGACCGTGATGTCTTAAAACTAATATCGGACTGTGGAGTCCCTAAATCCACGGACTATGAGGTCCTCAACCTTGACCGTGATGTCTTAAAACTAACATCGGACTGTGGAGTCCCTAAATCCATGGACTATGAGGTCCTTAACCTTGACCGTGATGTCTTAAAACTAATATCGGACTGTGGAGTCCTTAAATCCACGGACTATGATGCCTTGAGCAACCCCTGACCCCGTGAAACACGAATAAGGGTGACCACATCCAGCACTTGCAAGTCCTCACGACCTGTAAGGAAGAAAAACTCTCTTCTGAGATCCTTACGACTCTCAAGGGAAAACCCGCTTAAGAATCCTCACGATTCTTAAGAAGAACTCACACCTATGGGATCCTCTCGACCTGTAGGGAGAAAAAACTCTTTATGAGACCCTCGTGGCTCATAAAGTGCAAAAAGTCTTAGGAAGCAGATCTTAACCCTGAATCCTAAGCCATCGCTGCCCCGCAAGTAGGCGAAGATAAATTGTCCGCAGAATACATTCAATAAAAGAGACACATCATTGAGAAGAAAAATGTATCTTTTATTCATAAACCAAGATGGATACAAAGTACAATTCATGAAAGAACAAAAGAAAATACTCTCATCCATGAGTATGTACAAAAAAAAGGGAAAAGATACAAGTCTTCAAGCCGGCGGGCGATGTAGCAATTTTACCAGCTCATCGTTTTGTTGCTGAGCCACGGCTTCATGATGCAGGATCTCCAGAAGACGAGCCTCCGCCTGAGCTTGCTGGGCCTGATATGAAGCAAGCCGAGCTTCAAGCTCTTTCTCGGTGGCTTTATAGGCCTCGACCTTTTCACGAGCGAACGTGGAAGCTTTATCGAGAGCCACCACCTTTTTTATGGACTCCTGAAGCACCCGCCAGAGTTCGTATGCTTTGTTGGCTTTGGCTGTAAGGCTGGCCTGAAGCTCGCTCAGCGCCTTAGAAGCCAACTCCCTCTCCGAGAATTTACGGCCGAGCCTCTTCTCGCACGACGTCATGTTTGCAGCGCACCGTGCTATCAACCCCCATAACTCCGCCTTTGCAGCCACAGCTTCCGAGGAAAGGTGAGAACATTCAAGGGCGTGCAAACAAGCCTCCACCTTCCTACAGAACTCCACCCAGACCCGCACCACCTCCTCACTATGATAGGTGGCAAGAAAAGGGAGAGAGCCGTTAGCTTCGGCGGCAAACGCTTCGGATGTAGTCGCGCTACCAGCACGGAGCTCCTCAATAAAAGATGAGAGGGAGACAAGGCTTAGTTGGGCCAAGCGCTCTGAATCCCGCAAAGCATAAGGGCCGGGCGGCATCACGATGCGCGATTCCAACGCCATGGAGACTGGCAGGGCTGTTCAAATTTGAAAGATGTCAATAAAATCCTTAAGCACAGAGCGAATGGGATTATAATAAAATGTCGCTTACCGACAGTCATACAAGTAGGAGCTGAAGGTTCCCCTGGCCCTTCAACGACCTCAACCTCGTCGTCAGCTTCCAAAACTATAAAAGACATCAACGTCATTTCGCAAAATGGTAACAATGCCATGGTAAAAAAAATGATGACGAATAACGCTAATCTTGCCCCGAGGAAAGGACAATACGCTGAGGGGAGATCGCCTGTGGAGCCGCCATCTCCAACAAACGCTGAAATGACTGTTGAGGCGACAGATCAGCGATAGTGGCCGCCAAACCGCGCAGTTCTGGGAAAGATAAAAGAGTTCAGACCATGGAAGGGTTGCTAATCTAAAATGCAGAGGGTTACCTTCAACACTTCTCCCGTTTTGAGTCGGGGGGATAGCGGCTTCGACAGCCTCTGTCAGAACCGCGGGCCCTAACAAAGGAAGGGTAGTCCCGACTACCCCCATCTCAGCCTCTGGGCCGCCTTTGAAAAGAGCCGTTGGAGCGGTAACCTCCAAAGGAGCCTTCCCCAAAGGGGCAAGCATTCCCTGATCAAGAACAGCCGCTGGAGGCTCTACCGTAAGAGGAGCAGCCTCATCAGCCCCCTCCACATTGAGCAATCTTCATCGGGGATTTCGGCAGGCATTAGCTTCAATGAGCCCGTAGGGAGCTCCCCCAGCGTCGAAGATTCTGCGCAATTCAAATAAGAATAAGGATACACATATACAGGCGTGAATAATCTGAAAAGCTGCAAAAAAAGAACAACAACATACCGATGCGCAAAGAAGCCTTCAATATGGCTTCTTCAAGCCGCTGCTCCTTCTCAAGGAGGCGTGCTCACCGGGGCTCAAGGATAGACTCATGGCCGCCGGTCCACAAAGAAAATGCGTCCGCTGCGTCTTCTGAAGCGGCCTGCTTCAGGGCCCTTTCCCCCCATTCCTCCAAAGGACCGATAAACCGCCGCCAAATCCACGAAGGGTCTTCATAAAAGATTATAGCGGGATAAGGTTTTTTCGGAACCCTGGCATTATGAGACACGTCTTTGGAGCGACGTATGGCCTCGGCCAACTGTGCGGCTTCCTCATCGGCCAAACTAGGGAAAAGAAGTCCAGCGTCTGACTCTTGCGCGGCCAGCGACACATCTGGAAGTATGGGCTCTGACTCCGTTAAAGAATCAAGTAGGTTGGTGGCCACCCTCTTCCGCCTCTTAGATCCAGAACTGGCAGCCGAAGACGACCGCTTCTTTTCTCGCGGAGCTTTGGTGCGGCGGCGACCCACGTCGCCTTCAACACCATCGTCCCTATTACCCTCGCTTGGTGCTACAGCCGAGGATGACACCGCCATTGTCGATGCCACGGGAAGCAATGCTGCTGCAGGCGGTGGTGCTACTACTGGGGCCCGTCTACCCCGTGATCGGGTACCTAGAGGCATACCAGCTGTTGGAGTAAGGTCCACCCCTGACTCCCCCGGAATGAGCGCGGTGCCAATCTCCCTCAGAGGGAAGCGAACCGGAGCCCTCGGTCGCAGCTTAGCTCCCGGAACCTGAGGAGGGGCATCATGACCAAGAAGCACCCTTCTTTCCTCAAGGATAATCGGGCTCACCCGATGGAGATACCATCCCGTAAACGCCCCCACGCACCGGGGCGTATGCTCAGCTTCAGGGATCATAAAGTGGGAGCCGGTGTTCAACCTCACGAAATGATGTGCAGCATCGCGAACGGCATCAAGTGAAGGGACCGGCGCAACGATGAAAGCTTCAAAGGGAACGCCCTGGTCGTATCCAAGCTGTCGGGCGAATCGATGCGGGTTGTACCGCATGAAAAGAGCTGCACTGTCCTGGCGAAACACCAAGTAGCCCGGTCTAATTGTATACAAGTGCGTGGCCTCCCGGGGCTTCAAAGAAGGTGCGTTGTCTTTCGACTGGTCCCAGAGTTGTTGAACTGGACCTGAGGGAGAAGACAGGACCCGATCGTTAAAAACCAGCCCGCCAGTGGCAGCGTAAGGAGAAATCAGCACCCGAATAGCCCCAAATTGGGTCGGGTCGGCGGCAGAAGCATCCACTAATCGCATAAGTCGTGGGAAGGGGTAGGCATCGTAAAATGTGGGCCTCTGATGCATATCAAAAGCCCCCAACATGTGCATTTCGATCCAGGATGTGAAGTAATGAAGCGAAAAATTCACCACATCTACGCCAGGGCTGGAAGTGTTGGCCGCAGCGCCCAACCCGTGGTAAAGATGCGCCAGCGCCGGGATGCCGATAGCCAATCGCGTCCCCTCAGCAATACAATAAGCCGGGTAGATAATCGAGGCTCTCATGAAGCGGCGATGCATAGGGATAACGAACCAACTGAGCCAGACACTGACAAACCCCACGAAGAACGTCTCCTCATCCATACCGGGTGCTGCAATGGATTCAAAAGACATCGGCGACATGATGGGGATATAGTATTGAGGTAGATCCGATTCAGTGGTCGGCAGCTTCTTCAGACCAAACCCAAAGGGGTCTTTGACGTTAGCAAACTTCGGAGCTGTCTTCGACACGACATCTTCGCGAAGGAAGTAGGCAATGAAGCTCTTAAAAGTAACGCCCTGCTCCTCAGATTCGGTGAATAATCGGTTAAAGATACCTAGTGCCTTGATCAAGCTGGGATGCTTGTAGCGAACGGCGTTCTCAACAGACAAGCCGTCAACCGGTGCAGGCTCGGGCTCGAAGATGTACTCGTCAGGAGGCAAAAACTCCTCATACAGTGCACCCCTGATTGGCAATCCCGAGATTTCATAAAATTCTGCCAGAGAAATCGAAACCTCGCGATCTCCTAAAATAAAAGTGTTGGTGGGGAGATTCCACTGATTCAAGAACACCCTAACCCACCAGACATGCGGGGACTTATAATGGAAGAGTGACGCGTATATTGCCTGATAAAGCGTGACCTTCTGCAGCCGCGCACGATGGGTGGCAAGGATATAGCGAGCCCAGAGAAGGTAGCCCGTGAGGTGTCGAGGAGTAAGCCCTATCTTATAAATCTGCCCCCATGGGTGGGCCTCACCCTGGCAAATACGCTGCCCCAAGATATCTATAGCCGGGATCGGATGGTTCAGGATACCGGTCGTCGAAGGCTCGAGCCTCCCCGTTGGAGTCTAGTTGGGCATCTCCACAGCAAAAACCGTCTTCAGAGGATCCATCGGCGAAAATGGGAAAGTAGGCGCGTATACACCAGACATGCGGGGACTTATAATGGAAGAGTGACGCGTATATTGCCTGATAAAGCGCGACCTTCTGCAGCCGCGCACGATGGGTGGCAAGGATATAGCGAGCCCAGAGAAGGTAGCCCGTGGGGTGTCGAGGAGTAAGCCCTATCTTATAAATCTGCCCCTATGGGTGGGCCTCACCCTGGCAAATACCCCGCCCTAAGATATCTATAGCCGGGATCGGATGGTTCGGGATACCGATAGTCGAAGGCTCGAGCCTCTCTGTTGGAGTCCAGTTGGGCATCTCCACAGCAAAAACCGTCTTCAGAGGATCCATCGGCGAAAATGGGAAAGTAGGCTCTGTTGGTACTGCGCAAAGGAAACTCCGGCGACCCCGGATAATATGACTGTACCAAGTTCCCCATAGAAGTAAGTTGGTGCAGTTCGGGTCATGAGCCTGGATCATCGCCATCACTTCCTCATCAGATGGTGATTGAGGAAAAGCGGCCTCCGAACGAGTAAAGGGAAAACACGGAGCAGAAGCCATCGCACCTGAAATCGAATGAAAGAAGACCGTTAAAAGGAAAGTCAGCAATATATATCCATGCATGAACATGAAGACTAGTTGAAGAAAACAACAGTAGACTTTTTTTTGGGACCATTGGCTACAAAACACATGGGCCCCACAGAATCAAGATGACGGCTCGTTAATAATGAGACCAAGCAGTTGCAATAAAACAAAGGGGATACCCTCATTAAGTAAAAAGTAGGTTTCAAGTGGCCCTGCACACCCCCTAGAAGACAAATCTACCTCGGACTCTACAACAAATCAAACGGGATCAAGGGAATTAAATTCCCACAGAAGATATCATTGCAAACTTCTGTTCCATTAATTGCAGAAGGACAACCTCGGGCCAAGAGACCCTAAGAAGCCTCCATGTGAAGAAACCAAGTTCTTCATAGGAATTAAATTCCTTATTAAGAAAAAGAACTTAAATTCCCAAAAGCATTTTTTCTGTGAACGAGGTTAAGCTCCATGGATTATCACCATTATTTCCCCAAAGATCATCTAAACCCTAAGAGATCTACTTTTGAAGGCTAAAATGGTTTCATACTTTGGTTAAAAAGCTTGAAGAAAAATGGGTTCTTTGTTAAAAAAGGGTAAAAACCTTTGTTTTGGATTTAAAATCCAGAGGAATGTGAAAGTTCATCGTTTGTTCAAGGACATTACCTGAGGAAAAGAATTCTTTTCGAACAGAGTTAAACTCTGAAAATTGTTTCAAGGCAGAGAACTAAGCTCTGGAAGAAGAGAATTAAATTCTCAGAAAAAGTTTGCAAGGAGGAAGATAAGCAAAGTGGAGGCTCTTCTGAAATGACCCCAATATTTATAGGAGGTGATGGAAATGCTTCATCTCCCCAAATCTCTAGAGGAATCCAACGGTCGCAAAAGGTGACAGAGTTGCACTCACGTGCAGACACGTGAGAACAACGCTGTGGGAGCATTTGTTTCCTGATTTAAAATCAGGAAAGCCTACAGAAGAGGTATCACGTGCTAACACGTGACCAGCAGTCACGTGTTGGCACGTGACATTTAAAAGCAGCGGCAAAGGCACATCAGTTCCCTGATCAAATCAAGAAAAAGGCTTCAGAAAAGGTCACGTGCTCACACGTGACCAGGGGTCACGTGTTGGCACGTGACATTTAAAAGCAGCGGCAAAGGCACATCAGTTCCCTGATCAAATCAAGAAAAAGGTTTCAGAAAAGGTCACGTGCTCACACGTGACCAGGGGTCACGTATTGGCACGTGACGGCTGAACAGCGGCTAGGAGACAAAGCGCAGAAAGCAGAGGAAAGCTCGTTCTAAGGGGGTCACGTGCCTACACATGACCAGGGGTCACGTGGCCACACGTGACCGGCTTTCAAAGCCTATTTATTTAACAGAATCAAATTCTAAAGAGATCATTCAAATCTTTCCGAAGGAAAATGATTATTTGGAATCGATTGGACTAAAGATTAAAAGGTGATTAAATATCACCTATCTATGGAAAAATCTTGAACTTGGAAAGATTTCCCCTTAAAATCTAACCGAAATAACAAAGGAATATCTTTGGATTTAAAATCCAATGGTGAATAAAATTCACCTAATAATCCAAAGGTCTAAATGACTGATGAATGCAAATCAAATCTCTAACAAATACAAATCAGATCCCTCAATGAATGATTCATCGAAACTAATTAATTCTGCTCCTTCTCCTATAAATAGGAGCCAAGGGACACACAGAGAGACATACAGAGATTGATACACACAGAGAGAGAAAAATAGAGCCTTGAGACTTTGGAGGAATTTGGATCTTCTGCAAAAGAAAACCTTAGGTAAGAAGGGGGAGGCTTTCAAGAAAAAAAAAAGAGAATTTAATTCTCGAAAGAGTTTAACTCTGATATCAAAAAGAAGAACTTAGTTCTCTCTTTAGCAGAGCATCTGCAAAGTGCATACTCCCCACGAATTGAGAATTTAATTCTCATTGGGTTGAGATCCTGCCATGCAGACCCAAAGCATAGAGAGGGAATGGATGTTTGAGAATTTAATTCTCATAGAATTATAGGAATTTAATTCCTTTAAAATAAAATTAGGGTTTAACCCTATGTCATAGGAATTTAATTCCTTCAAAATGAATAGAACCAGGGTTAACCCTAGTTAAGAACTCAAATCTGTCAAAATAACAGGAATTTAATTCCTCTAAAGTTTGTTGCTAGGGTTTAACCCTATGAAAAATTTGATTCTTAAAAAGATAAACACTTCTTCAAACAGGCAGGGTCACGTGCTACCACGTGACCCCTGTAAAGAGCCACTGCTAAAACTTTGAGGCAACGCCTCACGTGCTTCACGTGACCCCCAAAGCGCACAAAGAAAAAGCAAATAAAAAGAAGCTCTGGGGCGCCCTCACGTGTCACCACGTGACCCCTAATGAATAGTCTAACAGATCAAAGCGCAAGCCCCCATCACATGCCCACACGTGATGGCTTTTACAATTAAAAGTGTTAAACACTTATCTGTGGAACAAAATAAAGGGAAACAGGGCGCTATCACGTGCTACCACGTGACCCCTTGGCTGAAGCTTTAACGGACAAGCACCAAAATGCCCGTCACGTGACAGCACGTGATGCTTCAAAGCATTCAATACTTTTGACAGAATAAAATGAATCGAGGGCGCCCTCACGTGCTACCACGTGACCCCTCTTGCCTTAGTGTTTAACACTAGAGTTGAAACCTCTACATCCAGTGTTCAACACTGATTTTCTTAGTGTTTAAACACTAATTTGGAAAACTCTATTTACAGTGTTTAACACTGACTTTCTTAGTGTTGAACACTAACCTGGAAAACTCTGTTTCCAGTATTTAACATTGATCTGCCTTAGTGTCAAACACTAATTTGAAATCTTCACTGCCAGTGTTTAACACTGATTTGCTTTAGTGTATAAACACTAATTTGAAAGCCCTGTTGCTGGTGTTTAACACTAACTATCTTTTAGTGTTAAACACTAACTTGTCAATCTCATTCTCAGTGTTCAACACTGGTTGATCTTTAGTGTTTAACACTAACTTTAGCCCCATTGGCTAAGTGTCCAGAGGCAAAGCCTCTCCTCTAATGGACCAACAGAGGGCCAATATCCTAAACATGATTGGACTTAGCCCAAGCTGGCCATAAGTCCTCAATTCAAATTCAACTGAGCCAATGGGCTCATAATATAATTAATTGGTCTTGGTTCCAAATTGGGCCAAAGATTATTTAATCTACCTCGGTTTAAGGGTACATCTCTTCACTCCTTTGATACGTGGCGTTGTAATTCCTCAACGTCTTCAAAGAGGTGACGGGTCCCGATGACCACATATTGATACGGACTGTGGGGTGCTTAAACTCATGGACTATGACGTCCTTAAGCTTGACCGAGATGTCTTAAAACTAACTTTGTACTGTGGAGTCCTTAAATCCACGGACTATGAGGTCCTTAACCTTGACCGCAACGTCTTAAAACTAACATTGGACCGCAATGTCCTTAAACTACCCATGGACCGCAACGTCCTTAAATTACCTACTGACCGTGATGTCACTAAACTAAACAACAGGGCTCCCTTAATTGCTCTATCGTTGGATCTAAACGATCCCGTTAAGTCGATCTTAGGCTGAAAATTAGACTAACGTATCCTTAACAAGGGTTTAAGTCGATCTTAGTCTCGAATGAGACTAATGTATCCTTAAACCCAAACCCCCAAACCCAAATCTAAGATAATACGGATTTGGACTAGTCCATGTCCTACGGGCGACGACATAACTCAGTCTCCGTATACAATCCACGGGCAACCAAACATAAAATAAATACACACGACACGAAGTGACCATCTAGAGAAGGAGAAAGTGGTTACCGCGATACGGTAGCATAATTAACTGCAGGGGCTTGCGCCTGCAGGGAAAAGCGTCCCCACAATCAAAAACCCCTCAAGCGAGGGGGAATCTGACGAAGTCTGCTACATCGGACGCATCCGTCTAAACCTCCGATATACGGTGCCCATAAATCAACTTGGCATCTTCGAAGAGGTAGACGGATAGCACCAATTAGCATCTTCCCCGAACATCAGGCGAGACGTCCCCGTATCGTTGGCCGTCGTTCGGAGGGGAACACCCATGAACTGCAGTATGGTTACAATGCGGCACTCTATTTAAGTAACTTGGAGTCCTAGTCTTGATTCACTTCCTTGTTTCATGGTCATTATATTACCTTGCTTCTCTTGCTTTCCAGTTCATGTTCTATCGCAAGATTAAATTCTGTTTACCGTGCTTATCTTCTTCAGTGTTTGGTTTCAGGTGAAATCGTTTCAGGTATCCTACTTGATCATGTCTTTCCCACATTAGAATTATTCAATTCTGGTGCATCCCTTTGTTTGTTGCTGCCTTGGGACTGGATTTTATCGGCACTTTCCACGCTCACATTGATTGTAGGGCAAAGAAAGTGATTTTCCAGATTCCCGGACATCCGGAGTTTGTTTTGCTGGAGGTAGCAGTTCTATCGGGCTAGTCGAGTTTAGGGCTAGGCCGACAAGCAATGTTCTTTCGTCAATGGAAGTTGATAAGGAGGAAGCGCCAGCTGTAGTTTGAGAGTTCATGGACGTGTTCGAGGACATCTCGTGTTTACCGCCAAAACGAGATGTGGATTTCGCTATCGATCTTGTTCCTGGTGCAGCGCCAATCTCAAAGGTGTACTATCCGATAGCCCCAGTGGAGTTGGAAGAAGTAAAGAAGCAGGTTACCGAATTGCTAGAGAAGGGTTGAATTCGCAGCAGCAATTCACCTTGGTGAGCTCCAGTTCTTCTAGTAAAGAGGAAGATGGCACAAGGAGGATGTGCATCGATTATCGAGAATTAAACCGGGTGACTATTAAGAACAAGTATCCGATCCCTCGCATTGGCGAATTGTTCGAGCAGCTTAGTGGCGCGAGGGTATTCTCAAAGCTGGATTTGCGGTCTGGATATCATCAGGTCCGAGTTAAATCAGAAGATATTTGCTAGACCGTGTTCCGAACTTGGTATGGACATTACAAGTATTTAGTGATGCCATTCAGAGTCACGAATGCACCGGCGATATTTATGGACTTGATGAACCGAATCTTTTCACCGATCTTGGACCAGTTTATAGTGGTGTTCATCGATGATATTCTGGTCTACTCGAGGAGTATTGAAGAGCATGTGGAACACTTGAAGATCGCACTACAGACATTGAGGCAAGAAAGATTATATGCAAAGATGAGCAAGTGCGAGTTTTGGCTTGAAGAAGTGAAGTTTTGGGGCACGTTGTGGCTGGAGATGGAATCGCCGTTGATCCGAAAGATTACAGCAGTTCGAGATTGGCCGATTCCGAAGAATGTTGCGAAGATAAGGTGTTTCTTGGACTGGCCGGGTATTATAGAAGGTTCGTGGAGAATTCTTCTAGTTTGGCTGAGCGTTTGACCAAGCTTACGCGCAAGGAGGTACCATTTGTATGGACGGATAAGTGTGCATCAGCTTTTGAGGCGCTAAAGCAAAAGTTGATAACCGCTCCTATTCTGACCGTGCCAGACAATTCCGGAGGATTGGTGATTCACAACGACGCACCTGAGAAAGGATTGGGATGTGTTTTGATGCAGCATGGGAAGGTTACAACTTACGCATCGAGACAGTTGAAGTCCCATGAGAAGAATTACCCAACTCATGACTTGGAGCTAGCAGCGGTGATTTTCGCTTTGAAGATTTGGAGACACTACTTATTGGGCGAAAGGGGCGAAGTTTTCACCGATCACAAAAGCCTAAAGTACGTGTTCACATAGAAGGAGCTTAATATGAGATAGCGTAGATGGTTGGAGCTGATGGCTGACTACGATCTTGATCTTAAGTACCATCCGGGAAAGTTAATGTTGTGCTGGATGCGCTTAGTCGGTTACCAGCAATTCGGATGTTGACTGCACAGAAAGAAACTTATTGAAGACTTTCGGAGATTCGAGTTGGAGATCGTGCTACCGCATTCTTCAGGACAGTTGATGTCGCTGCAAGTACAGTCATCATTGATCGAAAGTATTAAAGCAGCGCAGTCAAAACCCCAAGATTGCAAAAGTTTCGAGAACAGGTTGAAGCTAGACTTCGAACGGACTTATTGATTCATGAAGATGGTTCGTTACGGTATGGTAGCCGTTTGTGTGTGCCAAAAGGAGATATTCGCGAAGAAGTTATGAAGGAGGCACACGGTTCTGCGTATTCCGTACATCTAGGAGGCATGAAGATTTACCGTGATCTATGACAGCATTTCTGGTGGGGAGTTATGAAAAGGGAGATTGCTCGCTTTGTAGCAAAGTGTTTGGTGTGTCAGCAAGTTAAAGCTGAACATCTACGGGTTGCTGGTTTATTGCAACCACTTTCGATCCCTCAATGGAAGTGGGAACATATAACCATGGATTTCGTGACAGCTCTACCGCGGAGTCCAAAGGGCAACAATGCAGTTTGGGTGATTGTTGATCGATTGACCAAGGCAGCTCATTTCATACCATTTCGAGTTGGTCGATCAATAGAAGCTTTGGCAGAGCGGTACATGCAGGAGATAATAAGATTGCATGGAGTACCGGTGAGCATGTCCGACCGTGACACTCGTTTCTTATCACACTTTTGGAGGAGCTTACAGGAAAGTTTGGGGACTCGATGGAAGTCTAGCACAGCTTATCATCCTCAAACAGATGGCCAGTCGGAGAGAACGATCCAAACTCTTGAAGACATGTTGAGAGCTTGCATGTTAGATTTCAAGGGTTCATGGGAGGATCATCTACATTTGGTGGAGTTTTCTTACAACAACAGTTTTAGGTGACTATTCAGATGGCTCCATTCAAAGCTTTATACGGTCGCAAGTGTCGTTCACCTGTTTGCTAGACGATGTTAGAGAACGAAGATTGTTGGGACCGGATTTGATCGTGCAAACAGTTGAGAAGGTTAACACTATCCGGAATCATATGAAAGCAGCACAAGACCGACAAAAGGGTTTGGCAGATACATCGAGAAGACCTCTAGAGTTTGCCATTGGTGATTTGGTATTCTTGAAGATATCACCGACTAGAGGAGTGATTCGTTTCGGAAGTCGAGGAAAGCTTAGTTCTCGATTCGTTGGACCTTTTGAGATTTTGGAGCGTGTTGGAGAAGTAGCATATCGATTGGCGTTACCGCAATCCTAGGCGAATGTTCATGACGTGTTTCACGTATCTCAACTCCGTAAATATGTTTGAGATGAAACACACGTGCTGGATCATTCGGAGCTGACTGTACGAGAAGATTTGACTTTTGAGGAGCGACCGATGTCGATTGTAGATCGAAGGGAAAAGGTTCTTAAGAACAAGGTTATCCCTCTTGCACTTGTTTCTTGGGGAAATCGCTCGCATAGAGAATCAACCTGGGAACGAGAAGATGAAATCCAGCAGAAGTTTCCACATCTATTCTTATAGTTTCTTGATTGTTTATCCTTTCTTGTTCTTGGAATTTCGAGGACGAAATTCTTTTTGTAGTTGGGTATAATGTAACAACCGAGTTCATTTATACCAATTCCAGTTCCCGTATTTACTTATCTGCGGTATTTTCTTGATTTAACGGGTTTTGGGTGCGAATGGTATTTTTACATTTTACATTGCATTCAACCTGACCCGCTTGCTTGAACCTGTTTGATTCATATTTATAGATTAACCTGACTTGTTACATAGACACGTGCATCTCATGTATACTGCATACTGGCATTTTACCTGGCATTGCATGTTTTACCATATAACATTTTAGGTCATGTAAAATAATTTAAAATTGCATTTCATAGCCTGCATGATACCCCTAACCCCGTGGTAGCATCCGCGCATCTTGTTATCGTCCCGTTCGGTGAAACGGACGTGTTTGGATGGCTACGTGCATATACGTGCATCCGTTCTTGGGGGTATGCATTTTCGTTACCTGAGCATTCATTTTGAATTTTGAAAGTCGCACATATTTTTCGTATTTTAAATCTGAATTTTTAGACCCGACCCGGGCGCGTTTTGAAATATTTTTGTATCCCGCCAAAATTCAATTTATTTAATTTTAAATTTTAGTTTAAATATTTTCATACGATTTCTTTAACAAACTGAAACCTCTTATCTAAAATTTTAAATCTAAAAATCTTTTAAAATTTTAAATTTAATTTCCTAACAAACCAACAACCCCTTTCTCTCTCTCTCTCCTCTGCATATATATATTTATATATATATTTTATTTATTTAATTTTTCTTTTCTTATTTAATACACAATCTCTTCTTCTTACTTCTTCTTCTTCTTTCTTCTTTCTTTTTCTTGATCTTGTTTCTTGATTCCGGTGATCACCGCAGGAGCCGTGCTCGTCGCTGACGATCCGAGTGATCCAGTGAACGTACCTGACTTGCGTGATCACCCTCGTGCTTTGTTTGGAACCATTCCGTGTACCGTGCGCGCGTCGCGATATTTTGCCGACGAAGAACGTTCCGTACACATCCGTTTTTATTCCGTCTAGGCAAATTAATCTTGCTACATGCTATATAATTCATTTTATACATATTTAAATAAATACCATATCTATAGTTTAAATCTAGTACCCCATGTTTAATTTTATAACGTTTCGATATTCCGTTTGCATCCGTTTATATCATTTTAAATCTAGATCATGAAAACTTATCTTGTGACATACTAGATTACATTATACTGCATCCATATCATTTAAAATATATATCGTCGTAATATTTCTTATTATTATCTTTAATTAGTGTATAATCTGCATTTTATAATATTATACATTTGAAAATATTATAGTTTACACATGAAACGTCGTTGCAAAGCGGATACGACAAATCTGAAATTTACTGTACACCTTACCTTATAAAATTCATTATAAATCATAGAAAAATCATTAGTATACGTTCTTTAGTTCGTTATGAATCTAACTCAGAATACTATAACTCTATGAAATATTTACTTGCAAAATAAATTGTTTAAATAACATAAAATGCAAATGAATATGTATTTAAACTGCTGTCTAGGGAAATTCCAGCAGCAAACTTTCAACTTCGGATGTTCATAGCTTTTTGTAGGGACAACCTGAGATGTTTATACTTATAAAAATAAAAACCTTATTGAATTATCTTTGTTTTGGTATAAGACACGTCCCTTTTGGAGAACGTTTGTTATTTTTAAGCTATTTTACAAATCAGGGTGACGCTGAATTTCTGAACGGAACTTTCTTGTGCATGGTTAATCAATACCACTTTTGTAGTTATTAATCGGCTTGAATATGGTATCCATGTTAATATTATTATATCAATATCTATTTAATAAATAATAGTGCTTGTGTTTTAATATTCAGCAAATTTTACCGATTTACAGTTTTATAGTATCCGTCTGTATCCATACGGTTTATTACATATCTAGTTGCACGCCGAGACCATATTATTTCATTTTACTGTTACATTAGTATCCCATACTTGATCTTGTGCATCCTACATAGTCATGATGTAATCCCTGATAAATATTTGTGCATCCATACTTTACCGTGCATCCGTACTTACTACAGTTTTAGTATGAGCATCCGCTTGACACATGTGCACTACCTGTTATGACCTGACATACCACTGCTTCACTTGATACCTGATACACCACTACTTGACATGACTTGATATATGTACACTACCTGACTTAACCTGATGTACCATAGCTTGACCTATTACCTGATCTTGTTACTAATGCCAACAACCTTGACATGTTGTCTCTACGGACATTTCCTGTTGTCTATACAGACAAACCTGTACCTGCTTGATCCTGTGTTGGCATTAACTCCAGATTTATTAATACCTGACTTGAACATATAACTTGGGGGTATGGGGAAATCAATGATGAAATCCTGACTTGTAACTCGACAGTTGCTTGCTTATACTGATCAGTTTTAGAGGCTAGGCCAGCCTCGGGATGATACTGCTGACATCGTTCGTCTTTACATATTTCATGTTTTAGTACCTAGCGGCACATCTCGGTTTCATCCCGAGAGTCTTAGACCGTGGTCTCGGGCATGCACGGGATACTATTGAGTTACATCGATGACTCATCAAATTGATTTCAAAAACTTGAGAGTAGTTAACCCAGTAGACCGGTTTAGATTACTCACTGCACATCACCTGTGCCTTACCCTTCACTGTCATTATTTATATTACTGTTATACCTGTTTTACCGCTCATACCCGTACCTGCATGCCTTGCTACTCCTTTATTTTATTATTGCTTGATATTATGACGCACTGACGTCTGGGTTTTGCATGGCCCAGATCCTCTACCTTTGTTGCAGGCTGATCAGGAGTATTTTCCCCCGTCAGACCGAGCAGTGAGGATCCAGTTAGTATCCAGTTTTACTTTCCAGGTGTTTTGTTTCTATTGCTTCCGCATATTATTTCTTGACTCGTTTATTATGGCATATGGACATGTACTAGATAGTTATTTTATTTTCATGTTCTTGATATCTCCCAGACAGCCGTAATGTGACTGTGGAAGGATGTTTCCTAGCCACAGGTAGCATGGTTGGCTCTGTCACGTGCCGATCTTAGCGCACTCTGGGAAGCGGGGCGTGACAGAAATATTCTATAAAGACTTCTCTCCAATCCATAATCTTTTCCTGGTCTTTTATTTGTAGAGTCGTTTGCTCGGTCGCTCCCTTTTCTTCGGACGACTCCGGAGATACTTCTGCTGGAGCAAGAACCCGACGGCTTTGCACAACAATTCTCTCGTCATCGAGGTTCTCGTCGGCCAGTTCTTTAGCGAGCTTGGCTAATGCATCCGCTTTGCTATTTTCTGCACGCGGTATGTTTTACAAGGTGTAGGAAGGAATTTGGGTCAACAGTTGATGTACTCTCTCGCCGTATTTCACCAACTCTGGCTTGCACGTCTGATAGTCGCCATTTACTTGACTGACGATTAGCTGGGAGTCTCCGTATATAAGGAGCTTTTCGATTCTCATATCGAAAGCGATTTCAAGGCCTGCTATCAAAGCCTCATACTCGGCTTCGTTATTCGTCCTCGGCTCTGTTAAGGAGAAGGCAAAGCGCATTATCCCTCCTTATATAGTCACGAAGAAGAGGCCTACCCCTGATTTGATTATAGGGGTGCTTTGTTTGCGCTTCTTCCTGGAAGACGCTCCATCAAAATAAAGTTCTCACCAGGTATCACCCCCGTCGATCGTGTCAAACGCATGTTCGTCTGGCAGTTCGTAATTCAAAGGAGAATCGGCAGGTATCGGATGCTCAGCGAGGAAGTCGGCAATGGCTTGGCCTTTCACTGCTTTAAGAGGCCGATAAGTTATCGAGAATTCCATCAAGAGCAGGGCCCATTTAGCGAGTCGTCCTGTTAATATGGCTTTCGACATCAAGTATTTGAGAGGATCCACTTTTGATATGAGATGGACCTCATGTGCCAACGCATAGTGTCTGAGCTTCGTTATTGCGAAGATCAACGCCAGGCAATGTTTTTCAATGGGAGAGTAATTGCTTTCTGCCCCCAGGAGAACTCGAATCAAGTAGTAGAGGGCTCTCTCCTTCCCTTGGTCGTTTTCTTGTGCCCATAGCGCACCTAAAGAACCTTCGAGGGCTGTTGTGTACAGGACGAGAGGTTTTCCTTTAACGGGAGCGGCCAACACTGGCGGATTCTGCAGGTATTGCTTGATTTCGTCTAGTGCGCTTTGGCATTTGTGATCCCAGACGAACGGGGTTCCCTTCTTTATTAGGTGACTGTAGGGACGGCACTTGCCTGAGAGTTTGGCTATAAATTGCCGGATATACGCGAGCTTTCCTTGGAGAGACCGCAATTGCTTAAGAGTCCTTGGCGGAGCCATTTCCATAATCGCCTTGATCTTTGATGGATCTATCTCGATGCCTCGGTGTCGGACGATAAATCCTAGGAATTTGCCCGAGAAAACTCCGAACGCGCATTTGAGAGGGTTCATCTTCAAGTTGTATTGCCGAAAGCGCTGAAACACGATCTTCAGATGCTCTAAATGTTCCTCGTATGATTTGCTTTTAACTACGAGATCGTCGATATAACATTCGACGATTTCATATATGAGGTCATTGAAGATCTTCGTCATGGCCCTCTAATAGGTGGCACCAGCGTTCTTTAGGCCGAAGGGCATCACCTTGTAGCAGAATATACCCAAAGGGGTCCGGAAAGCGGTGTGCTTCTGATCCTCGGGATGCATTTTTATCTGATTGTATCCTGACGAGCCGTCCATAAAGGAGAAAACTTCGTGAGTGGACGTATTGTCTATCATCAGCTCGGTAACCATTACGGGAAAATCATCCTTCGGGCAGGCTTTATTGAGATCCCAAAAGTCCACACATATGCGCACCGTTCCATTTTTCTTCATTACTGGGACGATGTTGGCGATCCAGTCAGGATATTGAACCTCTTGGATGAAGCTGGAGTCAATTAGCTTCTTGACCTCAGCGTTGATGCTCATCTCAAGCTCGATCCGCATTCTTCTCGGTGCTTGTTTGATCGGCTTGACGTTCGGAGATATCGCCAATTTGTGTACAGTAATCTCTAGATTTAGTCCTGGCATCTCGGAATAGTTCCATGCGAAACAATCTTTATGCTACATGAGCATGTCCTTTAGCATAGCCACCCTTTCTTCAGACAACAGCTCACTGATGAACGTCGGCCGCGGGTCACTTGCCGTCCCCAAATCAATTTTCTTGAGGTTATCTACAGTGGTATGTATTCCAAATTCCAGCTCTTTTGGTGCCGGTGGAAACTCTGAGATTACCTCGTTATCATCGTTTTCGAAGCACCAGGGGAGGTCATTGTTCACACCATAATATTGCATTATTATATTCCCCATTCTTATTCTTTTTATAAATAAACAGGTGCTTTTGACGCATGTCTGCTACATGTTACAGGTTACAGGTTCTTGGACAGAAAACGGTGAAAACGATGTAAAGACGATGAAAATATGGACTTTAACCAACAAACAGAGGACTCTTGATCAAGCCTACATCAAAGATAAAATTCACAAATTACAAGGCAACGCAAGGTCCAAGATTACAAAGCGAACGGTTAAAGTTCAATACAACTACTCACTGTGAAGATATGGAGAATACCTAGAAGACAAATTGAGAAAAGACCTGAAGAAATAGGAAGCCCAAACATCACAGAAAAAGCCCAGAAAAGATCACACTCTAAGTCAACAAATGGGCCGCGGAACCGCGGCCCAACCCCTACCCAGGCCGCGGTTCCGCGGCCATCAAGAGCAAGTAGAAGCTGAAATTTTTATAGTAATTTGTGACGGTGTTGACTAAGTCTTTATAAGGCTATTTTTGTAATTGTAGACATGCGGATCAAAATGTAACCTAGGGTTTCTATTTCCTATAAATAGAACTCTAAAGATTGTAATTTCTGATGCCTCCATTTAATAATAAAATACAGATCTCTTTATGGAGAGCATCGGTGTTTCTTTTCCATTCATGAATTCAGATCTGACAAACCTGCGTTGATGTTTGGAGAGATGCATCTGTAAGTAGATTTAATTCCTTACTCTAGTTTAGATTTCAATTCTTTGCCCTGGATAGATTTAATTTCTTGCCGTAGATAAATTGTTTAGAGTTAGCTTTGGGGAAGGATTTTAAGAGATGAGATCTCTCATCCCTTTCTTACCCATTATATATTTACAATAGGACTCCATGCATACACGCACATACCGCGCCCTACGGCATCCTACCCATCGAGGTAGCGGTGACACCGTAGTATAAAAGCCCGGTTGCGCGCGTTTTCCATGGAGGTTAGGGTAAGGATCTCTAAAGGAAGGACAAGAACCTAGAGGAAGGAACACCTTCCCGAATGGATCTAATCCCTTTTATTGATAATTACCATAACTCCTCATAGATCTTCATTCGGGTATAGAAAGCGTTGAGATTTACCTGCATTTCCAAACCATCCCTAAACCTAACCCTAGCAAGATTAGATCTAGATAATCGTAGTATAGAATAATTTAGGTTTTTAGATTTAATAATCAATCCGAACACCCTTCGGAATTAACTCGTTAGCGCGACTAGGAAATTCACAACATCCCTGTGGACTGACCCGTACTCACCGGCTAGCTACCAAGCGACGCCGTTCTTGATTGCGGTTTAGAAATAGTTTTTGACATACAATCAAATGGCGCCGTTGCCGGGGATGGCGTAGAACTTTCCTTTTCGCAATTTCGGGTTAATCAAAAAAAAATCATAAAAATCTGAAAAATCATTAAAAAATATATAAATATTCCATCTGTTATTTTTGAAAGGGATACTTTGTTGTTTTAATTTTGCAGGATACACGAAAATCGGATCTGGAAATTTCCAGAAAGCAAAACAGGAAACAAAACATCGGAACAGAAGCGATTTTAAATAATAGAACAGTGAAAATTTTCTGGAGATCTAAATCCGCTATCATGTCGCGTTTCCGGGGCCAAAACCTGCCTTAGGCCGCGGAAACGCGGCCGTCTTGTCGAGTCGTCGCACGGGAAAAATTCTGGGGACCCACGCCCACTTCTTCACCGCGGAACCGCGGTGGTAACCTCCCATTGGCCGCGGAAGGGCGGTGATCTCGAGGCATCATCTGGCGAAAATTTTTCCGTAAGCTCCGCTCTTTCTGTTCTACAAATATTGATATATCCTCTGTAGATTTTCCTACAGGATTTTTTGTGATTTAAAAATATATTCCCTTCCAAATAACGATCTTGTGCAGGATTTTTGCGCCCCGTTTAAATTAGAAATAAATTGCAAGTAATATTTTGATGTTGCATATCTTTTATCATAATCTTTTTGCAACAATTTCCAAATAAAAAGAAAAAAAAAGAATAAGGAAAATTTTATAGAAACTTGCAAAAAAAAATTTAGCCGCAAATAAATCCTTGCACCACCCAACCGTCCTTCTTGTCACCTTTCTTCTTACAACATGGGTACCCCACATAATAAATCACTTGCCGAACTTTGGTATCCCGAACCTAATTTTGCGTCGTACGTCAATTTGTTCGGTCAATTTAAAGACGATCCTTTCTTGCCTAAAAAATCTTTGAAAGATCAAATAGAGGCGTCTAGGAGAAACAGTTTGACTTTTCAACCCACTTTGTGTCAACCAAGTCAACCTTTACCACCTCCATATGTTGATACCACTTTTTCAAGTCCTTCTGTCACTCCTAAGCCGATGTCCATTGCTGAGCATATTGCTCAATCTCGCAGCCGATCTTTCACCCCTCTCCACTCATCTAGCTCTAGGGATCCACACGACTATTCACCTTTTTATCCATATGTTGACCCTACCCCTGTCCAATCACCCACTTCCTACCAGTCCTACCCGACCTTACCACCCTCACTAGACACAGTTTCTACACAGCCTGTTGGGAGTTTTGCATATCCACACGATTTCGAATCTTTACCGAAACACCCTTACCACCCAAGTCTAGTTTGGAGGAGTCGTTGGAGGCTTATATCTTAGCAACAAACAAAATGACTAGGAATGTGGAAGCGTCCGTGGCCGCCCTTATGCAACCTAGTGAACCGGTAGCTGGTTTTCCGCTAGCTCAAAATTTTTCAATCTATAAGGAGGCGGTTGGACAGAGTGAGAATGTGAGAGGATTTCTAAATCAAACCTACCCTTACCCAATTGAAGCCCACAACTCCGGTTTTCCATCGATTGTCCCAAATGATTCACCAGTTGAAAATAAAAATGAGTTGTGTGATTTTGTAGTGCTTGATTTGCCAAATTGTGAAGAACCTCTTTCGAGTGAAACCGCACTTAATCCTTTCGATCTTTACACCTCCACTCTACAACCTAAATCGATAAATATCCATGCTTTTGATGAGGTGTCTAAAGAAATTAATTTTCACTTGATTGAGGATATAGACGCCAGGAATATTTCGGATGATGAACCTGTCGATTTGATTGAAATTTTATGTCCAGTTCATCATCCCGAGTCATTAAATGTTTCTCCCGAACCTCATATGCGTCTTGATTTTGATGATGATGGCATGGATGAGTTGAATTTTGAGGAGAATTATAAAGATAGTATTGATGAGAGTTTTGAGGATCATATTGAGGTTGAACCATTTTTGTTTGATGTGTCTGATTTTCCAATTCATCCTCTTGAACCTTTACCTAAATCACCCTCCCTCCTTTCCATCGTTCCGACCACGCCTAATATCACGCTTGAAGACTGTGAGCTTGAAAAATTTTCCTTTGAATCTGACACAGTTCTCACAGACGATAACACTTACAAGTGTTTCACTTTTAAGGACGATATTGATGACTCACCGCCCGAGTTTGAGTCCTTTACATTTTCAGATGAGTTAGTTGAACCATCAGACTCGGTTTCTTACAGTAGTTTCGAACCATTAATGGAATCTTTCAAGTTCGAGACAGTTTACTACGGTGAGAATGATACTATCCCTAATTCACTTCCTTTCGTCATTCTTATTGTTCCGACAGTACAAGTGACCGTTACGCTTTCATCTCCTATACCAAGTTCGGCGTACCCATGTTTTCTTGCGAATCTTGAGGGATTTGACCCCATTGCACGACGAGTTGATAGCTTAGCACAATCAGTTTTCACACTTCGGTCATCTCAAATTGCGCTAATTTACTCACTCGATTTACACCCTCAAGATCGTGCTACCCTTCTTTCTCTTTTCCGCCTTTCTTCTCCCCCACCGAGACCGTATCCCGTTTCTACCTCCACGCGGTCTCGTGTGCTTCTCATCTCTTTTCTTTCCACTCCATTCTTCCACCAACTATACCATTACCACGATAAAATTTTTGAATGGTTGGTGCTAACCTTTGGCTTGTGTAAGGCCAAGCTTAAGTTTGGGGGGAACCTTTTTGTATATATGTATATATATTTTTGTTTTCTTTTTCTATAAAAAAATATAAAAAAAATTCAAAACATTAAAAATATATTAAAAAAAATTGTAAATAAATAAACAGGGGAGTGCCGGTATTTTGACCCTCTTGGTTTAGCATGACAGTGAGGATACTGTCAAGTTCAAGTTTGGGGGTATACTCGGTACGTCTTCTTCCTTCGCATTCATTTGTACATATTTTTGCATTTGCATACTTATTTGAAAACCCATAAAAAATTGAAAAATTTCAAAAATTATAAAAATTAATGTATTCAATTTTGGCTAATTGACTTGAGTTTGACAAATAGGTTAACTGGCTAGGAACAACTAGATCTTAGACTTAGTGAATTAAAAACCCTAAAAATAACATTCCTTAAAGTTTAACGGTAGAAAGTATATGCCTTGTAGTTTATTTAGAAATAGGCAAATTTTGGGTTCACTTCTTGAGCTAAGTCGAAACAAGGGAAGAGTATTGATGTTCTTATTAGAGTATAAGTTTGAAAAATAGTTCCTAACTTAAGTCTAGATTCTGAAAACGTATACCCTACAATTTGCACAATCACGCACCTTGAAACTTGGAATAGTAGAAGAGACCTTGAAATGCTCTTGTCTAAAGTCCTTAGTACGAAGAAAATAAAAAAAAAGTGTGAATAAAGAATAAAAAAATGGACACTGGTTTTTATGATTACTTAAGGCTGCAAAAAAAAATAGAAAAATATTTAGCGAGGGTGCTTCATCACCTAGTGTCTTAGACCAACTGGTTTGGGAGTCACTGCTAAAGTCTTGGGTGTTGCAAGACTAGGAAGTACGCTTTAAAGTGCTAACGCATCTTGTAATCGGTTGTTGGTACCTCAAGAAGTATTAACGGTCGCTTGAAGGATGTGTAAGCAAGATTCATTTAAATTCACCAACTAATAAGTACTTTGGACAACGGACAAGGGTATGATTGCTTGATTTGAATTTCCAAGTGTAGGGGTGATCTATACACACACGTAGGGGTATGTGATTGGGATTTAGATAAGAGAAAGGAGTGAAGAATAGAACTTGTATCTTTAGTAAGGGTTGACAGAAATTCCTAAATGGAGATGGAACCCTAGAAGGAAAACTTAAGAAATGCCGAAAGCTAAGTAAGTCTACAGGATATATATAATCTTAAGTTAAATGATGAGGAAGTGTGAAGAATGTGGGTGGATAATTTACAAGTCGACGATAATAGAAGTCCTTGTCAGAAAACCTAATTGGAGAACAAAAGTCAATGGGCCGAGTTGATAGGATTTTGTGGGTAGTATCCGCTGAAAACCCTCAGAAGACAACACTCCTCCTACTATGGACACCTAGAGGTTTAACGGCTTGTTGCACGGGCTCAGTGCAATCACGTTTCCCTGCGAAAGTGCGGTTAGGATTTTAGTGAATAAAAATAAGTTTGCTCGAGGATGAGCAAAAGATAAGTTTGGGGGTATTTGTTCACACCATAATATTGCATTATTATATTCCCCATTCTTATTCTTTTTATAAATAAACAGGTGCTTTTGACGCATGTCTGCTACATGTTACAGGCTACAGGTTCTTGGACAAAAAACAGTGAAAACGATGTAAAGACGATGAAAATATGGACTTTAACCAACAAACAGAGGACTCTTGATCAAGCCTACATCAAAGATAAAATTCACAAAGTACAAGGCAACGCAAGGTCCAAGATTACAAAGCGAACGGTTAAAGTTCAATACAACTACTCACTGTGAAGATCTGGAGAATACCTAGAAGACAAATTGAGAAAAGACCTGAAGAAATAGGAAGCCCAAACATCACAGAAAAAGCCCAGAAAAGATCACACTCTAAGTCAACAAATGGGCCGCGGAACCGCGGCCCAACCCCTACCCAGGCCGCGGTTCCACGGCCATCAAGAGCAAGTAGAAGCTGAAATTTTTATAGTAATTTGTGGCGGCGTTGACTAAGTCTTTATAGGGCTATTTTTGTAATTGTAGACATGCAGATCAAAATGTAACCTAGGGTTTCTATTTCCTATAAATAGAACTCTAAAGATTGTAATTTCTGATGCCTCCTTTTAATAATAAAATACAGATCTCTTTATGGAGAGCATCGGTGTTTCTTTTCCATTCATGAATTCGGATCTGACAAACCTGCGTTGATGTTTGGAGAGATACATCTGTAAGTAGATTTAATTCCTTGCTCTAGTTTAGATTTCAATTCTTTGCCCTAGGTAGATTTAATTTCTTGCCGTAGATAAATTGTTTAAAGTTAGCTTTGGGGAAGGATTTTGAGAGATGAGATCTCTCATCCCTTTCTTACCCATTATATATTTACAATAGGACTCCATGCATACACGCACATACCGCGCCCTACGGCACCCCACCCATTGAGGTAGCGGTGACACCGTAGTATAAAAGCCCGATTGCGCGCGTTTTCCATGGAGGTTAGGGTAAGGATCTCTAAAGGAAGGATAAGAACCTAGAGGAAGGAACACCTTCCCGAATGGATCTAATCCCCTTTATTGATAATTACCATAACTCCTCATAGATCTTCATTCGGGTATAGAAAGCGTTGAGATTTACCTGCATTTCCAAACCATCCCTAAACCTAACCCTAGCAAGACTAGATCTAGATAATCGTAGTATAGAATAATTTAGGTTTTTAGATTTAATAATCAATCCGAACACCCTTCAGAATTAACTCGTTAGCGCGACTAGGAAATTCACAACATCCCTGTGGACCGACCCGTACTCACCGGCTAGCTACCAAGCTACGCCGTTCTTGATTGCGGTTTTGAAATAGTTTTTGACATACAATCAGTCATCTATATTCTCGGGCTCTTCTTCTGACAGCGTTATCACGTGACAGGTACGAGCTCGCTTCCAAGATCGATGTTGATCCAGCTCTACTCTCGTAGCTTTGGGTTCATGCTTCTGCGGTGGGGTTACCTTCCAGCTGCTGGATAGAGTGAACCTGCCTTATTGATATTAGTCTTCGACCCAGTTCTTGAATGTGAAGCAGTCTTCGAGAGGATGTCCTATTGCCCTGTAATAGGAGAAATAGTCCGGGTGAGAGACTTCGCCTGCTTGCTCGGGGTGCTTGGACTCCGGGAGGGTAATCATTTGATGTTTTATAGCAAGATCAAGTATCTTCTTTGTCTTGACTTGGGGAAAAGAATATGCTCGACTCATATTTTTTATAAGAGACGAATCCGGACTGGTCGATTCCTGACCGCATGGCTTCTTGGACCCGCTTTGTCGCTGTCGAACGCCTTTCCTGTTCTTTGGTTTGTTTCTGCCTCTGTGTCGGGCCTTTTGTACAACTGGTTGACAAGGAGGAGCATTTTCATTTTTCGCAGCCTGTTGAAGGAGGCATCGCATCCTGGCTTTCTCGTAGATGGCCATTTCGCGATTATGGTCGTCTCAAACTTTTTGACCTTCTTCCCTTATAAGCTTGTCCATTTGTTCTTTGAACGACGGATTGGGCATTTTCACGGCGTGAGCTCTTTCTGGTTCAGGGTTAGCATCTTCCCACAAAGTGCCTCCTTCCTCATCGAAGCCGTGTATGATGTAGCAGTCGCAGAGTAGCTCCCGTTTCTTGGATTGAACATACCCAAGCCCGGTCATTTCTATTCTTCCATTGGGCAACTTTCGTTGAGTCCCGGGAACGTTCCAGATCCTATTATAGAACCCTGCTTATCGTGCAGTTTGTTTAAGGGGTACACCTTGGCGTCTCAAGAATCTCTTTAGTCCGTTTGTGTAATATCTGGGCAAACGGATGGGCTGGAGCCTGTCAAGTGTAGAATCCGTACCATGCCAGATTTCTTTCTCCACTTTGGTTTCCCCAGATTGGTAGAATAGGATCGCCTTTTCACCTTTTCGCGTGGGAGGGACGTAGAATGTCTGCAGTTCCTCCACCCTGTATGTATCAAGCGCGTCTAGCTCTTTATGATGCTTTGGCGGAACCAGGGCAACTTGCAAACTTTGATCTTCACCAGCGAAGGTTTGTATTGATGGCCGAGCAGAGAATACGGCGTTGACCTCATCTTCCAAGTCGCTGCCGAAGTTCAACATAGGAGTGGATGGTCCCGGCTTGTTGCACTGGGGCGGACCTAAGTAAACTATCTCTTCTTCCTCCTCGGTATCGCTTCCGAAGACCGGAATGGTGGTGATAGCTTTGTTCTTCGGTTTGTGACATCTTTCCGTGTCCTCGAAATCTGGTAAGAAGTATTTTGCATCTTCGTACTTTCGGACTTCATTCACGGAGAATGGGTTCAGCTCTTCTGTTACGGTATACTCAAGACCATCCTTGAAATACTTCATACACTGATGTTGTGTAGAAGGGATGATGCTGTACTCGTGTAACCAGGGCCAGCCGAGCAAAGCATTGTAGCATGTCTTGGCGTCAATGACGTGAAACTTAATGTCCGTGATAAGCAGCCCAAAGCGTAGTGTCAATATTACAGACCCAAGCGTCCGTAATGACTGGGAGTCAAATCCGGAGATGGTGATTTTATCACGAGCGAGATGTTGGACGCTCATGCAGATTTCCTTCAACACTCTCACATTGAGGAGATTGACGGAGGACCCATTGTCAACCAGGATTTTGCCTATCTTGGTATCATGACAGTATCCGGAGACATATAGGGGATGGTTGTGCTCGAATGTCCCAAGGAGGAGATCTTCATCGCCAAAGGTGATATCGGCTGTGTGTACTTCTTCCAGCTCATTCTTCATCTTTTCTTCGGCGAGAAAAGCTTGGAATTGCTCGGGCTCTTGTAATACCTTGATCAAAGAATCTCTTGCTTCTTTGGATAACAGAAGGGCGTCGAGAATGCTTAACTGCGAAGGTAGCTTTCTCAAGTGTGCCAGAACGTTGTAGTCCACCTTACTTTTCTTTGGCGGGTCCTTGGCTGTCAGCTTTTCGACGGCTTGGTCATCAAGGAAGATATCCTCAGGGACTTTTTCTTTTCCCTTATCTTTTCTATTTGACCCACTGTTCGAGGGCCCAAGATTCTTTTTGGGCAGCGTGTGATTGCGCAGCTGAATATTTTCACAGGTCTTCGGTTCTTCCTCTTTTCCCAAGGTGGACTCTTTAAAGAGAGGGCCAAGAGTCATTTCCTCGTCAGAGTCGCTCCTGAAGGTAAGAACTTGCGATCCCCCGGCGTTGACCATGCGACAGTTGCCGGTAGTTCTTTTAAGCTCCTCGGTCGTACTTCTTTGCTCCCGATGAGTTTTGCGTTTCATCCGCTTGAAATGTTGCCGGTGAGCAACGTATCTCTGCCACCATCTTTTAAAAGTGTTGCACTCTTCGGTGGGGTGAGCAATCTTTTAATGATATAAGCAGTAGATAGGATGTATTTCCGCTTCACCAAGAATATTTCCTGCGCAGGGTGGCAGCTTCATGTCCATTGATATGGCTTTAGCGAACCTTTTCCTCTTCTTGAATTTGTTTTTATTTGCGACGGATGTACTTTGATCTGGCGGGAGTGTTTCAACTCTTTTGTCCAGTCGACGGCGTTTGGCCTTTTCGAATATGGCCATCTTACGCTCCTGATCAGCTTTACTTTTTGAAAGAGCTTCATTGAGGAATGCGTCGATCATTTCGTCTGATGGCCCCGGAAGTTCCGGCTCAGGATCTGCCCCCAGTTTCTCGGTGCAAGGAGCTTCTTCATAGTCTATTTACGAGTGAGAGATCACATGGCAACTTGCTACGTAATCTTCAGATTCATCCGACGAGTCTTCTCCATTATCGTCATCTCCGTCTTTAAGGACGTGGCTGAGAAACTCTTGAAGTGTGACTGGAGTCTGCGGCTTCTGGTTATACTCTTCCAGTGCGTCAATCTGCTTTTGCAGGTCCGTACGCTTGTCACCAGGCTTCACGGGCTTCTTGGATTTCTTCTTCTTCGAAGATTTCGACGGCTAGGTGTGAGTTCTTTGGCTATCTCCACCGATCTTTAGAGTTGGACGCGGCTTTAGCATCCCCTCGATGATCTCAGGCTCCAGTGGATTCTTCCACCTAATTGCCGGACATGTGTGGAGATCCTTCAGTATTCTTTTTGTCTTGGCTGAAAGAGCGACCTCCCATGGAGCTTCTTCTACGAAAGAGCATGATGCCCCCGGTGTATCCGTATTCTTGGGAGTGTGTGGCCGAGGCGGGTTCACCTTCCAATTCTCAGATAATACGAATTTGCCCTGCTAGTATTGATCTTCTATCCAGCTTTTGAAGATGTAACAATCCTCGATCGGATGGCCCAACATTCGGTGGTAAGGGAAATAGTTAAGATTGCTAATGTCACCTGGTTGCGCTGGGCGTCTTGGCTCTGGCAAAGTAATAAGCATGTTGCGCAGTGCGAGCTCGAATAACCTTTTCGTCTTGTCTCGAGGGAACGAGTAAGGGCGTCTCATTTTATCTTCGAGAGATCGAGTTCTGTTATTTTGGCGATCAACTGGTCTCAGGCTACCAGGCTGCTGTTGAGCATTGGCGACGACGATCGCTTTTCCCTTTCCCTTCTCGTTCCGCGGCTCTGGCTTTAGAGGAGACGGTCTTTGACCCATCTGGTCCATTTAGGCCAGTTTGTCGATCAAGGCTTGGAATGTGGTCGGCTTAAAGAACATCATGAATTGTGAAATAGTTGCTTGAGGGTCTAGGGTGCCCACGAACATGCCCACCGCCGGTGCTTCTTCGATGCGTTGTTCGCATTTCGACCACAAATTCTGCCATCGTATTGCATATTGAACCCATGCTTCACCTAGCTTCACCCTAGTATTGATCAACGCCATTATTGGGGTGCGTTCACAAGCACTCGTAAATCGCTGGGTGAATAACAACTCCATTTCTGCGAAAGTCTTGACGGAGTCGTTTGGAAGTTCGGAGTACCACTCAAATGCCGTCTCCGACAAGCTGCCGACGAATTAGCGGAGCAATAGCTTATCATTACCCCCGGTGTTGCCGCAAAGAGCCCTGAACTGAGCGACATGTTGATGGGGATTGCCTGTCCCCTTGCACACATGGAATTTGGGGATCGTGTATCCCGGCGGGTACTTTATTTGGTCATACCAGCCTGGATATGGTCGTCCAGTTTTAACGACTTGGCCGGTCACTTCATTCGCCTGGTGAGCTCGTATTTGCTGAGCAATATAGTCATCCAGAGCGGCCCTGGAAATAGTTTCCTCTCTGGCTGTTGAAAGAGCCGGAGGAGGGTTCGATGTCTCCCCTCTGTCATCTTCAATAATGATCGGAGGGTCTTCAGCTGGAGGATCCGGCTGTAATATCATCCCGACCATATCTTGGAAGAGAAGCGCCTTTCGTTTTATGTTGGCAGCTTCTCTGTCCTTCTTTTCGAGGACTCTGCGTAGGAAGTCGGCATCGGTTTCCTGTTCATGGCGCTGCTCTGATGATGCCTCCGGGCTTTCTTTTGGCCCGGTGAGTGCGGCCATTTGCATCAGCATTTCTTGAAGCTTCTGTTGCTGCTCCTGAGCTTTTGTCACGGATCGGGTGAACGGTCGGTGGCTCGTTGAAGCGCGGCTTTCCTCTTTTCCGGAAGCTATGTAAACAGTATGCACCGTTATGCCCCCAGACTTGGGGCGTTTGGGCTCAGCGTCTTTGTGGCCCGCCACGTTCGCAGGGGCTTTCTCTGGCCTCCTTCTCTTTTGAGTAGCTGACATTGAGGGGGCCGTTGCAGTGGGCACCCAGGTGGTTGTCGTCCTTTGTGGCTTGCCGGGACGGTTCTCTTCCAGTTGAACCTTCAGCTTCTTCTGTCGGCGGGGATAGTCTTGATCAATCACCGACTCCTGGACCCGTCGCCAGACTTTGTAAACCTTGGAGGACAGCCGCTGAGGGGGCTGCTCCGGCTTTATTTCTGTAACGCTCTCCATGGGTGGAGGAGATCTTTTCAGTACGGTGGTGTTCACACCATAATATTGCATTTTATATTCCCCATTCTTATGCATTTTACAATAAAAACAGGTACTTTTATATTCCCTATTCTTATGCTCGGTAAGTCTTCTTCCTTCGCATTCATTTGTACATAATTTTGCATTTGCATACTTATTTGAAAACCCATAAAAATTAAAAAAATTCAAAAATTATAAAAATTAATGTATTCAATTTTGGCCTAGTTGACTTGAGTTTAACAAATAGGTTAACTGGCTAGGAACAACTAGATCTTAGACTTAGTAAATTAAAAACCCTAAAGATAACCTTCCTTAAAGTTTAACGGTAGAAAGTATATGCCTTGTAGTTTATTTAGAAATAAGCAAATTTTGGGTTCACTTCTTGGACTAAGTCTAAACAAGGGAAGAGTATTGATGTTCTTATTAGAGTATAAGTTTGAAAAATAGTTCCTAGCTTAAGTCTAGATTCTGAAAACGTATACCCTACAATTTGCACAATCACGCACCTTGAAACTTGGAATAGTAGAAGAGACCTTGAAATGCTCTTATCTAAAGTCCTTAGTACGAAGAAAATAAAAGAAAAAAAGTGTGAATAAAGAATAAAAAAAATGGACACTGGTTTTTGTGATTACTTAAGGTTGCAAAAATAGAAAAATATTTAGCGAGGGTGCTTCATCACCTAGTGCCTTAGACCAACTGGTTTGGGAGTCACTGCTAAAAGCCTTGGGTGTTGCAAGACTAGGAATTACGTTTAAATGTGCAAACACATTTTGTAATCGGTCGTTGGTACCTCAAGAAGTATTAACGGTCGCATGAAGGATGTGTAAGCAAAATACAATTAAAAATTCACCAAATGAATAAGTGGTTTGGACAATGGACGAGAGTACGATTGCTTGATTTGAATTTCCAAGTTCAGGGGTGATATTTACACACACGTGGGGGTATGTGATTGGAGTTTAAATAAGAGAAAGGAATGAAGAATAGAACTTGTATCTTTAGTAAAGTTGATAAAAATTCCTAAGTGGAGATGGAACTCTAGAAGGAAAACTTAAGAAATGCCAAAAGCTAAGTAATTTTATAGAACATATATAATCTAAAGTTAAATGATAAGGAAGTGTGAAGAATATGGGTGGATAATTTACAAGTAGAAGATAATAGAATTCCTTGTTAGAAAACTTAATTGGAAAACAAAAGTCGAATAGCCAAATTGATAGGATTTTGTGGGTGTAATTCGCTGAAAACCCTCAAGAGACAACACTCCTTCTACTATGGACACCTAGAGGTTTAACGGCTTGTTGCACGTGCTCAGTGCAATCGCGTTTCCCTGCGAAAGTGCGGCTAAGTTAGATTTTTATCAAGAATAAAAACTAAGTTTGCTCGAGGACGAGCAAAAGATAAGTTTGGGGGTATTTGTTCACACCATAATATTGCATTTTATATTCCCCATTCTTATGCATTTTACAATAAAAACAGGTACTTTTGACGCATGTCTGCTACATGTTATAGGTTACAGGTTCGTGGATCTAAAACGGTGAAAAACACAAAAGACGACACAAAAGAAGGACTTTTGACCAACAATTAGGAGGATCGCAGTCAAGCCTAGACGAAGAACAGTTCACAATCAACAAGACAACGCAAGATCCAAATTATCAAGACAAACGGTTAAAAGATCGCTACAAGTGTTCACTGAAGATCTGGAATCAATGTAGAAGCCCAAATGGAGAAAAGACTAAATAAATGAAAAGCCCAGAGAAACCTAAAGAAGCCCAGAAAAAAGTGTCAGGAGATCTCACTAAAGGGCCGCGGAACCGCGGCCCAAGCCCGCCATTGCCGCGGTTCCACGGCCATATGAAGCCCTCACTCAGAGAATTTTTACCATAATGTTCTGGCGGCTTTGGAAAGATTTTCTAGGGGTATATTTGTAATTGTAGACATGCGGATCAGCTGTAGCCCTAGGGTTTCTATGTCCTATAAATAGAACCCAAACCCTTGTATTTTCTCATGCCTCTAATCATCAATAAAATTCTGTTTTCTTTGAAGTTTGGAGCGCATCAATCGTAAGTAGGTTATTTTTTTCTTGCCCTAGTTCTAGTTTTTTTTATATCTGCCTTAGGTAAATTCTTTACTTGCCCTAGTTTAATTTAGTTTAGAATTTTATTAACTTGCAATAGATGTTTCTTCTCTTTAATAAAAACAAAACAAAAATTATGTCTTTCTTAATTCCCTCAATGAGCGAGTAGTTTCCTCGCTTGTTAGGGTTAGGAATAGGGAAGGATTTGAGAGATGAAGATCTCTCATCTCTTTTCTTTGTCAATCTTTTATGAACATTAGAACTCCATGCATACCTTCTTATTCCGCTCCTTACGGTACTCTACCCTCGAGGTAACAGTGATCTGTAGTCTAAAGGCCCAGATTTTAAGGTTTTCCATGAAGGTTAGGGTAAAGATTAATAAAGGAAGGACAAGGATCTAGAGGAAGAACAATCTTCCCAATCATCCTAATCCCCTTTATAAATATTTACCATAACACTAATATGATATATTTAATTAAAGGCAATGGAAAGAGATGTAGATCTTTGTTTACCAAATTTTCCCTCCTAGCATGTTTCTAATCCTAGTATCACACAACTTCAATTTTTAAGTTTAATTATAATTCCAAACACCATTTGGAATTAACTCGTAAGAACTTAAAGGAGATTTACAACATCCCTGTGGACCGACCCGTATTCAATGGCTAGCTTCATGCGACGCCGTTCTTGATTGCGGTAAATATTTTTGATCGACAAAACCTCTCTAAATCAGGTGGTAGGAGAGTTCCTGCGCACCTTGTTCAGCAATTCAAAGGTGTTCCCTGTTGGCACAGCAGCATTGACTTCCACCGTTGGGGCTGGTGGAGTTAGCCCAGAGGGGGAGTTGCCCCCAGCCTTTCTTACGCGGCGCCAGTGGCGACGTCGAGCGCGTCGAGTTGTTGGGATGGTTTCAGCTTGAAGGGTGACTTCATCATGCCCCCTGTTCTGATGAGGCATTGCCGGTACCGGCCTCTTGAAGACCGACGTCCATTAAGTAGCAGTATCTAACCTGTCAAAGACAGACTTTTGAGCAGGAACGGGAGCCGGAGTGGGAGCCGGAACAGTCAATCTTGTGAAGACCGGCCCTTTAGCAGGAGAAGCCGCCTTGACGACTTCGGGAGCAAGGATGGCTATCCTCTTCGAAATATCCTTTTCTTGAATTGCAGGCTTCATCGTAGGCCCACATGAACTTTGGCCCAATCTGGCGAAGACCAAGGCGCTGGAGCTGGACGACCCGTTGAGAGAGGCCACAGTAGTTGTAAGCCGATCAAAGAACGACTCCTTGGGAGCTTCTTGTGTTGGTATAGGAGCGCCGAAGCTCGTTAGCGGGAGCATGGTCCCGAAAAACAATCCAGTGGTGGCCTGAGTGACATGTTCCACCGGCATCGTGAACAGGGAGGCCGCTTGGGGCCCGTAAGCTATGCCTCCAGATGAGGCGGAACGCGAGTTGCAATTGCAGCTGGAACACTTCAAGCAAGTAGACGCCATTATTTTCTGCACTCAGCAAGACACCAAATCTTAGTACCTCGAACCCAAGGGCAACCATTAACAAACCGCAATTCGTTCACGAACACGATACACGAAGTGTGGAGTGGAAAGAGGAAAAGGTCCCACCGGACGTGCCAGAATCTGTTCCCCGCCAAACACAGAGACGCGACCGCACAGGTTGGGATGTCTGGCCTAAAATTCGGGGCAGATGCTAATTGGTGCTATCCATCCACCTCTCCGAAGATGCCAAGTTGATTTATGGCACCATGTATCGAAGGTTTAAATGGATGCGGCCGATGTAGCAGACTTCGTCAGATTCCCCCTCGTTTGAGGGGGTTTTTGATTGTGGGGACGCTCTTCCCTGCAGGTGCAAACCCCTGCAGTTAATTACGCTACCGCATTGCGGTAACAACTTTCTCCTTCTCCAGATGGTCACTTCGTGTCGTAGGTGTTTATTTTGTTTGCGGTTATCCATGGATTGTATACGGAGACTAATTTATGTTGTCGCCCGTAGGTCGTGGATTAGTCCAAATCCGTATCTTCTTAGATTTGGGTTTGGGGGTTATGTTTAAGGATACGGTAATCTCATTTGAAACTAAGATCAACTTAAACGTTCGTTAAGGATACGTTAGTCTAATTTCAGACTAAGATCAACTTAACGGGATCGTTTAGATCCAACAAAAGAGCATTTGGGCTCTATTGTTCTAGTTTAGGGACATTGCGGTCAATTAGTTTAAGGACATTATGGTCCATTGTTAGTTTAAGGACATCTCGGTCCAGGTTATGGACATCGTAGTCCGTGGGTTTAAAGGAACCCCACAGTCCGAGGTTAAGGACATCGTAGTCCGTGGGTTTACAGGGACCCCACTGTCTGTAGTTTAAAGATATCGTAGTCTATGAAATTTAAGGACATCATAGTCCATGAGTTTAAGGACCCCACAGTCCGTAGTTTAAAGACATCGTAGTCTTTTAAGTTTAAGGACGTCGTAGTCCATGAGTTTAAGGACCCCACAGTCCATAGTTTAAAGACATCATAGTCTATGAAGTTTAAGGACATCGTAGTCCATGAGTTTAAGGACCCTACAGTCCGTAGTTTAAAGACATCGTAGTCTATGAAGTTTAAGGACAGCGTAGTCCATGAAATGTGTGGTTGTCGAGACCCATCACCTCTCTGAAGACGTTGAAGGATTACAAAGACAGATATCAGAGGAGCAAAGAGATGTACCCTTGAACCGGTGTGGTTGGTTGAAGGATCTGTGGTCCAGTTCGGGACTGAGATCTGTTGAATATTCGTGAGCAGATGGGCTCAGTTCAATATAAGTTGATGACTTATGGCCAGAATTGCGCTAAGTCCAATAAGATTAAAAATGTTTAACATTTTATTGTTCTGTGCTGTAGAACCCTTACTTGGGCTTGGCCCTTTTAATAATGCTGAGCATTAGATCCTGACAATTTCTGTCTTGTATTGAATGCATAGCATTCATCAGAACAATGTGTGTTCCGACAGCGCGCCACATGGCGCGCCAGGCGCTTTGCGCCAATTAAAGAGCGCATTGCGCTTTTGCCAAGTAGCGCACACGAAAAGGACACGTGTCACGCTCTGTGCTATGCGCCAGTTTATAAGCGCATTGTGCTTTCAATTTGTGAGCGCGTCGTGCTAGTTTAGTGGCGCACCAGTGAGCGACACGTGGCGCGTTTAGCGCTGAGCGCCAGCCCATGAGCGCAGTGCGCTATTTCAGCAGCGCAAAGCGCAAGTTGCATACGTGATTGACACGTGGCACGTTTTGGCGCTGAGCGCCAGTCCAAGGAGCGCAAAAGCGCAGTTCATGAGTGCAAGGCACTTTTCAATAGCGCAAAACGCATTTGATCAAATTTATGATCTATGAATAAATTTATGTTCTTCTTCTTCTTTTTTTTAAAGGAGGCTTTGCCTCAAAATTCAAGAACAACAGTTCTTATTTTGAAAGGGGCTTTTCCTTTGTTGATCAATGATCTGTAAATGAAGTAAATACTTCTTTTGTTTCTATGATGAGATCTTTTAATCTCTTTTTAGAAAAGACCTTGGTCTTTTTGTAGATCTATGATCTTTTAAGAAGATAATTCTTCTGTTTTAATGAGATGATTTCATCTCCTTGTTCAAGAATCATTCTTTACCTTAAAGAAATAATCTTCTTTTACTAAGAGCTTGCTCTTCTTTCTTCTTGTTTTCTCAAAGTTTGTAGGGGGGTTTCTCTCTATCAGATTTGAAGTCTTGGGGCCTTTATATAGGGCAAATTGATTTGTTAAATCAATTAAAGAGATCTTTCTCTGATTGATTTGGGGATGTTTCCCCACCGTTGGATCTTTGATCCTAGGGCTTCTGTTTTACAGAAGGCAATCTTCTTGTTTTTAACAAGATTGGAAAGATCTTTCCATAACAGAATTTTAATTCTGATTAATTGAT
This sequence comes from Agapanthus africanus, assembly GCA_030015575.1. Classification (NCBI taxonomy): domain Eukaryota; kingdom Viridiplantae; phylum Streptophyta; class Magnoliopsida; order Asparagales; family Amaryllidaceae; genus Agapanthus; species Agapanthus africanus. Next base: position 914,175,864 of record CM057337.1, read on the forward strand.
GATTTATCATTATTAGATCTCTTGATCTAACGGTGAGGAATTTTTAATTCCAGCGCTAGCACACCTACGTTTGACACGTGGCGCGCAGCGCAGAGCGCAGCATAGCCTGCGCTAGCACACCCGTGTTTGATACGTGGCGCGCAGCGCGTCTAGCGCTGGATCTGAAGTGTTGCTTCAACTTTTTAAATTTTGAATTTTAAAACAGAGCTTTGCTCTGATTGGGGGTGCGCTTTCTAGGGCGCAGTGCACCTGGCGCTAGCGTACCTGTATTTGACACGTGGTGCGCGGCGCGCCTAGCGCTGAATCTGAAGCGTTGCTTCAACTTTTAAATTTTGAATTTTAAAATAGAGCTTTGCTCTGATTGGGGGAAACAGCTAGCAGACACGAATCTTCGTTTTGGCGGTAAACTATCTGAGCCGTCGGATGCGTCCCCCAAGCAGTATAAATAGGGGTGGCATCCCCTTAGGGTTTCATATTTTCGCCACTATTTTCCTTTGCTGCGAGAGATTGCTCGGCGTTCCATACTTTAGATTGGATCTTTCGCGCTCTTTCCTCGCAGAATCTTTCTTCTTTTGAATCAAGTTAGATGTCTTCTTTTGAGGAGTTTGTTGAGATAGTTAGGGTAGAGTCTAGGGAGTCTTCCACCTCTTCCTGAGAGGGTTCCCTTGCTGCCTCCTCATCGCCGAGCCTCCCCGTAGAGTCAGGGTCACCCGTGCCGCTCGTCGAAAGGCGACGACAAGGGCCCCCAAGGTGCACATCGGGAACGCCCGCGATGCTCCCTCCATCTTGAGACACGTGGACAAGCTTACTGAGATTCGGGCTCGTTTCCACATTCCCCCTAGCTATTCGCTATGTTTAGCTAGGGCGGACAAGAGGGCGGATCAGGTGCAAGGAAAGGAGACTGCTCTGTACTTGGACGCATTCTGGGCTGGGATGCGTCTACCCTTTCCAACCGAGGTATGCGGGATATTTCGTTGTTTCCAACTCTCGCCGGGTCAGCTTGCGTCGAACTCGTGGAGAATCCTCCTCGGGTTTCTGGTCCGGTTGAACCTTGAAGAGACCCCCTTTATCTTGACCCTTCTTACTTCCTTTATCTGCTATAAAAATCACCCCGGCACCAGCAAGAGCGAGCCGAGCTGGGTGTAATTTTCCTTTAAAAAGCGTAAGGATAGGACCGCCGGGTCAGGTGTGGTAGTCGTTCCTTCCTCCATTCATGAATGGAAGGAGAAATTTTTCTTCGTCGGGCCACCCGAGGGCGAGAATTGGCCTGTTCCTACAAAGTGGCACATGGCCGATTGGCCGAGGGCGAATCAGTTGTCCTCGCCCGAAGCGAGGGCGGTATCCATATGGGAGCCGATTCGGCGGGCCGACATCCTCCTTTCCGAGCAGGTCCTTAGCTGGGTCGGGCTCAGCCCCACACACTTTGTGGGTAAGTTAGGAGATTGGAAGACCTGTTTAGACTTGAGTAATTTTTGTTTTGCCCTTTTAATATCACTAACCTTCTCGTGCACTCTTTGTTTGCAGGGAAAATGGACCGCACTAAGATCCTTGCTGTCATTGGCGCTACGGCCCAGAAGAAGGCCGGGGCATGACCTTGTCCCGAGCAGGCCCGAGCTCGCCCCTAAAACCGTCCCCACCAGCGAAGTCCTCCATAGCACCCCAGTCCCACGATGACCGTCCCGGGGGTGGCCAGAAGCACGCTCGAGACCCGGAACGCCAGGCGAGGGAGAAGGAGGAGGTGACCGAAGTCCCCTTTAAGAGGAAAAGGACGGTCTCCCGCACGCCATCGACTGACATCCCCGAGGGGATTCCGGTGCAGGAAGGGGACGTCTGCTTCGTGATCCCCTCGGGGATTTCCATCGCCGAAAGCTTGCTTTCGGACATGGAGTAGTCGGCCGGGGGAAAGATTCCACGAGAGACCCTGAAGGCCCAAGTGGCCGCCATCGCTCAGGAGGCTGTTCAGGTCGATATTCGTTTTGTTGTTGTCTTGATTTTTTTCTTTTTAGCCCGAACATTTCTAAACCCATTGGTTGCTTTTCTTAGGTCCTCCAATAGTGCGCCTTCATCGTCAACTTGGAAGCCGAGGAGATCGCCCCGAACATGAAGAAGGTGGGGGAATCGTCTTTGGAGGCGGAGGATCTGCGCCTCCAGTTGCTACAGGAGAAAGAGAAGACGGCTGCCCTTGAGACCTGGTTAGCCGCCTGGGAGCTCATGCTCTCCAAGAGCCAGGAGTCCTACCGGTTCCTGGGCGAGTCCCACCGAGCCATGGAGGGCAAGTTGGAGGATCCGGGTAAGCGCCATGCCTTAATGAATAAGGCGAAAGACGCCAACAAGAGGGAGACCGAAGCTGCGCTTGAGGCAACAAAGATCGCCGAGCTTCAAGCCCGCAAGTCGATGAACGCATACAAAGCATTAGACCGGTTCAACACCGACCTTGGTGAAGCCTCCGCCATCGTTTGGCATGCAGCCCTTGATGCCGGCAAGGAGTTGATGCCGAAGTTTGCGGACGATGAGCTCCGTGCTTGGGTCCCTCTCTCGGTGGAAATGCCGCAGGCGGCTGGCGCCGGAGGCGGGGCAGCTACGGAAGCAGAAACCCCGGCCCCTGAGGGCGGTGCCGAATAAGGCGAGGTCTCGAAGGAGCCTGCTGTCTGAGCTCCTCTTTATTTTTTTCTTTGTAGTGAGCCTCCGGGCAATTTTTGTACGACTGGGGAGCCCAAAATACCTTGTAAAAATTTTGGAGCATGAAATAAACTGAGTTTATTTTCCTCGCCATGACAATAAGTTTCTCTTAGATGACGATCGCGCATCGAGTATAAGTTAATTAACCACCAAGTACAGGAAGGTCAGTGCCTTTCCCACTCCCGGAGTTGAGGTGGCGATCGTTCATTTAGGATACGTCGGAAGATCCCTCCTTGTAGGATGTCGGTATCTGCCCATTTCCTAGGGTCGGGCCGACGACCGCGTCTCTTAGCGTGAGTTGAATAATAGCCAAGTTATGATTGATCGACGCTGACTGATGAGGGCTCTGGATCCTTAGCGTAGGTGGATAGGAGCTACCCTCTAAGGATTAGCCGAGCAGGGAAGCTGCTCGGTAGCCTCTTGAGGAGGGCTTCGATCCTTGGCGTGGATGTGTAGGATATGCCCGCTAAGGGTTGACCGGGCAGGGAAGCTTCCCGGTGGCCTCATGATAAGGGCTTTCGATCCTTGGCGTGGATGGGTAGGAGCTACTCACCAAGGATTGACCGAGCAGGGAAGCTACTCAGTGGCCTCGTAATGAGGGCTTTCGATCCTTGGCGTGGATGGATAGGAGGTACCCGCCAAGGATTGACTGAGCAGGGAAGCTGTTCGGTGGCCTAATAAGGAGGGCTTCGGTCCTTGGCGTGGATGGGTAGGAGCTACCCAACAGGGATTGACCGAGTAGGGAAGCTTCTCGGTGGCCTCTTGATGAGGGCTTCGATCCTTAGCGTAGGTGGGCGGGATGTGCCCGCTAAGGATTGACTGAGCAGGGAAGCTGCTCGGTGGCCTTGTGAGGAGGGCTTCGATCCTTGGCGTGGATGGGTAGAAGCTACCCGCCAGGGATTGACCGAGCAGGGAAGCTTCTCGGTGGCCTCTTGATGATGGCTTTTAATCTTTGGCGTTGGTGGGTAGGAGACTAGCAACCAGGAATTGACTGAGCAGGGAAGCTGCTCAGTGGCCTCTTGATAAGGGCTTCGATCCTTAGTGTAGATGGGTAGGAGCTACCCGCCAAGGATTGACCGAGCAGGAAAGCTGCTCGGTAGCCTCTTGATGAGAGCTTTTGATCCTTGGCGTTGGTAGGTAGGAGACTACCAGCCAGGGATTAACCGAGCAGGGAAGCTGCTCGGTGGCCTCTTGGTGATGGCTTCGATCCTTGGCGTGGATGGATAGGTGCTACCCGCCAGGGATCGACCATGTAGGGAAGCTGCTCGGTGGCCTCGTGAGGAGGGCTTCGATCCTTAGCATAGATGGGTAGGAAGCTACCTGCTAAGGATTGACCGAGCAAGGAAGCTGCTCGGTGGCCTCATGAGGAGGGCTTCGATCCTTAGCGTGGATGGGTAGAAGCTACCCACCAGGGATTGACCGAGCAGGGAACCTGCTCGGTGGCCTCGTGAGGAGGGCTTCGATACTTGGCGTAGATGGATAGGAGCTACCCACCAGGGATTGACCGAGCAAGGAAGCTACTCGGTGGCCTCGTGAGGAGGGCTTCGATCCTTGGCGTGGATGGGTAGGAGCTACCCGCCAGGGATTGACCGAGCAGGGAAGCTGCTCGGTGGCCTCGTGAGGAGGGCTTCGATCCTTGGCATGGATGGATAGGAGCTAACCGCCAGGGATTGACCGAGCAGGGAAGCTGCTCGGTGGCCTCATGAGGAGGGCTTCGATCTTTGGCGTGGATAGGTAGAAGCTATGCGCCAGGGATTGACCGAGCAGGGAAGCTGATCAGTGGGCTCGTGAGGAGGGCTTCGATCCTTCGTATAGATGGGTAGGAAGTTACCCACTAAGGATTGACCGAGCAGGGAAACTGCTCGGTGGTGTCTTGATGAGAGCTTCGATCCTTGGCGTCGGTGGGTAGGAGACTACCAGCCAGGGATTAACCAAGCAGGGAAGCTTCTCGGTGGCCTCTAGATGAGGGCTTCGATCCTTGGCGTGGATGGGTAGGAGCTACCCGCCAGGGATCGACCGAGCAGGGAAGCTGCTCGGTGGCATCATGAGGAGGGCTTCGATCCTTAGCGTAGATGGGTAGGAAGTTACCCGCTAAGGATTGACCAAGCAGGGAAGCTGCTCGGTGGCCTCATGAGGAGGACTTCGATCCTTGGCGTGGATAGGTAGGAGCAACCCGCCAGGGATTGACCGAGCAGGGAAGCTGCTCGGTGGCCTCATGAGGAGGGCTTCGATCCTTGGCGTGGATGGGTAGGAGCTATCCGCCAGGGATTGACCGAGCAGGGAAGCTGCTCGGTGGCCTTGTGAGGAGGGCTTCGATCCTTAGCATAGATGGGTAAGAGCTACCCGCCAGGGATTGACCTAGGAGGGAAGCTGCTCAGTGGCCTCGCAAGGAGAGCTTCGATCCTTGGTGTGGATGGGTAGGAGCTACCCGCCAGGGATTGACCGAGCAGGGAAGCTGCTCGGTAGTCTCGTGAGGAGGGCTCGATCCTTGGCGTGGATGGGTAGGAGCTACCCGCCAGGGATTGATCAAGCAGGGATGCCGCTCGGTGGACTCGTGAGGAGGGCTTCGATCCTTAGCGTAGATGGGTTGGAAGTTACCCGCTAAGGATTGACCGAGCAGAGAAGCTGCTCGGTGGCCTCTTGATGAGGGATTCGATCCTTAGCGTCGGTGGGTAGGAGACTACCAGCCAAGGATTAATCGGGCAGGGAAGCTACTCGGTGGCCTCTTGATGAGGGATTTTGCGTCGGTCGGCCTCCCTTGACCCGTAAAGTCTGGGAGAGAGAGACCGTGGCAAGAAACACGTGGCAGAAACGCATGGGCTAGGCGTGACTCTCCATAGTGCGCACCCTTCCAACTTCCATTTGGCCTCAAGGGCATGGTCGCCACGCGACAGCTCTGTACTGGGAACTTTGAAAAGATCTCGTGAATTGCGCTGCCGCGCACGCAAACTTCGGCCTTTTGGGATTCTTTTGGGGCTATAAATAGTGAAGGCGTGTTGGTTATTTTTAGCTTTGCGTCCACGAAAAAATGGCAGGTTTCATCTACTCCATTAAAGAGATCATCTCTCTGTTTCCCCAATCAGAGCAAAGCTCTGTTTGAATTTCAAAAAATTCAAAAATTCAAAAATTGAAGCAACGCTTCAGATTCCTTACGCTGCGCGCAACGCGCCACGTGTCAAAATATGACACGCCAACGCTGCGCCCAAGGCGGCGCACCCAATCAAAGCAAGGCTCTATTTAAAATAAAAATTAAGGAAGCAACGCTTCAGGCAACTTGCGCTCTGCGCTGCGCGACACGTATCAAGCGCAAGTGCGCTTGCGCCTGCTGTGTCAGCATTTAAACAGAAAAATTCTGGAAAGATCTTTCTAATCTTATCAAAACAATAAGATTCTCTTCTGTAAAACAGAAGCGCTTGGATCAAAGATCCAACGGTGGGGAAAAATCCCTAAATCACTCAGAGAAAGATCTCTTTAACTGATTTAACAAATCAATTGGTACTATATAAAGGCCCCTAGACTCCAAGTCTAAAACACACAGAGATATTCAGAACTCCTCTAAAAAAAATTTTTTGAGAAGAGCTCAGAGAAAAGGAAAAAAGGTAAAACCCTTTGAATAAAAAAAGAATTTCTTCTAAAAGAGATCAATGATTTAAGAACAAGATCAAAATCTTGATTAAAAAATAATAATAATAATAATAATAATAATAATAAAAAGAAGTAATTTACATCTGTATAAAGGCATGGCCTTTTTATGAACCACTGATTCTCTGAAAACAAGAAAAATTTGTTTTCTTTGATCTAAATTTGATCAAAAAAATTAAACAGTACCTTGCACTTTTGAGTTTGCACGGTTGCGCTCCTTGGATTGGCGCAAGCCACTAGGGAGCGCCACGTGTCGGCCCCAGAACAAACTGCGCTATGCTCTTCTAAAACAGAGCACTGCTCTCTTAAATTGGCGTAAGTCACCAGAGCGCGCCACGTGTCAGCAGCGCACTGCGCTAGCAGACTTGCGCTCACCAGAGCGTAACACGTGTCACACCCACATGAGTTTGCGCCTTGCGCTAGCGCAAAACGCCTGACAAGCCACGTAGTGCTCTGTCAGACTAATTAATGCAGTGCATTATTAAAAAGAAGGGCAGAGCTCAATTAAAAGGAGCTAATAGGCCTAATAAAATGCAATGCATTATTAAAAAAGGGGTAGAGCCCAAACAAAGGTCTGTCAGACCAAAACAGATACTGTGCATCATTTAAAAAAGGGCAGAGCCCAAATAAAGGTCTAATAGACCAAACAAAAATGCCATGCATTATTAAACAGGGGCAGAGCCCTAGTAAAGGCCTAACAGGCCAAATGCAAATAAAATATTGAATATTTTCAACTGGACTTAGCCCAATTCTGGCCGTAAGTCCTCAAATTAAATTGAACTGGGCATAAATGCTCTCTTAAATCAATTCACACCCGGTTCAAGGGTACATCTCCGAACTGCTCTGATATTTGTCATTTTAATCCTTCAACGTCGTCAGAGAGGTGACGGGTCCTGACAACCACACATCGATACGGACTGTGGAGTCCTTAAACTCATGCACCAATGCGTTCTTAAACTAACAATGCGGACTGTGGGGTCCTTAAACTCATGGACTAATGCGTCCTTAAACCAACATTCGTCCCCAAAACGGGAATGTTGGACCACCATGTCCCTAAACTGGAAATGGACCACCATGTCCCTAAACCGGAACAATAGAGTCCAAATGCTCTTTTGTCGGATCTAAACGATCTCGTTAAGTTGATCTCAGTCTCATATTAGACTAACGTATCCTTAACGAACGTTTAAGTTGATCTTAGCCTAAAAAATGGCTAACGTATCCTTAAACCAAAACCCCAAACCCAAATCTAAGAAGATACGGATTTGGACTAATCTACGTCCTATGGGCGACAATATAAATTAGTCTCCTTATACAATCCACGGGCAACCACAAACAAAAACAAACACCCACGACATGAAGTGAAATTCTGGAGAAGGAGAAAGTTGTTACCGCGATGCGGTAGCATAATTAACTGCAGGGGCTTGCACCTGCAGGGAAGAGCGTCCCCACAATCAAAAACCCCTCAAGCGAGGAAGAATCTGACGAAGTCTGCTGCATCGGCCGCATCCGTCTAAACCTCCGATACACGTTGCCATAAATCAACTTGGCATCTTCGGAGAGGTGGACGGATAAAACCAAATAGCATCAGCCCCCGAATCTCAGGCAAGACGTCCCTACGTCGTCTTGGCCGTCTTTCGGAGGGGAACAGATTCTGGCACGCCCGATGGGATGATTTTCCTCTTTCCACTCCACACTTCGTGTGTCGTCTTCGCGAACGAATCACGGTTTGTTAATGGTTTCCCTCGGGTTTTAAGTTACTAAGATTTGGTCTCTTGCTTGGCGCAGAAATCAAACAGCAATGGCGTCCAACTGCTTAAACTGCTCCAAATGCAACTGCAACCGACGCTCCGCCTCACCTGGAGGTGTGGCTTACGGACCTCAAGCGGCCTCCATCTTTGCTATGCCGGTGGAATAAGTGACTCAGGCTACCACCGGTCTGTTCTTCGGGACCATGCTCCCGCCAGTGAACATTAATGTCCCGCTGCCGAAGGAAGCGCAAAAGAAGTCGGTCTTTGATCGGCTCACTACTACCACGGCCCCTCTCAACGGGTCGTCCAATTCCAATTCCTCGGTCTTCACCAGACTGAGCCTGAACTTCAATGGGCCTGCCAAGAAGCCCATGACCCCTAAAGTGGCCATCCCGAGGAAGACAGCCATCTCTGCTCCTAAAGTCGTCGAGACGGCTTCTCCTGCAAGAGGGTCGGTCTTCGCAAGGCTGACTGCTCCCAGTCCCGCTCCCGTTCAGAAATATTTGTTTGACCGGTTGGACACGGATTCTCAACGGGCGTCAGTCTTCAAAAGACTGACACGGGCAACAGCCCCTCACCTGAACAGGGGGCAAGATAAAGCCTTCGCTGAACCAATACCAACAACCCGTCACGCCCGACGTCGCCACTGGCGCCGGATAAGGAAGACTAGGGGCAACTCCCCCTCTGGGCTAACTCCACCAGCTCCAACGGTGGAATTTAATGCTGCTGTTCTAACTGGGAACAGCTTTGAGCTGCTGAACAGAGTACGCAGAAATTCGCCAACTGCGGTGCTTAAAAGATCTCCCCCACCGGTAGATACCGTCGTGGAAGCAAAACCAGAAGAGCCGGAGCAGTCTCCTCAACGGTTGTCTTCCAGGATCTACAAGACTTGGCGACGAGTCCAAGAATCGGTGATTGATCCGAATTTCTCTCACCGGCATAAGAAGTCGAAAGCTCGGCAGGAGGAAAACCCTCCTGTCAAGCAACGAAAGACGACGACCACCTGGGTGCCCAAAGCAACGGCCCCCTTAACTTCGACGGCCCACAAAAGAAGAAGACCAAAGAAAATCCCCAAGCCTGCGGCAAATGTCAAAGGCGGTGAGCCCAAACGCCCTAAGTCCGGGGGCATTGTGGTACACACCGTCTACATGGCGTCCGGGAAAGAGGACAGCCGTATATCCACAGGTCATAGACCGCTTACGCGATCGGTGACTAAAGCTCAAGAGCAGTAACAGAAGCTCCAAGAAATGATGACTGCGATGGCCGCACTCACTGGGCCAAAAGAAAGCCCAGAAGCGTCCTCAGATCAACGCCAGGAGCAAGAAACCGACGCCGAATTCCTTCGCGGGATACTGGAAAAGAAGGACAAAGAGGCTGCAGAACAAGCAGCCAATATAAAACGAATGGCCCTTCTGTTCCAGGACATGGTGGGTATGATGATCCAGCAGGATCCCCCAGCCGAAGATCCTCCGATTGTCCTTGAAGATGACAGGGGGGAAACGTCGAATCCTCCACCGGCTCTGTCAACAGCCAAGGAGGAGACAATTTCCAAAGCTGCCCTGGATGAATATATAGCTCAGCAGATACAGGTTCACTAGGCAACTGAGACAGCCGGTCAAGTTGTCAGAACGGGGCGACCATATCCGAGCTAGTATGATCAGATCAAGTACCCGCCAGGCTATACAATACCGAAATTCCATGTCTATAAGGGGACTGGCAATCCCCATCAACATGTTACCCAGTTCAGGGCTCTTTATGGCAATACCGACGGTGATGATAAATTGTTGCTTCGCCAGCAGCTTGTCGGAGACGGCGTTTGAATGGTACTCCGAGCTTCCGAACGACTCTATCAAAACCTTCGCTGAAATGGAGTTATTGTTTACCCAGCGTTTCGCAAGCGCCAGCGAGCGTACTCCAATAACAGCTTTGATCAATGCAAGAGTAAAGCCGGGCGAAACCTGGGTTCAATATGCAATCCGGTGGCGGAACTTATGGTCGAAGTGCGAACAGTGCATCGAAGAAGCGCCAGCGGTGGGCATGTTCGTGGGCACCTTAGATCCTCATGCAACTATTTCACAGTTTATGATGTTCTTTAAACCAACCACGTTCCAGGCCCTGATCGACAAGCTAGCTCAAATGGACCAGATGGGCCATAGACCGTCTCCTCCAAAGCCGGACTCTCGAAATGAGAAGGGGAAAGGAAAAGCGATCGTCGTCGCCAATGCTCAACAACAGCTGAGCAACTTGAAGCCGGTTGTCCGTCAAAATAATATGCGTCCACGCATATCCCTCGAGGAGAGGCTAGGACGTCCTTACTCATTTCCTCAAGATAAAACGAGAAGACTGTTTGAGCTGGCGCTGCTCAACAGGCTCATCAATCTGCCATATTCAAGACGCCCGTTGCAGCCAAATGACGTCAATGATCCCAATTACTGCCCCTACCACCGAGTATTGGGTCATCCGATCAAAGATTGCTTCGTCTTCAAAAACTGAATTGAAGACCAATACCAACAAGGTAAGTTCGCGTTGTCCGAAAGATGGAAGGTGAACCCGCCGCAACCTCATACCCCGAAAAGGGTGAATACGCCGAGGGCAACGTGCTCCCTTATTGAAGAAGCTCCCTTGTTGAAGAAGCTCCATGGGAGGTTGTGTTGTCAGCCAAAACCAAAAGGATATTGAATGATCTTAGGACATGCCCGGCGATCAGGTGGAAGAACCCGCTCGAACCTCAGATCATCGAAGAGATGCTGAAACCGTGCCCAACTCCAAAGATTGGTGGCGATAGCCAAAGCTCGCACACCCAGCCGTCGAAATCTCCGAAGACGAAAAGGAAATCTAAGAAACCCGTGAAACCTGGCGACAAGCGCACGGATTTACAGGAACAGATTGACGTGTTGGAGGAGTATAATCAAAAGGCACGGACTCCCATCACGCTCCAAGAGTTCCTCAGCCACGTCTTTCAGGAGGAAGATGATGGAGAAAGCTCGTCGGATGAATCTGAGGGTTACATGGCGAGTTGTCATATGATCTCCCACTCGTTTACAGATGATGAGAAAACTCCTTGCACTGAGAAGCTGGGGGCAGATCCTAAACCGGAACTTCTGGGGCCATCAGATGAAACAATTGATGCGTTCCTCAACGAAGCTCTTTTGAAAAGTAAAGCTGATCGGGAACGCGAGACGGTCATATTTAAAAGGGCCAAGCGCCGGCGACTAGACGAAAGAGTTGAGACACTCCCGTCAAATCAAAAGACATCCGTTGCGGATAAAAACAAATTCAAGACGAGGAAAAAGTTTGCTAAAGCTATATCAATGGGGATGAAGCTACCACCCTCTGAAGGAAACATTACCGGCAAAGCAGAAATGCACCCTTCCTACTGCTTATATCATCGAAAGATTTCGCATCCCACCGAAGAGTGCAATGCTTTCAATAGATGGTGGCAGGGGTATGTTGTTCACCGGCAACATTTTAAGCGGGAGAAGCGCAAAACTCGTCGGGAGCAGAAAAGTACAACTGAGGAGCTTAGAAGAACTACCGGCGATTGTCACATGGTTAACGCCGGGGAAGCGCAAATTCTCACATTCGGGAGCGACTCTGATGAGGAAATGGCTCTTAGCCCTCTCTTTAAAGAGTCCACCTCGGGAAAAGAGGAAGAGCCGAAGGCCTGCGAAAATATCCGGCTGCATAATCGTACGCTACCCGAAAAGAATCTCGGACCCTCAAATAAAAAAGATAAGGGAAAAGAAAAGGTCTCGGAGGATATCGCCCTAGATGACCAAGTTGTGGAAGAGTTAACCGCCAAGGACCCGCCAAAGAAAAATAAGGTGGACTACAACGTTCTGGCACACTTGAGGAAGTTACCCTCGCAACTCAGTGTTCTCGATGCCCTCTTACTATCAAAAGAAGCAAGAGAATCATTGATCAAAGCGCTACAGGAGCCGGAGCAATTCCAAGCTTTTCTCGCCGAAGAAAAGATGAAGAACGAGCTGGAAGAAGTGCACACTGTAGGGTTCCTAGGCACACTAATGAAGTCTCACAAGGCATCAAACATGGCTAATTCAAATTTTACAAGTGCCTACAAACCCTAATACGGATCGTTAACTAGATATATAGGCGATGCAAGCATATAAACGAATTAAATGCTAAAGGAAAGTGACTACAACCTTTGTAGATCCGATCCACCACTTACTAAGCTCCACGACGATGTCCCTCCGCTGTCCAAGTCGGATCCCGAACTCTAGCATCGGCTTCATCGAAGAAATGGGCGGGCTTGATCGTCGGCTTCGATGCCGAAGATGATCTACGTCGAGGCATCACAAGATCAAACTCCGACTTCACCAAGTCATGAAACTTATGAAGAAAACACCCTACACTACTTGGCAAGAGGTAGAGGATGAAGAAATAGGAAGTGGGTTCACTTTAGAATTGGATTTCTCACATGTTTTCATCACTTGCCATTGATGTAGCAAGCTTTTCTTCATGGAAAGGATGAAGAAGAAGAAGAAGAAGGAATATGATAGAATAAAAAGGATTATTGCAAAAAGGAAAATCCAACTCATTCTTATCATAATCCAACCTTGGTTAGGTGTAGAGAATAGACTATGGTTAGGTTCAATGGTTAGGTTATGAAGAAGAAGACAAAATGGTTACTTTGGTCAAAAAAGGCATGAAGCAACAAGAACCTTCTAGTATGAAAGCAACCATTTATCTTTTCTTTTCTTATTTAACCAAAAACAAATAGATAAAGAATTAAAAGAGAAATGAAACCCTAACCATTCACCAATCATGGTTTAAGTCTTTACACAAACCCAAGTTTGCATGTATCATCAAACATGATACAATCATGTGCACAAAAAATATATCACATATACAATGTGCATTTCAAGTGAGTAAATCCATTTAAAGTGAACCAATACTAGTTAATGCAAAGTAATATATCAAATATAAAATTATACATTAAATCATTAAATCAACACTTGATTTAGCGATCCGGTCATATCGCATATAACCGACTAGTATCCTATGTATCGGCTTATCGAATCAATCCTTGATTCGATAACTAGGTTATATCGCATATAACCAATCGATACATTCATCGCGAGAATAGAATACGGTATCACATACACGAATTATTCTCGGTCCCGTACATATCTCATATGCGCTCCTATTTCGTTTCGCTTGAGCTAGGAAACCTCTGTGTAGGACTCTAAAGACTCGTCAATACGCCGGCAGCAGATGATGATCATATCAAACACCCACAAGCTGCAAGCGGTCTGCTAAACGTAACGGCCACCCGGGTATTGAGCGATCAGAAGATCGACGAGCAAGCCCGCTCACACTCCTGTGAATCCAACCAGTAACACTTACCGTACAGTCCGGTCTGTTCGTCTGATATGTCGCATATCTCGCCTAGGGGTGGTAAACGTCAGACCCCAGTAGCTCGATAAGTCATGCCGATGTGAAGTCCATGACATGTGTGAAACTACTGATAACACTTACCAGTAGGTCACTGCAACCCTGGCCAGGGATTTCCTGTCATGGCCAGTCGAGCATAGCGCAACATCAACCCCCAATACCGGGAGAGACGAATCCCCTCCTATCGCTCATTGCCTCCATGTGAATCGGGACTGTACCCAAAAACCACCTGTTTGCACGACTCAGTAGAGCCGTGGTAGGGTGGAAATCAAAGCACAGTGGGAGACACACAAGACTCTATGACGATCTCGGGTCAACAGACTAAGCTGTACCAGTGTCACCAGAGAACTGCCATCTGACGTGAGGTATAATATCATCTGGGAGTTCTCGGCGAGTCCGTTCAGTGTATCCAGTCTCCACTGAGCACCCGTATACCATCTCTGATGTCAAACACCAATGGATATGGGATCATCCACCGCCCATCACATGGGTCGAGAAGATATACGCTAGTCTACTCTGGAATATCGATGCCCCGTCTCGATATTCCCACGACTAGGAATATTGAAGGATGTACTCATGGACTACCCAGGCCCCACTAGTATGATCTGCATCATAGTCCTGGAAGTCGAGTACACATCCTAAGGGCTTTATCAACATGTAACAGAGAGACAGAAAGTATACATGTTAAGATAAAGAGCAACCAGATAGTGTACTATCATGTCGAGCAAGAAAGTCCTACCGATATATGTCCCAGCATCCACTACAATATACATCCAATGTACAGTAATGGCCTCTAGGGCATACATATAACTAACAATCTCCCACTTGCACTAGGGCCATCTGTAGCAGTAGTTGCAGTATCTAATACTCAACCATCCCCTAAAAGTCTCTCTTTGGGAAAAGGCCTTCGTGAGTGGATCCGCCGTGTTGTCCTCTGAGTCTACTCTCCTTGCCTCGATCACCCTGGAGATCAACTATCTCCATGATCAGGTGATGCTGCCTCAGATTATGTCTGGGTCACTGATGGGACCAGGGTTCCTAGGCCAAAGCCACAGTTCCATTGTCATACAATGGTAGGAAGCTAGTTCATCTTATGAACCAATATACACCCAAACTGCCTCTTTGGTAGTATCTTAAACAGCGATGTTACCAGCCTTTATCGTCTAGTTTGCCACGGTATCTAGCTTGGAAATCTTCCAACATACCGTCCCTTTACTGAGGGTAAAGACAATGCCTGTGACTGACATTCAGTCGTCTTTATCACTCTGGAACCCTTCCAGTGATTCTCCCCAGGATCGATTGATACCATCTCACTACAACTAGTGAGTATCCTAACATCCAATTAGATCTATCTCATAGATCCAAAGCTTAGGATTTAGTAGGTATCACTTTGATCCTATATGGAAAATCATTGTGATAAGCGGAGATTGATCGAGCGTAGCATAGGAAACTCCTTCCCTAGCAAGAGTATGTCATCCACGTACTCTACGAGGATCGTCACCATACTCCCTACTACCTTTTTGTTTATACAAGGTTCATCTACCATTTTGATGATGTCAACTTCTTTGACTAATCCATCAAAACAGATGTTCCAACTCCGCGATGCCTGCTTTATCCTATAAAGCATCTTGCACACGTTTCCGCTGCTCCCACTGTCTACGAGGCCCTCTGGCTGTGTACTTATAGACGCACTCTTCTAAAACATCATTTAGAAAAGCAGTCATAACACCTAACCACCAGATATCGTAGTCATGGTATGTAGCCGTGACAAGTAGGATCTGGATGGACTTAAGCATAGGTACTGGAAAAGGTTTCATCATTATCCACGCCTGGTTGATGACGAAAACCTTTAACAAGTCTGGCTTTGAAAGTCTCAACTTTTCCATCTACACCAAGTAATCTTCTTAAGATATACTTGCTCCTGATGGGGATTTAACCCTTCAGATATAGCAACCAAAGTCCATACTTTGTTGGTGTATAAGGATTCCATCTCAGATCACTAAGCATCCAGCCATTCTTACAGAGTTCTACCCCCGATGGCCAGCTCGAAACTAGTTGGGTCATCATCTTATGATGCAATCCTCGCTCCCACTGTCATCGAGAAACCGAAGTATCTCTCAGGTGGGTGAGGAACCCTACTAGATCGGCGGAGAGGCTGAGGTTCGTTGGAATCTACTGAATCCTTTGGTTCTACCAAATTATCTGCTGTAGTTTGTATAGCTGGAACCTTTCCAGTTCTACATTACAGACCTTGCCTCGAGCTTGTCCGGATTTTGCTTTTAGACATAGGCCGGTCAACCCCAAATCTTAACTAGCTTAAGACATGGGCTCTTCCCTTTCCATATCACATATGAAGCGGTAGGCAACTGATTTGATTGGAACCCTATTCAATAGGTATGCAGCTTCTCAAGCGCATAACTCCCAAAAAGGAAATAGGTAACTCAGTAGTACTCATCATAGAGCACACCTTATCATATAGGGTGTGATTGCTCCGCCCCGATATACCATCGTGCTATGGTTTATACGGAGGAGTAATGCTGAGAGAGAATCTCATTTTCTTTTAGAATAGTCCAGGAATGCCATGCACAAGTATTCTCCTTCCTGATCTTATCATAGGACATAATACTTATACCCGTATTTTGGTTCTCTACTTCTAACTTATATTCTGTGAATACCTCAAAAGCTTCAGACTTATGTTTCAACAGGAACATATGACTGAATCTTGAGAGATTATCAGAGAATATAATGAAGTATAAAGAACCAGTCCTGGCATGTGTAGACAGGAGACTTTACATACATCATCATTTATCAGTCCCAAGAGTTCATTAACTCTTTCTCTGCTTCCAGTAAACAGAGCTGGTGTCATTATATCTTTGTGACATGACTGGCAAGTTTCACAAGATGTAAATTCAAACTGATTTAAATATGCATCTAAATGTAACTTCATCTAGTCGGGTCGCATTGATATGACCTAGTTTACAATACCTCAAGAAGAATTTGTTCATTTCTGAACTCTTCCTCTTGTGTGTGTTCAGTATACAAGGAACTGTAGTTTGATTTAGAACGTCAATGCTTTTAGATAACGTGCCTGAACCGATCAACTTTTGATATAGAAAATGTTCAAAACATTATCCAACAATACAAAATTATATCATTTCTTTACTAATAAAGAGACTGATATGATTTTGTATATCAGGTTCGGTATCTAATAGTATTTGTTCAGAATCAATGTATTGGTAATACAGGGTGACAGTGACCAACAGACTTGGCTGCAACACTTGCCCCGTTTTCTGCCTCATGAAACTTATCACCCGTTCTCAGTTTTTCTACCTTTTTGTAGCCCTCTGTAACAGATTACATATCTGGGATCCTGATCCGGTATCATATACCCAGGATGCAGAGGATACTGAGAAACAGTTCTTTGTAATGAACACACCCGAAGGAGATGCATCATATGCACTTTCTTCGTTTGGGCGGCATAGGAATTCTGGTATTCCCCAATTTCCTGCTCTGTCTTATAACAATTATAAGTTGGAGCGGGACCAACGTTCCCCAGCTCAGTATAACAAGCGGGTTCGGTCAATACATCCATTTTATTATCTTGATTAAGGAGTGATATGGTCGCTACCAGGAGAGAGAGAGAAGAAAACACTCTGCGTGCGCTCTTGCAAGATCAGATTGGTTATATATTTTATCTAATCAGGATGGCTCCCACTGTTTTTATCAAATCTTCCTTCAAACCTTAAAAGGAAAGACTAGCCGGGATTAATTACACTCTACAAGTTCGGCAATCTTTCAGCCAGGCCAGTGTCGGTACTTTGAGGGAGGTTCCCCGTGCTTTCGCACGGACTTAATTACATTAAACCTCGTTTTCCCAGAGGCGTAACCCCGTTGACACCTTTCTAGACACCTACTTGATCGGTTAATTGTAAAGTGCAAAACTCTCCCAGGAGTAACAATTACTCGCAGTGGGTATCGGGATCCAACTATCATATAGAAGGTATGCAATCTCATTGCAAGTTTCAACACTTGAAACTCCCGATAATGGTTTTTACCCCTAGCACTTATGACCTTAACTAAGGTCAACAAATCATAAGTACTAGTCAAGTTCTACCCGTCATTTCGTAATTAATTAGACCCACCCACATGACCCTTAACTAAGGTCAACAAAGTCACGCGACTGTCCTAACTAATCGCATCATATGCGGTGTAGGAAGACATCACTTAGCTACCGTACACTGTGCCTTGACTATGGTCAACAAACACAGCACGAATACTAAGTACTCTACTTCCTAAAATGACGGAGGGTTGCGAATGGTTTTTATGAAAACCTTTAACGCTTTGAACTTGATCTCGTTGCGGAATCAAATGGTTTTTAAATGGAATGTTTTTTAGGCTTTTCTAATTTTGCTAAAGGGATCACTCCCGGTGAAGGGATCGTTGGCCCTTTCCTCGTCGAATGAGGTGCGGGATATATCATATATATCACTGTGCAAAGCAGAAACTATAGAAGCGATCAAAAGACAAACCGAGTGTGTAGCATCTGCCAGTTATTGCTAAAGGAGTCACTCCCGGTGAAGGGATCTCGGTCCTTTCCCCATCGAATAAGGTGCAGGATGTTCTATAATGAACACCGCGATGCAAAGCAAGAACTGTAGCTACCTGTTTTTATTTTGAAATTCGATTCCACAACATCAATTAGGTTTATTTTCTTTCATTAATCTCATTAATGAATATCCCATCATTTAAGTCCACCTAAACATCACAGATAAATATAACGTACGCTTATGCCATCCGCATTTGCCTCGATGTCCCGTCTGCACCGTTAGGTTAGGTAACTAACGGCAGAGCGGGGCAGGGCTAGCGCGGGTGTAAAACATAAGCAACGATTATATAATATATCATATATACTATATATAATATCTGTCACAGAACATCACATGATCACATCACAGATAAATCACAGCAGAAGAAACATATGAAATATTGGATATACTAGGACGTCCGTGTTTTCAATACGAGCCAGTATAAAACACGGATTCCACGGTCGTGATGAATAGCCTATCCCACACCCCTAGACCCCTACGAGAGCGGCAAGCAACCCTACCAATTCTAGGGTTAGGAGACCCGGACTCGACTCCTCGAGATGGTCTCCCATTGGACCCCAGAACCCGGTTACTT
The DNA here is from genome assembly GCA_030015575.1 of Agapanthus africanus. Lineage (NCBI taxonomy): Eukaryota > Viridiplantae > Streptophyta > Magnoliopsida > Asparagales > Amaryllidaceae > Agapanthus > Agapanthus africanus. Next base: position 914,194,529 of record CM057337.1, read on the forward strand.
GTGCTCCCCTCCTTGGGTCTATCCTAGTGCAGAAAAGTAAATAATATACATATGGTGACAACATCCGCAACCTGGAAGTGCCCCAATAAAAGAATATTACATACAAGTTTTTACATGAATGAAAATGAAAAACACTCATCTCACATAAAAAACCCCGGCTATTCAAACACGACGATCCAATATAACATATCCAGTAACACATAACATCACATGTCATCAACGTAAGTAAATATGCGCATCCCAATTGTCGTTGACATATAGCAACGAAACCGGCGATATCACATATTACACTTACGGTCACAGAAAAGAAAGTGTAAAACTACAACAGTTGGAATCCGCAAACTCTTTAGACATCACATGCCTAATCATATGAATACCTTAGACATCGCATGCCTATCAATTATAAACTCCGCATTTTAGTCTCAAAATCGAAAACACTTTTCAATATCAAGTCGGACAATTCAACAAGATTCCCGACATCCTGATCGAATGCTCGTCGCAAACTTTAGTAGGCGGCCGCATCCCTAATACCGTCGACGAAGTGCACCAAGGCGGAACACCGCTACCGCGAGCACCTGAACGGATGCTTTCGGCGACGGGGTTCTCCTACAGTCACTTGGTCGGGGCTATGGAGTGAGGCTGTCTATTAAGTTTACCCGGCGAGTATCCGCGTATGCTACGTGATTGCGACGAACTTTTGATCACATCAAAATTCCGCGGCAACCGATCAAGTGAGACTAAAGTACTATGTTTATAACATTCATTCCGTTATCTCATAACAATTTGTGAATTCTAATCATTGTATCACATTCCGGATAAATAGAAAATGCTAAACTTTTCGATCGAACAATCGAACACCCAAGTTTTCCCGATACAGCTCAACACATGAAATAAGCCTAACAGTATTCAGTTCGTGCCTCAGTACCAACGGTCCAGCCGTAGAAGGGTCAAGCCAACGCCTCACATGTGGCACGCCGTACTGCCCCAAACCCGAAGGTTCAAAGGGCAGTTCAAGACGGTCACATAATCGAGTTAAGGTTTGTTGTCTTCTAAAGGGACCATCGCGTTACTTGCACTACTTAGAACGTCGTTAAACTACGGAAAAATCCAATAATTGGAAATTTCCCGGCAGGGGAAAAAGTGGGTATTTATATCCGGTCGAACTTTTTAACATATTCTAAAAATTACCCGGAAAAACACACAGACAAAATTAGACAATCCGATCGATACACCGAGTTTCCAATACAACCCAGAAAATAAAACTCTGGAATAAATATTAAAAATTCCCAGAAACACCAACAATAAACTATAAGAATTACTGTGCAGAAAAATGTGCCAGAGGAGACCAACTTGCCGCGGAACCGCCGCATAAGGCATGCATATGCGGCGGTTCCGCCGCACTATGAACGATTCAGAGCCCCCGTTTTAAACAGTAATTCTTACAATATTGCACTGAGGTTTCTTCATATTTTTAATCTACAAAAATCCACATTTTACAGAATTGTCCAGAGAGCATTTTAAAGTCGGGGTTTTGGATCGATCGGACTTCTAACTCCGTCTACGCATCGCCTAAGGCTCTAGCTAGGTTCTGATACCACTGTAGGGTTCCTAGGCACACTAATGAAGTCTCACAAGGCATCAAACATGGCTAATTCAAATTTTACAAGTGCCTACAAACCCTAATACGGATCGTTAACTAGATATATAGGCGATGCAAGCATGTAAACGAATTAAATGCTAAAGGAAAGTGACTACAACCTTTGTAGATCCGATCCACCACTTACTAAGCTCCGCGACGATGTCCCTCCGCTGTCCAAGTCGGATCCCGAACTCTAGCATTGGCTTCATCGAAGAAATGGGCGGGCTTGATCGTCGGCTTCGATGCCGAAGATGATCTACGTCGAGGCATCACAAGATCAAACTCCGACTTCACCAAGTCATGAAACTTGTGAAGAAAACACCCTATACTACTTGGCAAGAGGTAGAGGATGAAGAAATAGGAAGTGGGTTCACTTTAGAATTGGATTTCTCACATGTTTTCATCACTTGCCATTGATGTAGCAAGCTTTTCTTCATGGAAAGGATGAAGAAGAAGAAGAAGGAATATGATAGAATAAAAAGGATTATTGCAAAAAGTAAAATCCAACTCATTCTTATCATAATCCAACCTTGGTTAGGTGTAGAGAATAGACTATGGTTAGGTTCAATGGTTAGGTTATGAAGAAGAAGACAAAATGGTTACTTTGGTCAAAAAAGGCATGAAGCAACAAGAACCTTCTAGTATGAAAGCAACCATTTATCTTTTCTTTTCTTATTTAACCAAAAACAAATAGATAAAGAATTAAAAGAGAAATGAAACCCTAACCATTCACCAATCATGGTTTAAGTCTTTACACAAACCCAAGTTTGCATGTATCATCAAACATGATACAATCATGTGCACAAAAAATATATCACATATACAATGTGCATTTCAAGTGAGTAAATCCATTTAAAGTGAACCAATACTAGTTAATGCAAAGTAATATATCAAATATAAAATTATACATTAAATCATTAAATCAACACTTGATTTAACGATCCGGTCATATCGCATATAACCGACTAGTATCCTATGTATCGGCTTATCGAATCAATCCTTGATTCGATAACTAGGTTATATCGCATATAACCAATCGATACATTCATCGCGAGAATGGAATACGGTATCACATACACGAATTATTCTCGGTCCTGCACATATCTCATATACGCTCCTATTTCGTTTCGCTTGAGCTAGGAAACCTCTGTGTAGGACTCTAAAGACTCGTCAATACGCCGGCAGCAGATGATGATCATATCAAACACCCACAAGCCGCAAGCGGTCTGCTAAACGTAACGGCCACCCGGGTATTGAGCGATCAGAAGATCGACGAGCAAGCCCGCTCACACTCCTGTGAATCCAACCAGTAACAGTTACCGTACAGTCCGGTCTGTTCGTCTGATATGTCGCATATCTCGCCTAGGGGTGGTAAACGTCAGACCCCAGTAGCTCGATAAGTCATGCCGACGTGAAGTCCATGACATGTGTGAAACTACTGATAACACTTACCAGTAGGTCACTGCAACCCTGGCCAGGGATTTCCTGTCATGGCCAGTCGAGCATAGCGCAACATCAACCCCCAATACCGGGAGAGACGAATCCCCTCCTATCGCTCATTGCCTCCATGTGAATCGGGACTGTACCCAAAAACCACCTGTTTGCACGACTCAGTAGAGCCGTGGTAGGGTGGAAATCAAAGCACAGTGGGAGACACACAAGACTCTATGACGATCTCGGGTCAACAGACTAAGCTGTACCAGTGTCACCAGAGAACTGCCATCTGACGTGAGGTATAATACCATCTGAGAGTTCTCGGCGAGTCCGTTCAGTGTACCCAGTCTCCACTGAGCACCCGTATACCATCTCTGATGTCAAACACCAATGGATATGGGATCATCCATCGCCTATCACATGGGTCGAGAAGATATACGCTAGTCTACTCTGGAATATCGATGCCCCGTCTCGATATTTCCACGACTAGGAATATTGAAGGATGTACTCATGGACTACCCAGGCCCCACTAGTATGATCTGCATCATAGTCCTGGAAGTCGAGTACACATCCTAAGGGCTTTATCAACATGTAACAGAGAGACAGAAAGTATACATGTTAAGATAAAGAGCAACCAGATAGCGTACTATCATGTCGAGCAAGAAAGTCCTACCTATATATGTCCCAGCATCCACTACAATATACATCCAATGTACAGTAATGGCCTCTAGGGCATACATATAACTAACACACACAGCCAATGTCACTTTCGGTGATGAAGACCTCCTCCTTGGGACGTGCGAACACAATCGTCCCCTCTATGTCTCAGGGTACTGCCACGATATAAAGATAGGCAAAATCTTGGTTGACAATGGGTCTTCCGTCAATCTCCTCAATGTACGGGTATTAAAGGAAATCCGCATGAGCGTCCAGCACCTCGCTCGGGACAAGATCACCATCTCCGGGTTTGACTCTCAATCATCACGGACTCTTGAGTCTGTGATACTGACGTTACGCTTTGGGCTACTCGTCACGGACATTAAATTCCACGTCATAAACGCCAAGACATGCTATAATGCTTTGCTCGGCCGACCCTGGTTACACGAGTACAACATCATCCCTTCCACACAGCATCAGTGTATGAAATATTTTAAGGATGGTCTCGAGTATACCGTAACAGGAGAGTTGAACCCATTCTCCATGAACGAAGTCCGCAACGCAAAATACTTCTTGCCAGATTTCGAAGATAAGGAGAGGTCTCATAAGCCGGAGAATAAAGCTAACGCCACCATTCCGGTCTTCGGGAGCGATACCGAGGAGGACAAAGAGATAGTCTATTCCGGGCCACCCCAACACAACAAACCGGGACCGTCCGCTCCTATGTTGATCTTTGGCAGTGACTCGAAAGATGAGGTCCACGCTATATTCTCTGCTCGCCCTTCAATACAAACTTTCGCCGATGAAAAGCAAAGTCTGCAAGTCGCTATAGTTCCACTTAAACATCATAAGGATCTGGACGCGCTTGATACCTACAGTGTAGAAGAGCTGCAGACGTTCTATGTCCCTCCCAGGCGACAAGGCGAAAAAGCGATTCTATTCTACCGCACCGGGGAAACCAGAGTGGAAAAAGAAATCTGGAACGGTGCGGATCCTACACTTGACAGACTCCAGCCCATCCGTATACCCAGATATTATACGGACGGGACTAAAGAGACTCTTGAAGCGCCAAGGGATACCCTTCAAACAGACCGCTCGAAAAGCTATGTTCTATGATAGGATCTGGAACATTCCTGGAACTCGGCGTAAATTGCCTAACGGGAGAAGGGAAGCAATCGGGCTTGGATATGTTCGGTCCAAGAAACGGGAGCTACTCCGCGACTGCTATGTTGTGCATGACTTCAATGAAGAAGGGGATGCTCAATGGGAAGATGCTAATCCTGAGCCAGAAAAAGTCCCCGATGCAAAAATTCCCAGTCCTTCGTTCGAAGAACAAATGGACAAGATTATAAGGAAAGATGGTCAAAATGTTCAAAACGACCACAACCGCGAAATGGCCATCTACGAGAAACCCAGGACGCAACGCCTCCTCCAACAGGCTGTGCAAGTCGAAAATGCCGTTCCCTGTCAACCTGTTGTAAAAAAGGCCCGACGCAGAGGCAAAAACAAGTTGAGAAGTGGAAAAGGCGTTCAGCAACGACAAAGTGGGACCAAGAAGCCACGCAGTCAGGAATCGAGCGGTCCGGATCTATCCCTTATGAAGAAAATGGGTTGAGCATACTCTTTTCCTCAAGACAAGACGAAGAAGATACTTGACCTAGCTATAAAACACCAAATGATTATGCTTCCGGAGTCCAAGCACCCCGAACAAGCAGGCAAAGTCTCACACCCGAACTATTGCTCTTATCACAGGGTAATAGGCCATCCTCTGGAAGATTGCTTCACCTTCAAGAATTGGGTCGAAGATCAGTATCAGCTCGGCAAGTTCGCTCTGTCTGACAGCTAGAGGGTAACGCCGCCACAGAAGCATGAACCCAAAGCCACGAGAGCAGAACCAGATCCGCATCGGTCTTGGAAACGAGCTCGTACTTGTCACATGATAACAATATCGAAAGAAGAGCCCGAGAATATGGATGACCTCCCCTGGTGCTTCGAAAACAGCGATGACGGGTGATCTCGGAATTTCCACCAGCGCCGAAAGAGCTGAAAGATGGAATACACACCACTGCGGATAACCTCAAGAAAATTGAGTTGGGGACGGCGAACGACCCGCGACCAACATTCGTTAGTGAATTGCTATCTGAAGAAAGGGTGGCTTCATTAAAAGACATGCTTATGCAGTATAAAGATTGCTTCGCGTGGAACTATTCCGAAATGCCGGGACTAGATCCAGAAATTGCTGTGCATAAATTGGCGATATCCCCGGACGTTAAACCAATCAAACAAGCACCGAGAAGAATGCGGCTCGAGCTTGAGATGAGCATTAACGCCGAAGTCAAGAAGCTGATCGACTCTGGATTTATCCAAGAAGTTCAGTATCCCGATTGGATCGCCAACATCGTCCCGGTAATGAAGAAAAATGGGACGGTGCGCATATGTGTAGACTTTCGAGATCTCAATAAAGCCTGCCCGAAGGACGATTTCCCAGTGCCAGTCACCGAGATGATGATAGATAATACGTCCACTCACGAGGTTTTTTCCTTCATGGATGGCTCATCAGGATATAATCAGATAAAGATGCACCCCGAAGACCAGAAGCACATCGCTTTCCAGACCCCTTTGGGTATATTCTGCTATAAGGTGATACCTTTCGGTCTAAAGAACGCCGGTACCACCTACCAAAGGGCCATGACGAAGATCTTCGATGACCTAATACATGAAATCGTCGAATACTATATCGATGATCTCGTAGTTAAGAGCAAATCATACGAGGAGCATTTAGAGCATCTGAAGACCGTATTTCAACACCTTCGACAATACAACTTGAAGATGAACCCTCTCAAGTGCGCATTCGGAGTTTCCTCGGGCAAATTCCTAGGATTCATCGTCCGACACCGATGTATCGAGATAGATCCGTCAAAGATCAAGGCGATTATGGAAATGCCTCCGCCGAGGACTCTCAAGCAATTGCGGTCTCTCCAAGGAAAGCTCACGTATATTCGGCGTTTTATAGCCAATCTCTCTGGCAAATGCCGCCCTTACAGTCATCTGATGAAGAAGGGAACCCCTTTCGTTTGGGATCACAAATGCCAGAGCGCGCTGGACGAGATCAAGCAATACCTGCAGAATCCGCCAGTGTTGGCTGCTCCGGTTAAGGGAAAGCCTCTCATTCTTTATACAACAGCCCTCGAAGGTTCCTTAGACGCATTATGGGCACAAGAGAACGACCAAGGGAAAGAAAGAGCTCTTTATTACTTAATTCGAGTTCTCCTGGGGGCAGAAAGCAACTACTCCCCCATCGAAAAACACTGCCTGGCGTTGATCTTCGCAATAACGAAGCTCAGGCACTATGCGTTGGCGCATGAGGTCCGTCTCATTTCGAAGGTGGACCCCCTTAAATATTTAATGTCGAAGGCCATATTGATAGGGAGACTCGCTAAATGTTCCTTGCTCCTAATGGAGTTTTCGATAACCTATTAGCCTCTTAAAACAGTGAAAGGCCAGGCCATCGCCGACTTCCTTGTTGAGCATCCGATACCGGCTGATTCCCCTCTGAATTGCGAGCTGCCAGACGAACATGCGTTTGATGCGATCGACGGTAGCGATACCCGATGGGAACTCTATTTTGATGGAGCGTCTTCCATGAAGAAGCGCAAACAAAACACTCCTATAATCAAATCGGGGGTGGGCCTCATCTTCGTAACTCCACAAGGAGGGATAATGCGCTTTGCTTTCTCCTTAACAGAGCCGAGGACGAACAATGAAGCCGAATACGAAGCTTTGATAGCAGGCCTCGAGATCGCCATCGACATGGGAATTGAAAACCTCCTTATATACGGAGATTCTCAACTGGTCGTCAGTCAAGTAAATGGCGACTACCAAACGTGCAAACCTGAACTGGTAAAGTATGGCGAGAGAGTACAGGAATTGCTGACTCAAATCCCCTCCTACATGCTGGAAAGCATACCTCGCACGGAAAATAGCAAAGCAGACGCACTAGCTAAGCTCGCTAAAGAACTAGCCGACGAAAACCTCGATGACGTAAGAATCGTGGTACAAAGCCGTTGGGTGCTTGCCCCAGCCGAAATATCTCCGGAATCATCCGAAGAAAAGGGAGCGACTGAGCAAATGGCTATGCAAATAAAAGACCAGGAAAAGGCTGAGGATTGGAGAGAAGTCTTTGTAGACTACTTCAAATCCAGTCGAACGCCTGAAGATGCTTCCTCAAGACATCAGCTCATGAAACGAGCTCTGTCTTTCGCCTTCGTCAATGATACTCTGTATAAGAGGTCGTTTGATTCTCTGTGGTTGAGATGTCTGGGACCCGACGAAGCGAAAAGAGTCGTTCAGGAAATTCACGACAGACTCTGCGGTTCTCACCAAGCAGGCCCGAAGATGAAGTTAAAAATTAAACGGATGGGCTACTATTGGCCAACAATGATTCAGGACTGCCTCGAATATGCGAAGCAATACCACGCATGCCAGATTCATGGGGACTTTATCCATCAGCACCCAAATCCTCTACATCCAACAGTGGCCAGCTGGCCGTTCGAAATGTGGGGGACTGACATAATCGGCCCCATCGAACCAGCATCGTCCAGGGGATATCGATTCATCTTGGCGACGACTGACTACTTCTCCAAATAGGCAGAAGCAGTACCGCTGAGGGAAGTGAAGACGGAGAATATCCTCCATTTCTTCAAGACGCACGTCATTTATCGGTTTGGAACTCCGCGAAGGATCATCTCCGATAACGGGCCAGCCTACAGAAGCCACAAGATCAGCCGCTTCGCGCAACAACACAACATAGACTGGAGATACTCCTCAGTTTATAATCCCCGAGCTAACGGTCTAGCTGAGGATTTCAACAAAACCTTGACGAAGATCGTGAAGAAAATGGTGTCCCGAAATTAGAAGGACTGGCACGAGAGACTGCAGGAAGCACTTTGGGCGTATCGAACTACGTTCAAGACAGCCACGAACACAACGCCGTACGCGTTAGTCTTCGGTACAGAAGCAGTACTCCCCCTCGAAATAGAATTACCTACTCTACGAGTGGTAGTCCACTACGAGCTGACGGACGAAGAAAATGCTCACCTTCGGCTTGAGGAGCTTGATGCCCTTGATGAAACCCAGCTCATAGCGCAACAAAATCTGGAGGCTTATAAAGCAAAGATGACGCGCTTATATGAAAGATTGACCAGGCCGAGGACATTCCGCCAAGGCGAACTCGTGCTAGTGGTCAAAAGACCTATGATCCGCAATCGCGCCAAACGGGGAAAATTCGAGCCGAATTATGAAGGCCCGTACATCATAGACAAGGTCTACCAGGGTGGAGCCTATCTACTCATGGATATGCACGGTGAAAGGCCGTTCAGGCCAATAAACGATCGCTTCCTAAAGAAATACTACGCTTAATGAGTCACAGCCTAGGTCAATGATGGATAACGACGACTATGTCCGCTCGCTATCTTCCTAAGCCCAAACTCTATAAGTAGTAGCCGGCCTTCTTCAACAACGGACCGAAACGTCCTTAAACTAACGACGGACCACTACGTCCTAAAACTAGCTGACGACCGAAGCGTCTTTAAACTACTACCGCAGCATCCTCAGGCTGACGAGATAAAAAAAAGAATAAAAAAAAGATAAGATAATAAAGATGGTATGTCCATAAGCAAAATGGGCACGGATGAAAACCCGAAAGGGCTCCGTGAGTAAAAACAGCAGGGCTACCAGCGAGTGTTCGTGAAAACCCGAAAGGGCGCGACCTCGTTAGAAAAATGAATAAAAAGAATAAAAAAAGAAAAAAGACGGTATGTCCATAAGCGAAATGGGCACGGATGAAAACCTGAAAGGGCTCCGTGAGTAAAAACAGCAGGGCTACCGGCGAGTGTTTGTGAAAACCCGAAAGGGCGCAATCTCGTTAAAAGACACTTACAAGGTCCTCTCGGCCTTGTAAGAAGAAACCATCCACGTGAGATCCTTACGACTCACAAGGAAGAAATGCACTTAGGGATCCTCACGATTCCTAAGGAGAAATTACACTTGCGAGATCCTCACGACTCGTAAGGAGAACTCTCTTATGGGACCCTCACGGCTCATAAGATTTGAAAGTCTTAAGTTATAGAGACCTGAACCTATTCTTAAGCAACCCCCACAACCTTCGATAGTGCCCTGCAAGCGGCTCAATACTGACCCTTGTATACAATCCACGGGCGCGAATAAACATTTCCCTAACCAAGTCCCACCCGTGACTGGGGATATGTCCATACGGTGAACAACCCTTGTAAGTCCTCTCGACTTATAAGGAGAAAACCCTTTTGTAAGTTCCTTACGACTTACAGGGGAACATACACTTAGGAATCCTCACGATTCCTAAGGAGAAAATACACCTACGAGATCTTCACGACTCGCAGGGAGAAATACCTTTATGAGACCCTTACGGCTCATGAAGTCAAAAGCCTTAGTCGACAGGATCCAAACCCTGCTCGCTAAGCTACCTTTGTTCGACATCGACAGAAGCAAATGATGATTCGCTCCTGGCAATATCCCAGTTGTAGCGATGCTGATGCCTAAACCGGTATCAAATTCCAAGCCCTTTCATGGAAAATGATGATTCGCTCCTGGCAATATTCCAGTTGTAGCAATGCTGATGCTGAGTTTGGCACCAGATTCCAAGTTCTACACTCGCGATAAAAATCAGCGAGCTAAAAATGCATACGAAATAGCCGAAATGATTGGCCAACTTGCAACAAAATCAGCAAGTAAAAAAATGTATGCATGCAAAATAGCCGAAATGATGGGGCAACTCGCAATAAAAAGCAGCGAGTGAAAATAAAATAAATAGCCGAAATGATTGGGCACTGCGAAAAATAGCCGAAATGATTGGGCAATCGCGACTTTCGCGATATAAAAGCTGAAATGATAGAGCATCGCGGAAAGAAATAAAATGAAAAATATATATAATGAAATTTTTGCCCTACAGGCGATATCACAGCAATCCCTGTATACTATCCAGGGGCGCAAACAAAGAAAGAAACACATCTTTCTTCCCCATGCTCCATCAAAAAATGGAGCCAAGTCTTGACGGTAACTCATATAAAACCTGAAAGACCACCAGAGATCATCTCAACTCCGAGGAAATCAGTGTCCTTGGTAAATATCTCGATTCAGGGAAACCAGTGTCCTTGACGAGAGCACCTCGATTCGCATCGACCCGCAGGGAAATCAGTGTCTTTGCAGGAATACCTCGACTCGTCTCAACCCCAGGGAAATCGGTGTCCTTGGCAATACCTCGATTCAGGGAAACCAGTGTCCTTGACGAGAGCACCTCGATTCGCGTCGACCCGCAGAGAAATCAGTGTCTTTGCAGGAATACCTCGACTCGTCTCAACCCCAGGGAAATCAGTGTCCTTGGCAATACCTCGATTCAGGGAAACCAGTGTCCTTGACGAGAGCACCTCGATTCGCGTTGACCCGCAGAGAAATCAATGTCTTTGCAAGAATACCTCGACTCGTCTCAACCCTAAGGAAATCAGTGTCCTTGGCAATACCTCGATTCAGGGAAACCAGTGTCCTTGACGAGAGCACCTCGATTCGCGTCGACCCGCAGAGAAATCAGTGTCTTTGCAGGAATACCTCGACTCGTCTCAACCCTAAGGAAATCAGTGCCCTTGGCAATACCTCGATTCAGGGAAACCAGTGTCCTTGACGAGAGCACCTCGATTCGCGTTGAACCGCAGAGAAATCAGTGTCTTTGCAGGAATACCTCGACTCGTCTCAGCCCCAGGGAAATTAGTGTCCTTGGCAACCTCCTCAATTCAGGGAAATCTGTGTCCTTGACGAGAGCATCTCGATTCGCGTCGACCCGCAGAGGAATCAGCGTCTTTGCAGGAATACCTCGACTCGTCTCAACGCCAAGGAAATCAGCGTCTTTGGCAACCTCCTCGATTCAGGGAAATCAGCGTCCTTGACGAGAGCATCTCAATTCGCGCCGATCCGCAGAGAAATCAGTGTCTCTACAAGAACATACGACGCCAGTGAAGCAGAGTCACGGCAAATTTCCCAGTTCCATGACTCGACGGTACATCAATGACCGAGAGTCAAACCCCTAACCCCGTGAAAGGCGGATAAGGGCAACTTTACCCATCACTTGCGAGTCCTCACGACTCGTAAGGGAGTAAATTCTCTTGTGAGATCCTTACGACTCTCAAGAGAAAACGCACTTAGGAATCCTCACGATTCCTAAGGAGAAAATATACCTACGAGATCCTCTCGATCCGTAGGGAGAAAATTCTTTATGAGACCCTCACGGCTCATAGAGTTGAAAAGTCTTAGGCAGCAGATCTGAACCTGCGGCCTAAACCATCGCTACCTCTTGAAAAAACCAAGACAGGATGCTCGCTCTATCATCTATCAACCATGTTTGCTAAAGTAACATGCTGATAATAAAAGAAAGAAGAAAGCGGAGAAATGACACAAGACATTACAAAGAATGTATATCTTTTATTCATAAATTTGATTGAGTACAAGATACATTATGTTAAAGAATAAAAGAAGAAAATACATTTTATTTACAATTGCCAATGGTACAAAATGTTCAACGAGAAGGAAGCGTCTTAAATAGCCCCATCAATTGCTCGCGCACTTCCTTTAATGCCTTCTCCTGATCGGCTGCCACCGCCATTTCTGCTTCCACTTGAGCCTGCTGCTGCAAGAAGGATGAGAGCTGCTCCTCAACTGCTTGCTGAGCTGCGTTGCGACCTTGGGCATCACGCTCAGCGGCATCGAGCTTCTACTTCAGTGCTAGCCCATCAGAAATACTTTGCAGAAGGCCCTCGAAGATAGCCTTCACCCGGGCAACGTTCGCATCGACTTCAGCACGCAGGCGAGCAGTCTCACTGGAGGACTCTTGGCATTCCCTCAGCCTTAAAGCTGCTTCTTGTTCCAAATGGCGGAAGTAAGAAGCGCTTTGCTCGATCCATGCCGCCCGTTGAGTGCTCGCGGCCAAGATCTCAGGGGCAGGACGCATCGACTCCAGCTGATGCAAGCGGGCCTCGATATCCCTACAGTGATTAACCCAAGACTCGACGAAGCCTTCATTATGAAAATTTACAAGCGTCGCCAGCATCGGATTAACCTCCGCAGGGAAATCTGCGGCAGATGGGGGAACGTCTGCATCAAGCTCTTCGACATATCCGCTCAGCATGCCCAAACTCATCGCAGCACCCTTTGAAGATGGACGTCTCAAGAAGGGGCCCACCGGCATTATGATGCGAGACTCGAAGGGTGCCGGGATCGGAACAACAGCTGAAAAAACAAAACACAATCAGATGACAGTTCAAGAAATATAAAAAAAAGTCATCAATGAGGAAATTTACTATACCAGCTGCAGCAGGCGGCAAAGCCGGGAGGGCCGGTGGCGCGACCGATCTTGCATCTCCTCCTTCGATTTGTAGCACTGCAATCAGGGTGAGGAAGAATCATAAATGACTCCGTTATTGAAAAAAAATAAAGGGTATTAATTGAAAACTATACTCACCAGCGCCAATGGAGGAAGCAAGCTTCGACGGGAAGGAGAAGTGTGGGTGCAGCACCTAGTAGAGGTGATCAAAAAGAACTCCTGCAAAGACGCAATAGTACGACATTAGTACATAAATTATGCGGCCAAAAGATAAAACTAATGGGTTATAAATCCATACCTTCCAACATTTGCGATGGCGCGAGAGAAGGTAGAGAGGTAGCAACCGTCAAGGCAGTAACTGACGGCGCTCCCTCGAGCAATGGAGCATCAGCACTGGCCGTACCTGCGTTAAAAACAAGGATAAACCTGTCAGGAAGGATTGCAGAATAAAGGAAGGACGGTAACCCGAAATTTACCTGATGATGATCCGGCCGAAACGGCGGCGTCTCCCTCCATTGACATGAGACTACCTCCCGATGCCTCATCGCCAGACTCTACGAGAGCCGTCGTCGTGCTCGCGAGGCCAGGAGATGGCGGAGGACCATAGACGGGGAGGGCAATGATTGGAACATTGCCAGACTCTTGAGAAAGAGCGGCTGGCTTGTCCTCGGGAGTCATGCCCGTCTCACCCGCTACTCCCTTGGGCTCAGCGGTCGCTGCTGTCTCGTCCGCCGTCGTCATGGGGTCGCCGGTTTCAGGCGCTCCGTCCGCTGCTGCCCCAGGCTCGGATATAGCAGCCGTCTCATTTGCCGCTACCTCGAGCTCGGTATCGACAGCCTTCTCTGGCGCAGTTTCCTCATCCCCTAGCTCGGGTCCAGCAACCCCGGCGACGTCGTCCACCGTCGGCTCGGGTTCAGCCAGTACCTCCTCCACTGTCCCCTTAGGCTCGACGGTTTTCGCCACTCCTTCAGTTGGACTTGGCCCTGCAGGAAAAGATGTATGAGAACCGATAGTTGTACAATTCTTACAACAAAGTCTCGAAAGACACATTACCTGAGGTGGATCGATCGTTGGCATCCCGAACTGCACGCGCTGCCTGTCTATGAGCGGTAGACAAGACGACCGGGGGCTCCTCGGAAGGAGAAGCAGCGGGAATAATGGTGCTTGGGCCCGCTCCTATAGCCAAAGCAGCTCTGCGCTCCTTCGCCTCGCGCCTCAAGCGCTTCCTCTCTTCCCGGGCCGTCACGACGGACCTCTTCGACGCTTCCTTCATCAAGGCGTCTTCGTCCTCATTTAGAGTTGCCTCCAGAGCCTTCAAGGCATCCCTCATCGGCTTTTCGAGTCGGCTCTCTCGCGGCAGCCCCGAAGAGGCCGGGACTTCAGCAGCTGGCCCAAAAAGAGTTCCCGCATCGGCTTGCACGGCCCCTGCAAAGAGACAAAGAAAAGATTAGATTGGCCATAAAAAGGAGAATAAAAAAAAACTCGGTGAGCCGAGACATACCAACGCCCGACAGAGCGCGTTTCCTTTCCTCCTCCTGGAAAGTTTTGAGGGAAGCAGCGATAGCTTCTTCAGTGGTGACGCCTGTTAAAAAAAGGGGAAAAGCATTAGTCAAAGACAATAATAAAGGTACAATGAAATGACGAAGAGTGCAACCAATGATTACCTGACTGAGCAAGTTTAGCCAACCACGCTTCGAGCCTTACCGATCGCTCAGAAGCCTCAATGGCGGCCGCCAAGTCGGTGTCTTCTGGCTTTACCAAGAAGCCCTCGTTGCTCCCGTATTCGATTAAGCCTTCGGTAAGAGGGGCCTGAGGCTCTAAGCCGAGGACGGCATCCAGAGAAAGAATGGACTTCTTCTTCCTCTTTTGCGCGCTGGCCCCGGTCGCCGCCAAAATCATCTTACACTTCGCGGGCACCTTAGGGCGGCGGGTCCCAATGTCCGAGCCCACTCCAGACTCGGGCGAAACTATATTCACCGTCTCTACTAGAGCACGGGGCGCTGAGGGCACGTCCACAGTATCACGTGGCGGCAATCCGTGCGGAGGGCTCAGCATGCGCGGTGGCCCAGCTCCAGCATCTTTTAGCGGAGGAACGACCGGGGTCCTTGGCTTCAAAGGAGCCTTGCAGTCGCTGCCGAGAGGCGCACCCTTGCGATCAACCAACATGCACTTCTCCTCTCGGATGACGGCACCCATCGCGTGCGCATACCAAGCCACGTACACATGGAGGACCCGGGGGACGCGGCTCGGCTCGCTGATAAAAAAGTGGGAGCCCGTATTCAGCCGCATAAAATGGTGCATCGCGCTCCGTATCCCCTCCATGCTGGCCGCGGGCTCTTCTAAAAACGCCTCCAGTGGGACCCCCGGTTATAGCTTGATTGTTGGGCTAACCAGTGAGGGTTGTACCTCATGAAGAGCGCCATGTCGTTTTTCCTGAACACCAGGAAGCCCGGCCAGATGGAGTAGAGATGAAAGATCTCCCGGGCTTTCAATACGGAAGCCCCATCCTTAAAACCGTCATGCAGCACCACCACCGCCTTAGAGGTCTCTGAGCCGATAGTCACGACTTTGTCCATGAAAGAAATCCTCGCTCCGACCAGATACGGACGAAGGAGCAACCCCCTAGCCTCCCGTGGAGGCGGATTCACAATCAAAGCGCCAATCAGCCGCATGACTCTTGGGAGTCTGCACTTCTCGAAAAACGAGGGGGTCTTATGAATGCCGGATACCTCGAGCACATGCATTTACATCCATGAAGTGAAGTAGTGCATCGGGAAATTGGCAAGCTGCACCCCAGGTTCATTTGCGTCTGCCGCCACGCTGAATCCATTGTATAGGTGAGCCAGCCCGGCGATTCCAATCGACAATTGTAGGCCAGCCACCATTCGATGCGCTGGGTAGAAAACCGACGGCCTCATGTATCGCGGATGCATAGGGAGCGCGAACCAGGACAGCCACAATCCCAGGAACCCTAAAAAGAAGGTCTCCTCATCAATGCCCGGGGTGGCGATTTCTGATAAGGGTATGATGGCGGCATCAGGGAGATAGAAATCCTTTTGATCGTCTTCGGATACTGGTCGACGATCTAAGCCGAGGCCGAAAGGGTCGTCGAGCTTGGCGAACTTTTCACTCCGCTGCGCTAAAATCTCCGGTCGAAGAAAGTGGGCGATGGAATCTGCAAAATTGACTCCTTCGACTCCCGATTCCAAATAAAGACCTTCATATATATTCAGCACCTTCACCAGACTCGGAAACTGGTGCTGAATAGCATTCTCCGGCGTCAAATCAAATACCAGCGGCTTGGTAGCGAAGACGTACTCGTCAGGAGGAAGCAGCTCCTCATAATGCTCCCCCCTCACCGGCAAACCCGAGATCTCAGCGAGCTCTTCCAGGGAGATGGAGACTTCCCTGTCCGATAGAAGGAAGGTGTGAGTGGGGATGTTCCATTGTTCTATGAATGCCTTAACCTACCACATCGGAGGAACGAGGTACTCGAACAAGGAGACGTAGATTGCGGAGTACAAACCAATCTTCATCAGATGCGTCCTCTTCGCTGATAGGATGTACCTGGCCCATTGCAAGTATCCGGCTGGTTGTCGAGGGGTCAATCCAATATTGTAAGGTTGTCCCCAAGGGCGTGCCTCACCCTGACATATGCGCCGCCCCAAAATGTCCACGGCCGGCGGCGGCTGCACGGGAATGGCGCCAATCAAAGGCTGGAGAAGATCCACCGAATTCTAGTTCACGACCTCCACGGCATACTTCACCGGGGATTCATCCGCATAGGGGATCGACGAGATAAGCTCTGACGGCATCGCGCAACCGAAGCTTCGGCGACCCTTGATGATTTCACTGTACCACCTACCCTACAGGTGAAGGCTCTTATGCTCTGGGTCATGATCCCTAATCAGAGCGAGAACCTCCCGGTCCACTGGCGCCTCAGGGAATCCTTCCTCTGAGCGAACAAACGGGAATGACAGGTCAGCAGACATGTTTCCTGCGAAGGGACAGAAATCATCCGTCAGTGTTATAATTCCAACGCTTGACATTTTAAAATTTATACCATACTGCAATGCAGTAGACAAGGGACCAAAGGGGGACCCAAAAAATCTAGATGACAATGCATCGGTTAATAAGACAGCCTTATCATTGGATGGGACTGTCAATTAATGAGTAGATCCCCAAAAGAATACTCTCATTAAATGAGAAATCCCTAGAGGCAAAGAGAAAATCTCCCCTTTCAGAGCAAAGCTCTGTCACAGAGTGACACTTGTCAAACTCTGGTCTGAAGAGAATAAAGTTCCTTAAAAGAGCCTAGCTCTGTAATAATGATGAGAAAATCCCTTAAAAAAATTTAACTCCTAAAAATTAAAAAATTTTGGGATCTTAAAGATCCATGAAAACTCTTAAGAGTTCTTCATTTTTAGATCAAAAAAATCTACATTTGGTCCATGAGCAAAGCTCTGTTCATGGGTTAAAAACCCTGAAACAAGATCTCTTTAGATCTATGGATTCTTGAGAGCAAGGCTCTGTTGGTGAAACCCCAAAGAGGTTTTCTTTAGATCAAAGATCTATGAGAGCAAGGCTCTGTTAATTAAAATTAATTTAATTTAATTTAAATTAAATTTTACCTAAGATTTTTCTAGAGTTTGAACTCTGAAGTTCTTGAAAAACGAGAGCAAGGCTCTGAAGTTCTTAAAAGTAAGAGCAAGGCTCTGAAAATTAAAAATCTTGAAGATGATAATCATCTGTTGAGGGCCAAGGGTCCTATTTATAGGCGCTTGCGCCCCTTCAACTCCTCAGTTGATCTGACGGTTGAGATCTTGCCACCGCTGCACTCACGTGTGCGCCACGTGAGCGCAACGGTGGGGGGACATTTGTTTCCCCAATCAGAGCAAAGCTCTGTTTGAATTTCAAAAAATTCAAAAATTCAAAAATTCAAAAATTGAAGCAACGCTTCAGATTCCTTGCGCTGCGCGCAACGCACCACGTGTCAAAAGCTGACACGTCAGCGCTGCGCCTAAGGCGGCGCACCCAATCAGAGCAAGGCTCTATTTAAAATAAAAATAAAGGAAGCAACGCTTCAGGCAACTTGCGCTCTGCGCTGCGCGACACGTGTCAAGCGCAAGTGCGCTTGCGCCAGCTGTGCCAGCATTTAAACAGAAAAATTCTGGAAAGATCTTTCTAATCTTATCAAAACAATAAGATTCTCTTCTGTAAAACAGAAGCTCTTGGATCAAAGATCTAACGGTGGGGAAAAATCCCTAAATCACTCAGAGAAAGATCTCTTTAACTGATTTAACAAATCAATTGGCACTATATAAAGGCCCCTAGACTCCAAGTCTAAAACACACGGAGATATTCAGAACTCCTCTAAAAAAAAATTTTGAGAAGAGCTCAGAGAAAAGGAAAAAAGGTAAAACCCTTTGAATAAAAGAAGAATTTCTTCTAAAAGAGATCAATGATCTAAGAACAGGATCAAGATCTTGATTAAAAAATAATAATAATAATAAAAGAAGTAATTTACTTCTGTATAAAGGCATGGCCTTTTTGTGAACCACTGGTTCTCTGAAAACAAGAAAAATTTGTTTTCTTTGATCTAAATTTGATCAAAAAATTAAACAGTGCCTTGCACTTTTGAGTTTGCACGGTTGCGCTCCTTGGATTGGCGCAAACCACCAGAGAGCGCCACGTGTCGGCCCCAGAATAAACTGCGCTATGCGCTTCTAAAACAGAGCACCGCTTTCTTAAATTGGCGCAAGTCACCAGAGCGCGCCACGTGTCAGCAGCACACTGGCGCAGCGCACTGCGCTAGCAGACTTGCGCTCACCAGAGCGTGACACGTGTCACACCCACATGAGTTTGCGCCTTGCGTTGGCGTAAAGTGCCTGACAAGCCACATGGCGCTCTGTCAGACTAATTAATGTAGTGCATTATTAAAAAGAAGGGCAGAGCCCAATTAAAAGGGGCTAACAGGCCTAATAAATTGCAATGCATTATTAAAAAAGGGGTAGAGCCCAAACAAAGGTCTGTCAGACCAAAATAGATGCTGTGCATCATTTAAAAAAGGGCAGAGCCCAAATAAAAGTTTAATAGACCAAACAAAAATGCCATGCATTATTAAACAGGGGCAGAGCCCTAGTAAAGGTCTAACAGGCCAAATACAAATAAAATGTTGAATATTTTCTACTGGACTTAGCCCAATTCTGGCCGTAAGTTCTCAAATTAAATTGAACTGAGCACAAATGCTCTCTCAAATCAATTCACACCCGGTTCAAGGGTACATCTCCGAACTCCTCTGATATTTATCGTTGTAATCCTTCTACGTCGTCAGAGAGGTGACGGGTCCCGACAACCACACATTGATACGGACTGTGGGGTCCTTAAACTCATGGACTAATGCATTCTTAAACCAACAATACGGAATGTGGGGTCCTTAAACTCATGGACTAATGCGTTCTTAAACCAACAATACGGACTGTGGGGTCCTTAAACTCATGGACTAATGCGTCCTTAAACCAACATTCATCCCCAAAACGGGAATGTTGGACCACCATGTCCCTAAACTGGAAATGGACCACCATGTCCCTAAACTGGAAATGGACCACCATGTCCCTAAACTGGAACAATAGAGCCCAAATGCTCTTTTGTCGGATCTAAACGATCCCGTTAACTTGATCTCAGTCTCATATTAGACTAACGTATCCTTAACGAACGTTTAAGTTGATCTTAGACTCAAAAATGGCTAACGTATCCTTAAACCAAAACCCCAAACCCAAATCTAAGAAGATACGGATTTGGACTAATCCACGTCCTATGGGCGACAATATAAATTAGTCTCCGTATACAATCCACGGGCAACCATAAACAAAAACAAACACCCACGACACGAAGTGAAATTCTGGAGATGGAGAAAGTTGTTATCGCGATGCGGTAGCGTAATTAACTGCAGGGGCTTGTGCCTGCAGGGAAGAGCGTCCCCACAATCAAAAACCCCTCAAGCGAGGGGGAATCTGACGAAGTCTGCTGCATCGGCCGCATCCGTCTAAACCTCCGATACACGTTGCCATAAATCAACTTGGCATCTTCGGAGAGGTGGACGGATAAAACCAAATAGTATCTGCCCCTGAATCTCAGGCAAGACGTTCCTACGTCGTGTTGGCCGTCTTTCGGAGGGGAACACTCTCATGACAACGTCTACTTGTACGATCAGGCAAGCACTGAGGAGACGTACCGGGAAGTGGTCTAGCGCGTGGAGGAACACTTCGGCCATCCACATCCCCGGCGATCATCCCTCCTTCAATTGCTCAAGTATGCAATTTGGAGGATGTCGCCGGGGCTGAACAACGCCTTGTTCGAGGAGCTGAAGGACGAGGCGGTTGACAAGCTGCATTCGCTCCACCACCATGTCCTGATCTCGAAGAGCAGGCGGGATCGCTCAGTGGCACTTGTTCTGGAGTGCTTTCAGCAAAGGCAAATCATCGATGGCTGCCCGGCATGTGCGGTCTTTGGCCCTTCCGTGGCGTCACGGGTCCGCGAGTAACATCAGAAGGAGCGGGCTGAGGAAGCGAAGGCTCGGCTGGTGGCGATCTCCTCGGAGTACCACCAACGGTGTTTTCTTCACCCCCTACCCCCTCTGCTGTAATATTTTTGTATATATTTTCCTTCATGTAAGGCTGGGGAGCCCATAATACCTTTGATGAATAAAGTTCCTCTTTTGCGACGCGTTTTGTCTCCTTTTTATTCCCTTTGTGTGTTTGCGTATTTTCACAAAAACGAACCCAGGGGTCTTGAAACCGAGGAAGAGGGAAACATATCGAAGGAGTTTCCCTTAATTCAGGAGACTTAATAATAAAGAAAAATTACATCGCTTCGATAAGGAAGGAAACATATTCAATGATACAAAACATGAAAATACATTCACTTGTACAATTTAAGCTTCTCAGCGTTGTAAGGCCGCAGAAGCTCGCGTCCCCCACTGCTCACCCGGCCAATCGAAGGAGACGAGTTGCCAGGTGCACCTTGAGTTACTCGAAAGCATTCTGACACTCTTCCAACCATTCGATCTTTGGGATTTTCCTCAGGGCTTTGAAGAATGGGAGAAACTTTTCCCTGGACCTCGACATGAAGCGACTAAGAGCGGCCACTCTCCCCGTGAGTCGCATGATCTCCACGTTGCTCTTTGGCGTGGCCATATTGAGAATGGCGTTGATCTTCTCCGGGTTAGACTTAATTCCTCGGTGGGTAACCATGAACCTAAGGAATTTCCTGCTAGTGACCCCGAACGCGCACTTGGCAGGATTCAGCTTCATATTATACTTGCGGAGGATATCGAATGTTTCACCAAGATCTTGGGCATGCTCGTCCGACGAGGTCGATTTTACGAGCATGTCGTCGACGTAAACCTCCATGTTCCTCCCGATCTATGGTTTGAACATTTTGTTAACCAAGCACTGGTATGTAGCTCCGGCGTTTTTGAGGCCGAAGGGCATCACTTTGTAGCAGTATACCTCCCGGTCCTTTGTGAACGCGGTAAGCTCTTCATCTGCCGGGTTCATACGGATCTGGTTGTAGCCAGAGAAAGCATCCATGAAGTTGAGCAATTCGTAGCCTGCTAAGCTGTCGACAAGATGATCTATCCGAGGGAGGGGATAGTTGTCTTTCGGGCAGGTCTTGTTGAGATCTGTGAAGTCGATGCACATGCGCCACTTCCTACTTGCCTTTTTAACCATAACCACATTCGCTACCCATTCCGAGTAGGCCACATTCCGAATGAAGTTGGCTGCAAGCAGCCTATCGACCTCGTCCTCGATCGTCTTTTGTTTGATCGGAGCGAAACTTCGTTTCTTTTTCCTGACAGGTCGGGCCGTCGGGTCGATCCCGAGCTTATGTGAGATTACCTCGGGGTTGATCCCGGGCATGTCGGCAGGTGCCCAGGCGTACACATCCAAGTTTCCTCGGAAAAAGTGGATCAAGCCTTCATGTCGGGCTCCCGTTAAGAGGGAACCGAATTGAACAGTTCGTTCATTGTTCCCCTCGACGAGGGGGACCTCTGTTAGCACCTCCACCGGGACCCCTCGGATTTCTTTTTGTTTGTCACGGGTATCCAAGGACCCCTGGAAATCACTCACGCTTCCAAAGTCATCGTTGCGCTCTTCAGAGATGGATGTCACCGTGAAGCAAATCTTGGCGATATGTTGGTTCTCGTATGCCCGGTCTATCCCACCTTGATCCAACGGAAACTTGATCGCGATGTGGTAGGTCGAGATCCAAGCCCGAAGAGAGTTTAGCATTGGGCATCCCAAGAGGATGTTGTAGGACGAGGGGATCCTGGCGACGATGAACTCTACTGGTACAGTTCTTGTACGGCCTGCCTCCCCAATGTTGAGGAGGAGGGTAACCATTCCCTCTGCCGGGATGGAGTGGTTGGTAAACCCCGAAAGAATGTGGGTGGTCAGCCGCAGGTCTGACAGGCCGAGCCCCATACGCAGGAAGCATTCATGGAAAAGGATGTCTGCCGAGCTTCATGAGTCGACCAATATCCTTTCGACATCATAGCGGTGGACCCGTGCCATAATCACGAGGGGGTCGTTGTGAGGCAAGGATATTCTGTGAAGGTCTTCGTCAGTGAAGGTGATGGGCTTGGCTGCCTTGCTCTTCTTCTGGGGCTGGTCGCTGGTTCCATCAACGGGTAGAAGGCGGCGAATCTCGTAGGCTCTATGCTTACCCCCCGAAGAGACGACCATGATTTTTCCAATAGTTTACTCGCCGAGAGGGGGATGGTTTTCATGTTCCCGGTCTGCCTATCGTTTTTCCCGCAAGTATTTTTCCAGGTGGCCGGAGCGAATCAACTCCTCGATGTAGTCGCGGAGCTGTTTACAGTTCTTGGTCGGGTGTCCCTGTAACCTATAGAAGGTGCAGTATAGGCCCCGAGTCCGTTTGGTTGCCCTATTAGTGACCGAAGGGAGCTTGAAGAATCGCTCACCCTTCGACTCCTCCAACAGCTCAGTCTGAGAGATGTTGAGCAGAGTATACTCCTCGAACTTCGGGGAGTATAGCTTTGGTCGGTCAACCTACTTCTTCTCTTCTCTGCCCCTCTTCTTTTGGTTGGCCTGGTCGTCCTGGGGTAGGTTTGCGTTTACCTTGGACTTGAGTTAGATTTTCCGCTCAGTCCAAGTTTTTACCTCGGCCATGGTTCTGGGTTGCGCCAATGTAAAGGAGCGGAGCCACTCCTTGTGCCTAAGACCTGACCTTAGATCTGTGATTACAGTCTCGTCCCGGTGCTCGGGAACTTTGAGAAGAGCGTTGTAGAAGCGAGTGACGTATCCTTTAAAGGATTCTTTGTCCCCGCTTTTTATAGTGAAAAGGTAATCGACGGTCCGTTTCTGTCGTCTGTTCCCGACGAAATGTCCGAAGAACTGGACGACTAGCTCATCAAAGGTAGAGATGGAGTGTGGCATGAGTCTTCGGAACCAGTCTCGCCCAGCCCGGATGAGATTTATGGAAAATGCTCGGCATTGGGCAGAGTCTGAGTTATCCTGGAAGCTCATACCCGCCGTGAATGCGTCCAGACGGTCCTTCGGGTCAGATTTCCTGTCGAAGAGGGCCACCTTGGGAGGTTTGTTTCTGGATGAGACATGTACAGCGAGTAGCTCTTCGGTGAAGGGCATTATGAGCGAGTCGGCGGCATACCTGGCCGGCTCGCTTGACCGATGACCCTCCCGGTGTATACCCTCGATTTTCTTTTCGAGGGCGGCAAGACGGTTATGGTACCCCGAGGATTCGGTGTGGTCGGAGTAGTGGCCATTCCTGCTTGTAGCCTGTGCCCGGCTGCGACTCCGGTTCCATTCTATCAAATTCCTTAGGTCCCCTGGGTAGGTTTTTCTTGAGTCCTCGCGGTGAGTGTCGTTCGTGCGGTCCCGTCGAGGGAGGGGGTGTCGGTCATGCCTGGGTGAAGGCGAGCTGACCAACACCTTCTCAGGAGGGACGGGAACACGACAGAGCTCAGAGCGATGGGCTCTTTCCCGAGACCGCGGTGTAGGGCCATGTGGCGCCCAGCGGGTCATAGAATCGGTCGCCGCGGGGGATCAATGGTCGCCGGAGTGAGCAAGACGTTGTTCATTGGTGCAAGCGTAGGCGGCATCATCTCCCCCTCTGCGAAGGTCGTGATCCTGGGGAGGGGGAACGGCGACCTGGGGGGCTTGTCCCGCCGTTTGGACGCAGACAAGGGCATCCACTATGGATGCGATCCTGTCGATCCATGCAGAGAGGGCATGGTTGGCGTTAGGGGGAGCGGATCCGTATGTGCCTCCATTGTAGGGAAGACAGCGCTTGTGTTGGGATCGCCATGGTCTTCGCTCGCCATGTAGTCGAGAGTGGAAGATCAACTTTTGATGAGTGGAAAGATTGACACGTTCCCACAGACGGCGCTAACTGATGGAGGCTAGGATCTCCTTCAGATATTATCCTCCGTCGATCTGTCGCGAGCGTTGGTAAACAGCTGATATTGATGTTGAGGGTTGCCTCCTTGAGCGTGTGGATCTCAGTGGGCTTGGTTTGAGGCAGAACCGAGCTATCTGCAAAAGAAGTCCCGGGGTGGTTGTACCACCGTGGACCCTCCGACGATCAAGTTAGCTGAGGTATTTGAGCAGAGTAGCGGTTTATTGGAATGAAATTGCGTTACCTGAGTCGTTTGGGAGAGGGGTTTTTATAGTGGTCGCTTGGAGCGAGCTGGCACGAGATCTTCGCCATCGGTTACGCTACTGGTGTTACGCCTGCGTGATTGACGGGATCCCCCATTAATGATGAGATACGCTCGTTAATGGGGGATACGGCGGCGTGGAACGCGGGATATTGGGTAGCGGATATCTCGCTTCTGGAGAGATACGTGGAGCCGTGGTGGATGCGCTTGGGCTTTGCGTCCTTGGTTGCTCGGTAGAACCGGGGTTGCTTAGCTCGGCGGGAGGCTCGGAGACGAGTGGGAGGCCGAGGAAGCTCGGTTCTGTGATAGCTCGGAGGCGAGCAAGGACGGCCGAGGAAGCTCAACGTGTAAGAGGGCTCGGAGGCGAGCCAATGGTTATTTACATGGCGAGCATACGGGTGTCTAGGGATCCATCAGAGGTCGGGTCATGCCTCGGATGATAGCCCAGGGGACGCCTCCAATGTGTGGTGCTCGCCCTGTTCCCGTAAGCCCTGGGACACATCAGCTACGACGTGTCATGATCTGGGGAGTTCCCACTTATGAGCATCATCACTACCTCTACAGACTCCTCGGATAAAGACATCTAACCTGATTCAAAGGAAGGGACTC
Organism: Agapanthus africanus; assembly: GCA_030015575.1. Lineage (NCBI taxonomy): Eukaryota > Viridiplantae > Streptophyta > Magnoliopsida > Asparagales > Amaryllidaceae > Agapanthus > Agapanthus africanus. The sequence goes on from CM057337.1 coordinate 914,219,972, forward strand.
ACCGAGGAAAAATCAACAGAGCATCCGATCTAAGAAGAGAAGGGCCGGGAAATTTTCAATGATAAAAGAGAATTAGAGCAAAGTATTGGCCCTAGGATGGTCCCCTCCTTTTTATACAGCCCAAAGGAGAACATCCTACGGCCCAGATTGATTCCCGCCAAAACGAAACGTCGCGCCCAGCGGCCGGCGGAGCTCCACGTGGAGATCGGCAATTGAGGAAGTCTCTTCAACTGCAGGAGTCAAAGACAGCCTGTCGCTTCCGCCAATCAACGTCGGATACGTGGCCCATACCCCAACTGACGAATCGACTGAAACGGCGCCCCCTCTTTAAAGCGCAATCATTTCACTGATCCGCTAACGCCGTCGGAGATATGCGCGAAAATTCAGGCACACGACGAGACAACACGTGGGCCCGAAGATCGAAACGATGCAACCGCCAAATGCCATGTCGTTCCAAGGCGATTCACATTCTGATTCTCGGCGCCAAACAGAGCCAAAGAAAAACCGAGCAGGCTACTTTCGTCCCGACCCATAAATAAGTCGGAACGAGAGTGGGGGGCTAATGATGATGCCCACAAGTGGTACTTCCTCACATTGCGATACGTGGCGGATGACATGTCCCGAAGGCTACGGAGGTGGAATAAATGAGTTGCAGCACGGGCATTTCTCGGGATCTCATCTCGAGAAAGTGTTCGACCCTTCAGGAGACCTCCCTAAGTACTTTCCATCTTCACCCAGCAAACTACCAACAGCTCGTCTCCGAGCTTCCTTGGTCTCCTTTCTCGTCTCCGAGCCATCTGTCAGGCCGAGCTTTCTCGGTCTCCTTGCTCGTCTCCGAGCCATCTGACAGGCCGAGCTTCCTCGGCCTCACCGCTCGTCTCCGAGAAATCTGACAGGCCGAGTACCTCGGCTTTCCCGATCAATCGAGAGCGCGGAACCCAAGCGCTCCCGCAACAGCTCCGCGTATCTCGCTAGGGCGAGATATCCGCCTCCCCACGTTCCGCGTCCCCCGGCAGTGCGTCCCTCAATTAATGGGCGTATCTCGCCATTAATGGGAGGATAACGCAGGGGCGTAACTGACAGCGACGATCTCGCGCCTGCTCGCTCCACGCGACCACTATATAAACTCCTCTCTTAGACGACCCAGATAATTCGAACTCATTCCAATACGCCGTTACTCTGCACTTATTCCCCATCACTAATTTAATCGTCGGAGGGTCCTACGGTGGTCACCCACCCCAGGACTTCTTTTCCAGATAGCTCGGCGTCAACACCAACCCATTGAGATCAATATGCTCAACAACTCCCAAATCAAATCTCAACTGTCAAAAACCGCCATCACATGATCGACGGAGGACAACATCTGAAGAAGATCCCAGCCTCCATCAATTTGCTTGTTTTAATATTTATACTAATTTGATAATGATTAATTATATAGTGTATAAGACCAATTAAAGGGAATAAACTTGTAGATAGATTCTCTATAAAAGGTGTGGAGCAGATAAAAAGAAACTAACTTTATGGCTCATTGCTAGCCGCAAACCTTTTTTTATATAATCTTCTATAGTTTGCTGAATTTGCTCAAAAAATAAAATTGAAAAGAAATGGTTGTTAAAATCGACTTAAGTTTGATTTTCAGATTTTTCGGATTTTCGTAGGGTTGATAAGTTACTATGCCGAATCTTAATTGCAACTTTTAATCAGTTTTCAGTTCGACTCATATTTTAATTTACAAAAGTTGGAAAACTGCAAATCTTGTTACATGCAATTTCAAAAATCAAATACTTCTGGAAAGTTGATGCTTTGAATTTTTTAAAAGTGATAATTTACTTAAATTTTAGAAAAATATGTTGAAGCAGCATGATATCACCAGGCAATAGTGACATTTATGGCCGGACCTAAGTAAAGATGAGAGAGGGTACATGCCTGCCCGCACTTGAATTTTGAAAAATAAAAAAGAGCTTTAGTTCTAGGTCTTGGGTGCATTATATACATACGATTTAATGATGAGATTTTGCTTGAGTTTTATTATTTGTTGTATCGTATCACTTATATATAAACATTGATACAGCATACTCTAATGGTAATGGTTTTATTCACTGGTGTAGGGTTCAATTCCTAGCATTTGCTTTCTGTCTTTGTTTTGAGATTCTATTTATATGGTTATGCCGTTCATGAGTTATTTTTTGTTTTTTAAACAAGAAAAGTCTTGGCACATATTTTAACAAATAAAGTTCAGTAGTACATCCTAAAATTAGCGGTCGGTTTTAAATAAAGTATAAAAGCCTAGGTTAATGTTTGGCTCAATAAAAACCTAGACTGTATGCTGTTGACATGAAACCTTAAAAAGTTATCAAAGTGAATAATATTATTCTAAGTATGCGATCGGTGAAATAAAATTTACTTCTTAAATTGTATAACAATTTTATATATCATGTAATAGACATTTCAAGGAAATTTTGTTATTTGCCAAGTATCCCTGACCAAAATTTCTGGATCCGTTCTGGACTCTCGCTGGGGAAAAATTTGTATGTCACGATCTATGCTCAAAGCAATCCCTCTCTCTTTTTTATTTGCCCCGTAAGATTAACCTATACACACAGCACACAAAGACACACAGAACATACAAGCATACAAGGGGCCCACGAATTTACCCCCGAAAGTATTACATTGAGGTCATTTCCTAGCCTGAGGATCAAACATCGCACTGCTGTAATCAGGAGGGAAAGTGTCACGCCGCACTCATCGATCGGTACCTCTTCTAGTTATAACAGTGGAAAGAGGATGACGAAGCTTGTGGGTCTCATTTTTAGGTCACGCGCCATGAGTCGCAGTATACAGCGATCATGGTCCATTTAATTAATTAGAGAAGGAACAATAAGAAATAGTTTTGAGGTTAATACGTCTTAATCATGAAGTGGTGGGGCCCATCGCAGCGGCCTTTCGACGCGGTTGTCCTTTTGCGGGAGCGAGCAAGGGCAATGGGATGCGCCCCCATGTGATAACCCTCCTTCCCATTGGTCCACGTATCCTACTTAGGGTTCCATTAGTCTACACGTGCGGCGTGAAACACGTGTCGCGAGCTCCGCATGTGGCGGCACATACAGGGCCTTGCAGGCCGTAGGCGGCCCGTGCCCCTGCTTCCCTCCCCGCCCCTGGCTGCTGGTGGCTCTGGTGAATGAATCTGGTGGAACCCGGAGCTTGTCGCCGGCGCTGATTAGGACGCTGACATGGCATGTGCCGCGCTCAGATGGTTGAGTCGGGCGAGAACTTATTCCGTACACTAATTACATGCCGCAAACCCGCGCGCAGAAGAGAGAAAGCGATGACAATTCTCGATCATCCCGTGAGAAGTTATGCGGTATATATCATCATATACGCGTTTGGATTGGAGAGAAAAGAGTTGAGAATTTACCGACACCATCCGGGCAACTTTGTAGGGTCTATATGTTTATTTCTTTCTCTTACATAACCGGACACATGCATCCGATACATAGAATTTAAGAATGTTGCTCATCTTTTGGGCTGGTGTCATGCATGTTTACATCCATCTCTGTAGCTGCTACAGAAAATTTCTCATCATACGAGCACGTTTGTAAGTCTCTTTCTCTTTTTTGACCGGACATGGATACCAGATACATGAAATTATTTTTCATTTTACCTAGGTCATAAGGAACACGTGTACCATCATTCTAGTCGTTTCTTGGGTGATAAATTTTATCCCGCGTAAGAAGATAGATCATGCATGCACCTTAAACAATATTAGTATCTAAAAAGTGTGAGCTGTCTTCCTCGGTATTTTTATTGGGTAGACAACCGGATAGGATGTGGATGGATAAAAAAAATATTACTCATTTTGATCCGGGTAAAAAAAGATGTGATGCTTGCGCCTATAAATTATTTAAGAGCGTATAATTGTTTTATAGGGTAAAGGGTTTGAGCAATCAACCCAGCTATCTTATATTTGTCTAAGCTAGAAGCATTTTGAATTAATCAATTCTAACTTCTAAAATTTCCTAACATATAATACCCTCTTACTCTATGAATGCGTTTGGCCAAATAGGATGAGAAATTAAATCCTTAGGATGCACGCATCAAATCTCCAAAATTTGACTGCATATATACATTTAGGTATTTACTATAGGCTAGAAGTAGGTAAATCCTTTGTCAAAGAAACTAACCCTAGTGAAATATGCATATATAGTAGCTACTCATGACCAAGGTTTGGCACTAACCCACACACACAAAAACCAAAAACACTAAAAAAAAAAAAAAAGAAGGGAAGAAAAAGGAACACTAAAAATGCAGAACCAATAATTCAATGAGCAAAGAGCAATTTGTTGATTCCAGATCTCTCCGGTGTTGAAACAGATAAATTAATGTGCATGCATCCATCGTTCCCTTTTAGATGCAAACAAAGCGGATTAAGTTGCTTTGCATCCTGCATAAGGCTGGATTAATTTCACTAGAGTTTGGATCAAATTTTCTGTTCTTCTACTTAAAACAGGCAATTTGCAAGTGAATGTTGCATTTTTTTGACAATGCAACTTTATTATCTGTTTATGCAACCAATATCATAGAATTTTTTTTTACCAGTGAACAATAGTTCAGTTGGCATGCGCACTTTCGCTTTTGGGAAATGCGAGATTCGTACCAAAGAGACATTTCTTTCATTCAGTTGGTATGACACTTCCACTAAAACTTGACGCTTTCGGGGCCCTTTTGTGTCTTGGATGAAAAACTATGGTACATGTTTACAAAGGACATGCTAGCTCCTAGACTATAGCTAGTTTAGTCAAAACGTCAAACAACAACATTGTTAGGCTCTGACGAAACATTTTGTGCACATGTATATGTGCTTTTCAAAGAAGCAGTCATATTTGTGTCCAAAAAGGTAGGTGTCATAAAGTCTTCGAGGATCTGGAAGTTTGTGAAAGTTCAATATGGCATCAAGCTAGCTCTCAATGCTCACCTGTGTCCCGACTTAGAGCACCTCAAGCTGTGATTTCATGTGACTCGAATATTTGAGCATTTTCCAGCCAATAAACACTAAGCTTTTTTGCATTAATTCTTAGATTGACTTGACCTATTGGTTGGAAATTACCGAGGGGCTTAGAATTAAAGCAATAAATATATATATATATATATATATATAGAGAGAGAGAGAGAGAGAGAGAGAGAGAGAGAGAGAGAGACCTTTGATTGTGATTTAGTCACGTTCATGGCTCTAAGGTGTCGCATTTGGATTAAGACAATTTGAATTGCTTCATAGAAATAAAAATAGATATTAGATGATTTAGTAAAAAAATTGAAGGTCTAATATATAGATCAGGGAAGCTAATAAAAACTGCTTGTTTTAAGGGAAAGCATTAATCCTACACATTTCATCTTTTGGTTTCCTAATATATGTTTAGCATGAAATATAGTAATTTTCAACAGAAGGAAAGGTTCTTTTTCAAATTTTTTTCTTTCTTTCTTTTTTTGCACTGGTCCGTTTTAACTTATGCAGACAACACACCCATGCACACAAACACACAACATACACACGCACCCCCGAAAGCGTTAATTTGTGGTAACTTCCTCTCCAGGTGGTCCTAAGCTATGAACCCCGCAAAGCGCCCATGCATACCAACTGAACTAGTGCTCATCGATAGAAATCGATTCTTAGAGATGGTAGGAAGGGGAGACAGAGAGAACTGGGCCGTATGTAATGATTTCCGAGAAACGCATTTCCAACCCAAAATCAACTTCTCAGTTGGCATGATGATACATGTATTAACATTACGCTTGCTCCAAAAATAAACAGCTAGCTAACAAAATAAAAAGAATGTCTTACTGTTAGGATGAAAAGCCCGTCAAAGAGAAAGAGATACGATATGTATGTATATACATTTACGGAAATACGAATATGAATACCAATAGGAATTTTGTCATTTCGCTTCATTGAAAACTTACAACTAACAAAATATAAATTATCTCACAAGCAGAGATGATTTTCCAACTTTTAATATATCCACACGCCGAGAAAATGGGCCTATTGCGGCCCATCTGTAGTGATTGCTTTGTAAGTCAAACGTTATAGGCCCAATTAATGTCGTTAGTGAGCGAGTCCAACTTAAGCCAATTAAAAGCGCAAATTTTAGCGAGCAAGGGCATGATTGTGAGAAATATGAGACCAAGGCTTTTCTAAATCTCGGGCTAGTTCTATGATGAGTTCTTTTTAGGGCAAATTGTCAAAAAGCCTCAGGTCCGCTCGGGAGTTGTTTGAAAACCCCTATAATTTTCAAAATTGTTCGAAAGGACCTACCGTCGTTCAAAATCTTTGTGAAAAAACCACTGGGCAGTATTTCATTTATACCTTGTATTGTCTCAACAGCTTGGATATTACATGCAACTACTTAGATATTGCACGCAACTATTTAGATATTATAGGCAACTGCAACTGTTTAGATATCACAGACAACTGCATAGATATAAGAGATTTTGATCAGGCTCAGGGTTTTTTTTAACAAGAGCAAAAAGCTCAGGGTTTTTTGCACAAGTTCGAACCGGGTCGGGGGCTTTTTGATAATTTACCCTTCTTTTTAACATACTAAAGTATTATTTAATTTTAAGGCAAATTGTCAAAAAGCCCCCGGTCCGCATCAAACTTATGTAAAAACCCCTTGGCCCAATCAAAACCCTGTATATCACTCACATGTAATATCTAAGCAGCTACCTGTAACATATAAACAGCTGCATGTAATATCCAAACAGTTGAGATAATACAAGTTTTAAATGAAATACAGCCCAAGGGTTTTTACAAAGACTTTGCATAGTAGATCCTTCCCAACAATTTCGAAAAGAGAAAATTGTTTCCGAGTATAAAAATAGTGACTTATTTTAAAATCGATGCATTTTCAAAATTGTGGAAAAATCCAATACTGTAAAATACAGATATTTACGACCCAAAATAGATAATACGGAGAATACTTTAGTTATCTTTCCCAAAGGCTAAGTTTACCCTTAATATGGATTTACTAATGGTTATCTATCTCTTCACCCTCTCTTCCCTCTCAAGCTCGTTGCCAAAATTCCTGGTCTCCTCTCTTGCTCCTCTCCGGATATGGAATTACGTACCTCTCTCAAATTATTCAATCTCGTTGTCCGTTGCTCTCTCTTCTCTTAATTTTGGTTCCCATTTTCTCATATTCACTTTCAATCATCATCTTCTATCCAAATCTATAGCCTTGCTCTCATTTTTAGCGTTTATGCTAATTCCCGTTCTCATCCCTGAATTTCTACATCTCCACACTCAATTCTAAAATCTCCTCAACCAATTTCTCCATCTTCACTCTCAATATTTCTTGTTGTTTTAATTATGATATGATGGAGCTCCTTTTCGGATCTCCGTCAGACGTTGTCTTCCGTTGATCTCGCGGTGAACTTGACTGATTATCCTTCGTTGCGTGTGGGTCTCAATGGGTTTTTGGAGGAAGATGTGTGGTGAGGAAGCTGTTGCCGAGTACCTGCAAGGAAGTCCCGGGATGGTTTGGTACCACCGAGGACCCTCCGACGCTCAAGTTAGAGGGGAAATCCGAGCAGAGTAACGGCATAAAAGTGTAAAAAATTGGCTTACTTGACCCCTCTGTGATGGGGGTTTATATAGCGGCGGCAGCACGCAGCAGCAGGCGCGAGAGTCTCGCCGACCGTTACGCTCCCGACGTCACGCCCGTGTGAAGAGCGGATCGCGCCATAACGGGGATCGTGATGGCGTGGAACGTGGGACGTTGCTGGCGTAAAATCCGCGCGTGGCGAGAATCACGGAGCGGCGGTTACGCCTGGAAGTAGGTCGGAGGGCCGAGGAAGACGTCCTCGGCCCATAACGGGGACGAGCAAGGAGGCCAAGGAGTCTTGGTCCTGTGGTAGCTCGGGGGCGAGCTGAGAGGCCAATTTGCAGGGGGCCCAAGGGGGCTAGCTTGTGCTTGCTGGTCGGGCACGGGGTGGCCGGATCGGCCCCTGCGGGCCCTTTCTTCTGAGTTCTGGGACACGTCACCTGCCACGTGTCATGATCTTGGGGATCGCCAATATCGAGCACTATCATTAGCCCCCCACTCTTGTCCCGACCAGCTAGTGGTCGGGTCAGGAGTGGACTGCCGGGCCTCCCAAGGTGAGATCCCTTCTATGGTTTCGTCGGGGCGAGCCCTCGGGCCGTCGGTTGTCTTTTCCGCTAGCGAATCAAGGCGAGATCTTTGCATTTAAAAGAGGTGCGCCAGTTCGTGCACTCTGCAATCGAAGCGACGGTCCACGTGTCGAGCGTCGATTAGCCGATGCGACGTGCGCAGGTCTGCGGCGTCTTGTCACGACCCGAAATAGCCCGTGACTGGCACTTGAATCATATGAAGTCTATAGGACCCCATCTAATCCAAGTAAGCCAAAAAGCCCAGAAATCTAAAACCATTTTTAAGAAGTAAATAAGAAAAACTAATTTGTAAGAAGTAAGGAAAACTTGTTTTTAAAACAAGGGTTTTAAAATAGGTAAGCCGAATATGCATTTTAAATCCTCCATATCTTTTCTAAAAATTTCGGCAGAGTTTCCTTTGTAAAAACTGGCCCCGGACGGGGTACAACATGAATAATATATATGCAATGATAAAAAGGCATCCCCAAGCGGGAGCTAGCTCTTCGTCAATCGACGGTCACAACCACGCAAGCAATATAATATACAACGCCAAAGGGCGAGGATCAAAACTCAAAAGAAACTCAAAATCAACATGAAAAATATAATACTACAACGCGCGATTCTAAGGTCGAAATAATACACAACTGGTTTTCTAAGTCTGAAACAATATACAAGTTTTGGTTGATGGAATTTCTAGATACAATGAATAATACATATACAATGGTGGTTCTGATGCAAAAGAACCCACCTACCAAAGCAAATCACCCGCAAAGGAAGCAGTGTGCCAGAAATGCCGCCATGGAACCTCTACGGCAAAACCTGCAAGAACTGTGGCACAACGGGGGTGAGTTGCCAACTCGTGAATAGAAAACATCAACAAGCAAAAATCGAACGCATGACATAATCCTAGGTCAATACGATCAGATATATATCCTCAATATGAATAAGTCTGAAGTATGATAAGGTGGCAATGTAACATCTATACATGCATGTAGTGACAAGCGCTCGTGCCAGTGCCTCAGGTAATAACATATCATAAATATGAGGTATGATCAATGTAATCGATGTCAACTATATCAGGAAGTCTAGTAGTATGTGGATATCATCCAACTATGTAATCAATGTCTGTAAGTATGTGGATCCCGTCCACGTGTCACCCAATGACAATAAGCATCATGCATGTAAATATCGTAAAGCATATGCATGGAAATATGAGGATATAATCAAAATCATGGAACCTGAGTGCCTAGCATCGACACTCGAAAACATCATGAAAACCTGTGCCTATCATCGACACGTAAATCCTCATATATCGGGCTCCGTCTGCGGTATCGGCCCTCGGCCCCGGCAGCACGGGTCGGCCTATATCCATCTATCGACTCTGGTCAGTATCCTCCGGATAACCGCCAGATCCAACCAATCACCGGTCGGTAGTAGTCCCTTTGCCAGGCTCACCGTCTGTATACACAGCATCCCTTTCTTGCCTCGGGGTACCATACCGGGCCCACCATGTACCCGCAATCGGCCTCACCGCCTCCTCGAATCGGGTTTCACATGTCGCTCTCAGCACCGAGAAAACACATGGTGGACGCACTGAAATATCATATCAAGGGTAATCGGGTTTTTTAAACAATTATATAATCTCTTTGAAATATCCACGGTTCCCAATCCAGAAATATCATGGAAACAACATATCTCAATGCGTATAATCAAAAAGCATGATGTATGCGACATGTAAAATAAATGCAAGCATATCAGTATATCATGCAACATGGAATAGTAATATGCACATATTAAGGGAAACCGCTCTTTTAAAATGAATCAGTTTTAAAAAGTATCCTGCGGTTCCCAAAACTCTAATCAAGCCAGAATCATCTATATATGTGTAAATACGTATGAATAAACAGTATATAGGTACACAAGTATGCCATGCAAGGGTCATATCCTGAATACAACAGTACTACAGTGTAGTGACATGGCAATTATCGATGATGAAGTGTGTGAGCCGGCAATCAAGTGTACGTGAAACATATGCATCATCGATAATGGTGCTGGTGTCCTAACAGCATGGTTTTAATATAGCAATAAACTCATTTACACATGCAAGCGATGCGAATAGCATGAAAATGCGGAATCGAATAATCAAAGCAACAGTAAAGAATCTACATCCATATGTATATGTCATGCAGTTATGCCATTTGAAATAAGACGACTTTCCGCATCGCAAGCCCCTGCAGTTAATTACGCTACCGCATCGCGGTAACAACTTTCTCCTTCTCCAGAATTTCACTTCGTGTCGTGGGTGTTTGTTTTGTTTGTGGTTGCCCGTGGATTGTATACGGAGACTAATTTATGTCGTCGTCCGTAGGACGTGGATTAGTCCAAATCCGTATCTTCTTAGATTTGGGTTTGGGGTTTTGGTTTAAGGATACGTTAGCCATATTTGAGGCTAAGATCAACTTAAACGTTTGTTAAGGATACGTTAGTCCAATTTGAGACTAAGATCAACTAAAGGGGATCGTTTGGATCCGACAAAAGAGCGTTTGGGCTCTATTGTTCCAGTTTAGAGACATGGTGGTCCATTGAATGTATAGCCGTCGGGACCCATCACCTCTCTGACGACGTTGAAGGATTACAACGACAGATGTCAGAGGACTTCATAGATGTACCCTTGAACCAAAGTTGGTTGGGAGATCTATAGTCCAATTTGGGACTAAAGTCTGTTTGGAAAGTTTTGGTTTAAGGATGCGTTAGCCATATTTGAGGCTAAGATCAACTTAAACGTTTGTTAAGGATATGTTAGCCTAATTTGAGACTAAGATCGACTTAACAGGATCATTTAGATCCAACAAAAGAGCATTTGGGCTCTATTGTTCCAGTTTAGGGATATGGTGGTCCATTGCCAGTTTAGGGACATGGTGGTCCAACATTCCCATTTTGGGGAAGGATACTGGTTTAAGAACGCATGAGTTTAAGGACCCCACAGTCCGTATTATGTGTGGTTGTCGGGACCCGTCACCTCTATGACGACGTTGAAGGATTACAACGACAAATATCAAAAGAGTTCAGAGATGTACCCTTGAACCGGGTGTAAATTGACTTGAAAGAGCAGCGGTGCTCAGTTCAATTTAATTTGAGGACTTATGGTCAGAATTGGGTTAAGTCCAGTTGAAAATGTTCAACGTTTTATTTGCATTTGGCCTGTTAGGCCTTTACTAGGGCTCTACCCCAATTTAATAATGCATGGCATTTTTGTTTGGTCTGTTTAGACTTCTTTCTTTTAATTGGGCTCTGCCCCTTTTAATAGTGCACAACACTTATTTTGGCCTGTTAGGCCTTTTTAATTGGGCTCTGTCCCTTTTCTTTAATAATGCAGAGCATTCAATAGTCTGACAGCGCACCATGTGGCCTGTCAGACGCTCTGCGCCAATTGAGGAGCGCAAGGCGCTAGCGCATGTGGGGGCGACACGTGTCACGCGCTGGTGAGCGCAAGTCTATTAGCGCAGTGCGCTGCGCCAGTACGCTGCTGACACGTGGCGCGCTCTGGTAACTAGCGCCAAACCAAGAGAGTAGTGCTCTATTTTAAAAGCGCATAGCGCAGTTATTCTAAGGCCAACACGTGGCGCTCGCTGGTGGCTTGCGCCAATCCAAGGAGCGCAACAGCGCAGACTCAAAAGTGCAAGGCACTGTTTAATATTTGGATCAAATTAGATCAAAGGGAACAAATTTTTCTTGTTTTCCACAGAGGTTCTACCTCAAATCTCAAGAAACAGTGGTTCATCAAAAGGCAATGCCTTTATACAGAAGTAAATTACTTCTTCTTTTATTATTATTATTATTATTTTTATTATTATTTTTATCGAAGATCTTGATCTTGTTCTTAGATCAATGATCTTTTTAGAAGAAACTGTTCTTTTTTCAAAGGTTTACCTTTTCTCTCTTTGAGTTCTTCTCAAAATTTTAGAGGAATTCTCTGGTTTCTCTTTCTCTGTGTGTTTTTTTTTTAGACTTGGAGTCTAGGGGCCTTTATATAGTGCCAATTTATTTGTTAAATCAGTTAAAGAGATCTTTCTCTGAGTGATTTAGGGATTTTTCCCCACCGTTGGATCTTTGATCCAAGGGCTTCTGTTTTACAGAAGATAATCTTCTTGTTTTTAACAAGATTGAGAAAGATCTTTCAAAAATTTTATTGTTTAAATGCTGGCACAGTTGGCGCAAGCGCACCTGCGCTTGACACGTGTCGCGCAGCGCAGAGCGCAGCGCAACTGCGCTAGCGCAACTGTGCTGACACGTGTCGCGCAGCGCAGAGCGCAAGTCAGCTGAAGCGTTGCTTCCTTTATTATTATTTGAATTTCTTTTAAAACAGAGTCTTGCTCTGATTGGGGGAAACAGAAGCGTTGCTTCATTCCCGCCTTGGAATTTGAACAGAGCTTTGCTCTGATTGGGGTAAACACATGTAAATATCGTAAAGCATATGCATGGAAATATGAGGATAAAATCAAAATCATGGAACCTGAGTGCCTAGCATTGACACTCGAAAACATCATGAAAACCTGTGCCTATCATCGACACGTAAATCCTCATATATCGGGCTCCGTCTGCGGTATCGGCCCTCGGCCCCGGCAGCACGGGTCGGCCCATATCCATCTATCGACTCTGGTCAGTATCCTCCGGCTAACCGCCAGATCCAACCAATCACCGGTAGGTAGTAGTCCCTTTGCCAGGCTCACCGTCTGTATACACAGTATCCTTTTCTTGCCTCGGGGTACCATACCGGGCCCACCATGTACCCGCAATCGGCCTCACCGCCTCCTCGAATAGGGTTTCACATGTCGCTTTCAGCACCGAGAAAACACATGGTGGACGCACTGAAATATCATATCAAGGGTAACCGGGTTTTTAAAACAATTATATAATCTCTTTGAAATATCCACGGTTCCCAAATCCAGAAATATCATGGAAATAACATATCTCAATGCGTATAATCAAAAAGCATGATGTATGCGACATGTAAAAGAAATGCAAGCATATCAGTATATCATGCAACATGGAATAGTAATATGCACATATTGAGGGAAACCGCTCTTTTAAAATGAATCAGTTTTAAAGAGTATCCTGCGGTTCCCAAAACTCTAATCAAGCCAGAATCATCTATGTATGTGTAAATACGTATGAATATACAGTATATAGGTACACAAGTATGCCATGCAAGGGTCATATCCTGAATACAACAGTACTACAGTGTAGTGACATGGCAATTATCGATGATGAAGTGTGTGAGCCGGCAATCAAGTGTACGTGAAACATATGCATCATCGATAATGGTGCTGGTGTCCTAACAGCATGGTTTTAATATAGCAATAAACTCATTTACACATGCAAGCGATGTGAATAGCATGAAAATGCGGAATCGAATAATCAACGCAACAGTAAAGAATCTACATCCATATGTATATGTCATGCAGTTATGCCATTTGAAATAAGACGAATCGGGGTTTTTGGTAAAAATAAGGGCTACGGCGTTTTTAAGAAATGATGCGTCTTTGAAAATATCCGTAGAGTCCCTTTTTCCTATCTTTGAAATACTTCCGATTCGTTAGTTTTGAAATAGGTATGACTCGGGTCTAGTCTAATGTCTACTAAGTAATCTACATTTAACTATCAGGTCAATCGGAAAGGGTATGGAAACCACCTAAATCTGAGTCGATATATATAAATATAAATATAATGGTCGGTGATCCCGCCTCAATAGTATCGCGTACGATACAGTATATCATCTGACGTCCTCGAGTCATGAGTGCGGATCTATCATCAATATAAAGCTCGTATGGTAAATCGTCGTACGGCATCCCAATAGCTGGGTACGGGTCGATATCACATTTATCTCATCAATTAGCTGGTATCCTTATCATCATATCACATAATCTGGGGTACTGATCTAAGTCTAGTACAAATCGATATCATCTATATAAGTATGAATGCGGGAGAGAAACACACGTCTAAAGGCCCGCGAAAAATCACATGTCGTGTCCCAATACGAATCACATCATATCACCGATCTCATGGCACTATGCCCAATATCATCGACTCATCTCCAATGTCATCCATTATCCTCATCATCACAGTATAAATATAGCAAATATGCATGTGTGGGCGTGTGGGTGTAAACCTATTCTAGGGTTCGCGACTAGGAACTACACTAGTTACTTCTAACCCGAATCTATGCATAGTACACCTAACACATCCTAAACAACCAAGTCACACATAAGCTATCATATATATATATATATATATATATATATATATATATATATATATAGTACATATAGTATACTAGACATCGGACTGCGGGGGTGCTATACGCCATCCACCCGACTTCTCCCCGTAGATATAAATCTACTCACCTGGATCTTCGCTTGCTGTTGCCGATGTTGCCACGCGCTTGCTTGTCGCCTCGAAGTCCTCTCGAAGGTACCTACAATAACAACACATATCGTAACGATATTAAAATCAAGGCGGAAAAACTAAAACGGCACGCGCATTGCTCATAGGTTAGAACCTATAGCATATGCGTACAAAATCAATCAAACAACCCTTGTTGTCGATGTACAAACATGCGACAACCAAAAACGAATCCAAATATCATAACTCATCATTTCAATTACGGAAAACACATCCTAAATCACAGACAAGTATTTCCAGATTTTGACTCAGGTCAAATAAAGCCAAGCAAACAAGTTTAGGGTAATGTATAAAGTATAGGTGAGCTACTGAACTAACCTAGGCTCCTACCCTCACCAAGTGGCCGGCCCCTATACCCAAAATTCCGATGTCGCCGGCCCAGGGGTCTTAGTTTGGGTTCATCAGGTCAGCTTGGTCTCCTAGTAGTATGTCTAGGTCCCTAGTATTGTTTGGTTGTCTCAGATATTCCCTGGGTTGCTCCAGATAACCCATAGGTACACTCAAAGTCACAAAACTGATATGGGTCAATTCCTGAGTTCGTGCAACGGCTCAGCTCTATGGCTCAGGTCATGAATCGTGTCACCATGGTCAAGCAAATACTCACAACAGCCCCCAGATTTTACCCATAGTCATTACACAAAAATCCAGTAGGACCAAATACCCCTAAACATCATCAGATAACCACCCTAAAAAATCCAAACCCTAGCTCCCCTATTAAGCCGAGGTCGCCGGATTTGTCTCCTAGGTCGCCGGCCGAAATCGGTGGGAAGGGGTTAGGGTTTCAGGTGAACACTCCAGGTCTCGAGCACAACACTAACACACTGTTTGTTTTCCCAGTGAGTGCTTGGGGTTACAGCAAGTCAGCAACACCACAAAACGACATCTAAAACACGATATCTTACGAAACTAAACTAAAGGGAAGAAATTATACCTCACCTAGTCCACTCTAGGCAGTATAAACTTCCCAACGTCGTCAAAATCTCATTTTGCTCGGTCCATCGTGTAGAGGAGGAGATGGGGATTAAGTTTTGTGAAGGGAGTGTAGGGTTTTGGGGCATGGTTGGAGATAGTTCTAGCGTTCAAGTGGAGGGTGGAGGAGTTGAGGAAGATGAAGAGGGTGATGAAAATGGTGGGGTTTTTTAATTTGGGCAGCAGCCCCCCCTCTCTCACTAATACTCACTCTCTCTCTCTTCTCTCTCCAAAGTACACCTAACCTAATGATTATGTCTCCCCTTTGACCCTTTTCTTTTTCTCATTTCTTTTTCCTTTTAAATCCTTCTCACACAAATAGTAAACCCAAAACAAACCATGGTAAAAATGTAACACAAGTGTAAAAATGATATGTGCATGTTTTGCACAAACATGCTAAAAACCGATTAGCGATTTTTAATCGCGATTAGCACTAAATTAGTGTCAACTAAATCATAAAAACTTAAAAATAGCATAATTCCATAAAATACCCTATTTTAGAATTTTCCATAATTTTTTTCCAAAATTTTCCCCATTTATCAGTATTTAATTATATCGAAATATTAAAATATTCATTAAAATAATATTAAATTATAAAAATTCCCAAAAATAATATTTTATTTTTTTGAATTGTTACATTCTTCCCCCCTTAAAGAAATTCGGTCCCCGAATTTAAATTTAAACCCCAAAATTCTAAAACATTTCAAATGAAAGTCCAAGTCGTCGGGGCTCCGAAATCATCAATACATAAGACGCATCATAGCGCAATGCATGCGCATGAGTAATGAGCAGATAATTCAAAATCGAAACTCCATCAAGCGTCCCGCAATCATCGGAGTCAAGGTAAAGACATGAATGCCAAATCCAAAGCAAAACCAATATGATAAAAATCAAAACTATACATGTAAATATCAAATCTATACATGTAAATATCTGAAGGAAATGCATGCCGAATCCTTTAAATTCGCTGTGCAATGCGCATAACACTGCACAGTGGCGGACGTCTATCGTAAGAAAATAACCATACACGTATATATTTTTTGTTTAATATGTACGTTCCGCCGTTTTGGAAACAATTTAGAAGGGTTTCCTTATTTTAAAACGTTTCGTGTCATATCAGACACGTAGGTAAATAATGAGACTATAGCTCGCTTTTGGAAATCCCTTCGATAACTATCAATGTATGCAAAAATATATTCAGGTACTGTCCTCTGACTAGTCCTGCTCAGTACGAAAATAATAATAAACATTATAAAAACGTACTGCTCCATAAGAAATCAATCCCAAAATATGCACATGAATACTACGTGCGTCTGGTGCGCACGAAAATCAAAATCCATATATGTTCCATACATGTGCACTGTAACAACATCTAGGTGAACGGGTGTGCACACAACATCTGTCATAGGCAACGTGTGTGCCTGACAGCCAAATCATGTGCATCTGCCATGCACGAAGAATCTCGATTTAGTGCATCTGGTGTGCACCAAAATCGTATCTCATAACATGCGCTCAACATGCGCGAAATCCAATCAGGTGCACAAAACAAATATCGAGCACTACCATCGAAATCGAAGTCCAGTGCATCTAAGTGCACAAAATGCGTATCACTGCACTGCAAGCATATATGAACTATACCGAGTGCAAAACCCAAATCGTGTGCGTACATATGCACAAAATCAACTCAACTGTATGAAACCCATAAAATCATAAACATGAGAAACCAAGGCACGAAAACGATAACAAGTGCAACAACTGTGCAAAAGTCATAATACTCGGTAGGTGCAACCATCGTGCACGAAAGCAAATATCATGAAACTTAATCATCAAAATCAATCATGCGAATAGATCGCCCAAAATACCGAAATCAAGTATGGCGGAATAGTCTCGCTCAAGCACATCCTCTAAGAATCTTTGGCCAACTGTCGTGGTCACTCATAGCATGTCTCATCGACGATCCTGAACTCTGGCGTGCTGGTGTGCGTAACATGCCCACTCCTGGGTCCAAGTCTTCTCGCAATTTATTCCAGAAAGGTCCTGTCGAGGTCTCTCCCAAATCTCGTCTCTGCCGAACTGTCCAGAAGTCATCGTCCTTTACTATATCTGTTTCTTGTTCCGGAACGCCTGCATACTCATCGCGACTCCTTCTGGAAGGTATATCCAAGTACAATGCCTCGGCATGCGTATCGCAACTCTGATGTCGGCGGAGTGGAACGTCATCTTATCGAGATCTTGTACGAACCTCTTACCCCACTTTTCTCTAATGTCGACTGCTTCGGACTCGTCTCGTCGTGGCTGTAGGGACTGAGCTCCAACGGCTATCCTCGTATCTGGAGTCTCCCAAGAAGTGCATCTCACCACATAGCACCCGAATGAAGTCGAATCATACGATCGATTCGTCAAAACCTTATAATTCCCTAAGAGCTCAACATCTTGGGTACAGTTTAATAGCATCGAGTACATACCACAACATCGGTGGTCCAGCCGTAGAAGGGCAAACCCAAGCCTCACTAATGGCGCCGCGGAACTGCCGCAAACCCTAAGGTTCAAAGGCTTTCACACGGTCATTATGTCGAGTTAGGGTTTCATTCTTCTAGAGGGTCCATAGAATTGCTTGCACGTCTTTCCGAATACTTTAAACTTGGAATATGGTTTCCTGACATTCTATCGACTCTCAACGAATCCGCATGAAGTCGTCTCTAGCTGGGACCAATCTATCTGATGACCTCGAATCGGGGTAAGCGAACGAACCACATGTCCTAGTCCTTCATCCTTGGGTGACTAGCGACCTTCTATCATATCACTAAGTATATACTTATGCGGCAGTAGCTCCAATCATCTGGGCGACATCTCGTCATTTGCAGCAACAACTGGCTCATTCGTCTGTACGCTGAACAGGCCTCAATCATCCTGAGTAAGCGACATATCAACGGTCATCACATCCTGGCTGGCTTCTAGCAGTAGCCTGATCCTCTGGTGCCGATCAGCACATCCGGGAATCTCGTAAAAGCGATCTGTCAAACGCTCACGCCGCGAAAACGAAATAAGACGACGCCTCTCAATGCAATCGTATGTCTCTGGAATCACGCCCTGGTCAGTCTTCGTCCGTGACGAGCTCATGCTGACGCAACTCTAGTCGTAGCTCTCTTTGTGCCCGTATAATCGTAGCAGCAAAATCATAACCAGTATCGATGAGGGTAAATCATAGGAATGAATATAATACTGTGCAAAGAAATGTACATCCTAAGGCTTCTTAAGTGGAGTAGCGTATCGTAAATATGCCGTGGAACATACGTACGGTACGTCACTCTACTCAAGCTACCTACTCCATCAACCAAGGATCATCCTACGCGACGAAAGTTCGGGTATAATACCCCCTCGACTAGGTCTAAGTTCCGTAAGGTCAAGCCTAAGTTCCGTATATATATAAACGCCCTAGGCTCCGCATAGTTAAACTTAGACTCAAACCAAGGTTAACCTAGCGCTCTGATACCAACTTTGTCACGACCCGAAATAGCCCATGACTGACACTTGAATCATATGAAGTCTATAGGACCCCATCTAATCCAAGTAAGCCAAAAAGCCCAGAAATCTAAAACCATTTTTAAGAAGTAAATAAGAAAAACTAATTTGTAAGAAGTAAGGAAAACTTGTTTTTAAAACAAGGGTTTTAAAATAGGTAAGCCGAATATGCATTTTAAATCCTCCATATCTTTTCTAAAAATTTCGGCAGAGTTTCCTTTGTAAAAACTGGCCCCGAACGGGGTACAACATGAATAATATATATGCAATGACAAAAAGGCATCCCAAGCGGGAGCTAGCTCTTCGTCAATAGACTATCACAACCACGCAAGCAATATAATATACAACGCCAAAGGATGAGGATCAAAACTCAAAAGAAACTCAAAATCAACATGAAAAACATAATACTACAACGCGCGATTCTAAGGTCGAAATAATACACAACTGGTTTTCTAAGTCTGAAACAATATACAAGTTTTGGTTGATGGAATTTCTAGATACAATGAATAATACATATACAATGGTGGTTCTGATGCAAAAGAACCCACCTACCAAAGCAAATCACCCGCAAAGGAAGCAGTGTGCCAGAAATGTCGCCATGGAACCTGTACGGCAAAATCTGCAAGAACTGTGGCACAACGGGGGTGAGTTGCCAACTCGTGAGTAGAAAACATCTACAAGCAGAAATCAAACGCATGACATAATCCTAGGTCAATACGATCAGATATATATCCTCAATATGAATAAGTCTGAAGCATGATAAGGTGGCAATGTAACATCTATACATGTATGTAGTGATAAGTGCTCGTGCCAGTGCCTTAGGTAATAACATATCATAAATATGAGATATGATCAATGTAATCGATGTCAACTATATCAGGAAGTCTAGTAGTATGTGGATATCATCCAACTATGTAATCAATGTCTGTAAGTATGTGGATCCCGTTCACGTGTCACCCAATGACAATAAGCATCATGCATGTTGTTCCCCTCCGAATGACGGCCAAGACAGGGACGTCTTGCCTGAGATTCGGGGCAGATGCTATTTGGTTTTATCCGTCCACCTTTCCGAAGATGCCAAGTTGATTTATGGCACCGTGTATCGGAGGTTTAGACGGATGCGGCCGATTTAGCAGACTTCGTCAGATTCCCCCTCGCTTGAGGGGGTTTTGATTGTGGGGACGCTCTTCCTTGCAGGCGCAAGACCCTGCAGTTAATTACGCTACCTCATCGCGGTAACAACTTTCTCCTTCTCCAGAATTTCACTTCGTGTCGTGGGTGTTTGTTTTGTTTATGGTTGCCCGTGGATTGTATACGGAGACTAATTTATGTCGTCGCCCGTAGGACGTGGATTAGTCCAAATCCGTATCTTCTTAGATTTGGGTTTGGGGTTTTGGTTTAAGGATACGTTAGCCATATTTGAGGCTAAGATCAACTTAAACGTTTGTTAAGGATACGTTAGTCCAATTTGAGACTAAGATCAACTTAACGGGATCATTTGGATCCGACAAAATAGCGTTTGGGCTCTATTGTTTCAGTTTAGGGACATGGTGGTCCATTGAATGTATGGCCGTCAGGACCCATCACCTCTCTGACGACGTTGAAGGATTACAACGGCAGATGTCAGAGGAGTTCAGAGATGTACCCTTGAACCAAAGATGGTTGGGAGATCTATAGTCCAATTTGGGATTAAAGTCTGTTTGGAAAGTTTTGGTTTAAGGATGTGTTAGCCATATTTGAGGTTAAGATCAACTTAAACGTTTGTTAAGGATACGTTAGCCTAATTTGAGACTAAGATCGACTTAACAGGATCATTTAGATCCGACAAAAGAGCATTTGGGCTCTATTGTTCCAATTTAGGGACATGGTGGTCCATTGCCAGTTTAGGAACATGGTGGTCCATTGCTAGTTTAGTGACATGGTGGTCTAACATTCCCATTTTGGGGAAGGATACTGGTTTAAGGACGCATGAGTTTAAGGACCCCACAGTCCGTATTATGTGTGGTTGTCGGGACCCGTCACCTCTCTGACGACGTTGAAGGATTACAACGACAAATATCAGAGGAGTTCAGAGATGTACCCTTGAACCGGGTGTAAATTGACTTGAAAGAGCAGCGGTGCTCAGTTCAATTTAATTTGAGGACTTATGGCCAGAATTGGGCTAAGTCCAGTTGAAAATGTTCAACGTTTTATTTGCATTTGGCCTGTTAGGCATTTACTAGGGCTCTGCCCCTGTTTAATAATGCATGGCATTTTTGTTTGGTCTGTTTAGACTTCTTTCTTTTAATTGGGCTCTGCCCTTTTTAATAGTGCACAGCACTTATTTTGGCCTGTTAGGCCTTTTTAATTGGGCTCTGTCCCTTTTCTTTAATAATGCAGAGCATTCAATGGTCTGACAGCGCACCACGTGGCCTGTTAGACGCTCTGCGCCAATTGAGGAGCGCAAGGCGCTAGCGCATGTGGGGGTGACACGTGTCACGCGCTGGTGAGCACAAGTCTGTTAGCGCAGTGCGCTGCGCCAGTGCGCTGCTGATACGTGGCGCGCTCTGGTGACTTGCGCCAAACCAAGAAAGCAGTGCTCTATTTTAGAAACGCATAGCGCAGTTATTCTGGGGCCGACACGTGGCGCTCCCTGGTGGCTTGCGCCAATCCAAGGAGCGCAACAGCGCAGACTCAAAAGTGTAAGGCACTGTTTAATATTTAGATCAAATTAGATCAAAGGGAACAAATTTTTCTTGTTTTCCAGAGAGGTTCTACCTCAAATCTCAAGAACCAGTGGTTCATCAAAAGGCAATGCCTTTATACAGAAGTAAATTACTTCTTCTTCTTCTTTTATTATTATTATTATTATTAATTTTTTTTTATCGAAGATCTTGATCTTGTTCTTAGATCAATGATCTTTTTAGAAGAAACTCTTCTTTTTTCAAAGGTTTATCTTTTCTCTCTTTGAGTTCTTCACAAAATTTTAGAGGAATTCTCTGGTTTCTCTTTCTATGTGTTTTTTTTAGACTTGGAGTTTAGGGGCCTTTATATAGTGCCAATTGATTTGTTAAATCAGTTAAAAAGATCTTTCTCTGAGTGATTTAGGGATTTTCCCCACCGTTGGATCTTTGATCCAAGGGCTTCTGTTTTACAGAAGTTAATCTTCTTGTTTTTAACAAGATTGAGAAAGATCTTTCAAAAATTTTATTGTTTAAATGCTGGCACAGTTGGCGCAAGCGCACCTGCGCTTGACATGTGTCGCGCAGCGCAGAGCGCAGCGCAACTGCGCTGACACGTGTCGCGCAGCGCAGAACGCAAGTCGGCTGAAGCGTTGCTTCCTTTATTATTATTTGAATTTCTTTTAAAACAGAGGCTTGTTCTGATTGGGGGAAACAGAAGCGTTGCTTCATTTCCCGTCTTGGAATTTGAACAGAGCTTTGCTCTGATTGGGGTAAACAAATGCCCCCCACCGTTGCGCTTACGTGGCCCCCAAACGTGAGCGCAGCGGTGGCAGAATTCCAACCGTCGCGCCATCCCTTGGAAGTTGAGACGGCTCTTCAATGCCTATAAATAGGACCTTTGGTCCCTTAGATGATTTCCATCTTTTCATAAGAATTTTTATTCATAGCCTTGCTCTTTTGTTTAAGCACTTTTAAGGGTTCGGACTCTAGTGAATCTTTAGGTAAAATTTAAATTAGATTAAATTAATTTTAAGAGCCTTGCTCTCAATAGATCCCTGATCTAAAGAAAACACATTTAGGATTTCACTTAGCAGAGCTTTGCTCTATAGGTCTAAAGGGATCTAAAGGAACCTAAAGAGAACCCTATTAGGGTTTTATTAATAGAGCTCTGCTCTCTAAAAGATTTTCCCTGTATTTTCTTAGTTCATCAATGGAGCTTTGCTCCTTCCACATCATATAGAAGAACTCTTAAGAGTTTTTCATGAATCTTGGAGGTTAAAGAATGTGATTTTATTTCTTGATGAATTGTATCACCTTGCTTAATCAGCCTGCCTGCTAATTTTGTTGATTTTTCTTTTGCAGGAGTAATGGACGCCCACATGTATGACCTTGATGAAATCATTTCTTACGGAGACATTCTCCGACTCAGGCGTTCTCAGAACCGAGAACTTACAAACGCCGAGTGTGCCAAAATCATGAGCCGTTTCGACGCATACAAAGGTCAACTGCTTCCTCGACGCTCCCCTCTCCTGAAGC
This sequence comes from Agapanthus africanus, assembly GCA_030015575.1. NCBI lineage: Eukaryota > Viridiplantae > Streptophyta > Magnoliopsida > Asparagales > Amaryllidaceae > Agapanthus > Agapanthus africanus. Next base: position 914,243,285 of record CM057337.1, read on the forward strand.
TTATTGTGGGAGCAATTTGGGAAGTGCTTCCCTGATTCTTTAGCGGCGTGCCGCTTAGGGCATTGGACGCCGCCGAGGACAAGGTGCACTCGGTGTACCTGATGAACCTGATCTCGAAGAGACGGCAAGACAATCTTGTCGATCTCTTGCACCAGGCCTTTCAACAGTCCGCCATTCTTGTTGCCTATCGGAGGGAGGAGGACATCAGTGGGGACCCCGACGCCCGTGCTCGCGAAAGGAAGCACACTAGGATGGTTTGCCAAGCTTGGAAAGTCTTGGACAAGGTCACTTTCGAGTTCCTCAATCCATGTCCTGGATTTGAGGTTTTGCCATTGTAAATATTTCAATAATGCTGTTTTTGTTTGAATTTTTTTGCAATATGAATGGAAAAATTTTCAATTCAGCTTGTCTTATTTCTCGTTCTGAGTCTTTTGCAGATGCATGAATGAATGTGTCTCGAATGCTTGATCAAATGCAAATCGGATGTTCTTTCTGTCGCTTTCTTCTTCTTTTTTATTATCAACATGTTACCTTAGTAAATATGGTCGATGGATGATAGAGCGAGTACCCTGTCTTGGCTTCTTCAAGAGGTTGTGATGGCTTAGGAGGCAGGTTTAGATCTGCTGCCTAAGACTTTTCAACTTTATGAGCCGTGAGGGTCTCATAAAGACTTTTCTCCCTACGGATCGAGAGGATCTCGTAGATGTATTTTCTCCTTAGGAATCGTGAGAATTCCTAAGTGCGTTTTCTCTTATAAGTTGTAAGGATTCTATAAGAGAATTTTCCCTCTTACTAGTCGAGAGGACCCGTAAGTGGTTGTTTCACTCCTTGTCGAGATTCGACTTTGGAGAGTGTGACCAGTGGATAGTATGCAAGAGACCATTTTGGGCCGACTTGCAGGGTCCCAGTGCTTAGGAAACAAGTTTTTTAATCCCTACTGCCTACGGCTTTATCTCACGAGTCGAGACGAATCGAGCATTTCTCGCAAGAATATCCTAACGTCACAGTTAACCTCTGCTCTTTACGACAGAGGTCCGTTAGGGTCTGTGGTACTTAGGGTTTTTTCCGTCGTACCGTCGCGTTGGATGATGTATTTCTCGATAGGCGATCTTGCTGTTCGAGTAGCCTTGTGACTGTCGTGTCTCTGATCCCTTCGAGGGCTGGACAAGACGTCTTCAAGTAATCTTCCAGGTAATATTACCGTCGAAAGAGCAAGCGTAGGGATATTCCATGTCACTTTTTACTTGAGGTTAGGCTCATTTTGGAGAGCCCCGATGAGTCATAACCACTCCGCGCTGGTGTGGGATGATCTCCGATAGTCTTTCAGGCTTTATATGACTTGCCGTTAAGACCCTGAAGCTAGGAATTTGGCCTTTGCTTCGTTTGCTGGCATCGCGTCCTCTATATCGAGACGAATGTCGCGGTTGTCTCTAGGTTGTTGGTGAACCGTCGAGGTTTGGAACTAGGGACTTTGCCATGGCTTCGCTGTTTGATTGTCGCGTCTAAATCCTGTTGGAGGAAGAGCGCTGGGGTGACATCTCATCTGCTGTATCGAGACGAATGTCGAGGTGGTGACCACTCTGCACTGGTGCAAGATGATCTCCGATTGTCTTTCAGGCTTTATATAACCTGTCGTTAAGACCCTGAAGCTAGGAATTTGGCCTTCGCTTCGTTTGCTTGCTTCGCGTCTGCTGTATTGAGACGAATGTTGAGGTGAAGCTGGGATTTTGCCGTGGCTCCTTTTGGTGGTGTTGCGTCTGCTGTATCGAGACGAACGTCGAGGTGGTGATCACTCCGCGCTTGTGCGAGATGATCTCCGATTGTCTTTCAGGCTTTATATGACTTACCGTTAAGACCCTGAAGCTAGGAATTTGGCCTTCGCTTCGTTTGTTTTGTCATGTCCGAATCTTGTTGGAGGAAGGACACTGTTGTTGACATTGCGTCTGCTGTAACGAGACGAATGCTGAGGTGGAGTTGGGATTTTGCCGTCACTCCGCTTTGCTGACCATGGGGTCTTTTGTTGACGTTGCATCTGCATCCTGCTGGACTGCAAAGGAACGCCGTTGGTGATCTCTAAATTGTCGATATAGACGTCGAGACCCTGAAGCTAGGGATCTTCCTTTGCTTCGTTTGTTGACATTGTGTCTGCAATATTGCAACAAATGTCGAAGTTGTCTCTAAGTTGTCTATGAACCGTCGAGATTTGGCTTCGCTTTCTGGTGGAGCCTGTTGGGAAGGTATGGTTTTCTCTTTGTTTGTGCCCCTAGATTGTATACGGGGATTGCTGTGATATCGCCTGTAGGGCAAAAAGTTTCATTCTTTCATCATTTCTTTTATTCTTTCTACGATGCTCTATCATTTCAGCTTTTATATCGCGAAGGTCGCGATTGCCCAATCATTTCGGCTATTTTTCGCGGTGCCCAATCATTTCAGCTATTTGTTTTATTTTTACTCGCTGCTTTTTATTGCGAGTTGCCCAATCATTTCGGCTATTTTGCATGCATATATTTTTACTTGCTGATTTTTATTACAAGTTGCCCCATCATTTCGGCCGTTTTGCATGCATGTATGGCTCGCTGATTTTTTTTTATCGCGAGTATGGAACTTGGAATCTGACGCTAATCTCAGCATCAACATCGCTACAACTGGAATATTGCCATGAGCGAATCATCATTTGCCATGAAAGGGCTTGGAATTTGATACCGGTTTAGGCATCAGCATCGCTACAACTGGGATATTGCCAGGAGCGAATCATCATTTGCCTCTGTCGATATTGAACAAAGGTGGCTTAGTAAACAGGGTTATGATCCCTTCAACTAAGGCTTTTGACTTCATGAGCCGTAAGGGTCTCACAAAGGTATTTCTCCCTACAAATCGTGAGGATCTCGTAGGTGTGTTTTCTCCTTAGGGATCGTGAGGATTCCTAAGTGTATATTCTCCTGTAAGTCGTAAGGATCTTACAAAAGGGTTTTCTCCTTATAAGTCGAGAAGACTTACAAGGGTTGTTCACCATATGGACATATCCCCAGTCACGGGTGGGACTTTGTTAGGGAAATATTTATTCGTGCCCGTGAATTGTATACAAGGGTCAGTATGAGCCGCTTGTAGGGCAATATCGAAGGTTGTGGGGGTTGCTTAAGAATAGGTTCAGGTCTCTGTAACTTAAGACTTTCAACTCTTATGAGCCGTGAGGGTCCCATAAGAGAGTTCTCCTTGCGAGTCGTGAGGATCTCGCAAGTGTAATTTCTCCTTAGGAATCGTGAGGATTCCTAAGTGTGTTTCTCCATTGCGAGTCGTAAGGATCTCACGCGGGTGGTTTCTCCTCACAAGGTCGCGAGGACCCTGTAAGTGTCTTTTAACGAGATTGCGTCCTTTCAGGTTTTCACAAACACTCGCCGGTAGCCCTGCTGTTTTTACTCACGGAGCCCTTTCGGGTTTTCATCCGTGCCCATTTCGCTTATGGACATACCGTCTTTTTTTTATATATCCTTTTTTTATATATTTTTTATTCTTTATCCTTTATTTTTTAAACGAGGTCGTGCCCTTTCGGGTTTTCACGAACACTCGCCGGTAGCCCTGCTGTTTTTACTCATGGAGCCCTTTCGGGTTTTCATCCGTGCCCATTTTGCTTATGGACATACCGTTTTTTATCTGTTTTTTATTTTTTATTTTTATTCTTTTTTTTATCTCGTCAGCCTGAGGATGCTGCGGTAGTAGTTTAAAGACGTTTCGGTCAATTGCAAGTTTTAGGACATTGCGGTCCGCCATCGCCGTATTTGAGGCGAATCTCTAGTTTACTGAATTTTCGGTCTATGGGGCTTTCCCTACGAATGAGCATGATGCCCCCGGCATATCCATCTTTCTCGGAGCATGTGGTTATGGCGGGTTCACCTTCCAGTTTTCGGACAACGCGAACTTGCCCTGTTGGTATTGGTCTTCAACCCAGTTTTTGAAGACGTAGCAGTTTTCGATCGGATGGCCCAATACTTGGTGGTAAGGGCAGTAATTAGGATTGTTGACATCATTCAGTTGTAGCTGGTGTTTCGGCTCCGGTAGAGCGATAAGCCTGTTGTGCACTGATGGTTCGAACAACCTCCTTGTTTCATCCCGGGGAAATGAATAAGGACGTTTCAACCTCTCATAGAGAGGTTGCCGCTTGTTACTTTGGCGAACAACCGGTCTAGGGTAACTCGATTGTTGTTGAGCGCTGGTGACGAAGTCCGTTTTTCCCTTTCCTTTATCCTTTTTGCTCGATCCCTTGTTTGTGGGTTCGAGATTCTCTCCGGGTATCGTGCAATTGCACGGCCGAATGTTCTCGCAATTCCTCAATTCTTCAGAGATGGACTCCTTGAAGAGAGGGCCGAGGGCTACTTTTTCGTCGGAATTGTTCCCGAAGGTGAGAACTCGTGATCCCCCGGGATCATCCCTATGACAATTGCCGGCAACTCTTTTATGCTCAGCTGTCGTATTTTTTCGCTGTCTATGAGCTTCACACTTTGTCCTGTTGAAGTGTTGCCTGTGAGCGACATACCCTTGCCACCAACACTTAAAGGAGTCGTAATCTTTAGTGGGATGTGCGATCTTCTGATGATATAAGCAGTAATTAGGATGCATCTCTACTCCACCAAGAGTGTTTTCTTCAGATGGTGGTAGCTTCATTCCCATTGATATGGGTTTAGCAAACCTTTTTCTCGTCTTGAATTTGTTTTTATCCACAGCGGATGTCTTTTGATTTGACGGAAGTGCCTCAACTCTTTCGTCTAGTCACTGGCGTTTGGCTCCTTCCAATATGGCCATCTCACGCTCCTGATTGGCTTTACTTTTCAGACGAATTTCATTCAGCAAGGCATCGATCATCTCATCTGACGGCTACAGAAGTTCTGGTTCAGGACCCGCCCCCGGTTTCTCGGTGCAAGGAGCCTCTTTATCATCTATCAATGAGTGAGAGATCACATGACAACTTGCTGCGTAGTCCTCGGATCCATCTGATGAGTCTTCTCCATCATCTCCGTCTTCAAGGACGTGGCCGAGGAACTCTTGGAACGTGATGGGAGTCCGCGCTTTCTGGTTATACTCCTCCAGCGCATCAATCTGTTTCTGTAAGTCCGTGCGCTTGTCGCCAGGTTTCACGGGCTTTTTGGATCTTTTCTTCTTCTTCTTTGAAGATTTCGACGGCTGGGTACAAGTGCTTGGGCTATCACCACCGATCTTTGGAGTTGGGCGCGGCTTCAGCATCCTTTCGATGATCTGGGGTTCTAGCGGGTTCTTCTACCCGATCGCCGGGCATGTCTTGAGATCATTCATCATCCTTTTGGTTTGGCTGATAGCACAACCTCCCATGGAGCTTCTTCAACAAGGGAGCACGTTGCCCCCGGCATATTCACCTTTTTGGGGGTATGAGGTTGCGGCGGTTTCACCTTCCATCTTTCGGATAACGCAAACTTACCTTGCTGATATTGATCTTCAATCCAGTTTTTGAAGACGTAGCAATCTTCGATCGGATGACCCAATACTCGGTGGTAGGGGCAGTAATTGGGATCATTGACGTCATTTGGCTGCAACGGACGCCTTGAATCTGGCAGATTGATGAGCTTGTTGCGCAGCGCCAGCTTGAACAGTCTTCTCGTTTTATCTTGAGGAAACGAGTAAGGACGTCCTAGCCTCTCCTCGAGGGATATGCGTGGACGCATATTGTTTTGACGGACAACCGGTTTCAAGTTGCTCGGCTGTTGTTGAGCATTGGCGACGACAATCGCTTTTCCTTTGCCCTTCTCATTTCGAGAGTCCGTCTTTGAAAGGGAAGGCCTATGGCCTATCTGGTCCATTTGGACCAGCTTGTCAATCAAGGCCTGGAAATTAGTTGGCTTGAAGAACATCATGAATTGTGAGATGGTTGCATGAGGATCTAGGTTGCCCACGAACATGCCCACCGCTGGCGCTTCCTCGATGCGCTGTTCGCACTTCGACCACAGATTCCACCATCAGATTGCATATTGAACCCACGTTTTGCCCGGCTTTACTCTTGCGTTGATCAAAGCTGTTATTGGAGTATGTTCGCTGGCGCTCGCAAATCGCTGAGTAAACAACAATTCCATTTCAGTGAAAGTTTTGATGGAGTCATTCGGGAGTTCGGAGTACCATTCAAACGCTGTCTCCGATAGGCTACCGACGAACTGGCGAAGCAACAATTTATCATCACCGCCGGTATTGCCACAAAGAGCTCTGAACTGGGCAACATGTTGATGGGGATTGCCTGTCCCTTTGTAAACATGGAATTTTGGGATCGTGTAGCCCGGCGGGTATTTGATCTGATCATACCAGCTCGGATACGGTCGCCCTGTCTTGACGACTTGTCCAGCCGCTTCAGTTGCCTGGTGGACCGGTATCTGCTGAGCTATATATTCATCCAGGTCAGATTTAGAAATTTTCTCCTCCTGAGCTGTTGAAAGAGCCGGTGGAGGATTTGATGTCTCCCCTTTTTCATCCTCGAGAGCAATCGGAGGATCTTCAGCAGGAGGATCCTGTTGGATCATCATACCCACCATGTCCTGAAACAGAAGGGCTATTCGTTTTATATTGGCTGCTTGTTCCGCAGCCTCTTTATCTTTCTTTTCGAGGACTCTGCGTAAGAAGTCAGCGCCAGTTTCTTGTTCGTGACGCTGTTCTGATGATGCCTCCAGGCTTTCTTTTGGCCCGTTAAGTGCGGCCATTGCAGTCATCATTTCCTGAAGCTTCTGTTGTTGCTCCTGGGCTTTTGTCACGGATCGGGTGAGCGGTCGGTGACCCATCGAAGCGCGGCTATCCTCTTTCTCGGATGCCATATAAACAGTATGGACCGTTATGCCCCCAGACTTGGGGCGTTTGTGCTCAACGCTTTTACGGTTCGCCATGTTCACATGGGCTTTTTGCGGCCTCCTTTTCTTTTGAGTGATTGACGTTGAGGGAGCCATTGCAGTGGGCACCCAAGTAGCTGTCATCCTTTGTGGCTTGACAGAGTAGTCCTTCTCCTGCCGAACTTTCATCTTTTTCTGTCGGCGGAGATAGTCTTGATCCATTACGGAGTCTTGGACTTGACGCCAGACCTTGTAAATTTTCGAGGACAGCCGTTGAGGGGGCTGCTCTAGCTTCTTCTCTGCAGTATTCTCCACAGGTGAAGGAGTTCTCTTCAGCACTGCAGTAGGAGAGTTTCTGCGCACCTCGTTAAGCAGTTCAAAGCTGTTCTCTATCGGAACAGCAGCATCGATCCCCACCATCGTAGCTGGCGGAGTTATCCCAGAGGGGGAGTTGCCCCCAGTCTTCCTTATCCGGCGCCAGTGGCGACGTCGGGAATGACAAGTTGTCGGTATTGGTTCAGCGACGGCTTTGTCTTGCCCCTTGTTCAGGTGAGGGGCTGTCGCGGGTGTTAGCCTCTTGAAGATTGACGTCCGTTGAGAAGTTGTGTCCAAACGGTCAAAAACGAATTTCTGAGCGGGGGAAGCAGCTTTGAGGATCTCGCCTGGAACTGAGACCGGAATGGCCAGCCTTGTAAAAACTGACTTCTTGGAAGGAGGAGCCTTTCCAATGATTTCGTCCGCTTGAGCCGGGATGGCAGCTTCGGGTATCGTGGACTTGTAGACGCTCTGGCCCAGTCTGTTGAAAACTGAGGTATTGAAGTTGGGCGACCCGTTGAGAGGGGCCGCGGTAGTTGTAAACCGATCAAAGACCGACTTCTTTGGAGCTTCTTGCGACGTCATTGGGGCATTGAAGCTCATCGGTGAGAGCATGGTCCCGAAGAACAGTCCAGTGGTGACTTGAGTTACCTGCTCCACTGGCATCTTGAAAAGGGAGGCCGCTCGGGGCCCGTAAGTCACTCCTCCAACAAGGACGGAGCGAGAGTTGCAATTGCAGGTAGTGCAGTTTGAAGCCATTGATCTTCTGTTTTCTGCATGGAGCAAGACACCAAATCTAAGTACTTCAAATCCACAGGCAACCACAGCAAACCGCGATTCGTTCGCGAACACGACACACGAAGTGTGGAGTGGAAAGAGGAAGAGGTCCCACCGGGCGTGCCAGAATTTGTTCCCCTCTGAATGGAGGCCAAGACATGGACGTCTTGCCTGAGATTCGGGGCAGATGCTATTTGGTTTTATCCGTCCACCTCTCCGAAGATGCCAAGTTGATTTATGGCACAGTGTATCGGAGGTTTAGACGGATGCGGCCGATTTAGCAGACTTCGTCAGATTCCCCCTCGCTTGAGGGGTTTTTGATTGTGGGGACGCTCTTCCCTGCAGGCGCAAGCCCCTGCAGTTAATAACGCTACCGCATCGCGGTAACAACTTTCTCCTTCTCCAGAATTTTACTTCGTGTCGTGGGTGTTTGTTTTGTTTGTGGTTGCCCGTGTATTGTATACGGAGACTAATTTATGTTATCGCCCGTAGGACGTGGATTAGTCCAAATCCGTATTTTCTTAAATTTAGGTCTGGGGTTTTGGTTTAAGGATACGTTAGCCATATTTGAGGCTAAGATCAACTTAAACATTTGTTAATGCTACGTTAGTCCAATTTGAGACTAAGATCAACTTAACGGGATCGTTTGGATCCGACAAAAGAGCGTTTGGGCTCTATTGTTCCAGTTTAGAGACATGGTGGTCCATTGAATGTATGGCCGTCGGGACCCATCACCTCTCTGACGACGTTGAAGGATTACAACGACAGATGTCAGAGGAGTTCAGAGATGTACCCTTGAACCAAAGTTGGCTAGGAGATCTATAGTCCAATTTGGGACTAAAGTCTGTTTGGAAAGTTTTGGTTTAAGGATGCGCTAGCCATATTTGAGGCTAAGATCAACTTAAACGTTTGTTAAGAATACGTTAGCCTAATTTGAGACTAAAATCGACTTAACAGGATCATTTAGATCCGACAAAAGAGCATTTGGGCTCTATTGTTCCAGTTTAGGGACATAGTGGTCCATTGCCAGTTTAGGGACATAGTGGTCCAACATTCCCATTTTGGGGAAGGATACTGGTTTAAGGACGCATGAGTTTAAGGACCCCACAGTCCGTATTATGTATGGTTGTCTGGACCCGTCACCTCTCTGACGACGTTGAAGGATTACAACGACAGATATTAGAGGAGTTCGGAGATGTACCCTTGAACCGGGTGTAAATTGACTTGAAAGAGCAGCGGTGCTCAGTTCAATTTAATTTGAGGACTTATGGCCAGAATTGGGTTAAGTCCAGTTGAAAATGTTCAACGTTTTATTTGCATTTGGCCTGTTAGGCCTTTACTAGGGCTCTGCCCCTGTTTAATAATGCATGGCATTTTTGTTTGGTCTGTTTAGACTTCTTTCTTTTAATTGGGCTCTGCCCCTTTTAATAGTGCACAGCACTTATTTTGGCCTGTTAGGCCTTTTTAATTGGGCTCTATCCCTTTTCTTTAATAATGCAGAGCATTCAATGGTCTGACAGCGCACCACGTGGCCTGTCAGACGCTCTGCGCCTATTGAGGAGCGCAAGGCGCTAGCGCATGTGGGGGTGATACGTGTCACGTGCTGGTGAGCGCAAGTCTGTTAGCGCAATGCGCTGCGCCAGTGCGCTGCTGACACGTGGAGCGCTCTGGTGACTTGCGCCAAACCAAGAGAGCAGTGCTCTGTTTTAGAAGCGCATAGCGTAGTTATTCTAGGGCCGACACGTGGCGCTCCCTGGTGGATTGCGCCAATCCAAGGAGCGCAACAGCGCAGACTCAAAAGTGCAGGGCACTGTTTAATATTTGGATCAAATTAGATCAAAGGGAACAAATTTTTCTTGTTTTCCAGAGAGGTTCTACCTCAAATCTCAAGAACCAGTGGTTCATCAAAAGGCAATGCCTTTATACAGAAGTAAATTACTTCTTTTATTATTATTATTATTATTATTTTTATCGAAGATCTTAATCTTGTTCTTAGATCGATGGTCTTTTTAGAAGAAACTATTCTTTTTTCAAAGGTTTAACTTTTCTCTCTTTGAGTTCTTCTCAAAATTTTAGAGGAATTCTCTGGTTTCTCTTTCTCTGTGTTTTTTTTAGACTTGGAATCTAGGGGCCTTTATATAGTGCTAATTTATTTGTTAAATCAGTTAAAGAGATCTTTCTCTGAGTGATTTAGGGATTTTTCCCCACCGTTGGATCTTTGATCCAAGTGCTTCTGTTTTACAGAAGATAATCTTCTTGTTTTTAACAAGATTGAGAAAGATCTTTCAAAATTTTTATTGTTTAAATGCTGGCACAGTTGGCGCAAGCGCACCTGCGCTTGACACGTGTCGCACAGCGCAGAGCGCAGCGCAACTGCGCTAGCGCAACTGTGCTGACACGTGTCGCGCAGCGCAGAGCGCAAGTCAGCTGAAGCGTTGCTTCCTTTATTATTATTTGAATTTCTTTTAAAACAGAGCCTTGCTCTGATTGGGGGAAACAGAAGCGTTGCTTCATTTCCCGCCTTAGAATTTGAACAGAGCTTTGCTCTGATTAGGGTAAACACATGTAAATATCGTAAAGCATATGCATGGAAATATGAGGATATAATCAAAATCATGGAACCTGAGTGCCTAGCATTGACACTCGAAAACATCATGAAAACCTGTGCCTATCATCGACACGTAAATCCTCATATATCGGGATCCATCTGCGGTATCGGCCCTCGGCCCCGGCAGCACGGGTCGGCCCATATCCATCTATCGACTCTGGTCAGTATCCTCCGGCTAACCGCCAGATCCAACCAATCACCGGTAGGTAGTAGTCCCTTTGCCAGGCTCACCGTCTGTATACACAGCATCTCTTTCTTGCCTCGAGGTACTATACCGGGCCTACCATGTACCCGCAATCGGCCTCACCGCCTCCTCGAATAGGGTTTCACATGTCGCTTTCAGCACCGAGAAAACAGATAGTGGACGCACTGAAATATCATATCAAGGGTAACCGGGTTTTTAAAACAATTATATAATCTCTTTGAAATATCCACGGTTCCCAAATCCAGAAATATCATGGAAACAACATATCTCAATGCGTATAATCAAAAAGCATGATATATGCGACATGTAAAAGAAATGCAAGCATATCAGTATATCATGCAACATGGAATAGTAATATGCACATATTGAGGGAAACCGCTCTTTTAAAATCAATCAGTTTTAAAGAGTATCCTGCGGTTACCAAAACTCGAATCAAGCCAGAATCATCTATGTATGTGTAAATACGTATGAATATACAGTATATAGGTACACAAGTATGCCATGCAAGGGTCATATCCTGAATACAACAGTACTACAGTGTAGTGACATGGCAATTATCGATGATGAAGTGTGTGAGCCGGCAATCAAGTGTACGTGAAACATATGCATCATCGATAATGGTGCTGGTGTCCTAACAGCATGGTTTTAATATAGCAATAAACTCATTTACACATGCAAGCGATGCGAATAGCATGAAAATGCGGAATCGAATAATCAACGCAACAGTAAAGAATCTACATCCATATGTATATGTCATGCAGTTATGCCATTTGAAATAAGACGAATCGGGGTTTTTGGTAAAAATAAGGGCTACGGCGTTTTTAAAAAATAACGCGTCTTTGAAAATATCCGTAGAGTCCCTTTTTCCTATCTTTGAAATACTTCCGATTCGTTAGTTTTGAAATAGGTATGACTCGGGTCTAGTCTAATGTCTACTAAGTAATCTACATTTAACTATCAGGTCAATCGGGAAGGGTATGGAAACCACCTAAATCTGAGTCGATATATATAAATATAAATATAATAGTCGGTGATCCCGCCTCAATAGTATCGCGTACGATACAATATATCATCTGATGTCCTCGAGTCATGAGTGCGGATCTATCATCAATATAAAGCTCGTACGGTAAATCGTCGTACGACATCCCAATAGCTGGGTACGGATCGATATCACATTTATCTCATCAATTATCTGGTATCCTTATCATCATATCACATAATCTGGGGTACTGATCTAAGTCTAGTATAAATCGATACCATCTATATAAGTATGAATGCAGGTGTGAAACACACGTCCAAAGGCCCGCTAAAAATCACATGTCGTATCCCAATACGAATCACATCATATCACCGATCTCATGGCACTATGCCCAATATTATCGACTCATCTCCAATGTCATCCATTATCCTCATCATCACAGTATAAATATAGCAAATATGCATGTGTGGGCGTGTGGGTGTAAACCTGTTCTAGGGTTCGCGACTAGGAACTACACTAGTTACTTCTAACCCTAATCTATGCATAGTACACCTAACACATCCTAAACAACCAAGTCACACACACACACACACACACACACACACACACACACATATATACATATAGTATACTAGATATCGGACTGCGGGGGTGCTATACGCCATCCACCCGACTTCTCCCCGTAGATATAAATCTACTCGCCTGGATTTTCGCTTGCTGTTGCCGACGTCGCCACGCGCTTGCTTGTCGCCTCGAAGTCCTCGCGAAGGTACCTACAATAACAACACATATCGTAACGATATTAAAATCAAGGCGGAAAAACTAAAACGGCACGCGCATTGCTCGTAGGTTAGAACCTATAGCATATGCGTACAAAATCAATCAAACAACCCTTGTTGTCGATGTACAAACATGCGACAACCAAAAACGAATCCAAATATCATAACTCATCATTTCAATTACGGAAAACACATCCTAAATCACACACAAGTATTTTCAGATTTTGACTCAGGTCAAATAAAGCCAAACAAACAAGTCTAGGGTAATGTATATAGTATAGGTGAGCTACTGAACTAACCTAGGCTCCTACCCTCACCAAGTGGCCGGCCCCTATACCCAAAATTCCGATGTCGCCGGCCCAGGGGTCTTAGTTTGGGTTCATCAGGTCAGCTTGGTCTCCTAGTAGTATGTCTAGGTCCCTAGTATTGTTTGGTTGTCTCAAATATTCCCTGGGTTGCTCCAGATAACCCATAGGTACACTCAAAGTCACAAAACTGATATGTGTCAATTCCTGAGTTCGTGCAACGGCTCAGCTCTATGGCTCAGGTCATGAATCGTGTTACCATGGTCAAGCAAATACTCACAACAGCCCCCAGATTTTACCCATAGTCATTACACAAAAATCCAGTAGGACCAAACACCCCTAAACATCATCAGATAACCACCCTAAAAAATCCAAACCCTAGCTCCCCTATTAAGCCGAGGTCGCCGGATTTGTCTCCTAGGTCGCCGGCCGAAACCGGTGGGAAGGGGTTAGGGTTTCAGGTGAACACTCCAGGTCTTGAGCACAACACTAACACACTGTTTGTTTTCCCAGTGAGTGCTCGGGGTTACAGCAGGTCAGCAACACCACAAAACGACATCTAAAACACAATATCTCACGAAACTAAACTAAAGGGAAGAAATTATACCTCACCTAGTCCACTCTAGGCAGCACAAACTTCCCAACGTCGTCAAAATCCCATTTTGCTCGGTCCATCGTGTAGAGGAGGAGATGGGGATTAAGTTTTGTAAAGGGAGTGTAGGGTTTTGGAGCATGGTTGGAGATAGATCTAGGGTTCAAGTGGAGGGTGGAGGATTTGAGGAAGATGAAGAGGGTGATGAAAATGGTGGGGTTTTTTAATTTGGGCAGCCCCCCCTCTCTCACTAATACTCACTCTCTCTCTCTTCTCTCTCCAAAGTACACCTAACCTGATGATTATGTCTCCCCTTTGACCCTTTTCTTTTTCTCATTTCTTTTTCCCTCTAAATCCTTCTCACACAAATAGTAAACCCAAAACAATCCATGGTAAAAATGTAACACAAGTGTAAAAATGATATGTGCATATTTTGCACAAAAATGATAAAAACCGATTAGCGATTTTTAATCGCGATTAGCATTAAATTAGTGTCAAATAAATCATAAAAACTTAAAAATAACATAATTCCATAAAATACCCTATTTTAGAATTTTCCATAATTTTTTTCCAAAATTTTCCCCATTTATCGGTATTTAATTATACCGAAATATTAAAATATTCATTAAAATAATATTAAATTATAAAAATTCCCAAAAACAATATTTTATTTTTTTGAAATGTTACACGTCTGATGGGACACGGTCCAGCGCTGGGCTGCCACGTGGAACGATCGGAGCCGCTGGGCGCGAGTAGCCATTTCGGCGGGAGACGATGGGCGCCGTTGGATGAGGCCTATGCGGCAATAAATATGGGTGGGGTCCTCCCTAGGGCCCTTACTCTTTCATATTTTCCTCTCTCAAGCCTTAGCTGCTCGGCGCTCATCTCCCCCTTTTCGCTTCCAACCTTTGGAGAGTTTCTTTCCCTGGTTAGATGTCTTCCTCTGTAGAATCAGTAGACGTTGTAGGAGTAGATGCTAGGGTCCCTTTAGATGTTTCTGAGTCTTCTCGGGGAGCAGGGGCCGGGCCCTCTTCCCGGGGCCGTGAGGCGGGGGCCGCCTCCAGGGAGGAGGAGGCAGATGTGGCCCCCAGCACCTCGTGCTGGGTGAGGCATGAGGACGAGCTCGCCAGCGCTCGGGCTCGCTTCCACATTCCCCCGCGCTACACGCTCCGTCTAGCCGAGGAGGGAGAGAGGACAAACCAGGTACGGGGCAGGGAGATTGCCCTGTATTTGGAAGCTTTTTGGGGCGGAATGCGTCTGCCCTTCTCTCCTGAGGTCATCGCCGCTCTGAATTTCTTCGGTTTGGCCCCCGGCCAGTTAGTGCCGAACGCGTGGAGGATCCTCCTAGGGTTCTTGATCCGCCTGAGGCTACAGGCGGTTCCTTTCAGTCTTCCCCTTCTTGATTCCTCCCTCGTTTTCAAGAGTCACCCTGGCGGTCAAGCTGGCGACCCGAGATGGGTTTACTTTACTTTTAGGAAGCGGCCCGGGGTCGCTACCGGGACCGGGGTCGTGGCCTTGCCCTCCTCCATTCATGATTGGAAAAAGAAAATTTTCTTCGTTTCCCCTCCCGAGGACGAGGACTGGCCGGTGCCCACCAAGTGTTCGAGGGAGAAGTGTCTGCCGGGGAACCTGTCCGATGACCCCGCCGTGGTGAGAGTGGCGTCATGGGAGCCCGTCCCTCGACATGACGTGCTGCTGTCCGAGAGGGTTTTGAGCTGGGCCGGGCTTAGCCCCGTCGAGTTCGTCGGTAAATTAGGCTTGCTTTTTGGGTTTACATTTTACTCGTGTTGCTGATCTGTTGGGTGTTCGTTTCATGCAGGATCCATGGACTTCGGCTCTCTCCGAGATGCTATGCGCAAGCCGAGGCAGCCTACTAGGGCCGGGGGCGCCGGCTCTTTTATGGCACAGCCCGCTCCGGCCCCTACTGCCCCGGAGACGGCGCCTCGAGGACGCTCGGTGGCGGATCCCGCCCCGGGCCCCAGCAGAGCATCGGGTCGGAAGCGGGCCCTGATTCTGGAGGACACGGCTTCGGAAGAGGAGACCGGTTCTCCCTCGGAGCCGCTAAAGAATAGTTCCCGGAGACCCTCCCGGGGCCAGTCCTCGTCGACCGTAGTGGAGGAATGGGGGCTCCGGTTCGCGGTGCCGTCGGGGCTGTCGGTCGCGGACAGCCTCCTTCACGAAATAGAGACCTCGGCCGGGGGTCGAGTTCCTGGAGGGACCTTCAGGGCCCAGCTGGCGTCGATTGCCCAGGAGTCCGTGCAGGTAAGCCCCCAGTTCATCGTGAGATTTGGTGCCCTTTTCTGTTTTCTGACCTTTTCGTGTCTTCCCAGGTTCTCCAGCATGTGGCCCTCACCCTCCGCATGGAGACCGAGGTTGTAGCCCCGGCATTGGAGGCTGCGGGTCAGCTCGCCTCGTTGCAAGAGAGCTCCAGGCGAGAGCAGGAGGCGATGTCGGCGAAGATCGCTGCCCTGGAGGGCGAGGTGGTCGCCGGGAAAAAAGAGGTCGCCCGGCATCGCGAGGCCGCCGTGATCGCCGAGAGCAAGCTCGAGGACTCCCAGGTGCTTTCCGGCAACCTGAAGAGGACGGTGAAGGCCCTCCGAAAGGAGCTGGGGGTGGCGGCAAAGGCGTTTAAGTCAGCTGAATCGAGGGCCGTGGCGAGCTATAAGGGGTCGAAGGATTTTTATAATGACCTGGCTGTGACCACGACCCGCGTTTGGCACGACGCCCTCGATGTCGTTAAGTCCCGGACGCCCGAGTTCGACGATGCGGATCTCTGAGCTGAGTTCCCCCTCGTGGGCGCCGACGAGCAAGGGGAAGAAGTTCCCGGCAAGGAGGCGGTCGAGGACCCAGCGCCCCAAGTGGTGGAGGTCGAAGACCCCGAGGTCGCGCCTGGCCCCGAGGTGTAGAGCCCCCATTCTCCCATCTTCAATTTGTTTTTCTTTTGAATTTTGTAAGGCTGGGGAGCCCAAAAAATACCCTTTGTAAAGAAAAACTTTTGTCTTTGGCAGTAGTAAGTTCTCGGTTTCCCTGCGGGCCACAGAGCATCTCTGATTTAGAGCATTGGCCACCATCCGGGGGTGACTGGGCAGGACAGCTGCCCCGTCACCCCCTGCAAAGGCTTCAAGCTTCCTGGCATGGTGGCAGGGGAGTCTCCCTCCAGGGATGGCCGAGCAGGGTAGCTGCTCGGTTGCCTCTTGCGAGGGCTTGGGTCTTTAGCGTTTGAGGGGCTGTAAGAAGCCCACTAGGGATGTCCGGGCAGCGAAGCCGCGCGGCTTCCTCTTGGCGAGGGCTTTGGCCTCTGGTGTCGTGGGTAGGCAACCACCGGCCTGGGACGAATGAGCGGGGCAGCCGCTTCTGTCCCGACGTCGCGGGTAAGGAGCTACCAGCCGGAGTTTTTACCGAGCAGGGTAGCTACTCGGTTGCCTCTTGGGAGGGCTTTGATCCTTCAGGACGGGGACCGAGCAGGGTTACTGCCCAGTGCCTCTTGGCAAGGAATTTGATCCCTGTCGGTTGTGGTAGGAAGCTACCAGCCGGGGATAGCCGAGCGAGGGCCCGACTGCCTCTGGGAGGACATTGGATCTTAGCGCGGGAAGAGCTATAAGGCTGTAAGAAGCCTACCAAGGACCCTTGGCCGGGCAGGGTTACCGCCCAGTGCCTCTTGGCGAAGGCTTTTGTCCTGAAAGATAGCCGGGCGAGGGAACCTCGGGCTCGACTGCCTCTGAGAGGGCTTTTTGATCCCCGGCGTTGTGGCAGGGAAGCTGCCCGCTGGGGATAGCGAGGGAACCTCGGGCTCGACTACCTCTGAGAGGGCTCTATGATCCCCGGTGTTGGGGCAGGGAAGCTGACCGTTGGGGATAGCCGAGCGAGAGGACCTCGGGCTCGACTGCCTCTGGGAGGGCTTTTTGATCCTCGGCGTCGCGGTAGGGAAGCTACCCGCCGGGGACGACCGAGCAGGGAAGCTGCTGGGCTGAATCTTGTCGTGGTGTATCCCGACTGTTTAGCTGCAGGCATTGGGAATAGGAACGGTCGGGGCAACGGCACGCGTAGCTAGCTATCGAATGCGGGGGAAGGCAAAGCGCTAGGGGCGCGTCGCTTCGATTCCACTGGAGAAGGCTTGATGGCTGCCGCGTGGCAGCGACTCCCTGGGCGAAAGCGTGAGACGGTTGGGATGCACAGTGGGCTATATAAGGCTGAAGGAGTACTGGTCTTTTCATCCTTCATAAATAGGTCGCTGAGAATGCAGGACTACCCGTTCACCATCCCCGACATCGTCCGCTTTGAAGACGTGTACCTCTACGACCCGTACTGCATCGAGGACACGGTGCAGCTGGTCTACGGGAGCATCGAGGACCATTTTGGCCGGCTGCTCCCCCGACGCTCCTCCCTGCTGCAGCTGCTGATGTACTCCATCTGGAGGGCATCGCCGGGGCTTTAGAACCCCCTGTCTGAGCTGCTCTTTGACGAGGCCGTGGGCAAGCTGCGGTCTTTGAGGCGCTTCGGTTTAATCTCCATGAACCGGCTGGCTCGCTCAGAGGCGCTCATCCGCGAATGCTACGAGCTGAGGCTCGGGGTCAATGCCCGCGGGGGGAACCGGGGACAGAGGTAGGAACTGGCGAGGCCCCGGTTGGCGGAGATTTTTACCGAGTACCACGAGCAGTGCTCGCTGCACCCCCTTCCCCCACTATTGTAATTTTCTTTTCTTTTTGCATGTACGGCTGAGGAGCCCATAATACCCTTTGAATAAACAAATCTTTTCTTTCTTTTTCGCAACGCTCCATTGATCTTTATTAAATTAACAATAGATCTTAGGAAGAATTTACATTGCTTTAAAAGAAGGGTACAGGCTAGAAGATGACTTTATTGGCTGGGGCCGAGCTCCCTGAAGGGATGTCTGCCCCCGCGCTTGGTATAGGGCATGGGGCTCCCTGAGCTCCGGGTTGGCCGTCCGCTGAAGCCAGCATGATCTGATCGATGGTCAGGTCAGCGGGAGGGCGATGCTACTCCTACTTGCGGTCGGTCTGCCGTTTGTCCCTCAGGTAGGCTGCGAGGTGCCCAGACAGGATGAGCTCTTCGATGTAGTCCCTCAGTTGTTTGCAGTCCTCCGTGGCGTGGCCCAGTACCCGGTGGAAAGCGCAGTAGGGTCCCCGGGTTCGCTTCGCGGCCTGACGCGGGACCGGAGGGAACTTGAAGAACCCCTCGTTCTGGGCCTCCTCCAGCAACACCGCGAGGGAGACGTTGAGGGGGTATACTCCTGGAACTTCGAGTGGTAGGGCTGCTGACGCTCCGGCCTCACCTCCCGAGCCCTCTTCTTCTGGTCGGGCTGTTCTGCCCGGGGAAGGTTAGCATTCACCTCGGATTCCAGCTGGACCTCGCGCTTGGTCCACGCCTTGACCTCGGCCATGGTCTTAGGTTGCGGCAGCGCGAAGGAGCGCAACCATTCCTTGTGCCTCAGACCAGATTTGAGTGTCGTTATGACGGTTTCGTCTCGGTGCTCAGGCACCTCGAGGAGGGCGTTGTAGAAACGGGTAATGTATGCCTTGAACGTTTCCTTGTCCCCACTCTTAACTGTGAAGAGGTAGTCGACCGTGCGCTTCTGTTGACGGTTTCCCACGAAATGGCCGAGGAACTGAGTAGCCAGCTCGTCGAAGGTCGAAATCGAGCGGGGCTCGAGCCCCCGGAACCAGTCCCGACCTGCGCGGATGAGGGTGGCCGGGAAGGCTCTGGACTGGGCGGCGTCGGAGTGATCCTGGAAGCTCATCCCGGCGGTGAAAGCGTCCAAGTAGTCCTTCGGGTCGGTTTTCCCATCAAACAGAGAGACCTTTGGGGGCTTATTGCGCGAGGAGACGTGGACGGCGAGCAGTTCCTCGGTGAACGGCTTCGTGAGCGAGTCGAAGGAGTACTTAGCTCCGTCGCTCGAGAGGTGAGCTTCTCGGCACATGCCCTCGATCTTCTTCTCGAGGGCGTCGAGCCGACCGTGGTACCCCTGGGAATCGGCGCCTCGGGATCTCTGGCCCCCGCTGTGGGTGACCTGTGTCTGGGAGCATCCCCGGTTCTTCTCAATGAGGTGCCTCAGGTCCCGGGGTGAGGTAGCTCTTGAGCCGCCTGGGCGGACCTCTTCTGTGCGGCCCCGCCGATGGTGGTGGGGTCGACCACGCCCGTGGACAGGTGAGGTGGCTGACATCTCCTCAGAGGGATAGGGGTCACGAGGAGGCTCGAGGCGAGACGCCCTGGCGGCGGATCTCGGTGTCGAGCCCTGGGGCGCCCAACGGGCCCCAGGGAGCACCGGTTCGAGAGACCGGCGGCCAGGGGACGCGGCTTGTTGGTGATCGGCCGTCCAGACATGGACAGCGCCTTCTGGAGGCGGTGGAACGGCGATCTGGGGCCCGGGCGCGGCCGTTTGGGCGCGGACGAGGGCCTCCACGAGGGATTGCAGGCAATCTATCCGGCCTGCGAGGGCGTTGATGACCGTCATGGGAGGAGGTTCATTCCCGCCTTCAGTGAGTGGAGGACGGCGGCTGGTACCGGGATCTCCAGGATGGTCGTCTGCCATAAGGGTGGAGATAGGAAGGCCAATTTTGTATTTTGTGGAGTTATCTTCCCACAGACGGCGCCAACTGATGGAGCTCCTTTTCGGGCCTCCGTCAGATGTTGTCTTCCGTTGATCTCGCGGTGAACTTGACTGATTATCCTTCGTTGCGTGTGGGTCTCAATGCGTTTTTGGAGGAAGAGGTGTGGTGAGGAAGCTGTTGCCGAGTACCTGCAAGGAAGTCCCGGGGTGGTTTGGTACCACTGAGGACCCTCCGACGCTCAAGTTAGAAAGGAAATCCGAGCAGAGTAACGGCTTAAAAGTGTAAAAAAATGGCTTACTTGATCCCTCTGTGATGGGGGTTTATATAGCGGCGGCAGCACGCAGCAGCAGGCGCGAGAGTCTCGCCGACAGTTACGCTCTCGACGTCACGCCCGTGTGAAGAGCGGATCGCCCATAACGGGGATCGTGATGGCGTGGAACGTGGGACGTTGCTGGCGTAAAATCCGCGCGTGGCGAGAATCGCGGAGCGGCGGTTACGTCTGGAAGTAGGTCGGAGGGCCGAGGAAGATGTCCTTGGCCCATAACGGGGACGAGCAAGAAGGCCGAGGAGTCTTGGTCCTGTGGTAGCTCGGGGGCGAGCTGAGAGGCCGAGGAGGCCAATTTGCAGGGGCCCCAAGGGGGGCCAGCTTGTGCTTGCTGGTCGGGCACGGGGTGGCCTGATCGGCCCCTGCGGGCCCTTTCTTCTGAGTTCTGGGATACGTCACCTTCCACGTGTCATGATCTTGGGGATCGCCAATATCGAGCACTATCATGATACTTGTTGCATATCTTGAAAATCAATAATGTGAGATGCAATTTTTTCCCACAAATGATTTACAAAAAAGATTAATAATGCGAGGGTTGCAACTTTTTTTTTCAAAACGATTTACAAAGAAGTTGGGATGATAGAAGAAATTAGGATTTATATAGAATCGATGAGATATGAAAATAAATTACACAAAAAATAAAAAAATATTAAATTGCCCGAGAAAGAATCGTAATATCTTAAAGAATTGTAAAAGGAATTTTTAAAAAAGTGTTATTGACAATGCATACACAAATACAAATCAAGGTTTGGTTTTTTTTTTTTTAATTCAAAGTATACTTTTGTGTTTTTCCACAATTTTGGAACTTTGTAGGTTTTAAAATAAGCTGCTCTTTAAAATTGGGCTTGGAAACAGTTTTCCCTATTTTTAGCCGTAGGCGAGAAAAACCAGTTCAGAATTTTTGCCTGCATGAGTTCCTCCACTCTCAGATTCGGTTGTGCTTGCAGCTTTAATGGCCATATAGCTTCAGAAGCTGTAAAAGAATTCCAAAAAAAAAAAAAAAACCATGTTAAGCATGACAGGCTCGCAGTTGGTAGAGGGGTTTGCGTGTGTCAAGATTGTAGAAGCAATCTAGCTCCGCCGCTATCTTCGCACCGTTGCAGCACCGCCCAACTTTCTCTGTGTTGTTCGGCAGCGAGAGTTCGTCATCGCAAGACAATGTAAGCACCACAAGGCACTCTGCATTGACGTGGTACCTCTGCTTCATAGCAGAATTCAGAATGAAATCGCTAATGTAATTAAGCATATGTCTTAATACGGGGATCACACACACAAGCAGAGACTAAAACTGATCACCTTCAGGATTCCTGAATATGTTTCGGAGGTGGCCTTGGGCTTTAATCACCGATCCCCCTTCCTATATAAAGATGAAAGCTAGCTATAATCAGCGCCATGAAACATTTTCCTTCACAAACAATTGATGAATAGATCTAGAAGCTATCACAATGTAAGAATATTAGCGAACTTTTTGAAGAGGTCTCACCTGTTAGGGTTAACAAAGATGCGAATGCATGGTTGTCGGAAGTCTTTTGGAACCTGGCGCTGAGAACATCGTGCAAACCTGCAGAAATGGCAAGGAAGGGATTGGTTCTTGGTATCCTGAGGAACAAGTGAGATTAGATTACGTAACCAAAACAATTTCAATCAAAGCGATCCAAATGGATAATACTATGCAAGCAGATAATATAACGAAGGATCAACTTAATTAATATGGTCTCAGGGATATAACTTAATGACATGTGTATTTTCCGAAAGGGATCAAAACTAGTAGCTAGTCTAAGTATTAGTGTTGGCTGCCAGCGAACCGATGTTTCTTTTGAATTCTTAATTATATATTATTTCTTGCATATTTCTATACATTCATATATGTTGATAAAATTCTTTCTATTCCCACCATTATCATTATTCTAATAGATATTGGTATTAAAAATTGGAATTTCAAAATTTCCACTTTTGCCCCCTTTTTCTATTAGTTTGTGTTTATGGGAAAAATCAACAAGTTAATAATTTCGTTGTTTTTGCGAAGTAGTGGGGATAAAATTGTAAATTCCTCGCTATGGCAGAACTTCTCTTTATTTAGAATCGTGCCTTCAGCTCAAAACTTCTCCTTATTTACTATTATGCTATCAGCTTAAAATCCTATTAGGTTTTCACTAAAATACCATAAGCTTTCGACATTTTAAAGGAAAAAACACCTTGAAATTTGTTGTTTACAAACAAAAAACATGACATTTTAAAGGAAAAAATACCTTGAAATTTGTTGTTTACAAACAAAAAACATGGATTTCGTCTATTACTGCAAGGTTTTCGCTAAAATATCATGGACTTTTGATTTTTTCATATAAATGCTATAGATTTTATTTATTGCAAATAAATACCATACCTTTCACCATTTTCTAGACATATACTATGAACTTTGTTTATTACAAATAAATATCATGACTTGCGCGGTTTTCTAGATTAACGCCATGGGTTTTTTTAACATAAATAAATATCACGATCTTTCATCGTTTTCCATATAAATATCATGGATTTTGTTTATTGTAAATCAATATTATGATTTTTCGTCATTTTTGGATAAATACTGTGAATTTTGTTTATAACAAATAAATACAATGAGATTTCATTTTTTTGCATATAAATACTATGGCTTTTGTTTATTACAAATGAATACAATGAACTACTAATAAATTTCAGATAAATACCAAGAACTTTGTGTATTACAACAAATACCATGAAATTTTAATGCTTTCAGAAAAATGTCATGGACTTTATTTATTACATAAATGCCATGAACCTTAACCATTATGATCACCGACATACCTATTTATATGAGCTATTGTTTATTTATTTTCATAGAATATTATTCTGAAAACATGCCACATCGCACGGGCCTGGCGGCCTGTTCCCTAAGAAATGAGTAGTCAAGGCAACCGGCTTCATAGTAATTGACGAGATTAAGCATTTAGCGGATGTCAATCTAGATAACGTTAAGGACCCAAGATACAACATAAAGTAAAATCCGTTGGAGAAAATGGATCAATCAAAAGGATTATATAGACGTTAATGGAGAAAATGTACCATAGGAGGGAATTTCCTTCTATAGCATCGGAAAAATGCATTCTTTATGATTTTTTTTGACGATCGGCGTACATCACCTCCATCTTTATCATCTAAGATGTGGATACATCAAATTTCATGTGATTATACTATTTTTTTACCGTTGATTTAGTTGGTGCAAAATTAATGGTTTACTGACAATAGAAATTTTTATATTGCAAATTCAACGATGTAAAAGTGAAGGGATCACATGAAATTTGGTGTATGCACATCTTAGATAATAACGATGATAATGATGGATGCCGATCGTCGGATAAAATGGTGAAGGTTGTATCTTTTCGACGCCATAGGAGGAAATCCCCTCCTATGGCGTCGAAAAAATACACCCTTCCTTATTTTTTCCGCCGATCGGCACCCATCATCTACATCGTTATCATCTATATATATATATATATATATATATATATATATATATATATAGAGAGAGAGAGAGGTTAATAGAGGAAAGAGGCCATAGGAAGGAATTTCCTCCTATGGCGTCGAAAAAATACGTCCTCCTTAATATTTTTCGACAATCGGAATTCATCATCTTCATCGTTATCATCTAAAATGTGAGCACGCCAAATTTCATGTGATTTTACGACCTTTTCACCGTTGATTTAGTAATGCAAAAAGTTCTATTGTCGGTAAACTGTTAATTTTGAACCCACTAAATCAACGGTGAAAAGATTGTAGAATCATATGAAATTTGGTGTACCCACATCTGAGATGATAATGATGAATATGATGAGTGCCGATCGTCGAAAAACACGACGGATGGCGTAAGTTTTAACAAGTTTTCTCTAACTAACTAACTAAATAAAAATATATAAAATTTGAATTAATAAGTTATTATATGGTCTTTTCTATAGCCTCCAAGAAACCACCAAGGACATGTTTGGTAATGGAGTAAATTAAGTTTTCAGTTTCATAAAGTTTCATAAAGGTAACTGCGAAATGCTAACTTTGTGTTATTTGGTAATCATTTTGCAATTGAAATAACCATGGTTATCTCAGTCCAGAATTTGAGATAACTGTACTGACTAAAGTTTTGAAAACTCCAATTTTGAAGTTTGGGGATTACAAAACACAGTTTGCACCCTTTCTTCCCTCCACTTTAAAATAAACTGCAGTTATCTTAACTCCATATCCAAACAGGACCTAAGCTAATAGAAAGTCAATACTCAAATTTTAATTTTAAGGAATTCTATCATTATACTATTAGAAGGTTATACGAGAAATGGAAATTTGGTGATATCCCAAAAATGGCCATAATAATAGAATATTCCTTTAGATTTGTTTGCAAAAAATCTATTTCTTTTGTAAATTCTAATATTTTGGTAGAATTATTTTAGGAGGTTCTTGGCAAAATTTTGCTAACTTCTCATTATTTACAGTTTGCCGTCAGGTCAACTTTTCATTGTTTACAAATTTGTCATTAGTTAAAAAAACCAATGATTACAAGCATGTTATCAATTCAAACTCCTAATAGATTTTCCTAAAATATCATGACCCTTCAATAGTTTATAGATAAATACCATTAGACTTTTATTAAAATACGATGGACTTTTGCTATTTTCAAATAAATATCATGAATTTTGACCATAAAAAATATTCCGTGAATATTCAACGTTTTCAAGATAAATATCATGGATTTTGTCCGTTACAAATAAATATCGTTAATTTTCAACATTTTTCAGATAAATATCATGGAATTTTTCCATTACGAATAAATATTGTTGACTTTCGCCGTTTTTCAGAAAAATACCATGAATTTGCTCTGTTTACAAATAAGCAACATAAATTTTCAGTGTTTTATAAATTAGCAGTACTAGATATTATGAAGTTTCCCTTTTTTCAAACAAACACCATGAACTTTGTCCATTAAAAAAAAATTGGACATAAACTTTCAACATGTTGGATATAGTGCCCTCGAGGTAACTATTGTAATTGCAGGCACGCGATTATGATAATTGAAGGAAGACCTATACAGATAGAACAATCTTAATTGAGATAATGGTATGCTATCTGATTTGTCTTTATCATTGATGTGTACACGTTTTACTTATTATTATGTGTCGCTAATACATAATGATGAAACCCGTAGGATTCTTGCTTGACTACCAGCACTATGATAGCGATCATATACGTGAGAGCTGGATAGTCTATAAGCACGTTCTTAAATGTCCCTAGTCGTAGGAGTATCAAGACTGGGCCTCGATATCCCTTTGTAGACCAGTGTATATATTTCGAGACCCTGACGAGAGGCGGTGGCCGATCTCACAAGCCATTGGTGTTATATCGCCTAAGATAGTATATAGGTGCTCACTGGAGGTGAGTACACTGGACGGACTCACCGAAAACTTCTAAATGGTATTATATTTATCGTCAGATGGAAGTTCTCGAGTGGCATTAGTACATGTTAGTCTTTTGACCTGAGATCATTATTTGTCCCATGTGAGTTCCCACTGTATTTTGATTACTACCCTACCACGGCTCAAAAGAGTCGTGCAAACTGATTTTAGTTGGGTACAGTCCCAAGCCATATGAAGGCAGTGAGCGATTGTCGGGGTTCGTCTCTCTTGGTATTAGGAGTCGATACCGCGCTGTGTTCGGTTAGTTATCACCTTAAATCCGTGGCCACGGCAGATGAGATTTACTGATATGAGTTCAGTAGTTTTTGGTTGGTGATGGGCTTGATTCCGACACGACGTATCGGGTTATTAGGGATCTGACGTTTCCACACCCTAGACTCGGTATGCGATACTCTTAAACGAAGAGACCGGACTGTACGAAGATTGTCACATTCCGGCTCAGTAGAGTACGGACGGACTTAATTGTCGACCTCCCTTTCGACAGATACCTAGGAAGCCGTTACGTACAGCTAGTGCCGCTGACGTGCTTGTAGTTTTTGGATTTATCCATTAAATCACTGCCAGCGTATTGTCAAGTTTTAGAGTCCCACACAGAGGGTTTTTCCCGTTCAGACGATATGATGTAGACGACGTATGTTGGTAAATACAAAGGGTCCGATTAAATACGTGTATATGCAACACGGATTTTAATTGGACGATTGATAATACTAGTACTTTAGGATTAAGCTGAATTATTAAATCAGGTTTTGATTTAATAATTTATATATATATATATATATATATTAGCATATGTATTCTAGTATTATTGTTCACTATTCATTTTCTCTCTCTTGGCTATTCGTGTTTTTATACGGATACGCGTATATGTATTTTGATACGTATACTGAATTGTATTCCATATTTTTATGGAATTTTTTCTGGAAGATGGACACTTCATTTGTTGATTTTTCTTTTAAAGAAAATAAAAAATAAGGTGGAGAATGAGGTGTAAAGAAGTATGATAGAGAAGTATGGCCTTGGTTTTAAATGTTGCAAATATCATTTGTGATTACTTTTCTTTCATGGTTGCTAAATGAAATATGAGTGTTTCCCTCAATAAAAGAGCAAAGCTCTGTTCAAAATTTGAAAGGTAGCGTCTCACGTGCCTTGCACGAGGGCGCCAGCACCAAAAGTTAAAAATTCTTGGGTAGCGCCTCACGTGCCTTGCATGAGGGTGCCAGCGCCAAGAGTTTAAAAAACTCTGAGGCAGCACCTCACGATTCTTGCACGAGGGCGCCAGCGCCAAGAGTTTAAAAAACTCTGAGGCAGCGCCTCATGTGCCTTGCACGAGGGCGCCAGCGCCAAGAGTTCAAAATTCTTTGACAGCGCCTCGCGTGCCTCGCACGAAGGCGCCAGCGCTAGAACTAAAAGCTCTCTGTTAGACAGAGCAGTTGGATCAAAGATCCAACGGAGGTGATAAATCATCAAAACGCAGAATTAAATTCTGCTTAGGAAATATTCTTCAATTTTTTCTAGATAAGAAAGATTACTCTCTGTAAAACAGAGCACCGTTGGATTAAAAATCCAATGGTGATTAAAAATCACCTATCTGCAGAATAAATTCTGTATGGGAAAATATTTCCCTAACCTTGGTAAAAACAAGAAAGATATTTTCTA
The DNA here is from genome assembly GCA_030015575.1 of Agapanthus africanus. NCBI lineage: Eukaryota > Viridiplantae > Streptophyta > Magnoliopsida > Asparagales > Amaryllidaceae > Agapanthus > Agapanthus africanus. The sequence continues at coordinate 914,270,702 of CM057337.1, forward strand.
TAAAACAGAAGACCTTGGATCAAAAATCCAACGGTGGATAAAATCCCCAAATCAATTAAAGATCTCTCAATAAGAGATTTCTTTAACTAAATCAACAAGCTTGCCTCTACTATATAAAGGATCCAAGACTTCAAGTCTTGTATAGAGAACCCCCCCTAAACTTCAAAAAAAAAAGAAAAGAGAGAGCAAACAAGAAGAAAGTTTTAAGGGGGAAAAAAGAGGAATAACTCTTGCGAGGTAAATAAAAATAATAGAGATCAGAGCATTTCATCTGTATATCCAAGGGTTTAACCCTTATAAAAAAACTTAGTTCTTTCTCTGGATCCGAGATCCATGAGACAAGTCTCCCACAAATGAGAATTTAATTCTCATTAGGGTGGATTTGTACTTGGGGATCAAAGATCCAGAAAAGAATAGAGAATTGAAATCTTAAGAATAGAATATATGAAGAAAATCTAGCGCCAAGCGTTTCGCATGCCCCTCATGTGGGCACTACTGAATAAAGAGTGCCTAGCACTCAGTGGTTGACGCTTAGCGCCAAGCGCCTCACGTGCCCCTCACGTGGACGCTACTCAATAAGGAGTGCCTAGCACTCAGTGGTTGGCGCTCAGTGCCAAGCGTCTCACGTGCTCCGCATGTGGGCGCCATAAAGAGTGTTTAACACTCCATAAAAAATAAAAAAAAAAGGGAAAAGTAAAGTAAAGTGTGAGCATCAGAATCCATATAAATGCCCAGCATTGTTCGCACAGAAAGGGGACTGAGCCCAAGCAACTGTTTAGCACATTATTTAAATGACAAAGACTGAGTTTAAATGACAAAGACTGAGTGGGCTGAGCCCAAGTCAACCAGATTCCTAATTCAGATCAACCGAGCTCATGTGCTCATTATTTTCCAAGTTGGTCTTAGTCCCAAACACGACTATTGATATTCTGACAGGATATTCATCCTACATCTCCCCTCAATCTGGAAAGTGGTTCAAGGGTACATCTCTTCACACCTCTGATACATGCCGTCGTAATTCTTAAACGTCTTCAGAGAGATGGCGGGTCCCGACAACCAATAACTCTTTGGTGCACTCCTAAACTGATGGGCACATCTCAATGCGGACCGAAACATCCTTAAACTAACGACGGACCGAAACGTCCTTAAACTAAAACATTAGAGCCCAAATGCTCTTTTGTTGGATCTGAATGAAGAGTAGATCTTGGTCTAAAATTAGACTAACGTATTCTCAACAAACATTTAAATTGATCTTAATCTCAAACGAGATTAACGATCCTTAAATCAACCCAAACCCAAATATAAGAATATACGGATTTGGACTAATCCACGACCTACGGGCGACAACATAAATTAGTCTCCGTATACAATCCACGGGCAACCAAAAATAAAACAAACACACACGACATGAAATGACCTTCTGGAGCAGGAGAAAATGGTTATCGCTACACGGTAACGTAATTAACTGCAGGGGCTTGCGCCTGCAGGGAAGAGCGTCCCCACAATAAAAAAACCTCTCGTAAACGAGGGGGAATCAGACGAAGTCTGCTACAACGTCTGCATCCTTCCAAACCTCCAATACACGGTGCCATAAATCAACTTGGTATCTTCGGAGAGGTGGACGGATAAACCCAAATAGCATCTGCCCCCAAATTCAGGCAAGACGATCCATCCCAGATCCGTCTCTGTTTTCGGCGGTAAACAGATTCCGGCACGCCCGGTGGGACCTTTTCCTCTTTCCACTCCATACTTCATGCATCGTGTTCATGAAAAAATTGCGGTTTACTATGATTGCCCCTGGATTCGAGGTACTAAGATTTGGTATCTTGCTCCTATGCAGAAGAGAAGAGAAATCGATGGCTTCCAACTGCACCTGCAACAGCAACTTTCACTCCACCCTGACTGGAGGAGTGACTTACGGGCCCCAAGTGGCCTCCATCTTTGTAATGCTAGTGGAGCAGGTGACTCAAGCTACCACTGGACTATTCTTCAGGACCATGATCTCGCCAGCAAACTTCAGTGCCCCAGTGCCATCACAAAAAGCTCCCAAGAAGTCGGTCTTCGATGGACTTGCAATCTTCTCGGCTCCTATCAATGGGTCGTCCAATTCTAATGCCTCAGTCTTTAACAGGCTGAGCCGCAGCTCAAATGGGCCCGCAAAGAGGCTCGCGATACCTGAAGGGGTTATTCCGAAGCGGATAGCCATTCCAGTTCCGGCAGATGAAATCGTCAAAGGGGCATCTCCTACTAAAGGATCGGTCTTCGCAAGATTGGCCGTTCCAACTCCTGCTTCCGGCGAAGTCATCAAGACTGCTTTCCCTACTAAAAGGCTGGCCTTCGAAAGATTGACCGTCCTCTCTCAACGTACGTCAGTCTTCAATAGGCTGGCACCAACAGTAGCCCTTCATCAGAGCAGGGGGCATGACGAAGTCACTCCCACAACTGAGACAATCCCATCTGCAAGGCATGCTCGACGTCATCACTGGCGCCGAGTGATTAAAGCTGGGGGCAACTCTCCATCTGGGCTTATTCCACCAGCTCTAATGGTGGAAGTTGATGATGTTGTTCTAACTGGGAATGGTTTTGAACCGCTAGGAAAGGTGCAAAAGAAATCTCCGACCGCGGTGCTGAAGAAATCGCCCCCACATGTTGAAAACATGGTAAAGACGAACCCGGAACAACCCCCTCAGTGGCCGTCCTCTCGAATCCACAGAGTCTGGCGGAAAGTTCAGGATTCTGTGATAAACAAGAACTATTCTCGTCGACCGGAAAAAATGAAGGTTCGACAAGAGGGAAGTCATCCCTTTAGCATGCAGCGAGGGACTTCTTGGGCGCCTGTTACAGTAGCTCCTTTAACTTCGATTTCTCACAAAAAAGAGAAGGCGAGAAAATCTACTACCACCGGCGGCAAATCCCAGGGTGATGGTGTTGGAGATAGTGCCCTCAGAGTCAATTATTAGGTCACAGGTACGTGATTGCAATGATTGATGGAGGACCTATCCCGGTAGGACAGTCTTACTCGAGATGATAGTATGCTATCTGGTTTACCTTTATCATCGTGTACTGCTTTAGGTGACCTTACAGGTCGCTATTACACGTTGGTAGAGCCCTTAGGATTCTTGCTTGACCACCAGCAGTATGAGGGCGATCATATAAGTGGGACCTGGGGGTCTATAAGCATATCCTTAAATGGTCCCTAGTCGTGAGAGTTTCGAGACAGGGCATCGATACTCCAGAGTAGACTAGTGTATACAGTCGAGACCCCGACGAGGGGCGGTGGCCGGTCTCACAAGCCACTGGTGTCAGTTGGATCACCTAAGATGTATACAGGTGCTCATTGGGTTATGAGTACACCGGACAGGACTCGCCGGGAACATGCCAGTTGGTCATATACCAGACGTCAGATGGCAGTTCCCTGGTGACATGTGTACAGGTTAGTTCATCGACCTGGGGATCGTCATTTGTCTTGTGTGAGTTCCCACTGTACTTTGATTACTACCCTACCACGGCTCAAAGGAGTCGTGCAAACAGGTTTTAGTTGGGTACAGTCCCGAGCCACATGGAGGCAGTGAGCGTATCTTCAGGGGTTCATCTCTCCCGGTATTGGGGGTGAGGTCGTGCTGTGTCTAGGAGAGCCATTACACGAAGCCCTCGGCCGAGGCAAGGAGATTTACTGGTAGGTATTCCAGTAGTATCTCAGGGTGTTCTGGGCTACACTCCGACACGACTTGTACCGCTTTTGGGGGTCTGACTTTTACCAACCCCCTAGGCCCGCCATGCGATGCTCATAGACGAACGGACCGGACTGTACGGATATTGTCACTAACAGGCTCAGTAGGGTTGTCAGGCTGAGTTCACTCACAGACGTCCCTTTTAGTCAATACCTGGTAGCCCGTTACGTATTGGCTTATACCTCTGACGTGCTAGTGGTTAAATCCACAACCAAGGTATTGACGAGTTTTTAGAGTCCCCCACATTCAGTTACTCAGCTTTCGGGCGAAAGGTTGTAGAGGCCGTATGGAGATATGGCAAGGTCCGATCAGATACGTGCGATATTGCACGGATCCGGATCGGACAGTTAGTACTATTGGCCGTATGGGTATATGGCAGGGTTCGATCAGATACGTGCGGTATTGCACGGATCAGGATCGAACGGATATTACTAGCCGGTTTTGGTATAAGCCGGATCCTAGTATAGTACAGTGTAGATTTTGTCTCATTGCATTTGTATTTCGGTCGGAATACAAATGCGGGTGTGTATGCACAGTATCGGGGTTTTCCTGTAATTTATTACGGGACCAGTTTTCTGGAGTTGCCAGTTTGCTTTCCGTTTCGGCCGATTTCCTTTGTATCGTTCATTGGCCGAAGATTGGTGGAGGAGGGCTTATTTGCATTGTTGCAAATAAGTATTTGTGGAGGGGTTCTTTGCATTTTCTTGTGTCATGATGGTTGCACCATTCTTTGATCACTTGACCTTGACTTCTTGACTTCATGATGGTTCATGATGGGTGGACCATACCTTGACTTTGTGTTGATATTGCTTGACTTTGGATATCATGATGGTTGAGGTGGAGTGTTGGTTTTTGCTTTTCATCATGCTTATGCATGATAGTTTTTTTCCCCTCTCTCTCTTGCATTATGTGATTGGTTATCTTTTGATACATTCACCTCCTCTCTCATTCCTCCCATTCTTGAAGTCATGGCCGGCCCAAGCACTAGGGGGGCTGTCCAAAATTTTGAGGGTGGGTATTTAGTTCATTTCATGCTCCCAAATATCCACAAGTTCCATCTCCAAACTCCATAGTTCATCCCTCCACCAAAAGGCAATTCCTACAACCCCAAAATGAGACTTGTACACTACATTCTACAGCAATTCTTGGGCACGTCGACCAGCCAGCTTCGTGCCCGAGTTGCCTCGGCATTGAGGTAGGAGCCCGTAAAAGAAGTAGGCGATGTGGTGCACTTCCGGCGACGAGGAGGAGACGGGACATTCCGCAGGAGATCGAGACGACGACGAGAAGACCGGAGGACTCGGATCTGTCGGTATATCTCTCTTCCCCATCTTGTAGATAGCTAGTACTAGTTAGTGGTTCGATCCGGGTATTAGTGCGCGGCGGTTTGCCAGTTCAAGTAAAAATTAAAGTTTATCACCGCTTCCGCATTTGGCCGTCGGATTGACGGCCGGGGCGCCGCCGTGCACTTACAGTGGTATCAGAGCCTCGCCATTAACTTAGTCTAGCTTGGTTTAATGTGTTTTGCATTTCCGATCGACCAAAATTCCAAAATCTACATTTTTCAAAGCGACAGTTTTCTGTTGAAATTTTTTGGTCTCCAAAAATTTTTCAGGTTGTATAAAATTGAAGTACTGGAGACCACTAGGCTACTGTAGAAATTCGACAGGGTGAATCGACAGTGGAGGCGCGGAACCGCGGCCAAAACCCCCTTTGGGCCGCGTTTCCGCCGCGCACTGTGGAGATCCCTGCACCAAATTTCTACAGTGTCTTTGTGGGCTTAAAATTGGGGTTTTGGAATATTAATATTGGGCCCATAATTTCTTGATCTGCTACAGTAATGCTTGGGGGCCCACTTGTTAAAATTTGATTGATCGGATATTTTAAACACATTATTTCACAGTATTTACATTATATCTGCGACCGTGAATGTCACTTGATCGGTAAATCCGGTCTAACTGCTATAGCCCGGTTAGACGGATTTGCGAACGTGACTTTCACGTTGATGTTCTGTTTTTGCTGTGATGTTGCGGATCGGTCGTGGGGGATAGCCTGGATACAATGCTAGTACAGTTGTGGTTGTATTATGTACATTTGATATTGCGGGGCGAGCGTCCGGCATGTGGACTGCCGTCACTGCCTGTTTGTATTATTATTTTGGGGCACGGCCAGGTTGCGGTCGATGTACCCGTTGTATGTATATTTTACTTTCTGTACTAGGATTGCCCCGCGGAGGGGTGCACGGATAGCCGGGTTCTAGAGGGCAACAAGCCCGCATCTCATGGCATTGAGACGGAGGGGGCTTCACTCTAGGATTGGCGGGCTATTCGCCGCATTCGTAGGGGGTACAGGTTGACCCAGGAGGGGTGCCCAAGTTACCGGATTCCGTGAAGTGCTGGGTGGTCCATTCACGTTGCTGAAGGGGGCTGCCTCGCTTCAGGTTTTGGCGGGTAACTTGCCGCGCCCGTAGGGGTCTAGGATTTCATTGCACAGGCTATCCACACGACCAGGGGAACGTCGGGTTTCAGCGGCTCTGTGAAACCCGGGGATCCCAGATATCTGTATTGTTTCTGTGATGCTGTACATTTTCTGTGATGTTGCAATTTTTTCACGCCTTGAGCGAATATAATATATTGGTATATATATTAGTAGATGTTGTATATGTTTTGCATTCGCGCTAGTCCAGTCCCCGCTCTGTCGTTAGTTAGCTAACCTAACGGGTAATGACGGGACCCAGTGGCGAATGCGGATGGCATATACGTACGTCATATTATTTTCGTTCTTTGTGGTGTGATCAATTGATGGGACTGCATTGATTCGGATCAATGCAAGTTAAAAACAAACCTAATCTGATGTTGTTGGAACAACTTTTCAAAAAGCTGTTATTGCAAGGACGTTTACTTTTGTTTTGCATCGTGGTATTCAGTTGGAATATCCTGCTCCTCAGTCGACGAGGCAAGGGCCGAGATCCCTTCACCGGGAGTGACCCCTTGGACAAAAGTTTGCGTCAGGGCAATGACTTCACTATAGCCGATTACTTTTGCTTTGCACCGTGGTATTCATTTGGAATATCCTGCACCCCATTCTACGGGGAAAGATCCGAGATCCCTTCACCGGGAGTGACCTCTTTAGCGAAGGTTTTCGTCACTATATTTTTAAAAGCTATCAGTTCCTTCAACGATATCAAGTTCATTACGTTAAAGGTTTTCGCCAGAAACCATTCGTAGCCCTCCGTCGTTTCATATGGGTAGTCAATAGTATTCAAGCTGTGTTTGTTGGCCAAAGTCAAGGCACAGTGTTTGGTAGCTGTTGGTTATTCATATGCAGCATAGATAGATGCGTTGGTTTGGAACAGTCGTATAGCCTTGTTGGCCAAAGTCAAGGGCTTGTGCGGGTGGATTCGAATCAACCTGGAGAATGACGGGTAGAACTTGACATGTGACTTATGATTTGTTGGCCAAAGTCAAGGTCATAAGAGCATGGGGTAAAAATCTCATCGGGAGTTTCAAAAGAACTGAAACTTGCAAGATATGCGCATACCTTCTGGAGTGTGATACCGTGAGCGGATTCCGTCACGTTGTCATGCGATGATAGTTAGATCCCGATTCCCACTGATGAGTTAGTTTACTCCTCGGGTAACCCCGACTAATTCTTCTTTCAGGTTTGGAGGAGAATTTGAGGTACAGTGGGAGGTTTCCAGATTAGATAAATTGGTAACCATTCTGATCTAGGTTAGAGTGCACGCTGAGTGTTTCTTTTCTCTCTCTCTTTGGCAGCGACCATTGACCCGACCCTAAGACTATGACTCAGTGACCAAATTAACCGAACCTTCTTGACACCGGCTTTTGGATTGTCAGAGTTGCAAACCTCATTGCCACTCCTACTTTTACCCTTTTCTCCAGGACACCCCGTATTACTACGAACGTCCACTTCCATTGGACAAAACCATCGTATGGTTAGATACGAACTCGAAAGAATTTATTCGAGGATGGTTTCCGGTTCTGGAGAAAACGGATAGGATTATTCAGTTGTCTTTTCCTTTTTCCTTCTCTCAAGTTGTGAGTACTCCTTGGTTTAGGGGTAGTACACCTATTACGCAAATTGGATTGTCTTCTTCCAAACCTTAGGCTGGTGCCGACCGGTAGGGAATGAAGAAAACCAATTAGCATAACGATGGTGTGCAGAAGGTATTAAGTTAAGACAAAGCAAGGGATTAGTAAGAGGGCAAAGTAAATTGCGACTGCTATTCACGACCAAACCAAGTATTCCTTCGCCAATCCTAAATCACCTTTGTATTTCTCCAGGACACTCCGTATCACTACGAAGATCCACAGTTTATTGGATACTCCATCGTGTGGTTATATACGAACTCGAAAGGAACTTGTTCCAGTTCGGGGATGGATTATGGTTCAGGAGAAATAGGAATTAAGTTCATTCGGTTGTCTTTTATCCTCACCTTCTCTCGCATTGCGAGTGTTCCTAGGATTAGGACAGTACACCCATTATACTTATTGGATAGTCTTCTTCCAAACCATAGGCTGGTGCCGAACGGTAGGGAAGGAAGAAAACCATTTGGCCTAAAGGGGTGTGCAGAAGGTAATGACTAAAGACATATGAAGGGATTTGGAGAGGTGGCAAAGAATTATACGGTTACAGTCGTGAATCTGGAAGAGGCATTACTAGGAATACCGGGATACCCCATCGAAACATTTCAATGTTTCAGTTTCACTGTGTACTATTAAAGGAAAACTGATTTCCTGATTAGACACTTGCTCCAGGGTATGTATTTACCAGGTATGATTCTCACATCTGTATGGTTTTACAGATGATGAGTGGGAGTAGGTTATTGGGAATTAGGGTGATCATCCTCATTATATCGGGATTCGTTGTAATCGGTGATATTTGAGGAAATCACCTGGGTTGTTTGCCGGTCGGCAAATATTTGGTTTTGAATATCCGCTGTTATGCGCCAATTTCAAATTGATATATCTGTACGTCTATTTTCATAGAGTGAGATATACCTTTCTGAAATTATGTCTACGACATTTACCTATATCAGTGGATGGTTAGGTAAGGAGCATTGAACAGCGGTGTAATTCTTCTTAACCATAAGTACAGTTTTCAACCTACGACACACAGTGAATGAGTTATCAGACTCAAGGGACTTATACAGAGTATTGTATGTTGTCCAGGGTCCATTAGGACAGAGGGGTTGGTCCTCGTACTATATTCTGTTTACTTATGACTTCTCTAGTTTTTAGACAGGTGTTTCGCGGAAACACAGGGTCTGAATTTTGAGAAGTTATAGGTATTTGAATAGAGTAGAGAACCAGGTGTAGCAGGTATCGGGATTCTTCAAAGCGATCGAAGATGTAGATGCTTGTGTATGGTATTCAGTTGATAGTAGTGATTAAGAGAACTTGCTTCTCTTTCAGGTTATTCATAATTGGAAGCATTCCTAAGTTGAGTAACGCTGATAGGCCTCCTTCCATTTAGTTGACATGCGCTGGAGACAGTTGCATGATTTGAATCTGGTTCAATTAAATCAGTGCCTCTGGTTCTATATTGGATATAGAACAGTTCATATCTTAACAATGTTAAGGTACGGGGAGTTGTCCGGCTTATGATTGAAACCAGACTCTGGATAACTCAAGGCACATTTCTGTAATGGCTGTTTGTGGGTTGACCCAGGCTATGACGAGGGTTGATTTTCTACCATCTGGATGATCAATAGAAATATTGTTCTAGACTCGCCACAGTTTTATTAAAAATGGATTTTTTCAGAAAACAGTAGTGGGAGTATGGTAGAACTGGAAGTGATTCCAGAACTACAAACGATTACTGAAGATTTGATAAGGAACCTAAAGATTCAATCTGGATTGACATTCCATTAGCCACTCCGCAGATAAGGTGGGTAACTTCAGACACCCGAGAGGTACTACGGTAGCCTCAAGGACGGTGACAGGGAAGTTCTTGTTTACCTACAATTGCCATTGCTGTTGTTCCAGGTTACGAGACCCGGCGGGAGGATGAGTATAGCGTCGTTCTAAACTAGCTTTAGAAGTGTACGTCTATATGACTCTGCCAGAGGGTTGTCGTAGTCAGTGGGAGCAGCGGAAGTATTGGTGGACAGGTAGCTTATGTCTATTTATAGACTAAAGCAGATGTGGCGGAGATAGTTCATCTATTTCTGACGTGACAGTCATGGGTTTGACTTCATCAGAATAGGGGATGGATCTGTTGAGAAGGTAGTAGGGTGTGATATCCTGGTATTTGGATGACATACACATAGTAGGAAAGGAAACTCCTATACTACGATCGGTTATACTTTGGTCGTCACACAGTGGTTTCTCCATAAAGGAAATGGACTTTATATCAGACATACTGGTTACTAGATCTATGGTTTTAGATCTAGGTTTGGGTGGTTTCCCAATCAGGGTACTTTGACAGCATTCTAAGAGTATTTAGGATGGACGACTCCATGCACGGTAGTGTACCTGCAGATGATGGAGTCACTCTCTCTAAAGGTGTCTTACAGACTAAAGGGGAGAGGGATGTGCATGATTGGCAGATCACTTGCTCAGGCAATTGAGTCAATCATGAGATGTCAAGTACCACACCAGATATTGTTCTTGCACTAGATGCAATAAGTTGACATTTGATCCAATCCGGGAGAAACAGTCGGAAGCAGTTTTAGAACATAAGTGGATGTTCTAGGGATACGATAACGATAGCCTCATTAAGGAGACAGTTATCATTCCAGGCTTCCAAGGTGACATGGACAACAAGGAGGTTGTCAGAGTTATAGTTTTTCCTTCTGACGAGGGGCAGTATTTTGGACAGGCGGTCCAAGGCAATACTGAGGGTGGCATGGCGCAGGATACTGATTAAGTTCAGTTGACGATACAGTCTAAGAAGTTTGGATTTGGAGTTCATTTATGAGCTATGTCCCATCAGACATCCAGACACATTCTAAGACAGGTATTGCTCTTTTCGGGAGATGGCTTTCTCCGCGAACTTGAGATATAGAGAGACATAGAAAGAAACTACAAAGCGGATCCACTCACTGAGGCTATTCCTCGAACGCAATAGTTTCGCAAACGAGATTTGTGAGGCTGACAAGTAGAGGAGTTGGGTGTTCGGTATCACACGGGCTGCGAGTATGCGACATCGCAATAAATAGCCTTGAGTGCAAGTGGGAGATTGCTGGAGATAGTGCCCTCAGAGTCAATTATTAGGTCACAGGTACGTGATTGCAATGATTGATGGAGGACCTATCCCGGTAGGACAGTCTTACTCGAGATGATAGTATGCTATCTGGTTTACCTTTATCATCGTGTACTGCTTTAGGTGACCTTACAGGTCGCTATTACACGTTGGTAGAGCCCCTAGGATTCTTGCTTAACCACCAGCAGTATGAGGGCGATCATATAAGTGGGAGCTGGGGGTCTATAAGCATATTCTTAAATGGTCCCTAGTCGTGAGAGTTTCGAGACAGGGCATCGATACTCCAGAGTAGACTAGTGTATACAGTCGAGACCCCGACGAGGGGCGGTGGCCGGTCTCACAAGCCACTGGTGTCAGTTGGATCACCTAAGATGTATACAGGTGCTCATTGGGTTATGAGTACACCGGACAGGACTCGCCGGGAATATGCCAGTTGGTCATATACCAGACGTCAGATGGCAGTTCCCTGGTGACATGTGTACAGGTTAGTTCATCGACCTGGGGATCGTCATTTGTCTTGTGTGAGTTCCCACTGTACTTTGATTACTACCCTACCACGGCTCAAAGGAGTCGTGCAAACAGGTTTTAGTTGGGTACAGTCCCGAGCCACATGGAGGCAGTGAGCGTATCTTCAGGGGTTCGTCTCTCCCGGTATTGGGGGTGAGGTCGTGCTGTGTCTAGGAGAGCCATTACACGAAGCCCTCGGCCGAGGCAAGGAGATTTACTGGTAGGTATTCCAGTAGTATCTCAAGGTGTTCTGGGCTACACTCCGACACGACTTGTACCGCTTTTGGGGGTCTGACTTTTACCAACCCCCTAGGCCCGCCATGCGATGCTCATAGACGAACGGACCGGACTGTACGGATATTGTCACTGACAGGCTCAGTAGGGTTGTCAGGCTGAGTTCACTCACAGACGTCCCTTTTAGTCAATACCTGGTAGCCCGTTACGTATTGGCTTATACCTCTGACGTGCTAGTGGTTAAATCCACAACCAAGGTGTTGACGAGTCTTTAGAGTCCCCCACATTCAGTTACTCAGCTTTCGGGCGAAAGGTTGTAGAGGCCGTATGGAGATATGGCAAGGTCCGATCAGATACGTGCGGTATTGCACGGATCCGGATCGGACAGTTAGTACTATTGGCCGTATGGGTATATGGCAGGGTTCGATCAGATACGTACGGTATTGCACGGATCAGGATCGAACGGATATTACTAGCCGGTTTTGATATAAGCCGGATCCTAGTATAGTACAGTGTAGATTTTGTCTCATTGCATTTGTATTTCGGTCGGAATACAAATGCGGGTGTGTATGCACAGTATCGGGGTTTTCCTGTAATTTATTACGGGACCAGTTTTCTGGAGTTGCCAGTTTGCTTTCCGTTTCGGCCGATTTCCTTTGTATCGTTCATTGGCCGAAGATTGGTGGAGGAGGGCTTATTTGCATTGTTGCAAATAAGTATTTGTGGAGGGGTTCTTTGCATTTTCTTGTGTCATGATGGTTGCACCATTCTTTGATCACTTGACCTTGACTTCTTGAGTTCATGATGGTTCATGATGGGTGGACCATACCTTGACTTTGTGTTGATATTGCTTGACTTTGGATATCATGATGGTTGAGGTGGAGTGTTGGTTTTTGCTTTTCATCATGCTTATGCATGATAGTTTTTTCCCCTCTCTCTCTTGCATTATGTGATTGGTTATCTTTTGATACATTCACCTCCTCTCTCATTCCTCCCATTCTTGAAGTCATGGCCGGCCTAAGCACTACGGGGGCTGTCCAAAATTTTGAGGGTGGGTATTTGGTTCATTTCATGCTCTCAAATATCCACAAGTTCCATCTCCAAACTCCATAGTTCATCCCTCCACCAAAAGGCAATTCCTACAACCCCAAAATGAGACTTGTACACTACATTCTACAGCAATTCTTAGGCACGTCGACCAGCCAGCTTCGTGCCCGAGTTGCCTCGGCATTGAGGTGGGAGCCCGTAAAATAAGTAGGCGATGTGGTGCACTTCCGGCGACGAGGAGGAGACGGGACATTCCGCAGGAGATCGGGACGACGACGAGAAGACCGGAGGACTCGGATCTGTCGATATATCTCTCTTCCCCATCTTGTAGATAGCTAGTACTAGTTAGTGGTTCGATCCGGGTATTAGTGCGCGGCGGTTTGCCAGTTCAAGTAAAAATTAAAGTTTATCACCGCTTCCGCATTTGGCCGTCGGATTGACGGCCGGGGCGCCGCCGTGCACTTACAGATGGATCCAAACGCCCTAAGACTGGGGGCATGATCGTGCACACGGTGTACATGGCTTCTGGGAAAGAGGAAAGACGTGCTTCCGTAGGTCATCGACCACTCACTCAGTCATTGACGAAATCTTAGGAGCAACAACAAAATCTCCAAGAAATGCTGATGAAAATGTCAGCACTCACTGGGCAGAAAGAAAGCTGGGAATCAACGTCTGAGCAGCGCCAGGAACAAGAGACTAACACCGAGTTCTTGCGATGGGTGCTGGAAAGGAAGGATAAGGAGGTCGTAAAACAGGCCGCTAATATAAAACAGGTGGCACTTCTGTTCCAAGACATGGTTGGGATGATGATCCAACCGGAACCTCCAGCCGAAGACCTTCTGATAATCATCGAAGACGACAGAGGGGAAACGTCGAACCCTCCTTCGGCTGTCTCAGCAGCCCAAGAAGAGACAATTTCCAAGGCTGCCCTTGATGACTACATAGCTCAACAAATACGAGTTCATCAAGCAAGTGAAGCGGCAGGCCAAGTCGTCAGAACTGGGCGACCTTATCCAGGCTGGTACGATCAAATCAAGTACCCGCCAGGATATACGATCCCTAAGTTCCATGTGTATAAGAAGACGGGCAATCCACACTAGCACGTTGCTCAATTCAGAGCTTTATGCGGTAATACTGGAGGCGATGACAAACTGTTGCTTCGCCAGTTTGTTGGTAGCTTGTTGGAGACGGCATTTGAATTGTACTCCAAGCTCCTAAATGATTCTGTCAAAACATTCACTGAGATGGAATTACTATTCACACAGCGGTTCGCAAGCGCACCCCAATCACGACATTAATCAATGCCAGGGTGAAGCCAGGAGAGACCTGGATTCAATACGCAATTCGGTGGTGGAACCTATGGTCAAAATACGAACAACGCATCGAAGAAGCTCCTACTGTGGGCATGTTCGTAAGTACCCTCGATTCTCAGGCGACTATATCCCAGATTATGATGTTCTTCAAGCCGACCACTTTCCAGGCTTTGATCGACAAGCTGGCCCAAATGGACCATATGGGCCATAGGCCGTCCTCTTCAAAAACGGACCTCCGGAATGAAAAGGGCAAAGGGAAAGCGACCTTCGTTGCCAACGCTCAACAACAACTGAGTGACCCGAAACCGGTTGCTCGCTAAAGCAACACACGCCGATCCCTCGAAAAGAAGTTGAGACGTCCTTACTCGTTTCTCCGGGATAAAATGAGGAGACCGTTTGAACTGGCAGTGCAAACAGGATCATCACTCTGCCGGATCCAAAACACCCACTGCAGCCTGGTGACATCAACAGTCTCAACTATCGCCCCTACCACAGAGTAATGGGTCACCCAATCGAAGATTGCTACATCTTCAAAAACTGGGTTGAGGACCAATACCAACAAGGCAAGTTCGCGTTGTCCAAAAACTGGAAGGTAAACCCGCCACAGCAGCACGCTCCTAAAAAGGTGGATACACCGGGGAATCATGCTCATTTGTGGAAGAAGCTCCGTGGGAAGTTGTCCTTTCAGCTAAAACTAAGAAAATGCTGAAGGATCTTCAAGCATGTCCGGCGATCAAATGGAAAATCCCGCTAGATCCCGAGATCATTAAGGGGATGCTTAAACCGCGCTCAACACTGAAAGCTGTTAATGATGGACAAAACACCCAGATCAAGCCTTCAAAGTCTTCGAAGAAAAAGAAGAAGACCAAGAAGCCCATACAGCCTGATAACGAGCGTACGGACCTGCAAAAGTACATCGACACGCTGGAGGAGTACAACCAGAAGGTGCGGACCCCAGTCACTCTCGAAGAGTTTCTCAGTCATATCCTTGAGAATGGGACAGCGACAATGATGAGGGGAACAATCCGTCAGAAGAATCCGAGAATTATGTAGCGAGTTGCCACATGGTTTCTCACTTGTCGTTAAAAGACGAAGAAACTCTCTCGGCGTTGGAGAGCAACACAAGGAAACTGGGGGAAGGATCAGTCCTAAGATCCCTAGAACCGTCAGAAGACCCAATTGACAGGCTGCTAAACGAAGCCCTTCAAAAGAGCAAAGCTAACAGAGGACGTGAAATAACAATATATGAAAAGGCCAAGCGTCGGCGTCAGGATGACGAAGACGTGGCGAGGAAGAGTCACAAAGTACTCCAACCAGAGCGAAGCAGTGTCACTCGTTCCACATTCACGGGGACTTCATCCACCAGCATCCAAATCCGCTACATCCAACGCTGACTAGTTGGTCGTTCGAAATGTGGGGAACCGATATAATCGGGCCTATCGAACCAGCATCATCCAAAAGACATCGGTTCATATTGGCAACAACCGATTACTTCTCTAAATAGGCAGAGGTAGTGCCACTAAGGGATGTGAATACGGAGAACATCCTCCATTTCTTTAGGACACATGTCAACTACCGGTTCGGCACTCCACGACGAATCATCTCGGATAATGGGACGGCCTACAGGGGCCATAAGATCAGCCGCTCCGCACAACAACATAATATAGATTGGAGATACTCTTCAGTCTATAATCCCCGAGCTAACGGTCTCGCTGAGACTTTCAACAAGACCCTGACGAAGATCATAAAAAAACGATGTCCAGAAATAAAAAGGACTGGCATGAGAGGCTGTATGAAGCACTCTGGGCTTATCGAACCACGTTTAAAACGGCCTCGAATACAACGCTATTTGCGTTGGTATTCAGCACGGAGACGGTACTTCCCTTGGAGATAGAACTACCCTCTCTACGAGTGACAGTTCGATACGAGCTGACGGATGAAGAAAATGCCCATCTTCGGCTTGAGGACCTCGATGCCCTCGATGAAACTCATCCCATGGTGTAGCAAAACCTAGAAGTTTACAAAGTAAGGATGACGCGCTCATACGACAGACTAACTAGGACAAGAACATTCTGCCAAGGTGAACTCGTGCTAGTCGTAAAAAGACATATGATCTCCAACCGTGCAAAGCGGGTGAAATTCGAGCCAAACTATGAAGGCCCGTACATCATAGAAAAGGTCTACCAAGGCGGGGCCTACTTGCTCATGGATATGCATGGCGAAAGACCCTTCCGGCCAATAAACGACCGGTTCCTTAAGAAATACTACGCTTGACAAAGTCACGGCTCAGGTTAACGATAGATGACGACGCTCATGTCCGCTCGCTGTATTCCTGAGTCTAAACTTTATAAGTAGTATCCGGCAAAATTTTGTCCCGAAGCTAGCAATGGACCGAGATGTCCCTAAACTAACAATGGACCGAGATGTCCCTAAACTAACATTGGACTATAAGGTCCTTAAACTAAATACGTCACCTCAAGCACGACGATAATGGAATGCAAGTCCACAAGTCCCAACGGAAAGAGCTGCCACTCAAATCCCGCTAGCTACGTAGCTACCCCGGTGGCGAAGTCCTTTCTAAGTGCCATTGTCGAAAAAAACGGTACGTCCACAAGCGAAATGGGCACGGATGAAAATCCGAAAGGGCTCCGTGAGTAAAAACAGCAGGACTGCCGGCGAGTTTATGAAAACCTGAAAGGGCGCAATCTCGTTGTTAAAAAAATGGTACGTCCACAAGTGAAATGGGCACGGATGAAAACCCGAAAGGGCTCCGTGAGTAAAAACAGCAGGGCTACCGGCGAGCTTGTGAAAACCCGAAAGGGTGCGATCTCGTTAAAATAAAAACACATTTAAGGTCCTTTCGACCTTGTGAGGAGAAAACACCTGCGTGAGATCCTTATAACTCACAAGGGAACAACACACTTAGGGATCCCCACGATTCCTAAAGAGAAATTACACTTACGAGATCCTCATGACTCGTAAGGAGAATTTCCCGTTATGGGACCCTCACGACTCATAGGATTTAAAAGCTTTAAGATACAGGGTCCTGGACCTGTTCTTAAGCCATCATACTCCCCAAGTTGCCCTACAGGCAGTCAATATTGGCTCTTGTATACAATCCACGGGCACAGATAAATGATTTCCCTACCAAGTTCCACAAATGATGAGGAATGTCCTCATGTGGTGAATGACACTTATAACTCCTCTCGACTTGTAAGGAGAAAATACTCTTGTAAGATCCTTACGACTTGTAAAAGAAAATATCACTTTGAAGTCCTCACGACTCCTAAGGAGAAAATATACCTACGAGATCCTCATGACTCGTAAGGAGAAATACCTTTATGAGACCCTTACAGCTCATGAAGTCAAAAAGCCTTAGTCGGCGGGATCCTAACCCTGTTTCCTAAACCAACTTTGTTCAAATCGGCGAAGGCAAATGATGATTCGCTCATGGCAATATTTCAGTCGTAGCGATACTGATGCCGAAATTGGTATCAAAGTCTAAGTCTTTTCAAGGCAAATAATGATTCGCTCCTGGCAATATTCCAGTTGCAGCGGTGCTGATACCGAGATTGGTATCAGATCTCACGATCCATACTCACAATAAAAATCAGCAAGCAAAATATATGCATATGAAATAGCCGAAATGATGGGGCAACTCGCAATAAAAATCAGCGAGCGAAATATATGCATATAAAAATAGCCGAAATATTTGGGCAACTCGCAATTAAAAGCAGGGAGTAAAAAGAAAAGAATAGCCGAAGTGATTGGGCACCGCGATAAAGAGCCGAAATGATTGGACGATCGCGACTTTCGCGATATAAAAAAAAGCTGAAATGATAGAGTATCACGGAAAGAAATAAAAAAATGATGAAACTTTTGCCCTGCAGGTGAGTCCACATCAACCTCTGTATACAATCCATGGGCATAAATGAAAAGGGAACCATATGTTCCCACCTGGCTCCACCAGAAGGAGATCCAGGTCTCGACGGTTCACAAATGGCTTAAAGATCAACAACGACGTTCTTCCTCACTCCAGCGGGATGCAGACGCGGCGTCAGCAAACGGAGCCATGGCAAAGTCCCTAGTTCCAAATCTCGACGGTTCACCGACAATCTAGAGACTACATCGGAGCCATGGCAGAGTCCCTAGTTCCCAATCTCGACGGTTCACAGACAGCCTAGAGATCAACAACGGCGTTTCTTCTCACTCCAGCAGGATGTAGACGCAACGTCAACAAATCGGAGCCATGGCAAAGTCCCTAGTTCCAAATCTCGATGGTTTACGGACAGCGTAGAGATCAACAACGGCGTTCCTCCCTACTCCAGCAGGATGCAGATGCAACATCAACAACCGACCCCAGGGTCTAAACAACGGAGCCATGGAAAAGTCCCTAGTTCCGAGCCTCGACGGTTCACAGACAACCCAGAGACAACCTCGACATTCGTCGCAATATAGCAGACACAATATCAACAAACGAAACAAAGGAAGATCCCTAGCTTCAGGGTCTTGATGGCAACTCAAATAAGACTATCGGAGATCATCCCACACCAGCGCGGAGTGGTCATGACTCATTGGGGCTCCTAAATTGAGTCTAACCTCAAGTAAAAAGCGGCATGGAAAATCCCTAACGCTTGCTCTTCCGACGGTAATATGACCTGGGAGATTACTTGAAGACGTCTTGTCCAGCCCTCGAAGGGATTAGAGATACAACAGTTGCGGGGTTACTCGAGCAGCAAGATTGCGTATCGGGGAATGCATCAGCCAACACGACGGTACGACGGACCAAAACCCTAGTACCACAGACCCTAACGGACCTCTGTCGTAAAGAGCAGAGGTTAACTGTGACGTTAGGACATTCTTGCGAGAACTTCTCGATTCGTCTCGACTCGTAGGGAAAACAATGTTCCTGCGAGAACTTCCCGACTCGTCTCGACTTGTAGGGAAAAACATCTTCATGAAACCCTCACGGATTATGAAGGTGGAAAGCCTTAGGCAACGGGGATATCAACCTGTTTCCTAAGCACTGTGGCCCTGCAAGTAGGTCCAAGATAGACTATTGTATGCTATCCACGGGCTATATTCTCCAAAGTCGAATATCGATAAGGAGGAAAAAAAACCACTTACGAGTCCTCTCGACTTGTAAGATGGAAAATTCTCTTGTGAGATCTTTACAACTCTCAAGAGAAAACGCACTTAGCAGTCTTCACAACTCCTAAGGAGAAAATACACCTACAGTATCCTCTCGACTCGTAGGAAGAAAAGTCTTTATGAGGCCCTCACGGCTCATAAAGTTGAAAAGTCTTAGGCGGCAGATCCAAACCTGTTTTCTAAGCCGTCGCTGTCCTGCAAGGAGGTCAAGATGGACTATCTACGGGCCACATTTGCCAAAGTTACATGCCAATATGAAATAAAATATGTCTTTTATTCATGAATTCAAGTGAATACAAGATACATTTCATAAAGGAATCAGAATGAATACACGTTATTCATGAATCACAAGTTTACGGTTCGTACAAAAAAAGGTACAATGACAGTTATTAAGAAGGAGGCGTCTTCAAAAAATTGACAAGCCGTTCGTGCACTCATCTCAATAATTTCTCGTAGTCAGCTACTGTGACCAATTCCACTTCAATTTGAGTCCGTTGCCGCAAACAGGATGAAAGCTTTTCATTAGTTTCTAGCATGGCAGCTTCACAGTCCTGCGTGACCCGTTCGGTGAAGTCGAGCGTCCTCCTTAACGTAAACCCGTCCGAAATACATCGCTGGAGGTTGTCGAAAATAGCTTTTAACTGTGCAGCATTCGCTTCAACCTGGGCACGCAACCGGACGGATTCGCTGGAGGCCGCCTCATGTTCTTTTCATTTCAGGGCCGCTTCTTGTTCAAAATGGCGAATGCAAAGAACACTATGATGGACCCACGCAGCCCGCTGAGAGTTCGAGGCCAACACCTCAGGAGCGAGACGCTTGAGCTCAATCTTGTGCAGGCAAGCTTCGATCTTGCAATAATCAACCCAAGAGCCGACGAGATCTTCATCATGAAAGTTCACGAGTGTCGCCAGCATTGGATTGACTTCAATGGCAAAATCCGTAGCAGAAGTAATGGCATCAGCATTGAGATCTTCGATAAACTCGCTTAACATTCGCCGGCTGTTTGCGGCGCCCCTAGAAGATATGCGTTTAGCGAAGGGTCCTGCGGGCATTGGAATGCGAGACTCAAAAGGAGCTGGAGCCGGTGCAATTTCTGCAAAATGAATTACGGTCAAATTTCGACTCGGGAGATAATGAAAACACATAAGGGATGGAGTCTATTATACCGGCTGTGGCAGGCGGCGGAATGGGGAGTATCGAAGGCGCGGCTATTCTCTCGTCTCCTCCTCCGATCCATGACGCTGTGATCAATATAAAGAAGACTTAGCAACAATAAGTCTATTCATAAAAGAAGGGAGGACATTAGCTGAAGAATATACTAACCAATACCAGAAAGTGGAACGATTTCTAACTGAAAGGAAAAATGCGGGTTCAACACCTGGTATAATTGGTCGAAAAGGACTCCTGCAGAGTTGCGACAATATACAGTCAATACAAGGAGGATTGTATCCACAGTGAAACAAATAAGTGAGAAACCCATACCTTCCAAGATTTGAGGGGGCAAAGAAGAAGACAAGGGGACAACGACCGTCAGAGCAGCGACCAGCGACACTTCTTCAGACGGCATAGCCTCAGGGTTCACCGGGCCTATGTTCAAGACAAACGAAATATCATCAGAAGGGCTAAACAGGATTGAAAAACTCGAAAACGACAACCCAAGGACTACCTGATAGATCATGGACCAAAACCGCGATGGAGGCGTCACCAGGTGTAACGGCTTCTTCACTCTCTCTTGGGGGAATAGATTCCGCGCCCATAGCTTCATCCCCTAACTCGACGAGGGCCGTCATAACGCTTGCGACGCCCGCCGATACCAAGGAGCCACAGGGAGAAAGAGCAATGGTCTGGACAGTCCCAGATTTCCAAGAAAGAGTAGTCATTTCGGGCTCTGTAATCGCCAACGTTTCACCTGCCATACCATCGCAAGGACTTGGCCCTGCGTAAAAGAAAATGCGTATGTCAGAATTCGAGGACCGAGTTCTAATAAAAGACTGGGCGTTACGTTACCTTCAAGTATCTTTCCAGTCTCTTCCCGAGCCGTGTGTGCAACTTGTCTATGGGCGGTGGACAGGACAGAGGGAACATCCGCCAATGGAGTGTCAGCAGTCGAGATACTGCTTGAACCTGCACCTGCGGCCAAAATGGCATCGCGTTCCCTCGCCGCATGCTTCCTGCGCTTCCTGTCAGTCTGAGCAGTGATAACTGACCTCCTTAAGACTTCCGACGGGGGGACGTCGTCGTCCGAACCGAGCTCTGCCTCCGGAGCCGCTACGGTGCCTATCATCGGCTGCTTCAGCAAATCCTACTGCGGTGACTTTGGGATGGTCGTGGCCATAGCAGCTGGCTCTAGAAGTTTTTTCGCATCGCCACTTGGGATTGTCACTGCACTTGGAATAATCTGAGTTGAGGTAGTCCCTGCAATAAGGTGAAATAGAGGGTCCGAGCACGAATAAAAAAAATAAAGGTGTAATGAAGCAAACTGTACCAAGACCCAAAGAAGCATGAAGTCTCTCTTCCTCCTCGAACGTCCTAAGGGAAGCCGCGAGAGCCTCTTCGGCAGAAATACCTGTTGAAGAAGAGAGCGTTAGTAAAAGCATAATAACGAGAAAGAGATAGACGCAGAAGAATATAACTACAGTATACCTGATTTCACGAAAGAGATCAACGCCACTTCCTCGCGTGCCAGTCGCTCAGAAGCTATGAGGGCAACCTGTAGATCGGTGTCGGTCGCAGGCGTGTCGAACAAACCTTCGTTGGTGCCGTATTCGCACAATCCCTCGCTGTAGGGAGAATGTGGCTCCTGGCCGAATACGACATCGACAGAAAATAGAGACTTCTTCTTTTTCTGCGAATGGACGCCAGCGGCCGATGACAAGAGCTTGCGCTTGACAGGCATTTTCGGGCGGCGGGTCCCAATTTCCGTACCAACGCCAGATTCCGGGGACGCCACGGCTACCGCAGTTACGGGAACATCAGATTGAAGCCTCTCGGGGAAGACTCGAGGGACTACGGCTGTAGTAATTTCCCTCAAGGAAGGATGAACGGCAGTCCATCGCTTTAAGGGAACAGATAGATTACCAGCTGGGAAGGCATCCTTGTGATCAAGTAATAGCCGCCTTTCTTCCCTGATAATAGCACCCGTCGCATGCTGGTACTACGCCACGTAGGCGCTTGAAGTTTTGGCACGTAGCTCGGCTGACTGATGAGAAAATTGGACCCCGTATTTAGTCGCATAAAGTGGTGCAACGCGGTGCGAATACCCTCTTCCGTAGTGACCCGCTCGATTAAGAATGCCTCGAGAGGAACACCGTGATTGTAGCCCGACTGTTGAGCGAAGCGGTGCGGGTTATAACTCATGAACAGTGCCGAGGCGTTTTGCCTGAACACTAAAAAGTCCGGCCTAATAGAATACAAGTGCAGGATTTCCCGAGCCTTCAACGTGGGAGCCCCGTCTTTGAAAATATCACGCAGCGGTTGCACCACCTTGGTAGATTCCTTGCCGATAGTCAAGACTCTATCGACAAAGGTCATGATGTCCCCAACCATGCACGGGCAGAGGACCAGTCGCCGAGTTTCTCGCTGCGACAGGTCTGACGCAGAAGCGTCAACCAGATGCATGACCCGAGGAAAGTTGTAGCTATCGTAGAAGCGAGATCATTTATGAATACCGAAAGCACCTAGCACATCCATTTTGATCCACAACGTAAAGTAGTGCAACGGAAGATGTACGTGTTAGTTATATATATTCCCTAGAGGCCATTGTTGTACATATGATGTATATTATAGTGGATGCTTGGATATATATAGAGAGGACTTTCTTGCTCGACATGATAGTATGCTATCTGGTTTCACTTTGTCTTAACATGTTGACCTGTATTGAATTACTGTCTTACTCTCACATGTTGATAAAGCCCTTAGGATATGTACTTGACTACTAGGACTATGATGCAGATCATACTAGTGGGGCCAGGGTAGTCCACGAGTACATCCTATAATTATTCCTAGTCAAGGGTGTATCGAGACAGGGCATCGATACTCTAGAGTAGACTAGCGTATATGCATCTTGACCCATATGATGGGCGATGGATGATCCCACATCCATTGGTGTTTGACATCAAAGATGGTGTACGGGTGCTCAGTGGAGACTGGGTACACTGAATGGCGAGAACTCCTAAATGGTATTATACCTATCGTCAGATAGCAGTTCTCTGGTGACACTGGTACAGATTAGTCTGTAGACCCGAGATCGTCATAGAGTCTTGTGTGATTCCCACTGTGCTTTGATTTCCACCTTACCACGTTCATGAGAACGTGCAAAACGGTGGCTTTTGGGTACAGTCCCGAATCACATGGAGGCAATGAGCGATAGGAGGGGTTTCGTCTATCCCGGTATTGGGGGTTGATGTTGCGCTGTGTTCGATTGGCTATAACTGGAAGTCCCTGGCCAGGGCTGATATGCAGATCTACTGGTAAGTGTCATCAGTAGTTTCTCGACCTGTTATGAGCCTCACATCGACACGACTTATCGGTTACTGGGGTCTGACGTTTACCATCCCTAAACTGGATATGCAACATATCAGAAGAAGAGCCGGACTGTACGGTAGTGTTACTGATTAGATTCACAGGAGTGTGTGCAGGCTTGCTTGTTGATCTTCTGATCGTTCAATACCCGAGTGGCTGTTACGTTTAGCTGACCGCTTGCAGCTTGTGGGTGTTTGATATGATCATCACCTACTGCCGGCGTATTGACGAGTATTTAGAGTCCTACACAGAGGTTTCCTGGCTCAGGTGAAACGGAGTAGGAGCACATATGTGATATGTGCGGGACCGAGAATAATACATGGATGTGATACTGTATTCTATTCTCGTGATGTGTGATATCGGCCGGTTATATATGATATAGCCGGGTCATCGGATCAAGTGTTGATTCGATAAAATGATACATATTATATTGGTCGGTTATATGTTATATAGCCAGATTATTAAATCAAGTATTGATTTAATAATTTAAAGTATAATTATATATGTGATATATTACATTACATTAACTAATATAAGCTTACTTAAATGATTCTTTTTCTCGGTTAGGATATATATATGTGTGTGTGTGTGTGTGTGTGTGTGTGTGTGTGTTTGTGTGTGTGTTATAAATGTATTCTTTTCTTTTGTAACAAAATATTATATTTGTGATATATGATATTGTAACATGCTAGGGTTACACATGCAACTAGGGTTTATGAGATTCATACCCTGGCTAGAAATTAGGGTTAGGTTTTTTAATTATTTTATTTAATTCAAAATTGTGATGAATTAGTCATGAGCTTGGATGAGTATTGACTAAGTCCACCCTTCTAGATATTTCTAAGATATTTATTAACCTAACCCTACCCCTAGCTCATGGTTTATTCTCTGCATGAGTTAGCCATGACATAATTAAACCATGGTTGCATTTCTAATCCCAACAATATTTCATTCATCACTTGTTCTTCTTCTTCTTCTTCAAAAAGGAGCTTGCTTGATTTTTTTCAAGTGATGAAAGATTGTGAGAAATAGAAAACTAAAGAGAGCAAAATTCCTACTTCATCATCCTCTTCTATACTGGCCATATAGATTAGTGTGTTAGCTTCACAAATCCATAATTAGTGAAGAGATAGCTTGGGTTTGTGATTCCTCAAGGTAGATTATCTTGGATTGTGAAGACTTCAAGCTAACATGGATCATTCACCTCATGGAGCCTCTCTAGAGTCCGGGAGCTTGATGATCGCAGCAAAGAGACCTCAACTCGGAACTTATGAAGCGAAAGAACGGACTACAAAGGTCGTAATCCCTAGTACTCAGATGTTAAGTTGTTAACATGTAGTTTAGTTTGATTCTCTAGTTAAAGATTCATGATTAGGGTTATCTAGAACGGCAAAAATTTAAACTTGGCATGGATGATGCTACCCGAAACCTTACTGCCACGCTAGACATCCCAACAGTGGTATCAGAGCCTAACTAGAGAATTAGACGGATTAGTATAGGATTACGAAACCGAAACAACTCCGAAACACCCGAATACGAACCCTAGTTTATGTCGAAATTTTTCAGGTGTCAAATTTTTTTTAAACAGTTGCAGAATGATGTATGAGATACATAATGAACACTGTACAAAATTCACCCCATTCCCTAGGAATTGGGCCGGCCACACTTGTATCAAAACCGGCCACCTCGGCCTGTTTAGGGTTGAAATTTTTACAGTGTCCAACGCTCTGGGTTTTTGTACTTTAGGTGTTGTTTTTTTTTACTAATTTTGCATGTGATGTTATCTTTTAGCAAAGGCAATTCGGAGTGTTCCGTATTCGTAATTCTAGTTTGTTTTCGGGTTATTTAGACGGTGTTAAAAAGTTCGAACGGATATCAATAACTCACTTTTTCCTTGCTGGAAATTTTTCCAAGTGTTGGGTTTTTGCTTAGTTTAAAACTTTCAGAAAATCATGCAAGTGATTATGTGAACCCTCTAGAAGAACGAAACCTTAACTCGATTATGTGACCGTCAGAACCGCCACTAAACCCTAGGGTTTGTGGTAGTGCAGCGGTGCCACATGTGAGACATTGGTTGACCCTTCTATGGCTGGTTCATAGGAGCTGTGGCATGTTCTGCGACCTTTTGAACTCCGCTCAAGTGTTGAGCTAATTGGGAAATTTTGGGTGTTTGTTTATTCGATCGGAATGTTTAACATTGTCTAGTTATCTGGAATGTGATACAATATGTGGAATTCATATAGTTAGGCATGAAATCCGTAGTATGTGATATTTCGGGTTTATGATGTCTAAGGTGATTGTGAATTCCAAATGTTGTAATTTTTCACTTTCTTTTCTGCGACCGTAAGTGTAATATGTGGTATATCGCCGGTTTCGTTGCTATACAGCAATGACAATTGGGATACGCATATTTACTTACGTTGATGACATGTGATGTTATGTGTTACTGTGATATGTTATATTGGATCGTCATAACTTGAATAGCCGGGGGTTTTATGTGAGATGAGGGTTTTTATTTTCATTCATGTAAAATTCAATGTATATAATATTCTTTTATTGGGGCACTTTCGGGTTGAGGATGATGTCACCATTGTATATTATTTACTTTTCCGCATTTGGATAGACCCAGGGAGGGGAGCACAAGTAACCGGGTTCTAGGGTCCAGTGGGAGGCCATCTCAAGGAGTCGAGACCGGGTCTCCTAACCCTAGAATTGGTACGGTTGCTTGCTGCTCTCGTAGGGGTCTAGGGATGTGGGTTTGGTTATTCATCGCGACCGTGGAATCCGTGTTTTATACAAACTTAAAATAAAACACGGACCTCCTAGTATATCCAATATTTCATATGTTATCTTATGCTGCTGATATTCTGTGATGTGATCATTTTATATGTGTGAGACGAATGCTTTATTATTGTATATATATGATATATAATAAACGTTGCTTATGTTTTGCACCCGCACTAGTCCCGCCCCGGTATGCCGTTAGTTAAGTAACCTAACGGTGCATAACGGGACACTGTGGCGAATGCGGATGGCATAAGCGTACGTTGTATTTTCGTTTCTTCTGTGATGCTTAGGAAGCATAAATGATGGGACTTCATTAATGAGATTAATGAAAGATAAATAAACCTAAAAGATGTTGTAGAATAAAATTTTCAAAAAGGGTAGCTCTAGTTTTTGCTTTGCATAGCGGTATTCCTTGTAGAATATCCAGCACCTTATTCGATAAGGAAAGAGCCGAGATCCCTTCACCGGGAGTGACCTCTTTAGCGAAACTAGCAGATGCTACAACTCACTCGGTTATGTTTTTGATTGCTTCTATAGTTTTTGCTTTACATAGCGGTATTTATGAAATATCCTGCACCTTATTCGATAAGGAAAGAGCCGAGATCCCTTCACCGGGTGTGACCTCTTTAGCGAAACTAGTAAAAGCCTAAAAAACTCTCATTTTCAAAATCACTTGTTTCTAAAACGATATCAAGTTCATTACGCTCATGGTTTTCTTTAAAACCTGCGTAGCCCTCCGTCATTTCAGATAAGTAATATTTAGTATTCGTGCTATGTTTGTTGGCCTGCGTCAAGGCGTAGTGTGCGGTAGCTAACTACTGTTTATCTGTTAGATAAGATGAGATTGGATTAGGGTAGTCGTACGATTTTGTTGGCCTGCGTCAAGGGTCGTGCGGATGGGTTTAATTCAATCAGGAAATGACGGGTTGAACTTGACTAGCGGACTATGGTTTGTTGGCCTGCGTCAAGGTCATAGGACGCTAGGGGTAAAAAGTATTATCGAGAATTTCAAGTGTTGAAATTTGCAATGAGATTGCATACCTTCTATGAGATAGTTGAATTCCGATACCCACTGCGAGTAAGAGTTACTCCTGGGAGAGTTTTACACATGACAATTAGCCGATCAAGTAGGTGACTAGAAAGGTGTTAACGGGGTTATGCCTCTGGAAAAACGAGATTTATTTTAATTAGGTCCGTGCGAAAGCACGGGGAACCTCCCTCAAACTACCAATACCGACCTGGCTGAAAAATTGGCGAACTTGTAAGGTGTAATTTAATCCCGGCTAGTCTTACCTTTTAAGGTTTGAAGGAAGATTTGATAAAAACTAGTGGGAGCCATCCTGATTAGATAAGATAATAACCAATCTAATCTTGCAAGAGCATACGCTAAAGTATTTTCTTCTCTCTCTCTCTTCAGGTAGCGACCATATCAGGCCTTAATTAAGATAATAATATGGATGTATTGACTGAACCCGCTTGTTATACTGAGCAGGAGAACGTTGGTTCCGTTCTTTCTTATAACTGTTATAAGACTGAGCAGGAAATAGGGAATATCCGGATTCCCATGCCACCCAAACGAAGAATAAGTATGTTGATGCATCTTTTTCGGGTGTGTTAGTTATCGAGAACCGTTTCTCAATTCACTCTATGTCCTGGGTATTAGATATCGGATCAGGATCCCACATATGTAATATGTTATATGGGCTAAAGAAAGGTAGGGAACTAAGAGAGAGTGATCATTCCATAAGAGTAAGGAATGGTGCAATGTTGCAGCCAAAGCAGTTGGCGAATATCACCTTGTGTTACCAAATGGTAATACATTAGTTCTGAACGAATGCTATTATATACCGACCCTGATATGCAATCTTATATCAGTTTCTTTATTAAGTAAAGAAGGATATAATTTTGTAGTACATGATAATGTTATAAACATCTTCCTGAATCAAAAGTTGATTGGATCAGGCTCGTTAAATAATGGCATATACGTTCTAAATCAAACCGCAGTTCTTAATGTACAAAACACATACAAGAGGAAGAGTTCAGAAATGAATGAATCTTTCTTGTGGCATTGTAGACTAAGTCATATCAATGCGACACGACTAGCTAAGTTACATAAGGATGGATATTTGAATCCGTTCGAATTTTCATCTTATGATACTTGCCAGTCATGTCTCAAAGGCAAAATGACCAAAAATCCGTTTAGTGGACACGGAGAAAAGGTTACGGAACTCTTGGGACTGATACATAGTGATGTATGCGGTCTCATGTCTACACATGCCAGGAATGTACTTCATTACATTCACTGACGATCTCTCAAGATACGGACATGTGTTCCTGTTGAAACATAAGTCTGAAGCTTTTGAGAAATTCAGAGAATATAAGCACGAAGTCGAGAACCAAACGGGTAAAAGTATTAAGATCCTTCGATCTGATCGAGGAGGAGAATACTTAAGCAATGATGTCACGCCCCGCTTCCCAGAGTGCGCTAAGATCGGCACGTGACAGAGCCAACCATGCTACCTGTGCCTAGGAAACATCTCTCCACAGTCACATTACGGCTGTCTACAAGATATCAAGAACAGGAAAATAAAAAAATAAATTATCTAGTACATGTCCATATGCCAGAATAAACGAGTCAAGAAATAATATGCGGAAGCAATAAATCCAAATAACAATAACAATCTGGAAAGTACGTCCCAAATAGGGGCTCACATCAGGAAATGAAAGTACGTAAATAAAACTAAACTAAACTAGATACTAACAGGATCCTCACTGCTCGGCCTGTCGGCTGAAATACTCTTGATCGGCCTGCGACAAAGATAGAGGATCTGGGCCATGCAAAACCAAGACGTCAGTGTGTCATAATATCAAACAATAATAAATGAACAGGATACACGAGATATGCAGGCATGAGTTTGAACAGTAATGAGTGTATAACGGTAACATGAATATGGAACAGTGAAGTGTATATGCATGCGGTGAGCAATCTATGTTACTGGGTTAATTACTCTCAAGTCTTTGAAATTAATTTAATAAATCGTCGATGTAACTCAATAATATCCCGTGCGTGCCCGGGACTACGGTCCAGATTCTCGGGCTAAAACCGAGACATGCCACTAGGCATTAAACAGGAAACATGTACAGATGAATGATGTCGGCAGCATCATTCCGGGGCTGGCCTAGCCCGTAAAACTGATCAGTATAAGCGTCGAACTGTTGAGTTACAGGTCAAGTTTCATCATTGATTTTCCTTTACCTCCAAGGTTATGTGTTCAAGTCAGGTATTGATAAATCTGAAGCTAATTCCAACACAGGATCAAGCTGGTACAGGTTTGTCTATGCAGACAACAGGATACGTCCGTCAGGACAACATGTCAGGATTGTCGGTATTAGAAATAGAATCAGGTAATATGTCAAGTAGTGGTATATCAGGCCATGACAAGTAGTGCACAGGTATCAAATGGATGTTCATAATAAAACTGTAGCAAGTACGGGTGCACGATAAAAGTATGAATGCGCAGTAAAATACGGATGCACAAATATCTATCAGGGATTACATCTACAACTCCATGACTATGCATGATGCACATTATCAAGCATAGGTGTTAATATAACAGTAACATAAAGTAATGTGATCTGACATGCAACTAGATATATAATAAATGATACGGATGTGAACGGATATCGGAATACGGTAAAACTGTAATATGGATGCACAATACCATAAACATGCAATATTCTTATTAATATAGATGCGAGTATAATAATATAGCTTGTATCAAGCTACTTGCATGCAACAAGATATGTAATTAATGATATGGATGCGTACGGATATCCGAAAACAGTAAAACAATAATATAGATGTACAATGCAGTCAACATGTGATATTTTTATTCATATGGATGCAAAATATGTATCATAGCATGTAGCAAGATAATCTTGCATGCGACTAGATATGTAAATAACGGTATGGATGCATACGGGTATCGAAAACTGTAAATTTGTAATATGGATGCACAATGTAATAAACATGTAATATTTTTATTCATATGGATGCATAATATGCATCATAGCATGTAGCAAGATGAACTTGCATGCGACTAGATATGTAAATAACGGTATGGATGCATACGGGTATCGAAAACTGTAAATTTATAATATGGATGCACAATGTAATACAACAACAACAACAACAACTGAGCCTTTTATCCCAAGCATATGGGGTAGGCTACATGAACCAACATGAGAATCATGCCGGGTCCAGCATATGAATCCTCTGTCTCCACTCACTTCTATCGAACAATATACTTTCATTGAGTCCTTTGGCAACCATATCGTTTCGTATCACCTCCATCCATATTTTCTTCGGTCTCCCTTTTGCCCTTTTGCCATTGCCCATATCGAGAGTATCTATTCGTCGAACCGGTGCTTCCATAAGTCTGCGTCGCACATGACCAAACCATCTTAGCCGGTTTTCCCGCATCTTCTCCTCCACAGGTGCTAAACCAACTTTTGCACGAATATCCTCATTTCGCACCTTTTCTTTTCTAGTGTTACCGCACATCCAACAAAGCATGCGCATCTCCGCTACGTGCATCTTCTGTGTATGATGCTTCTTAGGAGCCCAACATTCTGTACCATATAATAAGGCAGGCCGAATAGCGCTCCGATAAAACTTCCCTTTCAATTTTAACGGAAAGTTACGATCACACAAAATCCCTGTTGCACTCCTCCATTTCAACCAACCAGCTTGGATCCTTTGATTAACACCACTATCGATCTCCCCATTCTTTTGGATGATGGAACCTAGATATCTAAACTAGTCGCCCGGTGATGATGGAACCTAGATATCTAAACTGGATGCACAATGTAATAAACATGTAATATTTTTATTCATATAGATGCAGAATATGTATCATAGCATGTAGCAAGATGAACTTGCATGCGACTAGATATGTAAATAACGGTATAGATGCATACTGGTATCGAAAACTGTTAATTTGTAATATGGATGCACAATGTAATAAACATGTAATATTTTTATTCATATGAATGCAGAATATGTATCATAGCATGTAGCAAGATGAACTTGCATGCGACTAGATATGTAAATAACGGTATGGATGCATACGGGTATCGAAAACTGTAAATTTGTAATATGGATGCACAATATAATAAACATGTAATATTTTTATTCATATGGATGCAGAATATGTATCATAGCATGTAGCAAGATGAACCTGAACGGATCTCACGACGGGGTGTGTACGCTGCGTCCGACGTCGGGTAAACGTCGCAATGCACACACGGCGCACAGAACTAAACCAAGCAAATCAAGAAGGTGACCATGCTGGCTGGGGATGTCCACTAGGTTGCCTGGATCGTCAGCGATAAGCACGGCTCCGGCGATGACCGGAAAACACGAGAATCAAGAAAGCCAAGAGAAGAAAAGAAGAAGAAGAAGAAGAAAGAGAAGAAGATGAAGGTGCTGCTCTGGGGTTGGTGCTTGTGGACAAAATCGAGGCTAGAGGAAAGTCGACATGGGTCGGCAACGATGAGGGTCGGCGGCGAGGCATAGGGCTGCGGGTTTCTTGATGTCGGGGTTCTTGCAGGGTCGTTATGCAGTGGTGTTAGGTTTGTGGGTGTCCGAGGTGATGAGGGAGAAGAAGTGGTAACGAGGTCATGGAGATGACGGTGAGGTCGGAGCTCCGGCGACGAAGACAGAGGCAACGATGGGTGCAGTGTTGGGTTCGGGTGTTGGGTTGGTGGTGGTCGGTGACATGCCGGGGTGCTCGGGTGTAGGGAGGAAGGAGGCGAGGTGAGGGAGGTGGAGACGAGGCCGACGAGGGAGATCGACGGCGATGAGAACGAACGAGGGAGAGTGCGGTGACGTGAGGTTTCCTGTAGGCGATGGGTCGCGGGCGTCGGGTGATGGCGGTGATGATGGGAGAAGAGGGTCGAGGAGATGGGAAAGGGTTGAGACGACGGTGACGAGACAAGGCGGCGACGGGCGAGCGCGGGCGAAGGCAGGGATTGAGGCGAGAAAATTTAAAAGAAGAAGAAAGAGAGAAAGGAATAGTGCCCCTCGTTTTTAAAAAAATTAAAATATATATATATATATATATGTGTGTGTGTGTGTGTGTGTGTGTGTGGAGGAGAGAGAGAGACAGAATTTTTTTTGTTAGGAAAAAATATTTTTTTGTTAATAAAATATATATAAACAATAATATATAAACAGTATTATATAATGAATATAATATTGAATTTATTTGAGATTTTGGCTAATACAAAAATAGTCCAAAACGCGCCCGGGTCGGTCTAAAATTACGGTTTGAAAATACGAATAATATACGTAGTAACCAAAACCAAAACAGGATATTTGGGTAACGAAAAAGCATACCCCCAAGAACGGATGCACGTAGCGTGCACGTAGCGATCCAAACAGGTCCGTTTCACTGAACGCGACGTGAACACGATATACGGATGCTACCACAGGATCAGGGGTATCATACAAGCCATGCTAGATATTTTTAAAATATTTTATTTGACTTTAAATATTATACTAAAAATGCAGATGCCAGATATAATACCAGTATGCAGTATAAACAATATGCAACTGTACGGATCCTCATAAATAGCCGGGATAAAATATTAGACATAAACAAGAATCAAAACGGGTTTCCAGCAAGCGGGTCGGGTCGGATGCAATTACAGATGTCAGATACACTATTCGCACCCAAAACACAGTAAATCAAAAAAGACCATAAATAAAGAAATACTCAAAATAAAACTTGTATAAATGAATTAAGGTGTTACATTATACCCAACTACAAAAGAATTTCGTCCTCGAAATTCCCGGAACAAGAAAAGATAAACAAACATGAATCTACAAGAAGAGAACTGGAAACTTCTGTCGAATCCCGTCTTCTCGTTCCCAAGTCGATTCTCTATACGAGTGATTCCCCCATGAAACAAGTACGAGCGGTGTAACCTTGTTCTTGAGGACCTTTTCTCTTCGATCAACAATCGACATCGGTCGTTCTTCATATATCAGGTCCTCCTTTACTGTCAGCTCCGAATGATCTAGCACGTGTGTTTCATCTCGAACATACTTACGGAGTTGAGATACATGAAACACGTCGTGAACACTTGCCAAAGATGGTGGTAAAACCAATCGATAAGCCACTTCTCCAACACGCTTCATAATCTCGAAAGGCCCCACGAATCGAGGACTAAGCTTGCCTCGACTCCCAAAACGATCACTCCTCTAGTCAGTGATATCTTCAAAAATACAAGATCACCAACAGCGAACTCTAGAGGTCTTCTCGATATATCGGCCCAACTCTTCTGCCGATCTTGTGCCGCCTTCATGTGATTCCGGATAGTATTAATTTTCTCCACGGTTTGCACGATCAAATCCGGTCCCAACAATCTTCGTTCTCCAATATCGTCCCAACAAACAGGTGAGCGACACTTCCGACCATACAATGCTTCGAATGGAGCCTTCTGAATAGTCGCCTGAAATATGTTATTATACGAAAACTCCACCAAGTGTAGATGATCCTCCCATGAACCCTTGAAATCTAACATGCAAGCTCTCAACATGTCTTCAAGAGTTTGGATCGTTCTCTCTGACTGGCCATCTGTCTGAGGATGATAAGCAGTGCTAAACTTCAATTGCGTCCCCAAACTTTCCTGTAAACTCCTCCAGAAGTGTGATAAGAATCGGGTATCACGATCGGAAACGATGCTTACAGGTACTCCATGCAATCTCACAATCTCCTGCATGTACTGTTCTACTAACGCTTCCGTCAACTGACCCACTCGAAACGGAATGAAATGAGCTGCCTTAGTCAAACGATCAACGATCACCCAAACTGCATTGTTGCCCTTTGGACTCCGTGGTAAAGCTGTCATGAAATCCATGGTTATATGTTCCCACTTCCACTGAGGAATCGGAAGTGGTTGCAATAAACCAGCTACTCTTTGATATTCAGCCTTAACTTGCTGACACACCAAGCACTTCGCTACAAAGCGGGCAATCTCCCTTTTCATGCCTTCCCACCAGAAATGTTGTCGTAGATCACGGTAAATCTTCGTGTCTCCTGGATGTATAGAATATGCAGAACTGTGCGCCTCCTTCATAACTTCTTCACGAATGTCTCATTTCGGCACACACAAACGGCTACCATATCGCGACGAACCATCTTCATGAATCAACAAGTCCGTTCGAAGTCCCGCTTCAATCTGTTCTTTAAACTTCTGCAATCTTAGATCCTGTGACTGCGCTGCTTTAATACTCTCGATCAACGATGACTGTACTTGCAGCTGCATCAACTGTCTCGAAGAATGCGGTAACACGATCTCCAACTCGAATCTCCGAAAATCTTCGATAAGCTCCTTCTGTGCAGTCAACATCCGAATTGCTGGCAACCGACTAAGCGCATCCGGAATTACATTAACTTTTCACGGATGCTACTTGAGATCAAGATCATAGTCAGCCATCAGCTCCAACCATCGACGCTGCCTCATGTTAAGCTCTTTCTCCGTGAACACATACTTTAAGCTTTTGTGATCGGTGAATACTTCGACCCTTTGGCCTAATAAATAGTGTCTCCAAATTTTCAAAACGAAAATCACAGCTGCAAGCTCCAAATCATGAGTTGGGTAATTCTTCTAATGGGTCTTCAACTGTCTCGATGCATAGACTATAACTTTCCCATGCTGCCTCAAAACACATCCCAAAGCTTTCCCAGATGCGTCGCTGTGAATTACCAATCCTCTGGAACCGTCTAGTACGGTCAAAATAGGAGTGGTTATCAAGCTTTGCTTCAACGCCTCAAAAAATGAAGTACAACTATTCGTCCAAACGAACGGTACTTCCTTTCGCGTAAGCTTGGACAAAGGCTCAGCCAATCGAGCAAAATTCTCCACGTATCTTCTGTAGTATCCTGCAAGTCCCAGAAAACTTCTGATCTCCGCTACATTCTTCGGAATCGGCCAATCTTGAACTGCTGCAATCTTCTCGGGATCAATAGCGATTCCATCTCCGGATACAACATGCCCCAAAAACTTCACTTCTTCAAGCCAAAACTCGCACTTGCTCATCTTTGCATACAATTTTTCATGCCTAAATGTCTGTAGTGCGATCCTCAAATGTTTTGCATGCTCTTCTAGGCTCCTCGAGTAGACCAGAATATCATCGATGAACACCACTATAAACTGGTCCAAAAACGGTGAAAAGGTTCGGTTCATCAAGTCCATAAATATCGCCGGTGCATTCGTGACTCCGAATGGCATCACTAAATACTCGTAATGTCCATATCGAGTTCGGAACGCAGTCTTGCAAATATCCTCTGATTTAATTCGGACCTGATGATATCCGGATCGCAAATCCAGTTTTGAGAATACTCTCGCGCCACTAAGTTGCTCGAATAATTCTCCAATGCAAGGGATCGGGTACTTGTTCTTAATAGTCACCTGGTTCAATTCTCGATAATTGATGCGCATTCTCCTTATGCCATCTTTTTTCTTGACTAGAAGAACTGGAGCTTCCCAGGGTGAATTGCTACTACGAATCCAACCCTTCTCTAACAATTCGGTAACCTGCTTAATCACTTCTTCTAACACCACTGGAGCCCTCGGATAATATGCCTTTGAAATTGGCGCTACACCAGGAACAAGATCAATCGCGAACTCCACATCTTGTTTTGGCGGTAAACCCGAGATGTCTTCGAACACAACCATAAACTTTCGAACTACTACTGGTGTTTCCTCCTTATCAACTTCCATCGACGAAAGGATGGTGCTTGTCGGCCTAGCCGTAAACTCGACTGGCCCGACAGAACTGCTGCCTCCAGCAAAAACAAACTCCGGATGTCCGGAAATCTGGAAAATCACTTTCTTTGCCCTACAATCAATGTGAGCGTGGAAAGTGCCAAGAAAATCCATT
The DNA here is from genome assembly GCA_030015575.1 of Agapanthus africanus. Lineage (NCBI taxonomy): Eukaryota > Viridiplantae > Streptophyta > Magnoliopsida > Asparagales > Amaryllidaceae > Agapanthus > Agapanthus africanus. The sequence continues at coordinate 914,307,172 of CM057337.1, forward strand.
CCCAAGACAACAACATAACTGCCAGTATCGATCACCAAGAAATCTGCAAATAACTCCCGTCTGCAGATAACAACCGAACAATTACTAGATATGATCTTCCCATTCCCAGTGTGTATGTCCCAACAACAAGACAGGGTCGTGCATGCAATCGAATGTGCAACAATAAACTCAGACGACATAAAATAATGGGATGCACCAGAATCGAATAATGCTAATGCAGGAAAAACATGAACAAGCAGGATACCCGAAATGACTTCACCTGAAGCCAAGACACTGAAGAAGATTAGCACGGTAAACAAGATTCAAGCTTGTGATAAAACATGAACTGGTAAGCAATGAAACTGAGAGAACCAAGGTAATATAACGACCATGAAACAAGGAAATGAATCAAGACCAGGATTCCAAGTTACTTAAATGGAGTACCACATTGTAACCATGCTGCAGTTCATAGTTACAATCACATAACTCCGTTCAAGACGCCCAAATCCTAGTATCGGAATCGAAAGAATAGATAGGGAGAAACAATAAGGAACCAAAAGGATTTCAAGTTGAGATGCAAAGTTGTTTGCATATCGTCAAGACAAGGGTCACGAAAAGATATGATTCAAGAATCACGATAACAATGTTGCAGGACATGTTCCCAATTACGAGTTTTATGATTCGTGTATTTGGTTCCAATACCCAACTACAAAAGAATCAAACCCGATTAACCTAAATCTTATGGCTCTGACACCAAATAAACCATGTCACGCCTCGCTTCCCAGAGTGCGCTAAGATTGGCATGTGACAGAACCAATCATGCTACCTGTGGCTAGGAAACTCCCTCCACAGTCATATTACGGTTGTCTAGAAGATATCAAGAACAAGAAAATAAAAAAAAATAAACTATCTAGTACATGTCCATATGCCACAATAAACGAGTCAAGAAATAATATGCGGAAGCAATAAATCCAAATAATAATAACAATCTGGAAAGTATGTCCCAAATACGGGCTCACATCAGGAAATGAAAGTACGGAAATAAAACTAAACTAAACTAGATACTAACAGAATCATCACTGCTCGGCCTGTCGGCTGAAATACTCTTGATCGGCCTGCGACAAAGATAGAGGATCTGGGCCATGCAAAACCCAGACGTCAGTGCGTCATAATATCAAACAATAATAAATGAACAGGATACACGAGATATACAGGCATGAGTATGAACAGTAATGAGTGTATAACGGTAACATGAATATGGAATAGTAAAGTGTATGTGCATGCGGTGAGTAATCTATGCTACTGGGTTAATTACTCTCAAGTCTTTGAAATTAATTTAATGAATCGTCGATGTAACTCAATAGTATCTCGTGCGTGCCCAGGACCACGGTCCAGATTCTCAGGCTGAAACCGAGACATGCCGCTAGGTATTAAACAGGAAACATGTACAGATGAATGATGTCAGCAGCATCATCCCGGGGCTGGCCTAGCCCGTAAAACTGATCAGTATAAGCATCGAACTGTTGAGTTACAAGTCAGGTTTCATCATTGATTTCCTCTTACCCCCAAGGTTATGTGTTCAAATCAGGTATTGATAAATCTGAAGCTAATGCCAACACAGGATCAAGCAGGTACAGGTTTGTCTATGCAGACAACAGGATACGTCCGTCAGGACAACATGTCAGGATTGTCGGCATTAGAAACAGGATCAGGTAATATGTCAAGTAGTGGTATATCAGGTCATGACAGGTAGTGCACAGGTATCAAACGGATGCTCATAATAAAACTGTAGCAAGTACGGGTGCACGATAAAAGTACGAATGCACAGTAAAACACGGATGCATAAATATCTATCAGGGATTACATCTACAATTCCATGACTACGCATGATGCACATTATCAAGCTTGGGGTGTTAATATAACAGTAACATGAAGTAATGTGATCTAACATGTAACATGGATGCACAATACCATAAACATGAAATATTCTTATTAATATAGATGCGGGTATAATAATATAGCCCGTATCAAGCTACTTGCATGCAACAAGATATGTAATTAATGATATAGATGCGTACGGATATCCAAAAACAGTAAAACAATAATATAGATGTACAATGCAGTCAACATATGATATTTTTATTCATATGGATGCAAAATATGTATCATAGCATGTAGCAAGATAAACTTGCATGCGAATAGATATGTAAATAACGGTATGGATGCATACGGGTATCGAAAACTGTAAATTTGTAATATGGATGCACAATGTAATAAACATGTAATATTTTTATTCATATGGATGCAGAATATGTATCATAGAATGTAGCAAGATGAACTTGCATACGACTAGATATGTAAATAACGGTATGGATGCATACGGGTATCGAAAACTGTAAATTTGTAATGGATGTACAATGTAATAAACATGTAATATTTTTATTCATATGGATGCAGAATATGTATCATAGCATGTAGCAAGATGAACTTGCCTGAACGGATCTCACGACGGGGTGCGTACGCTGCGTCCGACGTCGGATAAACGTCGCAATGCACACACGGCGCACAGAACTGAACCAAGCAAATCAAGAAGGTGACCACGCTGGCTGGGGATGTCCACTGGGTCGCCTGGATCGTCAGCGACGAGCACGGCTCCGACGATGACCGGAAAACACGAGAATCAAGAAAGCCAAGAGAAGAAAAGAAGAAGAAGAAGAAAGAGAAGAAGATGAAGGTGTTGTTCTGGGGTTGGTGCTTGTGGACAAAGGCGAGGCTAGGGGAAAGTCGACATGGGTCGGCAACGACGAGGGTCGGCGGCGAGGTATAGGGCTACGGGTTTCTTAATGTCGGGGTTCTTGCAGGGTCGTTATGCAGTGGTGTTAGGTTTGTGGGTGTCCGAGGTGATGAGGGAGAGGAAGTGGTGACGAGGTCATGAAGACGATGGCGAGGTCGGAGATCCGAGGACGAGGAAAGAGGCAACGATGGGTGCAGTGTTGGGTTCGGGTGTTGGGTTGGTGGTGGTCGGCGACGTGCCGGGATGCTCGGGTGTAGGGAGGAAGGAGGCGAGGTGAGGGAGGTGGAGACGAGGCCGACGAGGGAGATCGGCGGCGATAAGAGCGAACGAGGGAGAGTGCGGTGACGTGGGGTTTCCCGCAGGCGATGGGTCGTGGGCATCGGGTGATGGCGGTGGTGATGGGAGAAGAGGGTCGAGGAGATGGGAGACGGTTGAGGCGACGACGACGAGACAAGACGGCGACAGGCGAGCGCGGGCGAAGACAGGGGTTGGAGGTGGGAAAATTTAATGGAAGAAGAAAGAGAGAGAGGAACAGTGCCCCTCGTTTTGATTATATATATATATATATATATACGTGGAGGAGAGAGAGACATAATTTTTTTTGTTAGGGAAAAATTATTTTTTTGTTAATAAAATATATATAAACGATAATATATAAACAATATTATATAATGAATATAATATGGAATTTATTTGAGATTTTGGCTAATACAAAAATAGTCCAAAACCCGTTCGGGTCGGGTCTAAAATTAAGGTTTGAGAATACGAATAATATACGTAGTAACCAAAACCAAAACAGGATATCCGAGTAACGAAAAAGCATACCCCCAAGAACGGATGCACGTAGCGTGCACGTAGCGATCCAAACAGGTCCGTTTCACTGAACGGGACGGGAACACGATATACGAATGCTACCATAGGGTCAGGGGTATCATGCAGGCCATACTAGATATTTTTAAAATATTTTATTTGAGTTTAAATGTTATACTAAAAAAATGCAGATGCCAGATATAATACCAGTATGCAGTATAAACAATATGAAAGTGCACGGATCCTCATAAATAGTCGGGATAAAACATAAAATATAAACAGGAATCAAAACGGGTTTCCAGCAAGTGGGTCGGATCGGATTCAAATATAGATGTCAAATACACTATTCGCACCCAAAACACAGTAAATCAAGAAAAGACCATAAATAAAGAAATACTCAAAATAGAACTGGTATAAATGAACTAGGGTGTTACAAATAAGTTCCTGGACTATCTAAAAGAGAATGGGATTCTCTCTCAGCTTACTCCTCCGTATACACCACAACACAATGGTGTATCGGAATGGAGGAATCGCACCCTATTAGATATGGTGCGCTCTATGATGAGCACTGCTGAGTTGCCTATTTTCTTTTGGGGATATGCACTGGAGACAGCTGCAGACCTATTGAATATGGTTCCCACCAAATCTGTGCCAACCACTCCATATGAGATATGGAATGGAAAGAGACCATATTTTAATTATGTTAAGATATAGGGTTGTCCGGCATATGTGAAAACACAGAATCCGGAAAAGCTCGGGGCAAGGTCTTTTCTGTGTAAGTTTATTGGATATCCCAAACATTCGCGCGGGTATATCTTCTACCATATCGAGGAACAAAAGGTATTTGTTTCTCAACATGCCACCTTTTTAGAAAAGGAATTTCTTGAAAAAGAAATTAGTGGCAATGAGGTAGAACTGGAAGAAGTTCCAGCTACACAAACTGCAACAAAAGATTTGGTGGAACCAGAGAATTCGATAGTTCCCAATGAACCCCAGCCTCTCCGCCGATTTAGTAGGGTTCCTCATCCACCTAAGAGATACTACGGTTTTCTCATAGACGGTGGGAGCGAGGATTGCATCATAGAAGATGATGACCCGACTAGCTTCGAGCAGGCCATCACGAGTGGAGACTCTGTGAAGTGGCTGGATGCAATGCGATCTGAGATGGAATCCAAATACACCAATAAAGTATGGACTTTGGATGTTACTCTTGAAGAGGTAAAACCTATTGGGAGCAAATGGATCTTTAAGAAGAAACTTGGTGTAGATGGAAAAGTTAAGACTTTCAAAACTTGACTTGTTGCAAAGGGTTTTCGTCAACGACCAGGTATGGATTATGACGAAACCTTTTCTCCAGTAGCTATGCTTAAGTCCATCCGGATCCTACTTTCCATTGCTGCATACCATGACTACAAAATCTGGTAAATGGATGTTAAGACCGCCTTTCTAAATGGTGATTTAGAGAAGTGCGTGTACATGACTCAGCCAGAGGGCTTCGTAGAAAGTGGGAGCAGCGAAAAGGTGTGCAAGCTGCTTAAATCGATCTATGGGTTGAAGCAGGCATCGCGGAGTTGGAACATCTGTTTTGATGTTTAGTTAAAGAGTTTGACTTCATCAAGAACGTAGATGAACCTTGTATTTACAAGAAGGTGGTAGAGATTAAGGTTATCTTTCTCGTATGGTACGTGGATGACATACTCTTGATAGGAAATGATGTTCCTATGCTGCACTCGGTCAAGCTCTTCTTATCACAAAGATTCTCAATGAAAGATCTAGGTGATGCCTCCTGCATTTTGGGGATTAGGATCTATAGAGATAGATCTAAAAGGATACTGGGATTGTCCCAATCCAGCTACATTGACACCATACTAAAGAGGTTTAGTATAGAAGAATCCAAGCGTGGGAATTTACCCACGATCTCTGGACTCACTCTCTCCAAAGAGATGTCTCCTAAGACTGATTTGGAAAGAGCTCGCAAGCAAGAGATACCCTATAATTCGGCAGTAGGCTCTATCATGTACGCGATGCTATGTACCAGACCCGATGTAGTATACTCACTAAGTGTAGTGAGTAGGTATCAAGCAGATCCTGGAGAGAGTCACTGGACGGCTGTGAAGAACATTCTCAAGTACTTGAGAAGGACTAAAGAGATGTTCTTGGTGTATGGTAACGGAGAACTCCAGGTGGAGTCCTTTACCGATTCGACCTTCCAAAGTGATAAAGACGACTCTAAGTCGCACTCGGGATTTGTCTTTACCCTCAATGGAGGGGCGGTGTATTGGAAGAGTTCTAAACAGGAAACCGTGATAGGCTCGACGATGTATGCTGAACATATCGCTGCTAACGATGCTGCCAAAGAGACTGTCTGGGTGAAGAAGTTCATAACTGAACTTGGTGTGGTTCCATCCATTGAGCATCCAATACCTTTGTACTGCTATAACAATGGAGCAGTGGCTTTGGCCAAGGAACCCAGGTCTCATCAGAGATCCAGGCATATTCTGAGGTGGTATCACCTGATCCGGGAGATAATTGATCGCCGGAAGATCGAGGTCAGGAGAGTTAACACGAAGGACAACACTGCAGATCCACTCACGAAGGCTATACCCCAGATAAAATTTGAGAGACTCTTCGGGATGTTGGGTATGAGATACTATAACAGCTGGTCTTAGTGCAAGTGGGAGATTGTTATTTATATATATGCCCTAGAGGCCATTGCTGTACATATGATGTATATTATAGTGGATGCTTGGATATATATAGAGAGGACTTTCTTGCTCGACATGATAGTATGCTATCTGGTTTCACTTTGCCTTAACATGTTGACTTGTATTGAATTACTGTCTTGCTTTCACATGTTGATAAAGCCCTTAGGATATGTACTAGACTACTAGGACTATGATGCAGAGCATACTAGTGGGGCCAGGGTAGTCTACGAGTACATCCTATAATTGTTCCTAGTCGAGAGTGTATCGAGACAGGGCATCGATACTCCAGAGTAGACTGGCGTATACGCATCTTGACCCATATGATGGGCGATGGATGATCCCACATCCATTGGTGTTTGACATCAAAGATGGTGTACGGGTGCTCAGTGGAGACTGGGTACACTGAACGGACTCGCCGAGAACTCCTAAATGGTATTATACCTATCATCATATAGTAGTTCTCTGGTAACACTGGTACAGATTAGTCTGTAGACCCGAGATCATCATAGAGTCTTATGTGATTCCCACTGTGCTTTGATTTCCACCTTACCACGTTCATGAGAACGTGCAAAACGGTGGCTTTTGGGTACAGTCCCGAATCACATGGAGGCAATGAGCGATAGGAGGGGTTTCATCTCTCCCGGTATTGGGGGTTGATATTGCGCTGTGTTCGATTGGCTATAACTGGAAGTCCCTGGCCAGGGCTGATATGGAGATCTACTGGTAAGTGTTATCAGTAGTTTCTCGACCTGTTATGAACCTCACATCGACACGACTTATCGGTTACTGGGGTCTGACGTTTACCACCCCTAGACTGGATATGCGACATATCAGACGAAGAGCTCGGACTGTATTGTAGTGTTACTGATTGGATTCACAGGAGTGTGTGCAGGCTTGCTTGTTGATCTTCTGATCGTTCAATACCCGGGTGGCTGTTACGTTTAGCTTACCGCTTGTAGCTTGTGGGTGTTTGATATGATCATCACCTACTGCCGGCGTATTGACAAGTCCTTAGAGTCATACACAGAGGTTTCCTGGCTCAGGCGAAACGGAGTAGGAGCACAAATGTGATATGTGCGGGACCGAGAATAATACGTGTATGTGATACCGTATTCTATTCTCGCGATGTGTGATATCGGCCGGTTATATGTGATATAGCCGGGTCATCGGATCAAGTGTTGATTCGATAAAATGATACATATTATATTGGTCGGTTATATGTTATATAGCCGGATTATTAAATCAAGTATTAATTTAATAATTTAATGTATAATTATATATGTGATATATTATATTACATTAACTAATATAAGCTCACTTAAATGATTCTTTTTCTCACTTAGGATGCATTGATATATATATGTGTGTGTGTGTGTGTGTGTGTGTGTATGTGATATCTGTTAAATGTATTCTTTTTTTTTTGTTACAAAATATTATATATGTGATATGTGATATTGTAACATGCTAGGGTTACCCATGCAACTAGGATTTATGAGATTCATACCATGGCTAGAAATTAGGGTTAGGTTTTTTTTAATTATTTTAGTTAATTCAAAATTGTGATGAATTAGTCATCAGCTTGGAAGAGCATTGACTAAGTCTACCCTTTTGGATATTTCTAAGATATTTATTAACCTAATCCTAACCCTACCTCATGGTTTATTCTCTACATGAATTAGCCATGACATAATTAAACCATGGTTGCATTTCTAACCTCAACAATATTTTATTCATCACTTGTTGTTCTTCTTCTTCTTCTTCAAAAAGGAGCTTGCTTGATTTTTTTCAAGTGATGAAAGATTGTGAGAAATAGAAAACTAAAGAGAGCAAAATTCCTACTTCTTCATCCTCTTCTATACTAGCCATATAAATTAGTGTGTTAGCTTCACTAATCCATAATTAGTGAAAAGATAGCTTGGGTTTGTGATTTCTCAAGGTAGATCATCTTGGATTGTGAAGACTTCAAGCTAGCATGGATCATTCACCTCATGGAGCCTCACTAGAATCCGGGAGCTTGATGATCGCAGCAAAGTGACCTCAACTCAGAGCTTATGAAGTGAAGGAACGGACTACAAAGGTTGTAATCTCTATCACTTAGATATTAAGTTGTTAATATGTAGTTTAGTTTGATTTTCTAGTTAAAGATTCATGGTTAGGGTTATCTAGAACGGCAAAAATTTAATTTTGGCATGGATGATGCTACCTGAAACCTTGCTGCCGCGCTAGACATCCCAACAGTGGTATCAGAGACTAGCTAGAAAATTAGACGGATTAGTGTAGGATTACGAAACCGAAACAACTCTGAAACACCCGAATACGAACCCTTGTTTCTGTCGAAATTTTTCAGGTGTTATTTTTTTTTAAATAGTTGCAGAATGATGTATGAGTTACAAAATGAACACTGTACAAAATTCACCCCATTCCCTCGAAATTGGGCCGGCCACACTTGTATCAAAACCGGCCACCTCGACCTGTTTAGGGTTGAAATTTTTACAGTGTTCAAGGCTCTGGGTTTTTGTACTTTAGGTGTTGTTTGTTTTTGCTAATTTTGCATGTGATGTTATCTTTTAGCAAAGGCAATTCGGAGTGTTTCGTATTCGTAATTCTAGTTTGTTTTCGGGTTATTTAGACGGTGTTAAAAAGTTCGAACGGATATCAATAACTCACTTTTTCCTTGCTGGAAATTTTTCCAAGTGTTGGATTTTTGCATAGTTTAAAATTTTCAGAAAATCATGCAAGTGATTCTGTGAACCCTTTAGAAGAACGAAACCTTAACTCAATTATGTGACCGTCAGAACCGCCACTAAACCCTAGGATTTGTCGTAGTTCAGCGGTGCCACATGTGAGGCATTGGTTGACCCTTCTACGTCTGGTTCATAGGAGCTGTGGCATGTTCTGGGACCTTTTGAACTCCGCTCAAGTGTTGAGCTAATTTGGAAATTTTGGATGTTTGTTTATTCGATCGGAAAGTTTTAACATTGTCTTGTTATCTGGAATGTGATACAATATGTGGAATTCATATAGTTAGGCATGAAATCCGCAGTACGTGATATTTCGGGTTTATGATGTCTAAGGTGATTGTGGATTCCAAATGTTGTAGTTTTTCACTTTTTTTTCTGCGACCGTAAGTGATATATGTGGTGTATCGCTGTTCATATCATAATTTTGCATTATTATATCCCCCATTCTTATTCATTTTACAAATAAACATGTGTTTTTGATCCATGTCTGCTACATAGTTCCAGGTTACAGGTTCTCGGAACAAAAACAGTGAAAACGATGAAAAGACGATACAAAAGTGAGACTACGACCAACAAATGGAAAGATCTTGATCATGCCTACAATTTGAAGACTAAACGAAGATCAATGGACAAGTTCACAAAGTACAAAGGCAGCGCAAGATTCAAGACTTCGACACGAAGCAAACGGTAAAGTCCACAACATCATTCACTGTGGAAATCTGGAAGAAAACTAGAAGACAATCTGAGAAACCAAGTAAAGAAACAAGAAGTAAAAAGCAACAGGAAGCAGCCCAGGAAAAAGCAACTGAGAAGCCCACTAGATGGCCGCGGATCCGCGGCCAAACAGGGGTTTTGGCCGCGGTTCCGCGGCCGTGCGTCGCGCGTGTCGATGCGTCGGTGCAGTAAATAAGGTTTTCTTAGGGTAAAATTGTAAATGCAGATGTGACTCAATTGTAACCCTAGGGTTTCTATGCTCTATAAATAGAAATCCTAAATCTCTTTTTGAGGTATGCCTTTTTTTATTTCATCTATTCAGAATTCTAAATTCGGTGTAAATGTTTGGAGAGAGCCATCAAATAAAGTAAGGTTTTTTTATTTCATTGCCCTAGTTAATTTTCATTCTGCCTTAGTATAATTTTTCTTATCTGCCCTAGTTAGATGGTTAGAAAATGTTAATCAATTCGCTAATGAGTGAGTAGTTCCTTACTTGTTAGGGTTAGGAATAGGGAAGGCTTGAGAGATGAAAATCTCTCACCCCTTTTTTGCCCATCACATATAATTAATAGGGCTCCATGCATACATACACACACCGTTCCCTACGGCACCCTATCCCACGAGGTAGAGGTGATACCATAGTATAAACGACCGGTTGCGTATGTTTTCCATGGAGGTTAGGGTAATAATTAAGAAAGGAAGGACAAGAACCTAGAGGAAGAAACATCGTTTCTTCCCGATGGTACTAATCCACTTTATTAATTATTACCATAACACCTCATAGATCTTAATTAGGGCATAGAAAGCGGTGAGGAATATTGACTTTCCAAACTTAACCTAAACCTGACCCTAGCAAGATTTTAATCTAGATCAACTTAGTTTTTATATTTAATCAATCCAACACCAATCGGAATTAGCTCGTTAGAACAGATTGAAGATACACAAAATCCCTGTGGACCGATCCGTACTCACCGGCTAGCTACCAAGCGACGCCATTCTTGATTGCGGTTATAAACAATTCTTTGATCAAATCAAATGGCGCCGTTGCCGGGGATGGCGTAGTATTTTCTTTTTGCAATTTCGGCTTAATATAAAATCATAAAACTCATAAAAAACTGAAAATTAAAAAAATATAAAAATTTTATCATCTTTTTATTGTTTGAAAGGTGTTTCGTGTGAATTTTGCAGGATCAACAAACGAGTTCGGATCTGGAAAAATCCAGAGAGCAAAACAGAAAACTGAAGATCTGAACAACAGAGGATTACAACAACAGAGGAGCAGAAGAAATTTCGAGAACCGAACCGTCGACATGACCGCGTTTCCGCCGCCGCAACCCACTTCTGGCCGCGCTTCCGCAGTGCGTTGGTGACTTCAGCGAAGTAAATCCCCTCTGTGAGCTTCCTTTATCCTTCTCTGAACCCCTTGATATCTCCTCTGTAAAATTTTCCTGCAGGATTCTTTGCGCCAAAAATCTCTCCCCTTCTCCAATAATTGATCTTGTGCAGGATTCTTTGCGCCGCGTTAAAAATTGTTTGCAAGTGATTGTTTACTGCTTTGCATATTTTAATTGACTTTAAGGGGCTTGAACACCAATCCAGATTGGGTGGGGATTTCATCACCCTTCCCAGGACCCCAAAATTCACTTAAGGCATATTGCATTGACCATCAATTAATTAAAAAAGATTAGACTCGGCCCTAAGGACTTCGCGCTCAAATAGGACAAATGAATAGTTGTAGGCATCGACCATTGATCCTAACCTGACTTTGTGGTGCCTAGGCTAGACAGGTAGTGAAAGGTAAATTTAAAAGGCCCGTCTCACGGTGATTCGTGAGCGGATCCCTCCTTTCTCTACTTGTGCCACAATTAGCTGTGAAGAGGCAGTTTGAGCTCCTACTACTTGCCCTTTGGAACAGTTAGGAACTGTCTAGTTGACCTAGGTGATTCTAGATCTAGGTCTGATTGTGCATTTGTGGTTGATTTGAACGTGTGTCTAAGCCTTTTATCGAAAATCTTTTTTGCAAAAAGCTACGCATGAAAAAAAAACACAAAAAAAAAAAAGAAAAAAGGAAAAAATTTTACAAAAACTTGCAACTTGTTGCTATGAAATCCGTCCACCCCACTTACCCCCACTTTCTTTCCATTGACGTTTTCTTACCCCCACATTCTGTTTTTCACTTTTTGACTACACTACCTCTTTAGTGTATGTCCGGTTGGACTAGGGACACTAGTGCCCGATTAGTCCGTGTCACGTTGGTACCGACCGACGACGCTTTCGACTCCGAAGTCGAAATTCCTTCCACTTCCTTACCTTCACCTTCACTTTCTTCGTCTTTTAAGGAGATGTCGGGATTTAATCCTAACAACACCTTACCCACGGGACTGATTCCACCTCCGTTAGGTGCGAATAACCCACAACACCCGCCTGTTGAAGCGCCCCAACGAATCACGCTCCAGGATCTTTTCTACCCTGTTAGTTATATGTATGCCCTAGAGGCCATTACAGTACATACGATGTATATTGTAGTGGATGCTTGGACATATATAGGGAGGACTTTCTTGCTCGATATGATAGTACGCTATCTGGTTGCTTATTATCTTAACATGTTGACTTATATTAGTTTAATGTCTTACTCTCACATGTTGATAAAGCCCTTAGGATATGTACTCGACTACTGGGACTATAATGAGATCATACTAGTGGGGCTATGGTAGTCGATGAGTACATCCTATAACTGTTTCTAGTCGAGGGTGTATCGAGACAGGGCATCGATACACCAGAGTAGACTAGCGTATACGCATCTTGACCCATATGATGGGCGATGGATGATCCCATATCCATCGGTGTTTGACATCAAGGATGGTATACGGGTGCTCAGTGGAGACTGGGTACACTGGACGGACTCGCTGAGAACTCCCAGATGGTATTATACCTCACGTCAGATGGCAGTTCTCTGGTGACACTGGTACAGGTTAGTCTGTAGACCCGAGATCGTCATAGAGTCTTATGTGATTCCCACTGTGCTTTGATTTCCATTATACCACGTCCAAGAGGGCGTGCAAAAAGGTGGCTTTTAGGTACAGTCCCGAATCACATGGAGAGCGATAGGAAGGGATTCGTCTCTCCCGGTATAGGGAGTTGATGTTGCGCTATGTTCGATTGGCTATAACTAGAAATCCCTGGCCAGGGTTGCTGAGATTTACTGGTAAGTGCTATCAGTAGTTTCTCGAACTGTTATAGACCTCATATCGACACGACTTATCAAGCTACTGGGGTCTGACGTTTACCACCCCTAGGCGAGATATGCGACATATCAGACGGAGAGACCGGACTGTACGGGAGTGTTACTGATTGGATTCACGGGAGAAAGTACAGGCTTGTTGATCTTCTGATCGCTCAATACCTAGGTGGCTGTTACGTTTAGCTGACCGCTTGCAGCTTGTGGGTGTTTGATATGATCATCACCTACTGCCGGCGTATTGACGATTCTTTAAAGTCCTACACAGAGGTTTCTTGACTCAGGCAAAACGGAGTAGGAGCACATATATGATATGTGCGGGACCGAGAACAATACGTGTATGTGATACCGTATTAGATTCTCGCGATATGAGATATCGGCCGGGTGTATGTGATATAGCCGGGTCATCGGATCAAGTGTTGATTCGATGAACTGATACAGATTATATTAGTCGGTTATTTATGAAATAGCCGGATTATCGGATCAAGTGTTGATTCGATAATTTAATGTATAATTATATATTTGATATATTAAATTATATTAACTAATATAAGCTCACTAAAAGATTCTTTTTCTCACTCGGGTAATACATTGATATATATGCAATATATGTTAATTGTATTATTTTATTTTGTTACAATAAATATTGTATATGTGATATATAATATTGTAACATGTTAGGGTTATTAATGCAACATGATTAGTGGAGATTAAACATGATTAAGGTTTGATTTGGGTTAATTTTTCTAGAAGCTTCTAGAAGCTTTTTGTTTTGTTTTTGCAAAGATATTTTGTAAAGATATTTTGGATGATATTTAGTTAACCCAACCCAACCCTTGACCATGGTTCATTCTCTACATGGGTTAAGTTATCATACTTAACCCATGGTTGCATTTCTAACCACACATGGATTCATTATTCATCACAAAAGAAATGGTTCTTCTTCTTCCTTCTCTTTTTCAATGGAAAAGCTTACTAGTTTTTTCATTAGTGATGATTTTGAGTGAGATTAATAATTAAAATGAGAGCTAAAATCCTACTTCATCATCCTAATCTATCCTAACCATTTAGATTAGGGTGTTCACTTCATTAGTGAGTGAGAGCTTGTGTTAAAGAAACTTCAAGGTATATCATCTTTGTTATCGAGGATCGGAAGTAAGCTTGCATCTTTCTCTTCGTGGAACCTCTCTAGAGTCCGAGAAATCGATGATCGCAGCGAAGGGACTTCAACACGGAGCTTATGAAGTGAAGGACCGGACTACAAAGGTTGTAATCCCAAACTCTTAGATGTTAAAGTGTTTAACATGCTTTGTTTCGCCTAATTTCTAGTTTAAAGATCTTGGTTAGGGTTGTTCGGCACGGTTAAAATTTAAATCGGGCATGGTTGATGCCTTGTAGAACCTTATTAGAGTGCCTAGTAACCCTGCAGTGGTATCAGAGCTCTAAATCAATCATTGCACCGCGGAACCGCGGCCAAATAAAAGTGTTTGGTGCTGCGGCTTCTGGGTATAATTCTTGGTTATTTTTTCATTCTTTTGGGAATTTTTAATTATACTCAAGTGTTGAGTTTTCTGGGTTGTATTGGGAACTCATTGATTCGATCGGAAAGTTTAACTTCGTTTAAATATTTCCAGATAATTTTAGAACGTATTAAAAAGTTCGAACGGATATCAATAACTCACTTTTTCCCCCGTCGGAAATTTTTTCAATAGTTGGATTTTTCCGTAGTTTAAGAACATTCTAAGTCGTGCAAGTAACGCGGTGGACCCTCTAGAAGAACACAAACATTAACTCGATTATGTGACCGTCTGAACCATCTCTAAACCTTAGGGTTTGAGGCAGTACGGCGCTGCCACATGTGAGGCGTTGGCTTGACCCTTCTACGGCTGGACCATTGGTACTGCGTCATGTGATGGATTTTTTGAAACTAATTTCAAGTGTTGAGAACTATTTGGGAAAACTTGGGTGTTTGATTATTCGATCGGAAAGTTTAATATTGTCTAATTATCTGGATTGTGATACAATATTTAGAATCCACAAGTAGTTATGAGATAACTAATTTGAATGTTATAAATCTAGCAGTTCAGTCTCAGTTGATCGGTTGCCACGGGATTTTGATGCGATCAAAAGTCCGTCGCAATCACGCAGCGTACGCGGATACTCGCCGGGTAAACTTAATAGATAGCCACGCCCCATAGCCCCAACCAAGTGACTGTAGGAGAACCCCATCGCCAAAAGCATCCGTTCGGATGCTCGCGGCAACGGTGTTCCGCCTTAGTGCACTTCGTCGACGGCATCGGGGGTGCGGCCGTCTACTAAAGTTTGCGACGAGCATTCGATCAGGATATCGGGAATCTTGTTGAATTGTCCGACTAGATATTGAAAAGTGTTTTCGATATTGAGACTAAAATGCGGGATTTATAATTGTTAGGCATGAGATGTCTAAGGAATTCATTAAGTTAGGCATGCGATGTCTAAGGAGGTTGCGGATTCCAACTGTTGTAGTTTTACACTTTCTTTTCTGTGACCGTAAGCGTAGTATGTGGTGTATCACCAGCTTCGTTGCTATACATCAACGACAATCGGGATACGCATACTTGCTTACGTTGATGATATGAGATATTATGTGTTGCTGTGATATGTTATATTGGATCGTCGCGTTTTGAATAGCCGAGGGTTTTATGTGAGATGAGAGTTTTTCTTTTTCATTCATGTAAAATTCATTTGTTTGTAATATTCTTTTATTGGGGCACTTCCGGGCTGAGGATGATGTCACCGTTGTATATTATTTACTTTTCCGCATTAGGTAGACCCAAGGCGGGGAGCACAAGTAACCGGGTTCTAGGGTCCAGTGGGAGACCATCTCGAGGAGTTGAGATCGGGTCTCCTAACCCTAGAATTGGCAGTGTTTCTTGCAGCTCTCGTAGGGGTCTAGGGATGTGGGTTTGGCTATTCATCGCGACCGTGGAATCCGCGTTTTATACAGGCTCGCATAAAACACGGAAATCCTAGTATATCCAATATTTCATATGTTATCTTTTGCTGCAATGTTCTGTGATGAGATTATATTACTGCCTGAGACGAATGTTTATATTATATATATGAGATATATGTTATATTGCAGATTTCGTTTCAAATGTGATGCTTGTGAAGCATAATAAAATGGGACTTCATTAATGAGATTAATGAAACTAAAAGAAACCTAAAGATGTTGTAAAAACTTGTTCAAAAACAGGTAGCTCTAGTTCTTGCTTTGCATAGCGGTGTTCCTTGTAGAACATCCAGCACCTTATTCGATAAGGAAAGAGCCGAGATCCCTTCACCGAGAGTGGCCTCTTTAGCGAAACTGGCAGATGCTGCATACTCGGTTTGTCTTTTGATTGCTTCTATAGTTTTTGCTTTGCATAGTGATATTTATGAAATATCCCGCACCTTATTCGATGAGGAAAGAGCCGACGATCCTTTCACCGGGAGTGACCTCTTTAGCAAAACTAGAAAAGGCCTCAAAAACATTCCATTCAAAATCACTCGATTCTACAACGATATAAAGTTCATTACGCAAAGGGTTTTCTTAAAAACCTGTCGTAGCCCTCCGTCATTTCAGATAAGTAGTCTTTAATATTCGTGCTGCGTTTGTTGACTTAGTCAAGGCGTAGTGTGCGGTAGCTGATTAGTGCTTATCTGCAAAGCATATGATGTGATTGGATTAGGATAGTCGTGCGGCCTTGTTGACTCAGTCAAGGGTCGTGCGGGTGGGTTTAATTCAATCGGGAAATGACGGGTTGAACTTTACTTGCGGTCTATGGTTTGTTGACTTAGTCAAGGTCATAGATCGCTTGGGGCAAAATATTATTGGGAATTTCAAGTGTTGAAATTTGCAATGAGATTGCATACCTTCTATGAGATAGTTGGATCCCGATACCCGCTGCGAGTAAGAGTTACTCCTGGGAGAGTTTTACACATTACAATTAGCCGATCAAGTAGGTGTCTAGAAAGGTGTCAACGGGGTTACGCCCCTGGGAAAACAAGGTTTATTTTAATTAGGTCCGTGCGAAAGTACGGGGAACCTCCCTCAAAGTACCGGCACTGGCCTGGCTGAAAGATTGGAGAACTTGTAGAGTGTAATTAATTCCGGCTAGTCTTTCCTTTTAGGGTTTGAAGGAAGATTTGACTAAAACAGTGGGAGCCATCCTGATTAGATAAATTGATAACCAATATAATCTTGTAAAAGCGCACGCTGAGTGTTTTCTTCTCTCTCTCTCCTGGTTGCGACTATGTTACGCCTTAATCAAGATAATAATACGGATGTATTAACCGAACCCGCTTGTTATACCGCGCTAAGGAACGTTGGTCCCGCTCCAACTTATAATTGTTATAAGACAGAGCAGGAAATAGGGGATTACCAGAATTCCCGTGCCACCCAAACGAAGAAAGTGCATGCTGATGCATCTTCTTCGGGTGTGTTCATTACCGAGAACTGTTTCTCAGTATCCTTTACGTCCTGGGTATGAGATATCGGATCAGGATCCCGCAAATGCAATTTGTTACATGGGCTACAGATAGGTAGAGAACTGAGAACGGGTGATAAGTTTCAAGAGTTGGAAATGATGCAAGTGCTGCAGCCAAGTTTGTTGGCAGTTATCACCCAGTATTACCAGAATACATTGATTCTGAACGAATGTTATTAGATACCGAACCTGAGATACAACATCATATCAGTCTCTTTATTAGTAAAGAAGGATATAATTTTGTATTGTTGGATAATGTTTTGAATTTCCTATATCAAGAGTTGATCGGATCAGGCACGTTATCTAAAAGCATAGACGTTCTAAATCAAACCACAGTTCTTAATGTACAGAACACACACAAGAGGAAGAGTTCAGAAATGAACGAATCCTTCTTGAGGTATTGTAGACTAGGTCATATCAATGCGACCCGACTAGCTAAGTTACATATAGATGCATATTTAAATTAGTTTGAATCTATATCTTATGAAACTTGTCGGTCATGTCACAAAGATAAGATGACCTAAGCTCTGTTTATTGGAAACAGAGAAAGAGTTAGATGAACTTTTGGGATTGATACATGATGATGTATGCAAGGTCCCCTGTCTACACATGCCAAGACCGGTTCTTTTTACTTCATTACATTCACTGTTTATCTCTCAAGATTCGGACATATGTTCCTGTTGAAACACAATTCTGAACCTTTTGAGAAATTCAATGAATATAAGTTAGAAGTAGAGAACCAAAAACGGGTATAAGTATTATGTCCTTTGATGAGATCAAGGAGAAGAATACTTGAGCACGGGATTCCTGGACTATTCTAAAAGAGAATGAGATTCTCTCTCAGCATTACTCCTCCGTATACACCACAGCACGTCGGTGTATCCGGGCGGAGCAAACACACCCTATTAGATATGGTGCGCTCTATGATGAGTACTACTGAGTTTCCTATTTCCTTTTGGGAGTTATGCACTTGAGAAGCTGCATACCTATTGAATAAGGTTCCAATCAAATCAGTTGCCTACCACTTCATATGTGATATGGAATGGGAAGAGCCCATATCTTGAGTATGTTAAGATTTGGGGTTGTCCAGCCTATGTCTAAAAGCATAATCCGGACAAGCTCGAGGCAAAGTCAGTTCTGTGGAAGTTTGTTGGATATCCCAAGCATACGCAAGGGAATATCTTCTACCTAACCGAGGAACAAAAGATATTTTGTTTCTCAGCATTCCACATTTGTGAAAGGGAATTTCTTGTGAAGAAATTAGTGGTTATGAGGTAGAACTAGAAAAAGTTCCAGCTATACAAACTGCAGCTGATGATTTGGTAGAACCAAAGGATTCATGAGATGATGACCCAACTAGTTTCGAGCTGGCCATCAGGAGTGGGACTCTGTAAGAATGGCTGGATGCTTAGTGATCTGAAATGGAATCCTTATACACCAACAAAGTATGGACTTTGGTTGCTTTATCTGAAGGGTTAAATCCCCATCAGGAGCAAGTATATCTTGAGAAGATTACTTGGTGTACATGGAAAAGTTGAGACTTTCAAAACTATGCTTAAGTCCATCCAGATCCTACTTGCCACGGCTACATACCATGACTACGATATCTGGCGGTTGGGTGTCATGACTGCTTTTCTAAATGATGATTTAGAAGAGAGCGTCTATAAGTACACAGCCAGAGGGCTTCGTAGACAGTGGGAGCAGCAGAAACGTGAGCATGATATTTTATGTGATAAATCAGGTATCGCGGAGTTGGAACATCTGTTTTGATGTGGTAGTCAAAGAATTTGACTTCATCAAAATGGTAGATGAACCTTGTATATACAAAAAGGTAGTAGAGAGTATGGTGGTGATCCTCGTAGAGTACGTGGATGTCATACTCTTGATAGGGGAGGAGTTTCCTATGCTACGCTCGGTCAATCTTCTCTTATCACAAAGATTCTCTATAGGATCAAGATGATACCTCCTAAATCCTGGGTTATGGATCTATGAAATAGATATAACTGGATGTTAGGATTCTCACTAGTTGTAGTGAGATGGTATCAATCGATACTGGGGAGAATCACTGGAAAGGTTCCAGGGTGATAAGGACGACTGAATGTCAGTCTCAGGCATTGTCTTTACCCTCAGGGGAGGGACGGTATGTTAGAAGAGTTCCAAGCTAGATACCATGACTTACTAGACGATTAAAGGCAAGATACGTCGTTACCAAGGATGCTACCAAAGAGGCAGTCTGGATATATATATAAGTTCATGAGATGAACTTCGTTCCTACCATTGTGTGAAAATGGAGTTGTGGCTTATGCCAAGGAACCCCCGTCCCATCTGAAATCCAGATATAATTCTTAGGCGGTATCACCTGATCATGGAGATGGTTGATCTCCAGGGAGATCGAGGTTAGGAGAGTAGACACAGAGGACAACAGCGCGGATCCACTCACAAAGGCCTATTTCCCAGTGAAGACTTTTATGGGATGGTTGAGGATGAGATACTTCAACCACAGCTGATTGTTGGGTATGCGATACCACAACAAATGGCCCTAGTGAAAGTGGGAGATTGTTAGTTATATGTATGCCCTAGAGGCCATTACTATACATACGATGTATATTGTAGTGGATGCTTGGACATATATAGGAAGGACTTTCTTGCTCGACATGATAGTACGCTATCTGGTTGCTCTTTATCTTAACATGTTGACTTATATTAGTTTACTGTCTTACTCTCACATGTTGATAAAGCCCTTAGAATATGTACTCGACTACTGGGACTATGATGAGATCATACTAGTGGGGCCACGGTAGTCGATGAGTACATCCTATAACTGTTCCTAGTCGAGAGTGTATCGAGACAGGGCATCGATACACCAGAGTAGACTAGTGTATACGCATCTTGACCCATATGATGGGCGATGGATGATCCCATATCCATCGGTGTTTGACATCAAGGATGGTATACGGGTGCTCAGTGGAGACTGTGTACACTGGACGGACTCGTCGAGAACTCCCAGATGGTATTATACCTCACGTCAGATGGCAGTTCTCTGGTGACACTGGTACAGGTTAGTCTGTAGACCCGAGATCGTCATAGAGTCTTGTGTGATTCCCACTGTGCTTTGATTTCCATCATACCACGTCCAAGAGGGCGTGCAAAAAGGTGGCTTTTGGGTACAGTTCTGAATCATATGGAGGCAATGAGTGATAGGAGGGGATTCGTCTCTCCCGGTATAGGGAGTTGATGTTGCGCTGTGTTCGATTGGCTATAACTAGAAATCCCTGGCCAGGATTGCTGAGATTTACTGGTAAGTGTTATCAGTAGTTTCTCGAACTGTTATAGACCTCATATCGACACGACTTATCAAGCTACTGGGGTCTGACGTTTACCACCTCTAGGCGAGATATGCGACATATCAGACGGAGAGACCGGACTGTACGGGAGTGTTACTGATTGGATTCACGGGAGAAAGTACAGGCTTGCTTGTTGATCTTCTGATCGCTCAATACCTGGGTGGCTGTTACGTTTAGCTGACCGCTTGCAGCTTGTGGGTGTTTGATATGATCATCACCTACTGCCAGCATATTGATGATTCTTTAGAGTCCTACACAGAGGTTTCTTGACTCAGGCAAAACGGAGTAGGAGCACATATATGATATGTGCGGGACCGAGAACAATACGTGTATGTGATACCGTATTAGATTCTCGCAATATGAGATATCGGCCGAGTATATGTGATATAGCCGGGTCATCGGATCAAGTGTTGATTCGATGAACTGATACAGATTATATTAGTCGGTTATTTGTGAAATAGCCGGATTATCGGATCAAGTGTTGAATCGATAATTTAATGTATAATTATATATTTGATATATTAAATTACATTAACTAATATAAGCTAACTAAAAGATTCTTTTTCTCACTCGGGTAATACATTGATATATATACGATATATGTTAATTGTATTATTTTATTTTGTTACAATAAATATTGTATATGTGATATATAATATTGTAACATGTTAGGGTTATTAATGCAACATGATTAGTGGAGATTAAACATGATTAAGGTTTGATTTGGGTTAATTTTTCTAGAAGCTTCTAGAAGCTTTTTGTTTTGTTTTTGCAAAGATATTTTTTAAAGATATTTTGGATGATATTTAGTTAACCCAACCCAACCCTTGACCATGGTTCATTCTCTATATGGGTTAAGTTATCATACTTAACCCATGGTTGCATTTCTAACCACACATGGATTCATTATTCATCACAAAAGAAATGGTTCTTCTTCCTTCTCTTTTTCAATTGAAAAGCTTACTAGCTTTTTCATTAGTGATGATTTTGAGTGAGATTAATAATTAAAATGAGAGCTAAAATCCTACTTCATCATCCTAATCTATCCTAGCCATTTTGATTAGGGTGTTCACTTCATTAGTGAGTGAGAGCTTGTGTTAAAGAAACTTCAAGGTAGATCATCTTTGTTATCGAAGATCGGAAGCAGGCTTGCATCTTTCTCTTCGTGGAACCTCTCTAGAGTCCGGGAAATCGATGATCGCAGCGAAGGGACCTCAACACGCAGCTTATGAAGTGAAGGACCGGACTACAAATGTTGTAATCCTAAGCTCTTAGATGTTAAAGTGTTTAACATGTTTTGTTTCGTCTAATCTCTAGTTTAAAGATCTTGGTTAGGGTTGTTCGGCATGGCTAAAATTTAAATTGGGCATGGTCGATGCCTTGTAGAACCTTATTAGAGTGACTAGTAACCCTGCATACCCTATCCGCACCGCCTTACCAACTTGTCTTTCACTCCCACCGGCAAATGGGGACAACTTTGAGATCAAACCCCACTTCATCAACATGTTGCCAAAATTTCACGGACTGGAATCCGAAGATGCATATATCTTCATAAACAAATTCCAAAACGTTTGTGCAATGATGAAAACAACCCAACTTTCAGATGATGCTATAAGGCTAAGGGTCATTCCTTTCACCTTATGTGACTTAGCCGAGAAATGGTTATACTGCACAGCATCACACTCAATTAAAAATTGGGAAGAGTTTGTTAAAACTTTTCTTAAAAAGTTTTATCCACATCACAAGACCGCGAGAATTCGCAATGAGATTATTCAATTTTTCCAGCTTCCTTCCGAACCTTTTTGGAAGTGTTTTGAAAGATTCAAAGACCTACTTGTTCAATGCCCTCACCATGGTATCGAAAATTGGCAACTTTGCCAAACTTTATACGAGGGATTGAACCCATCAACGAAGCAGTTGCTGGAAACCATTTGTCAAGGTCACTTTCTAACCAAATCTAGTGAGGAAGCTTGGTAGTTTCTTGAGGATCTTGCTGAACAAACACTTCAGTGGGAAAGCACTAAAACCACCTCATCTTCTTCGGTTGGTCAGTCTAGGGCAGACATACATCAATTAGATATGTCGATTGCAATGAAGGCCGAAATGGCCGCACTTACGAAAAAGCTAGAAGCAATTGAGACCAAAATCTCATCGCCTTCTCCTGCCCCTGCTTTACCCCCACGAACTGTTTGTGCTTGTTGTTCGGATCCATCACATCTTACCGAAGAGTGTCCTTACAATCCACCTGTTCAAGGACAAGATCAAGTCAATGCTGCCTTTCAGTAAAGACAAAGAAATGATCCATACTCTTCGACTTATAATCCGGGTTGGAGGAGTCACCCAAATTTTGTTTGGAATCAAAATCAACAATTCCAAGGAAATAACAACATTCAAAGGCCTCCTCCTCAACAACAACAAGCACCCCAACAAACTCAATACCAGCAACCTTTCCAACCACAACCTTACCCAAATAAAACGAAAATTTTTGTGCCTAACAACTTTTACCCTCAAAACAATTTTGTTCAACCAAATGATGATAAGGTTACCTTACTAGAAAGAAGTCTAGATGCGTTTTTCAAACAATCTACACAATCCGCAGTAAGGTTGGAGACTTCCATTCAGTCTTTGGTGCACAACAATACTTCACACGATCAAAGCATCAAATCTATTGAGGCACAAATTGCACAACTAACTGCTGCGTTGAGCGAGCGAGAAAAGGGAAAGCTTCCATCTCAACCATTGCCAAATCCCGGTCACACACACAACACACATGTTGCATATGAACAACAAAATCATAATGTAAATGCTGTGACCACGTTGAGATCTGGAAGAGTGTTGCATAATAACGTGGGTATTAATAATGACACCACTGCCGGTGGTTCTTCTTCATCTTCTTCTTCTTCTTCATCTTCTTCGTTAGAGCCTATTCTTCATTCTTCACAAGACTCTACTTCTTCTAATTTGAACGGACCCACATCTCACTTCACGAACACACCAACACTGGGATCCGTTCCAACTCCGCAATATGATCCACAAAAATTGGACTCAACAGATTTTCAAAATGTTCCATTTCCAAACAGGTTGAGATCCAATAAACCAACTCCACAAATGGAGAAGATTGTGGAATTATTCAAACAGGTTAGCATAAACATACCTCTCTTGGATGCAATCCAACAAGTCCCTTCTTACACGAAAATCTTAAAGGGCTTATGCACCTCGAAGAGAAAGTCTCAAATACCCAAGAAAGTGCTAGTAGCTAGTGCCGTGAGCAATGCTATTAACCAATCTCAACCCTTACCCAAAAACGAAAGGACCCTGGCTGTCCTACAATTTTAATAACAATTGGGGATAAGAATATCAATCGAGCACTTTTAGATCTTGGGTCTAGTGTTAACCTGCTTCTCTACTCCGTGTACGAGCAATTAGGTGTTGGAGAGTTGAAACCCACTCGTTGTACTCTCCAAATGGCTGATCGATCAATCACCCATCCTAGGGGTGAGTTAGAGGATGTGTTGATCAAAGTAGGGGACTTCATATTGACACACAACCTGTTGCTAACCCACGGAACCAAATTCCGGTGATCCTTGGTCGACCATTTTTGGCCACTTCCAACGCCGTAATCAATTGTCGTAATGGCTCTATGACTCTATCCTTCGGAAAGATGTCTAGTGAGTTCAATATTTACAAGATAGGAAGTCTTCCCCCCATGCCTAAAACTAGTACACGAGAAGTTTGCTCGATTCACAAAATCACGCAGGAGGACTGCGAGCTTGAAAAATTTCTGTTTGATGACAACAGTTTTGACGCAACTAGTGCGTCCCTCCTTGAATATAACACAGTTGGCACAACCGATATTGATTATGAATGTTTCACTTTTTCAGATGATTTTGACGACTCACCGCCCGAGTATGAGTCCTTTGAATTTTTGGATGAGTTAGTTGAGCCATCCGATTTGGTTGTTTGCAGTGATTTCGCACCATTGTTGGAATCCTTTGAGTTCGAGATAACCTCCCCAATTTTACCTTCAATTGTTTCGCTTCCGAAACTCGAACTCAAGCCTTTGCCGTCTCACCTTAAATACACTTACCTAGGTGAGAATGAGACATTTCCCGTTATCATATCGGCATCTCTAGCTCTCGAGCAAGAGAAAGCCCTTTTAATGGTTTTACAAGATAACCGGCAAGCTTTCGGCTGGACTATGGCGGACATCGAGGAGATTAGTTCCCTCATAATTAAATATCATATGCATATGATGGATGATGCCAAGTCAATAAAGGATCCACTGAAACATCTCAGGGATTGTGTGGATAATCAACCTCCTCCTTTAGAAGTTGTACCACCCCTTTTTCTTTTAATAAGCTACGAGAATGCCAATCTTCCACTGATTTCTGATCATTCACATTCTCGTTTTGATTCATCATCACCTATCTCTTCACTTCCACGTACATACAGACACTTTCCATACCACCACTTATCTCTTCCCCAATTCTTCTTGGTTCGGTACAACATATTTTTCCACCGACCGATACTTTACACAGATAAAATTTTCAACTGGTTGGTATTGACTTTTGGTCTTTGCAAAGTTTGGCATTGACTTGTAACATCGTTTAACTTAAGTTTGGGGGGACCTTGTATATATATTTTATTTTTCTTTTAACAATAAAAAAAACAATAAAAAAATAAACAGGGAAGTGCCGACAATTTTGACCCTCTTGGTGTAGCCTGACAGTGAGGACACTGCCAAGTTTAAGTTTGGGGGTATGCTCGGTAAGCATTCTTCCTTCGCATTCATGTGTATATTCTTGCATTTGCATACTTATTTTAAAAACCATAAAAATTGAAAATTTTGAAAATTATAAAAATTGAAAAGTTCAATTTTGGCCATAATTGACTTGAATTTGACAAAAAGGTTAACTAGTTAGGAACAACTAGATCTTAGACTTAGTAAATTAAAAACCCTAAAAATAACCTTTCTTAAAATTTTAACGGTAGAAAGTATATGTCTTGTAGTTTATTTAGAAATAGGCAAATTTCGAGTTCACTTCTTGGGCTAAGTTAAAATAAGGGAAAAGTATTGATATTTTTATTAAAGTAAAAGTCTGAAAAATAATTCCTAAGCTTAAGTCTAAATTCTAAAAATATATACCCTACAAATTACACAAACACGAACCTTGAAACTTGGAATAGTAGAAGAGACATTGAATGCTCTTGTCTAAAGTTCTTAGTATGAAGGAAAATAAAATAAAAATACAAGTGTGAATAAAGAGATAAAAAATGAACACTGGTTTTGTGATTACTTAAGGCTGCAAAAATAGAAAAATATATAGCAAGGGTGCTTTATCAGCTTGTGCCTTAGACCAACTGGTTTGGAAGTCACTGCTAAAGCCTTAGGTGTTACAAGACTAGGATTTACGCCTTAATGTGCAAACACATTTTGTAATCGGTCGTTGGTACCTCAAGAAGTATTAACGGTCGCATGATGAATGTGTGAGCAATTTCATCTAAAAATTCACCAATTGAAAAGTACTTTGGACGATAGACAAGAGTATAATAGCTTGATTTGAATTTCCAAGCGTAGGGGTGATATATACACACATGTAGGGGTATGTGATTGGGGTTTAGATAAGATATAGGAATGAAAAATAGGACTTATATATTTAGTAAAGATGATAAAAATTCCTAAGTTGAGATGGAATCCTAGAAGGAAGACTCAAAAGATGCTAAAAGCTAAGTAAATTTACAAGAACATATACAATTTTAAGCTAAATAATAAGGAAGCGTGAAAAATACGGGTGGATAATTTATGAGTCGAAAATAATAGAATTCCTTGTTGGAAAACCTAATTGGAGAATAAAAGTCAATGAGCCGAATTGATAGGATTTTGTTGGTAGTATCCGCTGAAAACCCTCAGGAGACAACACTCCTCCTACTAGGGACACCTAGAGGTTTAACGGCTTGTTGCACGAGCTCAGTGCAATCGCGTTTCCCTGGTGTAACACCAGAGCCCAATAATACTATTTCTGTTACTGGTTGAGTGTTTGGCATTGCTCATTTCATTTATCTTGCTTTTTTGGTTCTTATTGCAAAATTTTAACCGGCTAAGTCTTTCTGCATATAAAAAATTTTAGCACCTAAAATAAAATTGAAAATATTCTTCTTGGCCTACTTGACACCCTTAGCCTCGTGGTAGCGTCCGTGCATTGTATTCTCGTCCCGTTCAGTGAAACGGGCGAGTTTGGATGGCTACGTGCACGTGCGTGTGTCCGTTTTGAGAGTATGCTTTTTAATCATAAAACATTTCATTTTAAAATTTGGAACCCGCTTAAAATCCTATTATTTGAATTTCGAATTTTTAGACCCAACCCCGGCGCAATTTGGAAATGTTTTATTTGGCGCCAAAATCCCAAATTTTAATATTATTAAAACCATCGCATATATTTTTTCTAACTAACCTGATATCTTACTGTTCATTACCTATCTTTTAAATCTTTAAGTTAACCATATAATATTTTTACAATCTTTATATCCTTCTTAATTTATTCTCTCAGCCAATCGCAACCTCCCCTTTAACCCTGTGGGCCCCACTTTCTCTCTCTCCCTCTCCCTCTCCCTCATATATTCTCTCGTACTTCTCTTTATCATTCTTTCTCTTCTTGCTTCATGTTCCGTTTTTCATTTTTTTTAACTGTTCTTTTGTTGCCGGAATTCCGTCGTGCCAGTGACGCTTCTCGACGTTCCAGTGAGGTACCCCGACCCGTGTGGTTCCTTTGTTCGTCGTTTGGGTTCATTCCGTGAACCGTGCGCCCGTTGCGAGTTTTCCCCGCCGACGGTTAACGTTCCGTTTTCCCGATTCGCGACCCATCGAGGCAAGTTAATCTTGCTACATGCTATATAATTTTATAATCTTCATTTTATAATGTTATACATTTGAAAATCTTATAGTTTACACATGAAACGTCGTTGAAAAATCGGATATGACAAATCTGAAATTTACTGTACACCTTATCTTATAAAATTCATTATAAATCATAGAAAAATCATTAGTATACGTTCTTTAGTTCGTTACGAAGCTAATTCAGAATACTATAACTCTATGAAATATTTACTTGCAAAATAAATTGTTTAAATAACGTAAAATGCAAATGAAAATGCCTTTAAACTGCTGCCCAGGGAAATTCCAGCAGCAAACTTTCAACTTCGAATATTCATAACTTTTTGTAGGGATAACCTGAGATGCTTATACTTATAAAACTGAAAACCTTATTGAATTATCTTTGTTTTGGTATAAGATACGTCTCTTTTGGAGAACATTTGTTATTTTTAAGCTATTTTACAAATTAGGGTGACGCTGAATTTCTGAACGGAACCTTCTTGTTCGTGGTTAATCAATACCACTTTTATAGTTATTAATCGCTTTGAATATGCTATCCATATTAATATTATTATAACAATATTACCAGTTAATCATTCTTTTACTATTGAAAGGACGATAGTCATACCCATGTAGCTCTTGTACTTTCTGTCATTGCTATTGCACTACCTTGTGATTATTGCACCCCAAGGGTGCTCGAACCTGTTAATATGATAATACAATTGCACTATAGTAATGCACCATCGTGATTAAATGAACTGTTATTGTTGTTTACTTTATTTCCTGCTGTGATTCCTTATTCGATTATATACCTGTTGTGAGCACACCCTCGATTGCGTCACATATTGACCTGACCTTGATACACATGACATTTACACCTACCGATGCACCGGACATGGTACCCTTTACTACCAACTCAACCTGTTGTACCATGACCCGACCTGTTACCTGATCTCATACCTAATGCCAACAAACCTGACTTGGGGTCCTCATGGACCATTCCTGTTGTCTATCCAGACAAACCTGCTTTTACCTGATCCTGTGTTGGCATTAGTTCTTGATTACTGAATACCTGACCTGACATACATAACTTGGGGGTATGGGGAAATCAAAGGTGAAACCGACTTGTAACTCAACAGTTCGATACCTGTTCTGATCAGTCTTACGGGCTTGGCCAGTCCGGGAGTGATGATGCTGACATCACTCGTCCATCCTGCTACCTATTACTGCCTAGCGGCACGTCTCGGATTCAGCCTCGAGGGTCTTGACCGTGGTCCCGGGCATGCACGGGATACTATTGAGTTACATCGACGAGTCATCAATTGATTTCAAAGACTTTAGAATAGAAAACCTGATAGAACAGTTTAGTTACCCACTGCACATTACCCTGCACTGTTGTTTCATATTATTGCTTTATTCATGTTTATCCCTGCATTGCTTATTACCATGTTCATATTATATTATTGGTTGACATGACGCGCTGACGTCTGGGTTTTGCATGGCCCAGATTCCTTACCACTGTCGCCGACCGAGCAGGAGTACCTCAGCCAGCAGGCTGATTTGTGAGTTCTGTATTGGTTAGTTCATTTATTGCATTTTATTTCCAGGTGCGATCCCGCATTATGGGACGTACCTTTCTATTATTGTATTGGATCATTTGCTTCCGCACTTATTTTTCATTGACTCTTATTATTATGGATTTGGACATGTGTTAGATAGTTTATTTATCTTGTTCTTGATATCTCTACAGCCGTAATGTGACTGTGGATGGATACTTCCTACCCACAGGTAGCATGGTTGGCTATGTCACGTGCCCAATCTTGCGTACTCTGGGAAGCGGGGCGTGACATGGTTCTTTTTGGTATCAGAGCCATAGGTTAGTCGGGTTAATTCTTTTGTAGTTGGGTACTGTACCCAATACACGAATCAGAATACCCGTGTTTAGGAAACATGTCCTGCCACCTTGACCGTTTTACCATTCTTGAATCACATTCTTCCTGATTATATCTTTTACGACGTGCAAACTTACTTTGCATGTCGACTCGAAAACCTGATTTCTTGTTATCCCTAGGACTTAGGCGACTTGGGTGGAGTTAAGTAATTGTGGCTATGATACCGCGGCATAGTTACAATGCGGTACTCTATTTAAGTATCTTGGAGTTCTAGCCTTGATCTATATTCAGAATCTATCATCATGCTAATGTTGGGTGTTTTGAGTTCAGGATTATGGCAAGTAAGAATGTGAAGACGTACCAGAGGCGTGTGGATGAAGCCGCCATGCTTGGAGTGATAAGAGGAATACTGGAGAATCAAAGAAACAGACCGAGCTGATCCAGCAGCAAGCGGACTCGTTTCGGGAAGGTTTGCAGATCGTTCAGTAGTCTGTGAACAATATTGGAGCTAGACCAGTTGACCGAGTAGGGACCGTAGCAGATTTCAGGCGGTTGGGTCCGTCTACATTTACTGGTTTAAGGGAGCCATTGCCAGTGGAGCAGTGGCTAGTTGACACAGAGAACTTGCTTTTTGCGGCACAGATTCCAGATGACAAAAAGTTGTTGTGGTACACATTCAGCTAGTGGACTACGCCCGAGAATGGTGGCTTGTTTAGGAGATCCGCTTGCTCAAGCCGATCAAGTGGGCGGATTTTTCTAAGAGTTTCCTGGAGAAGTTCTTCCCGCGGACTGCACGGGAGGAAATGGAAGAGAAGTTCATCGGACTAAAGCAGAAGGGAGCACCCGTAGATGTGCATGTAGCAGAATGGACGAGACTCAGTAGTTTCGCTGGACCTTTAGTTGCCAACGATGCAGACAGGGCACGGAGGTTCATGCGCAGGCTGGACGTGGACATCCAGAGGCAGAATGTCTCTCTGGGTTTGACCACTTTCTCATAAATACTTGCAGCAGCCAAGAGCGGCAGAGTTTATCTGGGATGAAAGGGAGTTTGCAGCAGACAGCAGTTGCGTTAAGGAAGCAGTTTATCGGGCCAGTCGAGTTTAGGGCTAGGCCGACTAACAATGTTCTTGCAGCAATGGAAGTTGATAATAGTGAAGAGCCAGCGGTTGTTCACGATTTTATGGATGTGTTTGAAGATATATCGGGCTTGCCGCCGAAGCGAGACGTGGAGTTCGCAATTGACCTTATTCCTGGTGCAGCGCCAGTATCTAAAGCGTATTATCCAATGGCACCAGTAGAATTGGAAGAAGTTAAGAAACAAGTTACTGAATTGCTTGAGAAGGGTTGGATTCGAAGCAGCAACTCGCCTTGGGGAGCTCCAGTTCTTCTAGTAAAGAAGAAGGATGGCACGAGGAGGATGTGCATCGATTATCGAGAATTAAACCGGGTAACTATTAAGAACAAGTACCCGATCCCTCGCATTGGAGAACTTTTTGAGCAGCTTAGTGGCGCGAGGGTATTCTCGAAACTGGATTTGCGATCCGGATATCATCAGGTCCGAGTGAAAGCAGAGGATATTTGCAAGACGGAGTTTTGAACTCGGTATGGACATTACGAGTATCTAGTGATGCCCTTCGGAGTAACGAATGCGCCGGCAGTATTCATGGACTTGATGAACCGAATCTTTTCACCATTCTTGGACCAGTTTATTATGGTATTCATTGACGATATTCTGGTTTACTCGAAGAGTTTGGAGGAGCATGCTGAGTATTTGAAGATCGCAATGCAGACATTGAGACAGGAGAAATTGTATGTGAAGATGAGTAAGTGCGAATTTTGGCTGGAAGAAATAAAGTTTCTGGGGCATGTTGTGTCGGGCGATGGAATCGCCGTCGATCCCGAAAAGATTGCAGCAGTTCGAGATTGGCCTA
Organism: Agapanthus africanus; assembly: GCA_030015575.1. Taxonomy (NCBI): domain Eukaryota; kingdom Viridiplantae; phylum Streptophyta; class Magnoliopsida; order Asparagales; family Amaryllidaceae; genus Agapanthus; species Agapanthus africanus. The sequence goes on from CM057337.1 coordinate 914,338,699, forward strand.
TTCCAAGGAATGTAGCTGAGATAAGAAGTTTCCTTGGATTAGCCGGATACTACAGGAGATTTGTGGAGGACTTCGCTCGTTTGGCAGAACCGTTGACCAAGCTTACGCGCAAGGAGGTACCTTTTGTATGGACGGATAAGTGTGCGTTGGCTTTTGAGACGTTGAAGCAGAAGTTGATAACCGCCCCTATCCTGACCGTACCAGACAATTCCGGAGGACTAGTGATTCATAGCGACGCATCTGGGAAAGGATTGGGATGTGTTTTGATGCAGCATGGGAAGGTTGTAACATATGCATCGAAACAGTTGAAGACCCATGAGAAGAATTATCCAACTCATGACTTGGAGCTTGCGGCTGTGATTTTCGCTTTGAAGATTTGGAGACACTACCTTTTGGGGGAAAGAGTCGAAGTTTTTACAGATCATAAGAGCTTGAAGTATGTGTTTACACAGAAGGAGCTTAACATGAGGCAGCGTAGATGGTTGGAGTTGATGGCTGACTACGATCTTGATCTTAAGTACCATCCGGAGAAGGTTAATGTTGTGCCGGATGCGCTTAGTCGGTTACCAGCAATTCAGGTGTTAACTACACAGAGGGAGATCATTGCAGATTTTCGAAGATTTGACTTGGAAGTTGTGCTACCACATTCTATGGGACAGTTGATGCAGTTGCAAGTACAATTGTCCTTGGTTGAGAAGATTAAAGCGGCACAATCGCAGGATCCTAGACTGCAGAAGTTTCGAGAGCAGGTTGAGGCTGGACTATGAACAGATTTACTGGTCTACGAAGATGGTTCGTTTAGGTATGGTAGCCGTTTGTGTGTGCCAAAGGGGGATGTTCGTGAAGAGCTTATGAAGAAGGCACACAGTTCAGCTTATTCTATACATCCAGGAGGTACAAAGATGTACCGAGATATTCGACAGCATTTCTGGTGGGAAGGCATGAAACGGGAGATTGCTCGCTTCGTGGCTAAGTGCTTGGTATGTCGGCAAGTCAAGGCTGAACACCAAAGGGTTGCTGGTTTGTTGCAACCACTTCCGATTCCTCAGTGGAAGTGGGAACATATAACCATGGATTTCGTGACGGCTTTACCGCGAAGTCCAAAGGGCAACAATGCAGTATGGGTGATTGTCGATCGATTGACCAAGGCAGCTCACTTTATTCCTTTCCGGGTTGGTCAATCAACGGAGACTTTGGCAAAGCGGTACATGCAGGAGATTGTAAGATTGCATGGCGTACCGGTGAGCATCGTGTCCGATCGGGACATTCGGTTCTTATCACATTTCTGGAGGAGTTTACAGGAAAGTTTGGGGACTCGATTGAAGTTTAGCACAGCTTATCATCCTCAAACTGATGGTCAGTCGGAGAGAACGATCCAAACTCTTGATGATATGTTGAGAGCATGCATGTTGGACTTCAAGGGTTTGTGGGAGGATCATCTACACTTGGTGGAGTTTTCTTACAACAACAGTTTTCAGGCAACTATCCATATGGCTCCGTTTGAAGCTTTGTATGGTCGTAAATGTCGTTCACCTATTTGTTGGGATGATGTCGGTGAACGAAAATTGTTGGGACCAGATTTGGTGATGCAGACAGTTGAGAAGGTTAACACTATCAGAAATCATATGAAGGCAGCACAAGACAGACAGAAGAGTTGGGCTGACACGTCGAGAAGACCTCTAGAATTCACCGTGGGTGATTTGGTGTTCTTGAAGATATCACCGACTAGAGGGGTGATTCATTTTGGAAGTCGAGGAAAGCTTAGTCCTCGATTCGTTGGACCCTTGAGATCGTGGAGCGTGTTGGTGAGGTAGCATATCGTTTGGCGTTACCGCAGTTCTTGGCAAATGTGCACGATATGTTTCACGTATCTCAACTCCGTAAGTATATTCGAGATGAAACACACGTTTTGGATCATTCGGAGCTAACAGTACGAGAAGACTTGACTTTTGAGGAGCGACCGATTGAAATCGGGGATCGAAGGGAAAAGGTTCTTAAGAACAAGGTTATCCCCCTTGTGCTAGTCTCTTGGGGTAATCGATCGCATGGAGAATCCACTTGGGAGCGAGAAGACGAGATCCGGCAGAAGTTTCCTCACCTTTTCCTGTAGTTATCTATCTTGAATTCTTGGAATTTCGAGGACGAAATTCTTTTTGTAGTTGGTTATGATGTAACACCCGAGCCCAATAATACTATTTCTGTTACTGGTTGAGTGTTTGGCATTGCTCATTTCATTTATCTTGCTTGTTTGGTTCTTATTGCAAAATTTTAACCGGCTAAGTCTTTCTGCATATAAAAAATTTTAGCACCTAAAATAAAATTGAAAATATTCTTCTTGGCCTACTTGACACCCTTAGCCTCGTGGTAGCGTCCGTGCATTGTATTCTCGTCCCGTTCAGTGAAACGGGCGAGTTTGGATGGCTACGTGCACGTGCGTGTGTCCGTTTTGAAAGTATGCTTTTTAATCATAAAACATTTCATTTTAAAATTTGGAACCCGCTTAAAATCCTATTATTTGAATTTCGAATTTTTAGACCCAACCCCGGCGCAATTTGGAAATGTTTTATTTGGCGCCAAAATCCCAAATTTTAATATTATTAAAACCATCGCATATATTTTTTCTAACTAACCTGATATCTTACTGTTCATTACCTATCTTTTAAATCTTTAAGTTAACCATATAATATTTTTACAATCTTTATATCCTTCTTAATTTATTCTCTCAGCCAATCGCAACCTCCCCTTTAACCCTGTGGGCCCCACTTTCTCTCTCTCCCTCTCCCTCTCCCTCATATATTCTCTCGTACTTCTCTTTATCATTCTTTCTCTTCTTGCTTCATGTTCCGTTTTTCATTTTTTTTAACTGTTCTTTTGTTGCCGGAATTCCGTCGTGCCAGTGACGCTTCTCGACGTTCCAGTGAGGTACCCCGACCCGTGTGGTTCCTTTGTTCGTCGTTTGGGTTCATTCCGTGAACCGTGCGCCCGTTGCGAGTTTTCCCCGCCGACGGTTAACGTTCCGTTTTCCCGATTCGTGACCTATCGAGGCAAGTTAATCTTGCTACATACTATATAATTTTATAATCTTCATTTTATAATGTTATACATTTGAAAATCTTATAGTTTACACATGAAACGTCGTTGAAAAATCGGATATGACAAATCTGAAATTTACTGTACACCTTATCTTATAAAATTCATTATAAATCATAGAAAAATCATTAGTATACGTTCTTTAGTTCGTTACGAAGCTAATTCAGAATAATATAACTCTATGAAATATTTACTTGCAAAATAAATTGTTTAAATAACGTAAAATGCAAATGAAAATGCCTTTAAACTGCTGCCCAGGGAAATTCCAGCAGCAAACTTTCAACTTCGAATATTCATAACTTTTTGTAGGGATAACCTGAGATGCTTATACTTATAAAACTGAAAACCTTATTGAATTATCTTTGTTTTGGTATAAGATACGTCTCTTTTGGAGAACATTTGTTATTTGTAAGCTATTTTACAAATTAGGGTGACGCTGAATTTCTGAACGGAACCTTCTTGTTTGTGGTTAATCAATACCACTTTTATAGTTATTAATCGCTTTGAATATGCTATCCATATTAATATTATTATAACAATATTACCAGTTAATCATTCTTTTACTATTGAAAGGACGATAGTCATACCCATGTAGCTCTTGTACTTTCTGTCATTGCTATTGCACTACCTTGTGATTATTGCACCCCAAGGGTGCTCGAACCTGTTAATATGATAATACAATTGCACTATAGTAATGCACCATCATGATTAAATGAACTGTTATTGTTGTTTACTTTATTTCCTGCTGTGATTCCTTATTCGATTATATACCTGTTGTGAGCACACCCTCGATTGCGTCACATATTGACCTGACCTTGATACACATGACATTTACACCTACCGATGCACCGGACATGGTACCCTTTACTACCAACTCAACCTGTTGTACCATGACCCGACCTGTTACCTGATCTCATACCTAATGCCAACAAACCTGACTTGGGGTCCTCATGGACCATTCCTGTTGTCTATCCAGACAAACCTGCTTTTACCTGATCCTGTGTTGGCATTAGTTCTTGATTACTGAATACCTGACCTGACATACATAACTTGGGGGTATGGGGAAATCAAAGGTGAAACCGACTTGTAACTCAACAGTTCGATACCTGTTCTGATCAGTCTTACGGGCTTGGCCAGTCCGGGAGTGATGATGCTGACATCACTCGTCCATCCTGCTACCTATTACTGCCTAGCGGCACGTCTCGGATTCAGCCTCGAGGGTCTTGACCGTGGTCCCGGGCATGCACGGGATACTATTGAGTTACATCGACGAGTCATCAATTGATTTCAAAGACTTTAGAATAGAAAACCTGATAGAACAGTTTAGTTACCCACTGCACATTACCCTGCACTGTTGTTTCATATTATTGCTTTATTCATGTTTATCCCTGCATTGCTTATTACCATGTTCATATTATATTATTGGTTGACATGACGCGCTGACGTCTGGGTTTTGCATAGCCCAGATTCCTTACCACTGTCGCCGACCGAGCAGGAGTACCTCAGCCAGCAGGCTGATTTGTGAGTTCTGTAGTGGTTAGTTCATTTATTGCATTTTATTTCCAGGTGCGATCCCGCATTATGGGACGTACCTTTCTATTATTGTATTGGATCATTTGCTTCCGCACTTATTTTTCATTGACTCTTATTATTATGGATTTGGACATGTGTTAGATAGTTTATTTATCTTGTTCTTGATATCTCTACAGCCGTAATGTGACTGTGGATGGATACTTCCTACCCACAGGTAGCATGGTTGGCTATGTCACGTGCCCAATCTTGCGTACTCTGGGAAGCGGGGCGTGACACCTGGGAAAGTGAGGCTAGGTCTTTTTCGAGAATAAAACTAGTTTTGCTCGAGGACGAGAAAAAGATAAGTTTGGGGGTATTTGTTCATATCATAATTTTGCATTATTATATCCTCCATTCTTATTCATTTTACAAATAAACAGGTGCTTTTGATCCATGTCTGCTACATAGTTGCAGGTTATAGGTTCTCGGAACAAAAACAGTGAAAACGATGAAAAGACGATACAAAAGTGAGACTGCGACCAACAAATGGAAAGATCTTGATCATGCCTACAATTTGAAGACTAAACGAAGATCAATGGACAAGTTCACAAAGTACAAAGGCATCGCAAGATTCAAGACTTCGACACGAAGCAAACGGTAAAGTCCACAACATCATTCACTGTGGAAATCTGGAAGAAAACTAGAAGACAATCTGAGAAACCAAGTAAAGAAACAAGAAGTAAAAAGCAACAGGAAGCAGCCCAGGAAAAAGCAACTGAGAAGCCCACTAGATGGCCACGGATCCGCGGCCAAACAGGGGTTTTGGCCGCGGTTCCGCGGCCGTGCGTCGCGCGTGTCGGTGCGTGTTGATGCGTCGGTGCCGTAAATAGGGTTTTCTTAGGGTAAAATTGTAAATGCAGATGTGACTCAATTGTAACCCTAGGGTTTCTATGCTCTATAAATAGAAATCCTAAACTTCTTTTTGAGGTATGCCTCTTTTTATTTCATCTATTCAGAATTCTAAATTCGGTGTAAATGTTTGGAGAGAGCCATCAAATAAAGTGAGGTTTTTTATTTCATTGCTCTAGTTAATTTTCATTCTGCCTTAGTATAATTTTTCTTATCTGCCCTAGTTAGATAGTTAGAAAATGTTAATCAATTCGCTAATGAGTGAGTAGTTCCTCACTTGTTAGGGTTAGAAATAGGGAAGGCTTGAGAGATGAAAATCTCTCACCCCTTTCTCGCCCATCACATATAATTAATAGGACTCCATGCATACATACACACACCGTTCCCCACGGCACCCTATCTCACGAGGTAGCGGTGATACCGTAGTATAAATGACCGGTTGCGTATGTTTTCCATGGAGGTTAGGATAATAATTAAGAAAGGAAGGACAAGAATCTAGAGGAAGAAACATCGTTTCTTCCTGATGATACTAATCCACTTTATTAATTATTACCATAACACCTCATAGATCTTAATTCGGGTATAGAAAGCGGTGAGGAATATTGACTTTCCAAACTTAACCTAAACCTAACCCTAGCAAGATTTTAATCTAGATCAACTTAGTTTTTAGATTTAATCAATCCAACACCAATCGGAATTAACTCGTTAGAACAAATTGAAGATACACAAAATCCCTATGGACCAACCCGTGCTCACCGGCTAGCTACCAAGCGACGCCGTTCTTGATTGCGGTTATAAACAATTCTTTGATCAAATCATTCGCCGGTTTCGTTGCTATACATCAACGACAATTGGGATACGCATATTTACTTACGTTGATGACATGTGATGTTATGTGTTGCCGTGATATGTTATATTGGATCGTCGTGATTTGAATAGCCGGGTTTTTTTTATGTGAGATGAGGGTTTTTATTTTCATTCATGTAAAATTAAATGTATGTAATATTCTTTTATTGGGGCACTTCCGGGTTGAGGATGATGTCACCATTGTATATTATTTACTTTTCCGCATTAGGATAGATCCAAGGAGGGGAGCACAAGTAACCGGGTTCTAGGGTCCAGTGGGTGGCCATCTCGAGAAGTCGAGACCGGGTCTCCTAACCCTAGAATTGGTAGGGTTGCTTGCTGCTCTCGTAGGGGTCTAGAGATGTGGGTTTGGCTATTCATCGCGACCGTAAAATCCGTGTTTTATACAGGCTCAAAATAAAACACGGACCTCCTAGTATATCCAATATTTCATATGTTATCTTCTGCTGCTGATATTCTGTGATGTGATCATTTTATATGCGTGAGACGAATGCTTTATTATTGTATATATATGATATATAATAAACGTTGCTTATGTTTTGCACCCGCACTAGTCCCACCCCGGTATGCCGTTAGTTAAGTAACCTAACGGTGCATAACGGGACACTGTGGCGAACGTGGATGGTATAAGCGTACGTTGTATTTTCGTTTCTTCTGTGATACTTAGGAAGCATAAATGATGGGACTTCATTAATGAGATTAATGAAAGATAAATAAACCTAAAAGATGTCGTAGAATCAAATTTTCAAAAAGGGTAGCTCTAGTTTTTGCTTTGCATAGCGGTATTCCTTGTAGAATATCCAGCACCTTATTCGATAAGGAAAGAGCCGAGATCCCTTCACCGGGAGTGACCTCTTTAGCGAAACTAGCAGATGCTACAACTCACTCGGTCATGTTTTTAATTGCTTCTATAGTTTTTGCTTTGCATAGCGGTATTTATGAAATACCCAGCACCTTATTCGATAAGGAAAGAGCCGAGATCCCTTCACCGGGAGTGACCTCTTTAGCGAAACTAGTAAAACCTTAAAAAACGCTTCTTTTCAAAATCACTTGTTTCTACAACGATATCAAGTTCATTACGCTCATGGTTTTCTTAAAAACCTACGTAGCCTTCCGTCATTTCAGATAAGTAATATTTAGTATTCGTACTACGTTTGTTGGCCTGCGTCAAGGCATAGTATGCGGTTGCTAACTACTGTTTATCTGTTACATAAGATGAGATTGGATTAGGGTGGTCGTATGACTTTGTTGGCCTACAAGGGTCGTGCGGGTGGGTTTAATTCAATCAGGAAATGACGGGTTGAACTTGACTAGCGGACTATGGTTTGTTGGCCTGCGTCATGGTCATAGGACGCTAGGGGTAAAAAGTATTATCGGGAATTTCAAGTGTTGAAATTTGCAATGAGATTGCATACCTTCTATGAGATAGTTGGATTCCGATACCCACTGCGAGTAAGAGTTACTCCTGCGAGAGTTTTACACATGATAGTTAGCCGATCAAGTAGGTGACTAGAAAGGTGTTAACGGGGTTATGCCTCTGGGAAAACGAGATTTATTTTAATTAGGTCAGTGCGAAAGCATGGGGAACCTCCCTCAAAGTACCAACACTGACCTGGTTGAAAGATTGGCGAACTTGTAAGGTGTAATTAATCCTGGCTAGTCTTACCTTTTAGGGTTTGAAGGAAGATTTGATAAAAACCAGTGGGAGCCATCCTGATTAGATAAGATAATAACCAATCTAATCTTGCAAGAGCATACGCTAAAGTGTTTTCTTCTCTCTCTCTTCAGGTAGCGACCATATCAGGCCTTAATTAGGATAATAATATAGATGTATTGACTGAACCCGCTTGTTATACTGAGCAGGAGAACGTTGGTTCCGTTCTTTCTTATAACTGTTATAAGACTGAGCAGGAAATAGGGGAATATCCGGATTCCCACGCCACCCAAACGAAGAATAAGTATGTTGATGCATCTTTTTCGGATGTGTTAGTTATCGAGAACCGTTTCTCAGTTCACTCTATATCCTGGGTATTAGATACCGGATCAGGATCCCACATATGTAATATGTTACATGGGCTAAAGAAAGGTAGGGAACTAGGAGAGGGTGATCATTCCGTAAGAGTAGGGAATGGTGCAAATGTTGCAGCCAAAGCAGTTGGCGAATATCACCTTGTGTTACCAAATGGTAATACATTAGTTCTGAACGAATGCTATTACATACCGACCCTGATATGCAATCTTATATTAGTTTCTTTATTAAGTAAAGAAGGATATAATTTTTCAGTATATGATAATGTTATGAATATCTTCCTGAATCAAAAGTTGATTGGATCAGGCTCGTTAAATAATGGCATATACGTTCTAAACCAAACCCCAGTTCTTAATGTACAAAACACACACAAGAGGAAGAGTTCAGAAATGAATGAATCCTTCTTGTGGCATTGTAGAGTAGGTCATATCAATGCGACACGACTAGCTAAGTTACATAAGGATGGATATTTAAATCCGTTCGAATTTTCATCTTATGATACTTGCCAGTCATGTCTCAAAGGCAAAATGACAAAAAATCCGTTTAGTGGACACGGAGAAAGAGTTACGGAACTCTTAAGACTGATACATAGTGATGTATGCGGTCCCATGTCTACACATGCCAGGAATGGTTCTTCGTACTTCATTACATTCACTGACGATCTCTCAAGATACGAACATGTGTTCCTGTTGAGACACAAGTCTGAAGCTTTTGAGAAATTCAGAGAATATAAGTACGAAGTCGAGAACCAAACGGGTAAAAGTGTTAAGATCCTTCGATCTGATCGAGGAGGAGAATACTTGAGCAATGAGTTCCTGGACTATCTAAAAGAGAATGGGATTCTCTCTCAGCTTACTCCTCCGTATACACCACAACACAACGGTGTATCGGAACGGAGGAGTCGCACCCTATTAGATATGGTGCGCTCTATGATGAGCACTGCTGAGTTGCCTATTTCTTTTTGGGGATATGCACTGGAGACAGCTGCAGACCTATTGAATATGGTTCGCACCAAATCTGTGCCAACCACTCCATATGAGATATGGAAAGGAAAAAGACCATATCTTAATTATGTTAAGATATGGGGTTGTCCGGCATATGTGAAAACACAGAATCCGGAAAAGCTCGGGGCAAGGTCTTTTCTGTGTAAGTTTATTGGATATCCCAAACATTCGCGCGGGTATATTTTCTATCACACCGAGGAACAAAAGGTGTTTATTCTCGACATGCCACCTTTTTAGAAAAGGAATTTTTTGAGAAAGAAATTAGTGGCAATGAGGTAGAACTAGAAGAAGTTCCAGCTACACAAACTGCAACAGAAGATTTGGTGGAACCAGAGGATTCGATAGTTCCCGACGAACCCCAGCCTCTCCGCCGATTTAGTAGGGTTCCTCATCCACCTAAGAGATACTACGGTTTTCTCATAGACTGTGGGAGCGAGGATTGCATCATGGAAGATGATGACCCGACTAGCTTCAAGCAGGCCATCACGAGTGGAGACTCTGTGAAGTGACTGGATGCAATGCGATCTGAGATGGAATCCATGTACACTAACAAAGTATGGATTTTGGAAGTTGCTCCTGAAGAGGTAAAACCCATTGGGAGAAAATGGATCTTTAAGAAGAAACTTGGTGTAGATGGAAAAGTTGAGACTTTCAAAACTTGACTTGTTGCGAAGGGTTTTCGTCAACGACCAGGTGTGGATTATGACGAAACCTTTTCTCCAGTGGCTATGCTTAAGTCCATCCAGATCCTACTTTCCATTGCTGCATACCATGTCTACGAAATCTGGCAAATGGATGTTAAGACCGCCTTTCTAAATGGTGATTTAGAGAAGTGCGTGTACATGACTCAGCCAGAGGGCTTCGTAGACAGTGGGAGCAACGAAAAGGTGTGCAAGCTGCTTAAATCCATCTACAGGTTAAAACAGGCATCGCGGAGTTGGAACATCTGTTTTGATGTTGTAGTCAAAGAGTTTGACTTCATCAAGAACGTAGATGAACCTTGTATTTACAAGAAGGTGGTAGAGAGTAAGGTTGTTTTCCTCGTATTGTACGTGGATGACATACTCTTGATAGGAAATGATGTTCCTATGCTGCATTCGGTCAAGCTCTTCTTATCACAAAGATTCTCAATGAAAGATCTAGGTGATACCTCCTGCATTTTGGGGATTAGGATCTATAGAGATAGATCTAAAAGGATACTGAGATTGTCTCAATCCAGCTATATTGACACCATACTAAAGAGGCTTAGTATGGAAGAATCCAAGCGTGGGAATTTACCCACGATCTCTGGACTCACTCTCTCCAAAGAGATGTCTCCTGAGATCGATTTGGAAAGAGCTCGCATGCAAGGGATACCCTATGCTTCGGCAGTAGGCTCTATCATGTACGCGATGCTATGTACCAGACCCGATGTAGCATACTTACTAAGTGTAGTGAGTAGGTATCAAGCAGATTCTGGAGAGAGTCACTCGACGGCTGTGAAGAACATTCTCAAGTACTTAAAAAGGACTAAAGAGATGTTCTTGGTGTATGGTAACGGAGAACTCCAGGTGGAGTTCTTTACCGATTCGAGCATCCAAAGTGATAAGGACGACTCTAAGTCGCACTTGGGATTTGTCTTTACTCTCAATGGAGGGACGGTGTGTTGGAAGAGTTCCAAACAGGAAACCGTGGCAGACTCGATGATGGAGGCTGAATACATTGCTGCCAACGATACTGCCAAAGAGACTATTTGGATGAAGAAGTTCATAACTGAACTTGGTGTGGTTCCATCCATTGAGCATCCAATACCTTTGTATTGCGATAACAATGGAGCAGTGGCTTTGGCCAAGAAACCCAGGTCCCATCAGAGATCCAGGCATATTCTGAGGCGGTATCACCTGATCCGGGAGATAATTGATCGCTGGAAGATCAAGGTCAAGAGAGTTGACACGAAGGACAACACTGCAGATCCACTCACGAAGGCCATACCCCAGATACAATTTGAGAGACTCTTCGGAATGTTGGGTATGAGATACTACAACAGCTGGTCTTAGTGCAAGTGAGAGATTGTTATTTATATATATGCCCTAAAGACCATTGTTGTACATATGATGTATATTATAGTGGATGCTTGGATATATATGAGAGGACTTTCTTGCTCGACATGATTGTATGCTATCTCGTTTCATTTTGTCTTAACACGTTGACTTGTATTGAATTACTGTCTTGCTCTCACATGTTGATAAATCCCTTAGGATATGTACTTGACTACTAGGACTATGATGCAGATCATACTAATGGGGCTAGGGTAGTCCACGAGTACATCCTATAATTGTTCCTAGTTGAGGATGTATCGAGACAGGGCATCGATACTCAGAGTAGACTAGCGTATACGCATCTTGACCCATATGATGGGCGATGGATGATCCCACATCCATTGGTGTTTGGCATCAAAGATGGTGTACGGGTGCTCAGTGGAGACTGGATACACTGAACGGACCCGCCGAGAACTCCTAGATGGTATTATACCTATCGTCAGATAGCAGTTCTCTGGTGACACTGGTACAGGTTAGTCTGTAGACCCGAGATCGTCAGAGAGTCTTGTGTGATTCCCACTGTGCTTTGATTTCCACCTTACCACGTTCATGAGAACGTGCAAACCGGTGGCTTTTGGGTACAGTCCCGAAACACATGGAGGCAATGAGCGATAGGAGGGGTTTCGTCTCTTCCGGTATTGGGGGTTGATGTTGCGCTGTGTTCGATTGGTTATAACTGGAAGTCCCTGGCCAGGGCTGATATGGAGACCTACTGGTAAGTGTTATCAGTGTTTCTCGACTTGTTATGAGCCTCACATCGACACGACTTATCGGTTACCGGGGTCTGACGTTTACCACCCCTAGACTGGATATGCGACATATCAGACAAAGAGCCCGGACTGTACGGTAGTATTACTGATTGGATTCACAGGAGTGTGTGCAGGCTTGCTTGTTGATCTTCTGATCGTTCAATACCCGGGTGGCTGTTACGTTTAGCTGACCGCTTGTAGCTTGTGGGTGTTTGATATGATCATCACCTACTGCCGGCGTATTGACGAGTCTTTAGAGTCCTACACAGAGATTTCCTGGCTCAGGCGAAACGGAGTAGGAGCACATATATGATATGTGCGGGACCAAGAATAATACGTGTATGTGATACCGTATTCTATTCTCGCGATGTGTGATATCTGCCGGTTATATGTGATATAACCGGGTCATTAGATCAAGTGTTGATTCGATAAAATGATACATATTATATTGGTCGGTTATATGTTATATAGCCGGATTATTAAATCAAATATTGATTTAATAATTTAATGTATAATTATATATGTGATATATTACATTACATTAACTAATATAAGCTCACTTAAATGATTCTTTTTCTCACTTAGGATGCATTGATATATATGTGATATCTGTTAAATGTATTTCTTTTGTTACAAAATATTATATATGTGATATGTGATATTGTAACATGCTAGGGTTACACATGCAACTAGGGTTTATGAGATTCACACCATGGCTAGAAATTAGGGTTAGGTTTTTTTAATTATTTTAGTTAATTCAAAATTATGATGAATTAGTCATGAGCTTGGATGAGCATTGACTAAGTCCATCTTTTTGGATATTTCTAAAATATTTATTAACCTAACCCTAACCCTAACCCTAACTCATGGTTTATTCTCTACATGAGTTATCCATGACATAATTAAACCATTGTTGCATTTCTAACCTCAACAATATTTCATTCATCACTTGTTGTTCTTCTTCTTCTTCAAAAAGGAGCTTGCTTGATTTTTTCCAAGTGATGAAAGATTGTGAGAAATAGAAAACTAAAGAGAGCAAAATTCCTACTTCATCATCCTCTTCTATACTAACCATATAGATTAGTGTGTTAGCTTCACTAATCCATAATTAGTGAAGAGATAGTTTGGGTTTGTGATTCCTCAAGGTAGATCATCTTGGATTGTGAAGACTTCAAGCTAGCGTGGATCATTCACTTTATGGAGCCTCTCTAGAGTCCGGGAGCTTGATGATCGCAGCAAAGGGACCTCAACTCGGAGCTTATGAAGCGAAGGAACGGACTACAAAGGTTATAATACCTATCACTTAGATGTTAAGTTGTTAACATATAGTTTAGTTTGATTCTCTAGTTAAAGATTCATGGTTAGGGTTATCTAGAACGCAAAAATTTAAACTTGTCATGGATGATGCTACCCGAAACCTTGCTGCCGCGCTAGACATCCCAACAGTACGGGCTTTACCCTCGGCTGAGTAGTATCCGCCGCTAAGCTCAGGCCATAATATAGATGAGCTAGCCCTGCAATCCCAACGGCTACACGTGTCCCTATGACAATGCGATGGGCCTGATAAAAAACGGACGGCCTCATGTAGCGAGGGTGCATCGGAAGCACAAACCTGCTCAACCACAGGCCGATGAACCCCAGAAAGAACGTCTCTTCGTCGACGTCTGAGTAGCAAGTTCTGCAAAAGAGACGACCGGAGTGTCTGGAATAAAGAAATGTTTTAGATCCGCTTCCGCCGTCGGATGGTTATCCAAACCGAAACCAAATGGGTCGTCAAGCTTGGCGAATTTTGCGGCTTGTTTTGACAAGACTTCTGGGCGAAGAAAGTGGACGATGAAATCCGCGAAGCTGACTCTGTGCCCTCCAGACTTTAAAAACAGACTCTCATAAATGTTCAACACCTTGATTAGGCTCGGGAACCGATGTTGAATGGTATTCTCCGGAGTGAGACCCATTACCACTGATTTGGTGGCAAAGATGTACTCATCAGGGGGAAGTATCTCCTCGTAATGTTCCCCTCTGACGGTTAGGCCTGAAATTTCCGCAAAATCCTCCATGGAAATTGAGACTTTCCGGTCCAATAGAAGAAATGTGTGGGTTGGGATGTTCCACTGCTCCAGAAAAGCCTTAACCCACCACACATGAGGCGCGGGATAATGGAAGAGGGAAGCATATATGGTAGGATATAGCCCAAGTTTCAGCAGTAGCGACTTCTTGGCCGATAAGATATACCGGGCCCACTGCAGGTAGCCGACTGATTGGCGAGAAGTTAACCCTATCATATAGACTTGTCCCCAAGGGCACGACTCGCCTTGACATATGCGCCGCCCCAAAATATCCAAAGCCATCGGCGGCTGTATGGGTATTGATGCCATAGAAGGCTGAAGGAGACCCTTCGAAGTCCAGTTGACCTCTTCTATAACATAATTCACTTGAGGAGAATCGGCGTAACGAATTGCTGAAATGGGCTCTGAGGACGCTGCACAAGAAAAACTGCGCCGACTATGGATAATATGATTGTACCATGGCCTCCATAGGTGAAGAGATTTCTGCTCCGGGTCATGATCTTTAATAAGCGCGAAGACTTTCCGATCCACGGGCGTGTCGGCGAAGGCTCTCTCTGAACATATGAAAGGGAAAGAAGAGTCGAAAGCCATAGTACCTACATAAAGAGAGACTAGGGTTAGTTATCAACGCTATGTTCTGAACTCTGACACTTGGTACTTAAAAATTGTACCGCACTGCAATGCAGAAGAAAAGGACAAAGGGGGACCCACAAAATTAAGGTGACGTCCCATCATTGATGGGGCAGTCACTCATTAAGGATGGAATTCTAAAAGGATTCTCATTTAATGAGAAACCTCATTGGACTAAAGAGTTAAACTCTCTCGAGAGCTGTGCTCTACAAACAGATTTCATATCTGTCAACTTAAATTAAGAGGGGAATAAAATTCCCCAAAAATCTCTAAGAGCTATACTCTGTAAAAACAATGGGATAATCTACTAGAACCCTCAAAAGCAAAACTTTTTAACAGGGCAAAACCCCAAGATCTTTAAGATTCTGAAAGAAAGATCCTAGAAACTCCAAGAGTTCTTCACGGAAGATGAGTAGTGCTCTGATTAATGGGTTAAGCAACCCTAAAATACATTTTAAGATTTACGATCTAAGAAGAGCAAAGCTCTGTTAATGGGTTCGATTATAATCCTTACCAAATTTTTGGGCAGAGTTATAACTCTAGAAAGGATTTCTTTGGGCAGAGATCTAAGCACCGAAACGAGAATTAAATTCTCAGAAAAAAGAAGAACAAGAGAATATGAACAACTGTCATCTCAAGGGCCAAAGGCCCTACTTATAGGCACATGAAGATAATTCAACTTCCAAGAAGATCCAACGGTGATGAAGCTGCCACCACTGCACTCACGTATAAGTTGCATGGGCGCAACGGTGGGGGGCATTTGTTTCCCCCAATAAAAGAGCAAAGCTCTGTTCAAAATTTGAAAGGTAGAGCATCACGTGCCTTGCACGAGGGCGCCCGCGCCAAGAGTTCAAAAAACTCTGAGGCAGCGCCTCACGTGCCTTGCATGAGGACGCCAGTACCAAGAGTTTAAAAAACTCTGAGGCAGTGCTTCACGTGCCTTGCATGAGGGCGCCAGCGCCAAAAGTTTAAAAAACTCTGAGGCAGCGCCTCACGTGCTTTGCACGAGGGCGCCAGCGTCAAGAGTTAAAAATTCTTAGGCAGTGCCTCACGTGCCTCGCACAAGAGCGCCAACGCCAGAACTAAAAGCTCTCTGTTAGACTGAACCGTTGAATCAAAGATTCAACGGAGGTGATAAATCATCAAAACGCAGAATTAAATTCTGCTGAGGAAATATTCCTCAAATCTTTCTAAACAAGAAAGATTACTCTCTGTAAAACAGAGCACTATTGAATTAAAAATCCAATGGTGATTAAAAATCACCTATCTGCAGAATAAATTCTGTATAGGAAAATATTTTCCCATTGTTAAAAACAAGAAAGATATTTTCTGTAAAACAGAAGTTCTTGGATCAAAAATCCAACGGTGGATAAAATCCCCAAATAAATTAAAGATCTCTTAATGAGAGATTTCTTTAACTAAATCAACAAACTTGCCTCTACTATATAAAGGACCCAAGACTTCAAGTCTTGTACAAAGGAAACCCCCCCCCCCCCAAACTTCAAAAAGAAAGAGAGAGCAAGCAAGAAGAAAGCTTTAAGAAGGAAGAAAGAGGAATACCTCTGGTCGAGGTAAATAAAAATAATAAAGATCAGAGCATCTCATCTACATATCCAAGGGTTTAACCCTTATAAAAGAACTTAGTTCTTTCTCTGGATCCGAGATCCATGAGACAAGTCTCCCACAAATGAGAATTTAATTCTCATTGGGGTGAACTTGTTCTTGGGGATCAAAGATCCAGAAAAGAACAGAGAATTGAACTCTTCAGAATAGAATATATGAAAAAAACCTAGCGCCAAGTGCCTCACGTGCCCCTCACGTGGGCGCTACTCAATAAGGAGTGCCTAGCACTCAGTGGTTGACGCTCAGCGCCAAGCACCTTACGTTCCCCTCACGTAGGCGCTACTCAATAAGGAGTGCCTAGCACTCAGTGGTTGGCGCTCAGCGCCAAGTACCTCACGTGCTCCGCATGTGGACGCCATAAAGAGTGTTTAACACTCCATAAAAAATAAAAAGAGGGAAAAGTAAAGTGTGAGCATCAGAACCCATATAAATGCCCGGCATTGTTCGCACAGAAAGGGGACTGAGTCCAAGCAAATGTTTAGCACTTTATTTAAATGACAAAGACTGAGTGGGCTGAGCCCAAATCGACCAGATCCCTAATTCTGATCAACCGAGCCCATGTGCTCATTATTTTCCAAGTTGGTTTTAGTTCCAAACATGACTATTGATCTTCTGACGGGATATTCATCCCACATCTTCCCTCAATCTGAAAAGTGGTTCAAGGGTACATCTCTCCACGCCTCTGTCGTTGTAATTCTTCAATGTCTTCAGAGAGATGGCGGGTCCCGACAACCAACAACTCTTTGGTGCACTCCCAAACGGATGGGCACATCCCAATGCGGACCGAAACGTCTTTAAACTAATGACGGACCGAAACGTTCTTAAACTAAAACAATAGAGCCCAAATGCTCTTTTGTTGGATCTGGATGATCCCAAAATCCCGTTGAGTAGATTTTAGTCTAAAATTAGACTAACATATTATCAACAAACATTTAAGTTGATCTTAGTCTCAAACGAGATTAACGATCTTTAAATCAACCTAAATCCAAATATAAGAATATACGGATTTGGACCAATCCACGCCCTATGGACGACAACATAAATTAGTCTCCGTATACAATCCACGGGCAACCAAAAATAAAACAAACACACACGACACGAAGTGACCTTCTGGAGCAGGAGAAAGTGGTTATCGCTACGCGGTAACGTAATTAACTGCAGGGGCTTGCGCCTGCAGGGAAGAGCGTCCCCACAATAAAAAACCTCTCGTAAACGAGGGGGAATCTGACGAAGTCTGCTACAACGGCCGCATCTGTCCAAACCTCTGATACACGGTGCCATAAATCAACTTGGTATTTTCGGAGAGGTGGACAGATAAACCCAAATAATATATGCCCCCAAATTCAGGCAAGACGATCCATCCCAGATCCATCTTTGTTTTCTGCGGTAAACAATCAGCCATATTCTTTTCTACCTTGGTTTTTTCTTCACTTCAACACTTAGCTATTTTTCCATGACTATGATTCTTCACCTCCTCCTTCTTCTTCACATGCTGAGTACTTGAATAGAGAGAAAAAGATGGTGAAATATTCCTACATCCCCACTCTCCACTCGTAGCAAGCTTGGAGCGTCGGTCTTCACTAGGTGAAGCCGGAGCTTGGACCGGTTCCTTCGGATGGATCATCTTCGGAAAGGACGGTCGCCATTCAAGCTTGATCCGGACGGCATATACAGAGCTTGGAGGGATCTTCCATGATTGGATGAACGCGCGTCGAATGTAGTATCCCTAACCTTTGCATGCTTGGTTTGCTGGTTTAGGCGTTTGGATCGATTCTATGGTTCGGGATTCCTTCGTGTTGGCTAGAAATTTTTCTTCATCATCCGCTTCCGCTGCACCACGAGCACTAGGGAACCCTACACAACATTTTTCAAATAAATACTATTGATTTTGTCTGTTACAAAAAAATATCAATAAGTTTCAACGTTTCTTAAATAAATACCATGACTTTGTTCGTTACAGATAAATAACATTAAATTTCAACGTTCTTAAATAAATTTTAACGTTTTCCAGATTAATGCCATGTATTTTGTTTTTCACATATAAATATCACGGACTTCCATCAACTTTCGGATAAATATCGTTTTCACAGATTATTCCAAAATCATCCGCATCACGCGGGGGGTTTACAGCTAGTATACTCTAAATATACCTGCTCATGAAAAAGAAAATCATATTGATATGGATCTCTCTACAAGATGTTCAAAAGGTATTCAAACCTTGCCATATATTTCTCTGTTTTGTATGGGCTCCCTGTATACCCTTCAGACTTCTTGTTATTCGCCATCTCACTACACTTCATATTAATATTTAGGCTGTTTTCGGGGCCAATTTGAAGATATTACTTATTTTTAGAGACACGTATTTTTAAAATTGCGAAAAAACCAAATACTTATAAAATACGGATGTTTCAAATACGAAATAGATTATGTGTATTATACTTAGGATATATTTGTAAAAATTCTTGATTTAAACTCGTTAGATTTCCTATTACGACTACTATGGTTCGCTCCTTACTCCTTGGTGCTTCATTATCAATTTCCCATTTTTTCTCCTAAATCTATATCTCTATTTTCAATTCATTCATCTCCAATTCAATTTCTCTTATTTTCAATCTCCATTTCCAATGTATGAATCTCACCTTTCAAATCCTTAATTTTCGATTTAATTCTCCCAATTTTCTATCTCCATACCTAAGTCATCAATCTTCTTTCCCATTTTTGACACTCTCATGATTGTAGAATTTAGGACAATCAATAATAAAAAGAGATGATAAAGAAGTCGGAAAATTAGAGCATGCAACAACAAAGAGGGCAAGCAACAATAAATGAAGATGAGTTAAGAAAAAAAAATTAGGGCAAGTAATGATAAAGAGACAATAATAAAGAAGCAATAGAAATCTATAAGTATATAATAAAAAAAATCTCATGCTCTAATATTCTAGTAAATCCAAAAATAAAAACCATTTTCTCATATCTTAAAAAATATTAAAAGGTTATAATAGAAAATGCATACATAAATACGTATATAAATCAGAGTTTGAAGATAAAATAAGGTCAAAATATATTTTTGGGATTTTTCATAATTTTGGAACTTTATGGGTTTGAAAATATGTTATCTCTCATAGCTGGGTGGGGAAACAATTTGACCTTTCGAAGATTACAAGGGCTGGGCTGTCCGGGTGCTTTTTGATAATTTACCCTTAATTTTATTTTCAAACAATCGATACGAAATTAACCAAGTAAATAATAAATCAAATGAATATATAACCTTAGCAAATGAAGATTCACTGAATTGATGGGTATTCCGGCATATGATATATTTGCACTCTTTCAAATGAAATTCTCATAGAACCGTCTTGACATGTATACTAATAAATATCCAATCATGCATTGACGGATGCGGAGCTAATGATTGCTTTCCATCAGCATTAGGAAATGGATGATCAAACCATCATCCTCTATTATTTTAAATTTTTTAGATAGAGAGAATCCTATTCCCAAGCTAAAATTACACATTAATCTTACTTCAATTGCCCACCTAGTCACTAGATGAGATTTTAAAATCAATTTTTCACCTGTGCGGTATAAATTCTAAGTAAGTATATGGTTTAGTCGGATGCCCACGAAAAAAGAAAGATGCATAAACTTTCAATTTTTTTCTTTAGTTCAATGACTCCGTTTTCAATCAAATCATCACTTACGTGTGTAACTGAATTTTTCTATGACATCAATATCTATTTGCAGTTGCAACATATTGGATTGCAATTTATAAATTTCATGGTATTTTCCTAGTGATGTTACATGGGAAATAAATCCAAGTTCATTATGTTTTCATAATAAACAATCGAAATCAAAGGGAGAAAGAACTCCGGCTTAAAAAATAAAAAACCCTAACCCTAGACGTATATGAACCGGTTCTTTCCCCGCTTTCTTTCTATCCCCAAAAACCTCAGCCATGGTTTTATCAAACAAAAAGCTCAAGCAAAAGCTTCGATCTCTTGTCGCCGACTCAATCTCAGACCCAACGCCGACCAAATACCACAAAGATTCATCGAAACCAGACGCCAACGATGAGCTGCAGAGCATCAAGGAGCTCCTGAGCTCGAAATCCCGCAAGAAACCCAAGTCCCCAGGGAAAAAGAGGAGAAAGAGGCAACCTTTGGTTGAAACTTCGAAGGATGATGAGGGGAGCGAAGAAATCCAGGAAGGGAATGAGGCGGAAGAGAACGAGAGGGGAAAGAGGGAGGAGGATGAGGAGTTGATGGAGAGGAGGAAGAGGAAGAAGGAGAAGAAGGAGGAGAAGAAGGAAAGGAAGAAGAAGGAGAGGGCTATGAAGCAGGAGAAGGAGGAGGAGGAGGAGGAAAAGAATGAAAAGGGATGTGAAGCTATAGATACGGTGATCAATGAGAAAAAGGTCGAAGAGCCGATCAAAATCAATGACAGGTGAATATCTTTTTGATCAGTTGCCCATTTCATTTCGCAGCATGTAGTCTAGTTTCTGAAAATTTTGTTATTTCGACCGATTTTAGGTTAGCTAGTGTTGTGGAGCTTAGGGGTTTTGTAATTTGTGTTAGATGTCAAATGCCAATTTACCAATTTTATACTTAAGTTCTAATCATCGTGTAGCATACGGTTTTTTTCATGGGTATTGTGATTTGTTTGTGAGCGATTGGAAAGCCGATCGAGTCAATGGGAATAGAAAATCCATACGCCAATTGTGTGTTCTTCATGGCCATTATAATTTGATTATCCTTTTCCGATTCATAGCTGCAATTAGGGTTACTTGGTAAGTTTGTAGTGCTGTGTTCTTTTTCTTTTGTTTAAAAGTTAAGTTGTATACATCAATTTGACATGTACATTACATTCTCATGGGGAGTTTGTCGTTGGTTTCTTTTGGTCCAATACTCATCGTGTGTGAGCAATTAGAAAAGCCAATCATAATTTAAGATATGTCAAAACCCATTTTTTAACCAACGTTATTTGCATCAATTGTTCATATTTGTAACTCTTGTTGAAGTTCTTACTAATATATATTTTTTATGCTTTATTACAGTGACACTAAGAAGCTATATGTTGGGGGCATCCCATATTATTCTTCCGAGGACGACATTAGGAGTTTTTTTGAAGGCTGTGGAACTGTGACTGAAATGGACTGCATGACTTTCCCAGAAACCGGAAAGTTTCGGGGAATCGCTATTCTCACTTTCAAGGTTTGGATTTACTCCCCAACACTGCTTCCTTATTTTTTTTGTTACTGATATATGATTATTAATTCCTAGGTGTTAGCATAAAATCCCCAGCATGTGGATTTGCTTGTGTTGGATATAAAATGCTAACTTCTCAGTACTTTTTGCAAATTGGGTTAATTGGACAACCCCCCTTGTAGTGTACCCTTCATAGCACTTTTACCCCCTCAAATGATTTATTAGTGCAGACACTTGCTTTGATCATTGACTGAAACCCTTGAAAACACTCAGATTCTACTCTAAATAACTCAAATGAACTCTAGGACTTGTTTGTTGTTTAGAATATAATTTGAGTGATTTTTGAGGGTTTTAGTCGATGGACAAAAGGGGTTCTTGAGCTAACAAATCACTTCATGGGGGTATTAGTGCTATATGGGGTTTACTGAGGGGGGTTCTGTGCAATTAACCCTTGCTATTTAGATGTTAAATTCTATCATAAAGGTCCTTGGATATGCTTATATAGATTAATGATATCCATATTTATGCTACAAGTGAACTTTTTATTATCTAACAGATTTCGACATGAATTGTATTCTAAGAAATATGATAGTATAAAACCCTTTTGTACCAGTCAGAAGGATACAAGATCATAATCTTGAGATGAAGCTTTCTCAGTGAACAACCATTATGTGAATCAGATATAAGACAATCAACAAGCTGATACCTGGGAAACTGTAATTCTATCGACATTATCCTACGCTCTTTATCATCTGTATGAAGAAGAATCTTGGAATGATTCACAACTCCAAAGTAAAGACTTAGCAAACAACATTCATAATATCATTCCTTATTTTCTTTGTGCATATTCATAACATCAGCAGGGTTAAAAAACGGTTTAAAAGGCCGTTTAAACGTAAACGGTGACAAAACGAACAGAAAAGTCATTAAACGGTCAATTATGCGGTCAAAACCTTTACACGGTGATTATACGGTTTAAACAGTGATTAAATGGTGTTTATTCAATTTTAATAGTGTTTAAACGGTGTTTATCCAATCTTAAACAGTAACACGGTTTGATATTTTGTTGATTTTGAAGTTATTTATAGTCCGTAGGCTTTTTATGTTTGCTTATGTTTATGTGACGGTGAATAGTGACATAAGACGTTTATATGTTATTTTGGTGTTATGCTTTTAGGGTTTAGCATGTAAGCTCTAGTGTTTGCTTATGTTTATGGGGTTTAATATTGCATTTAGGTGTAATTTGTTTTTTGGTATGAGCTATTTTTTGTTGCATAATGAACGTTATATATTGTGTTTCAAAAAATTCCATTGACAAGAATGCATACCCGGTGGGATTCGAACCCACAATTGTCCGATTTTGTTCAGACGTCTTGCTATTTAGGCCACGGGTATATTTCAAATTTTCAATATCTATAATCTTATATATTTGTCATAGTTTTATATATAATAATTATACTAAAATAATATAAAATATATGTGGCCGTATAATCTGTATAAAGCGTTTAATCACCGAATAATCCGATTAAATGCTAAACACCTCCCGAACGAATAGTAAACGAATACGTGTTTTACAATATTGAACATCAGTAGGAAGCTGATCGATGTGATGTGAGCTTCCAAGATTTGATTTGATTTTTATTTTTTCTTGCATGAAGTGTTAAGTGAGTTATGAGTTGTTCATCATTTGCCTCTAAAGCACCTTTTTGTTAATCTGATTTTATACCTCATGAGTCTATTTACCTTAATTCCATAGTTACTGTTACGCTATGCATATGATAGAATTTGATCATATGATCGTACAACATTTTGAATATATTTCTTTATGCTGAATTATTGCCTTTATTAGTGCTATATTATTTTTTCCATATATTCTCAAGCAAAAGGTTGCTGACAAGTTTGCACTAAGAGAGTTAGGTTCACTTGTTTTGGGTTATGACTAAAACGGTCATGGATTGCATTATTGCTTTAACTTTTTAATGTGCTCGGCGATTGGAACTAATGAGTGCAACTAGAACTTATCTGGGTAATGAGATTTGTATTGTTGGTCAATTGGAACCAAGACTAAAATTAGAAATCTTGGTTTTAATCATGGATAATATTATAACTAGAATTGATGGGTTGAAAAATTCCAGTTTTGGGTTCCATTAAATCTACCCTTTGAAATTTCTCTGTCCTTTTTGAGTTGAGTTGGATCACAGAATAAAGTATTGTGAACCTTATATTTTGCTTTCCTTATACTTCCTCGCTTTCTCTCTCGTCTCACTTTTGCGCCTCTCTGGCGAAAGCAAATTGATCAAAGGTAAACTTAAACCTTCAATTTATTGTTTACATCCAAAGTTGTCAAATTGTGATATGTATCATGCATATCGTATCGTATATCGTAATATAATCTTCTCTTTGTGCAGTGTCTTCCCTTTGTGCAGTAATTAAGTATACAACTATAAATATCATAAAAAATGATTAAGTTAACAACATAAAGCAATATTCAACTAAACACAATTTAAAGTTGTAACTTCGCATATATAAATATATAAATCTTACCTACTTAAGTAAAGCATAATCAAAATGATACAAAAAAAAACTTTACAGCTGACTTAATCGTGACCTTTATAAGTTTCATGAATAAAGCTTTGAACCAAGTATATAAAGCATCTGTCTTAATTAAAAGAAAGAAAGAAAGAAAAGCCTAAGAATAAGGAATAATCAATATCTATGTTTCAACCATCGTTATCATAATGTTTGCCGACTATCAAAATTCAGTTGCTGACTATCAAAATTCAATAAATATCATATGTAGATCTCTCTTTTTCATTTTATATTTCTGATGATGCTCGATATTGGCGATCTCCAATGTCAAGGACACGTGGCAGATGACGTGTCCCAAAACTCAGAAGAAAGGGCCCACAGGGGCCGATCAGGCCGCCCCTGTGCCCGACCTGCAAGCGCAAGCTGGCTCTCCTCGGGCCCCCCTGCAAATTTGCCTCCCCGACCCCTCAGCTTGCCCCGAGCCGCCACAGGACCAAGACTCCATAGCCCTTTTGCTCGGTTCCGAGCTCCCCAGCCGAGGCCGTCTTCCTCGGTCCTTCCGACCGACCAACTCCACCACTTACAGGCGTAACCGCCGCTCCATAAATCTCGCCACGCGCAGATTCTCCGCCAGCAACGTCCCATGTTCCACGCCATCACGATCCCCATTAATGGGCGATCCGCTCTTTACACGGGCGTGACGTCGGGAGCGTAACTGCCGGCGAGATTCTCGCACCTGCTGCTGCGTGCCGCTATATAAACCCCCATCATAGAGGGGTCAAGTAAGCCATTCTCTACTCTTTTAAGCCGTTACTCTGCTCGGATCCCATCACTAACTTGATCGTCGGAGGGTCCTTGGTGGTACCAAACCACCCCGGGACTTCTTTGCAGGTACTCGGCACCAAACCCCTCATTCCACTTCTTCCTCCAAAACCTATTGAGACCGCACGCAACATGAGATAATCAACAAAGTCCATCGCGAGATCAACGGAAGACGACATGTGACGAAGGCCCGAAAAGGAGCTCCATCAGTTGCCGCCGTCTGTGGGAAAGCAAACTCCACAAAAACAAAGTTGACCTTCCGATCTCCATCCACATGGCAAGCAATCATCCTGAAGATCCAGATACCAGCCGCCGCCTCTCCCTCACCGGAGGCGCGGATGAACCTCCTCCGGCGACCGTCATCAATGCCCTCGCCGGCCGAATAGACCGACTATAGTCCATCTCGGAGGCGCTCGTCCGCGTCCAAATGGCCGGGCCAGGGCCCCAGATCGCCGCTTCCCCGCCTCCAGGAGACTCTGCCCTCATCAGCACGGCTGACCACCGGCAGGCTACGTCCCATGGCCACAGTCTCACGGGCCGATACTCTCTGAGGCCAGCTGGGCGTCCCACAGTTCCACGCCAAGATCCTTCGCCAGGGCGCCTCGCCTTGAGCCTTCTCGCGACCCTCACCCCCTGAGGAGATGTCGGTCACCTCGCCTGTCCTCAGGCATGACCGACACCCACCTTGACAGGGTTGCACAGAAAGGGCTCGCCACGGCGGCTCGAGGGCCACCTCGCCCAAGGATCTAAGCCTCACTAAAAGGCAGCCCAACAACTACCCTGCTCAGTTATCCCTGGCGGGTAGCTTCCCTACCGCAACGCCAGGGTCAGAAAGTCCTCCCAGAGGCAGTTGAGCCCATCCCTCGCTCGGCTATCCGTGGCGGGTAGCTTCCCCACCGCAACGCCAGGGATCAGAAAGTCCTTCCAGAGGAGTCGAGCTCGAGGATCCCTCGCTCGGCTATCCCTGGCGGGTAGCTTCCCTACCGCAATGCCAGAGATCAGAAAGTCCTCACAGAGGCAGTCGAGCCCGAGGATCTTTCGCTCGGCTATCCCTGGCGGGTAGCTTTCCTACCGCAACGCCAGGGATCAGAAAGTCTTCCCAGAGGCAGTCGAGCCCATCCCTCGCTCGGCTATCCCTGGCGGGTAGCTTCCCTACCGCAACGTCAAGGATCAGAAAGTCCTCCCAGAGGCAGTCGAGCCCGAGGATCCCTCGCTCGGCTATCCCTGGCGGGTAGCTTCCCTACCGCAACTCCAGTGATCAGAAAGCCCCCCAGAGGCAGTCGAGCCCGAGAATCCCTCGCTCGGCTATCCTTCAGGAAAAAAGCCCTCGCCAAGTGGCATCGGGCAGTAACCCTGCCCGGCTAAGGGTCCTTGGTAGGCTTCTTACAGCCCTTCCCGCTCTAAGGACCAAAGTCCTCCCAGAGGAAGTCGAGTCCTTGCTCGGCTATCCCCGGATGGTAGCTTCCTACCACAACCGACAGGGATCAAAGCCCTCGCCAAGAGGCACTGGACAGTAACCCTGCTCGGTCCCCATCCTGAAGGATCAAAAGCCCTCGCAAGAGGCAACCGAGCCCGACCCTTGCTCGGTTATCTCCGGCTGGTAGTTGCCTACCCACGATGCCAGAGATCAAAGCCCTCGCCAAGAGGCAACCGCGCAGCTTCACTGCCCGGTCATCCTTCGTAGGCCTCTCACGGCCCCTCCAGCGTCAAGGATCAAAGCCATCGCCAAGAGGCAACCGTGCAGCTTCACTGCCCGGTCATCCTTTGCAGGCCTCTCACGGCCCCTCCAGCGTCAAGGATCAAAGCCCTCGCCAGGAGGCACCGAGCAACTACCCTGCTCGGCCATCCTTCGCAGGCCTCTCACGGCCCCTCCAGCGTCAAGGATCAAAAAGCCCTCGCCAGGAGGCACCGAGCAGCTGCCCTGCTCGGCGCATCCCCAACGGGTATCCTCCTGCCCATCAGACGCTGAGGATCTCAAGCCCTCATCGCGAGGCCGCCGAGTTCCTTCCTACTCGGCGCATCCCAATGGGCATCCTCCTGCCCATCAGACACTGAGGATCTCAAGCCCTCATCGTGAGGCCGCCGAGTTCCTTCCTGCTCGGCGCATCCCTAGCGGGCATCCTTCTGTCCATCAGACGCTCATGGTCTGAAGCTCTCATCGCGAGGCCGCCGAGTTCCTTCCTGTTCGGTGCATCTCCAACGGGCATTCTCCTGCCCATCAGATGCTGAGGATCTCAAGCCCTCATCGTGAGGCCGTCGAGTTCCTTCCTGCTCGGCGCATCCCCAGAGGGCATCTTCCTGCCCATCAGACGCTGATGGTATGAAGCCCTCATTGCGAGGCCACCGAGTTCCTTCTTGCTCGGCGCATCCCCATCGGGCATCCTCCTGCCCATCAGACGCTGAGGATCTCAAACCCTCATCGTGAGGCCACCGGGTTTCTTCCTGCTCGGCGCATCCTCGACGGGCATCCCCTCCCAGCTCAGCGCATCCCCAGCGGGTAACTTCCTACCCTACAAAGACACGGATCCAAGACCCGCCGAATAAACTCATACTCGATGCTCAACGACAAGAACGCCGTGTCGTCCTCGGACAATCCACCACAAGGAATTACCAGCGCCAAGCCGCGCAGAGAGAATCGAGCAGTCCACTCTCGACCCGACCCACAAAATAGATCGGAACGAGAGTGGGGGGCTAATGATGATGCTCGATATTGGCGATCTCCAATGTCAAGGACACATGGCAGATGACGTGTCCTAAAACTCAGAAGAAAAGGCCCATAGGGGCCAACCAGGCCGTCCCTGTGCCCGACCTGCAAGCGCAAGTTGGCTCTCCTCGGGCCCCCTGCAAATTTGCCTCCCCGGCCCCTCAGCTCACCTCGAGCTGCCACAGGACCAAGACTCCTCAGCTCTCTTGCTCGGTTTCGAGCTACCCAGCCGAGGCCGTCTTCCTCGGTCCCTCCGACCGACCAACTTCACCACTCACAGGCGTAACCGCCGCTCCGCAAATCTTGCCACGTGCAGATTCTTCGCTAGCAACGTTCCACGCCATAACGATCCTCATTAATGGGCGATCCGCTCTTTACGCGGGCGTGACGTCGGGAGCGTAACTACCGGCGAGATTCTCGCACCTGCTGCTGCGTGCTGCCGCTGCTATATAAACCCCCATCATCACTAACTTGATCATCGGAGGGTCCTTGGTGGTACCAAACCATCTTGGGACTTCTTTGCAGGTACTCGGCACCAAACCCCTCACTCCACTTCTTCCTCCAAAACCCATTGAGACCCGTACGCAACAGGAGATAATCAACAAAGTCCACCGCGAGATCAACGGAAGACAACATCTGACGGAGGCCCGAAAAGGAGCTCCATCAATTTCTGTATCAATCGCCTTAATAAATAGATTGTTTCCATTGCAGACATTTCTGGCTTATTGATTTATTGATATGGACGTTTTTTCCCCTTAATCTATGTTTGATTATTTTCTCTCATAGTTTTATCGTATGACTCATAAGCTTTAATTTCACGATAGTATGAACAATTTTGATTGAAGATGTGTGCAATACATTGAAGGTAAGGGTATAACTTTTGATCTGATTTGCCCTTTTTGTTCGGGTTTTTTCGCGGGTGGGGTGGGGGGGGGGGGCGTGTGCGCAGAAAGATGGAACGAAAGGGTTTGTTGTTTTAATAATTTAATTTCATGATTAGTTCAACTCAAAAGGATGGGATGATTTTGAATGGCGGAGTTGGCAAGTATTTATGTGGTGAAATAAGAAAGTTAGAACTTTTAATCCATCAGTTCCATCCAAGAGGATTAGCTCCAAAAGTTTAAATTTTTGGTTCCAACTCCATTTGACTAATGTTACAAGTACCCCAATAAGTTATAGTTTTGCTGACTAGTTCTGATTTACTAACCCAAGTAAGTACTTGGTTCCAGTTTGAATAAGTTTTTGTTCCATCCGATGATTGAGTGAGACGGCCTTGGAGCCTTTTCCATGGCATTCATCATTTTTCAAACCGGACATGATTTTTCTTAAGGCTGATGAATGCCTCATAATTATTTTTTTGGCATAGTTAGTTTTGTTTTTATAGTGCAGCAAATAGCATCTATTGATCACTTATGTTGTCTTCCCTACTTATACACAAGATGGTTTTCATATGAAGAAATTCCAGCCGAATTCCAACTTTCACTTGTTCCCTGCTCTAGATATACCTCCTATGTTTTTTTTTTGTCTTCCTTTCCCTTTTCATTTCTTCATCTTACTTTGACACATTGATTCCTTCTTGGTATCCTTTTGTTGACCTTTTATGAGGTTCACATCCATTTTTCTAATTTCATGTACCAAGAATTTACACTTTGTGAACTCCTTAATTTGTTGCTGATAATGTTATGTGTTGCATCATTGAAACTATCGTAATTATTATGATATGACCAGCAAGGGTGCATCGACCACAGGATGTGGCCGGGTGTGTTTGGGTCAGCCTATAATTGACAGTCTGTGCTCCAAGTACAACCTGCAATATTCGAGATTTCAAGCTATTTCAAAGCCAATAAAAATGACATTTGTTTACTTTTCTTTTTTGCCAAATCTCGTTCAAGCTTGGATACTTTAGTATTGTGTGAACAGTTTGTTCATTAAACTTGGCATGCGTAGTATGCGACGATCCTTATCTAGGCATAAATATACTTGAATTTTTTTTTTGAAGGAGAAAATATACTGGATATTCTTAAACGGCTCAATAAATTTGTTGTAGTTTTACTCTTAAAAATGAAAGAATCTGGGTGAGCAAACACTTCTCTATCTTTAGCTTGGCTTCTAAAAATTCGAAATCTATGCTACACTATTCTGTTTTCTATAATTGGGGGTATCATGTTGCCTGTGAACTCCTAATTTTCACAATTACTTAGATTACTGGATTTGAGAAAGATCAATGGTGTAAGTTATGGCTGTTTTAGTCTATGGAAAAAAAAATCACTCGGCTTACACAATAAAGCACACGACGCAAAAATGGGTGGGGACAAACTATACATTGTGAACTCTATTCATTAAGATTTATTATGGTTATTTATCCCTCACGTAACTGTGCCAAATGCAACATGGGTATATATTTGAAGTAATAATGACTCAAATGTTACTCTTTTGACAAAGTTGCTGAAGTCCATTTCTTATAGGCTCATA
The DNA here is from genome assembly GCA_030015575.1 of Agapanthus africanus. Lineage (NCBI taxonomy): Eukaryota > Viridiplantae > Streptophyta > Magnoliopsida > Asparagales > Amaryllidaceae > Agapanthus > Agapanthus africanus. Next base: position 914,368,987 of record CM057337.1, read on the forward strand.
CAAATAGTTAAGATCCATTGGGGATGTATATGAATATTGATTTCTATCCAAAAAGGAAAATGGATTTAAAGCTTTTCTTCACATGAAACAAGGTCTTATGTTGAAAGGCACACCTACCACTATGCACATGCTCTCTCACGCGCACATTATCCAAATTTACGACAAATAGCATTATGCCTTAATCCCAAACCTTTGGGCTCAACGACACATTTATAGGAAAAATGATTAGCCATGCAACAGAGATCCTTGATTGCACTTTCATCTGTATAATAGCTTTTGCCATATGCTTGATGCGCATTTTAAATTTACTTTTTTCCCCTTTTGTTTCCTTCAAGGGGCCAATATCTTACCATTAGTTTCATTTGGTTTGTATTCTGTTCATCGTATATATACAAATTATTATTTCTTATTCTCCTTATTACCCCTGATACTCAGATAGGAAGCCATGAGGCACATATCAGGGAAATTAATGCTTGTATTAGAAAAAAAATACTTGAATGATTAAGGAATGTTATAAGAATGTAGTTCCTAGCAGTATGTTACATCTCATAATTGATAATCACAGAGATGAACTTTTGCTCATCAGCCTAACATATTTCCTTTTTCTCCGCAGACCGAAGCTGCTGCAAAAAGGGCCCTAGCTCTCGATGGCGCCGACATGTAAGCAAAATCTCAATTGTCCAACGAACTCCCTCCTCATTTACTAATTTCCCTCAATTTCCTAAATTTCAGGGGAGGATTTTATTTGAAAATACAACCTTACAAGCCCCACCGCACCCAAACCCCAAAACCAGATTTTACCCCTCAGGTCGTAGACGGTTACAACAGAGCGTATGTTGGAAATTTATCATGGGACATAACCGAGGACGATTTAAAAAGTCTTTTCTCAGATTGCAAAATTACAACCATCCGGTTTGGAACGGACAAAGAGACAGGGGATTTCAAAGGCTATGCTCATGTTGATTTCTCTGATTCGGTCTCACTGACAATCGCACTGAAGCTCGACCAGAAGGTCATCTGCGGACGACCTGTGCGGATAAATCGCGCAGTCCCACTGGAAAAGGCAGTGGATGGGAGTTTGAAGGTTAAGTCTGTGGGTCCTGCTAAGACAGAAGATAGTGGGATAGGAGGTGGTGGAGGGTCGAAGAAGAAGAGGCGGACATGCTATGAATGTGGAGTTCCGGGGCATCTTTCTTTGGCTTGCCCAAGGAAAAAAGCTGTAGCTGAAGCTGATGGTTCTGGTGACAAGAGCTGATTGTTGATTATTTGGTTTTTGTAATGTTATTGAAAGTTTATTTGTTACATTAATTTCTTAGTGATGCATAGATTTCAATTGATGGCAGGCTTCAATGTCAAAATTTTGTACAACTCACATTGGATCTAAGATTTACTCAGAGACGCATGATAACTTCTTCTGCCACCAATTATCTATCAGGGGACTTTTGAAATATGAGAAGATTTGTTTTTGTGGCCATTCTTTGAAGTTACATTTGAGGGGGGTGCTAAATAAATAGTAATTGTTTTTCTCTGCCTTTGTGTTGGATTGCATTTCTTGAACTTGTGCGGAATTTTTATCACTGCTTCTATGTAAAATCCTGGGTAAATTTTATACAGCTCTATTGAACTTTAAAAGTGCCATAAAAAATGCTGAAGGGTATTTTCGTTAAAATATACCATACTTGGTGGTTTGGGGCTATTAAGTCCATGTACAAGGTTATATTCTTGGATTATTCAGTCCATTTGCGTTTTAAATGAGTTTTTAAATGAGTTGATGAAACAGTATTTTCAGACAAGATTGACGGTTTAAGAAAATAAACAAAAGCTGGTATCTAATCACTAGCAGATAATGCAACAACAAACGACTTCTTAAAAATTTAAAGAAAAATACTAATTTCGGGACACTTAAGTCATGTGGCCAAGTAATCCCACCGGATTATATATGACCATTAGCCGAACCCGTTAGGGTTTTAATGAAGGTTCGGACCCGTCGTTTAATTTTGAGCAAAACGAAGCTGATAGATTGAGAAAAGAAAGGCAACTAACACTTATAAAAATAGACTAGAGAATAACAATTAACAATAATTATTATTATATCACTGAATGGTTTGAAACAAAAACTAAGAAATCAAAACCTTTTTCCACTTCAAACTTTCTTGAATATTAATTATTTGTTCTTGTTCATTATGGGTTTGAGCAATGGCCGAGATTAAAAATCAGCTTACACCGGTAGAAAGAAATGCAATAGCGAGGGACAACATTTGCAAGGGACAAATTTCCCTCGGCAATGTGTACACTGCCAAACGAATTTTCCCTCTTGCTAATATTCTTTCGGTAATAATCTATTTCTAAGGGTGAAAGAATACCCTACCGGAGGAAAGTCTAAAGTGCGTAAATTTAATTGGTCCGATAGTAGGAGGGAAAAAATGCCTAGAGATGTATCCCTTGGCAATAGTCGCATTAACAACAAAAGCAATAGCGAGGGATGCATTGCAAAGAGATATATCCCTCGGTAATGTTTTCCCTCGCAATTTCTTTTGTTACTAATGTGTTGTCAAGGGATATATCTCTTGTACCGGAGGGATCTCGATACTGTTACACTAGTAGAAGAGAAACAGCGTCGAGACCCCTCCCGTACAAATACTATTCTTTGAAGGTGAAGTTGTTGAGTTGTTAACATCGATCGTCACACACTACTACAAATAAGGGTTGCCCCTACGGAGATGTGCGTAGGGGCGAAAAAAGATCCCGTAGGTGCAAAGGCCGTAGGTGCAAGTTGAAGCCCTGAACTTGCCCCTACGGGAAAAATCCTGCCCCTACGGATTTCTGTGTAGGTCCTGTTGCACCTACGGAGTAGGCCGTAGGGTAAAAAAAGGTATATTATTTACGGTTTTTTTAAATATATTAATTGTACCTACGGACATAACCGTAGGGCCAAGTACTACCCCCTACGGATACCTGCGTAGGTACCTATCCGTAGGGGCAACATATCAGGATTTCTGATATTTTGCCCCTACGGATAAGTCCGTTGGTGCGAAGCAATGGCCCCTACGGATATGTCCGTAGGGGCACTTCCAGCCCCCCGGTACTGAGATCAGGGGGGAAATATCAGTTACTGCCGATATTTTGCTCCTACGGATATACCCGTAGGGGCAACATGTGTACCTACGGATTAATCCGTAGGTACACATTATCTGTATTTTTTTAAAAAAAAAGGGCTGCCTGATTTTTTCCCGTCCTGTGCACAATAATATATACATCAATCAAATATAAAATTAATTATCACACAACATATATCGCAGTATTCATAATCACATCTCACGCATATAATATACAAAAGAAACCCAAAAACTGAATATGATATAAATATAAACCAATATGAATATCGTTTCAAAATGTAGTACAATGTGTATGATATAAATAAATACATATTTCAAAAAATAAGAACCAAAAAGTTACTCTAACTCGGTCCAGCTCCACCTCTGAATAACGATAGAATAACGCGCGCTTGCTCCTCGGTCAATAAACTCTGCAATTCGGCGCGAGCGGGAGTCTGAGCGGCCTGTGGAGCTGGCGATGTGGTTTGCGCAGCCGCCGTCGAGATAGTCACTTGCGGAGCCGCGGCTGCGGGAGTCTGAGCGGGCGGTGGAGCTATAGGAGCTGTCTGCGGAACCGCAGCCGATGTAGTAGCTTGCGGAGCCGCAGCCGAAGGAGATGCATGTGGAGGCTCGGTCGATGTACCCTGTCGCGTCTGGACATAACATGTGTAAGAAGCGTGTAAGAACTGTATATTATTCGAATTCGTATCATTATTAAGTTATTTCGAAACCCCGTTTGGTTATCTAGTTTGGAAAACCGTTGTTTATTTTAATTACATATGTATGTATGATTAATCAAACTTAAGTCTAAAACCAAATAAGCTCAAGCTACGTACTAATTATGGATATGTTGATATCTATATAATATGACATGATATTTAACTATAAAGTAGTATGCATACCATCATCTCCTTCAACTCCTGAACGGTGGCCCTCAAGCTCTCCAGTTCCTGATGGACACGTCGGTCACCGGAGACGGAGGAAGTAACCGCCGGGGTGGAGTCCAACCTCATATGGGCCTTGCTAGGGCCCAGTCTCCGGCCTCTCTTCCAATCTCCGTGGTGCCCTCCGTGTGCGGTGTCCAGAACTGGGGTCAGCAGCCTCGGATCGCTCTGTCCGGTAAAATCGATCCCCGAGGCCTGCGCCTGCTCAACCACCCGCTCCTACACCCACATTAAGCAGTAAAGTATAAGTATAAAATTTAAACTTGAACCTTCCAAAACTAAAATTTCAAATTTGGGTAGAAAAAGTATTAACACTTACGCAATACTCCTGGGTAGCGACGTCGGGATATCGAAGCTCGCCCGTGGCGGGATCTGTCGAGGTGCCGTGGACGGCAAGATATGCGGACAGCACGCTCGGTGTACCACCTGACGCCACGGTCCGAGATGTCTGCAATATTAGAAAGTAACTCTTAATATTAGAAATATTAGAAAATAACTCTTAATATTGCAGAATATCACAAAGGTCGGTCTATTGTAATTTACCGATAACTCCATGACTTGAGTAATGTTCCTCGAGCCACCTGTGTAAGTAGGGCGACCCCTCTTCGCCGACTTCCTGTTCTCTGTATTCTGAGCGGACTGTTTCTGCACAACGCATTAACATTTAGTTTTCTAATTAAGGAACACAAAAAATAAATTATATTCTAAACAATGAATTACATTTAAAATACATACCTGTTTGCGCTGGGAGTCGAAATATTCGCACAATAGAGGCCATGTCTCTACGTCGACTCTCGCAAACGCCGGAGTAGATAGGAGGGCCGCTCTCTCTGCCTCGGGGGTCGCCATCCACAGGGAGTAGCAGTCGGCCTTCAGCTCATTCCTGTTGTATCGGACCTTGGCCTGCATGTTCTTCATCAGGCCATTGTACAGAGCATGAAGGTCGAGCACCCTCCCCGGACGATCAGGGTCGGCTACAGGCTGAAAATCTTAATCCAACTGAAAATACAAAAAAAACATTGTTATTAGATTGCAAGTGTTAATAATAAATATGATAAGCGGATATATCAACTGAAAATATATATTAATACGTACCCGAGCCTGATCAAAGAAGAGGACAAATGAGCGCTGGTGCGGCTCGCCCCACTCAACGTGAAGTGGATAGTTCTTCACGAGCCGGCTCTCGTCCCCCATATACCGGCCGAATCTCTCGGCATGAGGACCGGTATAGCGATAGTCAAGGGTAAAAAAAGGGGGGAATGCTGCCTCCCCCCTAGCTCTGTCAGGCCTCAGCCTATGGGACTGATTCGGGCCTCGAGTCCCCCTCTGGGGATGGGGAGGCTCTGCGTCTGCACGAAATATCAAGACAATCAATATTAAGACAAAGTTGTATTAAGAAATCAAGGTTAAACGAAAATTCAAGTGTGATATATACCTCCGGTGACTATCGCACGAGTCTAGGCCCGGGCAGCAGCACGAGCGGGACGATAGTTCCTCCGGTGAGGAACAACCGGGGTCCCGGATGCGGACGCATCCCCTCCAACTAGAAAATAAACATCGACGCTAAATTTTCATGAAGTTCATATTTATTCTATAGAGCATATGTAAAATGAATAAATATTTTAAATTTATTCATACTAACCTGCAGACGATGCGGATGGTATGGAAGCGGCAGGAGTGGCCCCTGCGGAAGATGTGGACGCACCACGTATAATTAGACAATTAAAAATAGATTATATAAGTAATTGCAAAAAGAATGTGTAGATCAATAATATAACGTTCTAAATCAATATGCATGCACTATAGGATACATAAACATACCCGCAGGTGCGGTGGTGTCACCACCTACAGCTAGACAATAATAAAAATTGCTAAGTAAGAGCAAAAGGAATGTGTGTATTTATGATATAGCATTCTAAATCAATATACATGCACTATATGATATATAAACATACCTGGAGGAGCGGGAGTGGCCTCTGTCCCAGATGTGGACGCATCACCAACAACTAGACAATCAAACATTGACAATATAAGTAATTTTGACATAAACAGGCATGAATATCTGTAATATTACATTCAAAATGGATATGCGTGCAGTATACCTGGATGTGTGGCAAAATCCACACGGAAGGAGGCATTCGAAGGGGTCTCCGATCTGGGTGCAAGACCGGCCCTCTGAAGCTCCCTACGGAGCTCTCCGGGCGGCAGAACCGCTCTGCCTCTGCCTCTGCCGCGGCTGGAGCTCCTGCCGTCCCTCGCTGCTCCCGACATCGTCATCAAATCTAGATAAACGGTTCGTGGACGCATTAGATAATCATTAAAAGTATTGACTATATATGTATAGAGCGTAAAATGTGAAGTAATAATATAATATTACTGATAACCTTTTTCGTTTCGTGGGCGCATTATACATATCTACTTGGATTTCATCGTCGATGTCATTTCTAACCCACGTAACTTCATGATCGGTCGAAGACAACCCGTCCTTCGAAACAGACGGTCGGAGCACTTTAAGCCTTCTTTTTTCTTCGTCCTCATCGCTGTCCTCGAATTCTGGGACATCGTAGACATTTCTGGGTTTCCATCGGCATACAACACTCCATCCCTGATACTTCAAACACTGTGAGTAGTATACTTGGAACGCTTGGTTCGGAAAGATAAACGGATCGTCCTGACCGTAAAATCGAAGTGTGTTCACACTGGTCAATCCATATTCATCTTTCCAAGTCCCAAGATTGCTTCTCCACCTGTTCGTATTGGTTCGCGGATCGTACCAAGTACACTGGAATATATAAAAGGGTTCTGATCGTCCGGGATAGTGGATGCCGAGTATACAATTTAAGTACCCATAGTAAATCACACCGTCCGATCCTACCGTCGCAATCCCACTATTCTGAGTGGTTCTACATGTTTCTATGTCCTTAACTTCGAATTTGTATCCAAGGACACCAAATCCTTTGTAATATGCAACCTCCATACTAGGAAATTGAGCTAAACATCTTGAATCACTCTCAAATGATGCAGACAAGTTCGGATCGTGGATTTAACAAAACAAATTTTACGACAAATACATAACGATACAAGTTTAAATTAAAACTGATAGCAATAAAATGTTATTCGAATAACTTACATGATCTGTGACCCAATCACAAAAATTATCCTGATGGTATTTTTCCAAACGTTCTTCGTTCCAATCAGGATGCCCCTCACGTACCTCGTTAAAATGAATTCTGTTTTCGACAAATAATTGTGACATTAATATTATATCATGTCATACACACACAAACACAGATATAACAATTAATCCAAAAGAACTTACTCTCTAATTTGTTCAAGACATGCACAATTAAGCAAGATAAACCGGTATATCTTGTTGATAAACATAGTGTCTACCTTCTTATACTCGGCTTTACCATATGGCCTATCTTGAATTCTTCGTGGTCGGTTAAGGCTTGTCTCAATGTTCTCGTCTAGATAGCGGGAATAAAATGTGGTTGCTTCATCAAGAAGATAACCTTGCATGATAGAATCCTCTGGTCGATTTTTATTGCGTATATACTTCTTAAGAGTGTAGAGGTACCTAATGAGAATATGTTGAATAAATAAATACGGGCATACAGGACAACAATAAATTTATAAATTGCGCGAAACGAAAAATTACACGTACCTCTCGACGGGATACATCCATCGATATTGTACCGGTCCGGCTAATTTTGCCTCAGTTGCAAGATGAACCGTCAAGTGTATTATGATATCGAAGAATGACGGTGGGAAAATACGCTCAAAGTTGCAAAGTATCAACGCAATAGAATTTTCTAGTTTATCCAGCGTCGCAACCTCCAGTGTTTTAGCACACAATTCCCTGAAAAAACAACATAGGTCGTTGATTACTAGACCAACCGAGTCGGGGAGAGAAGTCCTGAGGGCTAATGGAAGAAGGTGCTCCACGATAACATGGTGATCATGACTTTTCAGCCCATCGATCTTGCCCTTCACAATTTTTATTTTCTTGCTGAATGATCCTGAGAAACCCGTGGGGACTTTCAAATCATGCAACACCTGCAGGAATTTTTTCTTCTCCGGCTGTGACATATGATAAGCGGCATTGGAAAGTACAAACTTGCCCGGTTTACCCGCTACCGGTCTAGGGTGCAATTCACTTCTTATTCCCCACTCTTGTAGATCCATCCGAGCATTCATGTTGTCTTTCGATTTCCCGTCTTTACAAAGAAGCAAGTTAAGTATGTGCTCTGATACTCCCTTCTCTATATGCATGACGTCCAGACAATGACGCACTGAATTTGTAGACCAGTACGGAAGCTCGAAGAAAATGCTTAACTTGTTCCAATATTGTGGTTTGACCTGTTTCGTCGGATCCATCCCGAAGGTCACGTTATTGTAACCATCCCATTTGGCAGTCACGTCCTCTCCGGACAATGGGGATGGAGGTCCAAGAAGCTCCTGATGACCATCAAAGTGAACCGTGTCTAACCTATAGGGGTGGTCTGGAGGCAGGAAACGTCGATGGCCGCAATAACAAACTTTCCTGCTAAAATTCAAGAATTTTGATGTTGTGTGTTCATGGCAATGAGGACATGCTTTGTGACCATGTACGGACCAACCTGATAGCATTCCATACGCAGGAAAGTCATTAATTGTCCACATTAAAGCCGCACGCAGTATGAAGGTTGTATTTGTGTTTGAATCATATGTCTCTACACCATCAATGAACAAAGATTTCAACTCCTCGATCAGAGGTCGAAGATAGACGTAGATATTGTTCCCCGGTGAGTTTGGTCCGTCGATAAGAAGAGGCATCATAAAGTATGATTGGTCCATAGCCAACCAAGGCGACAGATTATAAATTATCATTACAACGGGCCATGTGCTGTGACTCCCAGCCATATAGTTGAATGAGCAGAAACTATCAGTAGCCAGTCCGAGCCGGACATTGCGAGGATCGCTACTGAATATTGCGTGCCTCCTATCGAAATCCTTCCATACCGGTGAATCTCTTGGATGGCTCATTTTTCCATCTTCGCTTGGAGGAGTATGGTGATGCCAAATCATTGCCTCGGCTGTTTTCTTGCACCTGAATAGCCTCTGTAGCCTCTGTGTTATGGGAAAGTATCGTGCTATCTTCACAGGTATATCAGGCTTCTTATCAGAATCTTTCGGCTTATACCTGGCCTCTCCGCATGTTGGACACTCTTTTAAATCTGAATTCTCTTTCCGGTACAACACGCAATTTTTAGGACATGCTTGAATCTTCTCGCACTTTAGACCCAAATCAGACATCATCTTCTGTGCTTCGTACCAGCTGTCGGGCACATTATTTCCCGGAGGCATAGAATCTTTCAAGAACGAAAGAAGTATTGTGAATGACTTGTTGCTCCATCCATTTAGGCACTTAATCTGGAAAAGTTGGACGAACCATGAGAGGGTGGAATACTTCGCATTCTCATAAATTGGTTTCCTAGCATCATTCATGAAATTTTCATATTTATCCGCACGCGGTCCTTGACCGGAAGGAATGTCATCTTCGGTACGAATAGATTCACCTAGGGCAGCCTCTACCATATCCTTCATTTCTTCTGATGGAATTAAATTTCCGTCTCCTGCCGCATTACCGAATTCTTCTTCTTCTCCTGCCGCATTATCGTGTTCTCCTTCTTCTTCTGCCGCAGTACTGCATTCTTCTCATTCCCCGTGATATTTCCAAGTTGTATAAAGTCTAGTAAACCCATGTTTTACAATATGAAGCTCTGCCAATTCTACCTTCTGCCAGTACTTATTGCCACATCTATCGCACGGACAGAGAATCTTCTCTATTATGATCTTATTATGTGCGCGTGCAAATTCAAGGAAAGCAACAACTCCTGCGACAAACTTAGGTTGCATACGTTGTTTCCAATCCACATACATCCAGTCCTTAACTCTGACGTACTCATTGGCCATGTTAGACTGTATAACATATAACTTGTAAGTTATGCTGACTATATTGAGAAATATAAGAATGGGATAGTTACTGACAAAGGAGAAAATCCGTATATATGCTTTGTGTGTGCGTTTGTCGTTGAAAAAAATAAATTATTGCACGTATGTTAACCGATAGACGGGGACTAAGTGGCGCTTTTAGTTTCATATATGAGTATCGATGGGAATATGAAGGTTTCATATTATCATATATTGGTTTTAACCCGAACATCTCGAATCGCTCTCTAATTATGCGTTTGTTGTGTATTCTTGTTGTATGTGTGTGTTCCGGCTGTCGAGGATAGGCTTCTATCCCATTAAGAATGTATAGAGCGAACACCCATCACTTATGCTTTCAACCGTTTCGAGTAAATTTCGGCAGCACCTCCCCACTGTTCTCCGAGTACACTGTAATAGAATAGATAATCATTTCAAAGCTGTGAAACAACGTTGAAATGAACATCTAATCTATCTTTGTACACGGAGAACCAGCGGAAAGATACCGACGAAATATCTCGAAACGGATGAAAACGCAAGTGAATGAAGGCGTTTGCTTTATACATTCTTAACTTGTCCACACGGGACAAATCTATGGGTTACCATACGATTGAATTTTCTCGTCGCGTAGACTATACGACGGTTGTTAGTATCGAGCTATACTGTCCGATATTTAACAACCTTCGTATAGTTCTAGGTCACGACGAGCATCGCACGTATGTTAACCGATAGACGGGGACTAAGTGGCGCTTTTAGTTTCATATATGAGTATCGATGAGAATATGAAGGTTTCATATTATCATATATTGGTTTTAACCCGAACATCTCGAATCGCTCTCTAATTATGCGTTTGTTGTGTATTCTTGTTGTATGTGTGTGTTCCGGCTGTCGGGGGTAGGCTTCGATCCCATTAAGAATGTATAGAGCGAACACCCATCACTTGTGCTTTCAACCGTTTCGAGTAAATTTCGGTAGCACCTCCCCGCTGTTCTCCGAGTACACTGTAATAGAATAGATAATCATTTCAAAGCTGTGAAACAACGTTGAAATGAACATCTAATCTATCTTTGTACACGGAGAACCAGCGGAAAGATACCGACGAAATATCTCGAAACTGATGAAAACACAAGTGAATGAAGGCGTTTGCTTTATACATTCTTAAATTGTCCACACGGGACAAATCTATGGGTTACCATACGATTGAATTTTCTAGTCGCATAGACTATACGACGGTTGTTAGTATCGAGCTATATTGTCCGATAATTAACAACCTTCATATAGTTCCAGGTCACGACGAGCATCGCACGTATGTTAACCGATAGACGGAGACTAAGTGGCGCTTTTAGTTTCATATATGAGTATCGATGAGAATATGAAGGTTTCATATTATCATATATTGGTTTTAACCCGAACATCTCGAATCGCTCTCTAATGATGCGTTTGTTGTGTATTCTTGTTGTATATGTGTGTTCCGGCTGTCTGGAGTAGGCTTCTATCCCATTAAGAATATATAGAGCGAACACCCATCACTTGTAAAGTTGTACGTTTACATTATCATCGAGTATTCTACTGCAATGAACTATTGTATCCTACTAACTAAGCTAGTGCACTATAAACCAAAATAACCCAAATTAACCAAATTAACCACAATTAACCATAATCGTTACCTTAACACAAATTATCTCTAATTAACCCAAATTTAACCCAATTTACCCAAATTAACCCTAATCAACCCAAACTTAACCAAATTAAACCTAATCAACACCATAACCCTTTCAAATTATCACTAATTATCCCAAATTAACCCTACCCTTTAATTAACCCAAATTAACCCTAACCTCTAACACTAAACCCAAATTAACCCTAGGTTTTAATTAGAGTTGTTTTCAAGAAAAAACAACCCTAATCCCAACCCCAACCCCAATTCCTAACCCTAACCCCAATTTCGAACCCTAACCCTAATCCCAACCCCAATCCCAATTCCTAACTCCAACCCCAACCCCAACCCCAACCGCAACAGAACCCTAACCCCAACCACAACCGACCCCTAACCCTAACCCTAAACTGACCCGATGCCTAACCCTCACCCTCACCCGTACCCAAACCCTGACCTGAACCTAACATCATCAAAAGAGGGAAATAAAAGTATTATATTAGAAGTAAAAATTGGAGATTTACTAACCTTTTTCACGGTGGAAGAGGCGACGGAGGAGGCGACGAGGAAGTCGACGAGGCTCGGGATCGAGGCGTTGGAGGAAGTCGACGAGGATGTTATGAGGAGACGACGGAGGAGACGACGACGAAGTCGACGAGGCGCGGGAGGAAATCGATCGCGAGGCGCGGGAGAAGATGAAAAAGATTTTTGGGAACGGAGGGATTTTCTGTGCCATTTTTTATTTATTAATTAACCAATATACATGTCCCTACGGACTAACCCGTAGGTCCTTTGTTTGCGGCTCCGTAGGGCTAAACATCAAATTACGATTAAATATTTTTAAATTAAAACGTAGAGAACCGTAGGGCCAAGTATATGGACCTACGGTTCAATCCGTAGGGGCAATAAATAGTTGCCCCTACGGATTCCTTTATCCGTAGGGACAACCCCATATTGTAGTAGTGACATCATCTTGGCTCACATGGCTATAGCATCTACCAAATGTATCAACATGGGCATGATCGGAGAGGAAGATCGTTATAATGATCATGAATCTGGTCAACACCTTCATCATGATCTTGTTGAGGTCTGAGATCATTCCATTGATACCAATTAATATCACACGGAACATGAATGACACAGTGAAAGTGAAAGATCGTTGTAATTTACATTGTGTACTCATGCATAACCTATGGCTAGCTATGAGCCATAAACATCTAAATGAAACCATTGTTACAACTCGGACACATACCACATGCAATTCGCCAATACGGCTCTAACGTTACTTAAATTTTGTATGCTTGTCTTGTTTCTCTTTCCTGAAGAAAGAGCCGCAGGGGGGACCCGTCTCAAAATCGTATCAATATGCTAAAAGTATACAAGAAGGGATCATTAACGACTGAAAAGATAGAAATAAGAGTTGTGTGCTCCTCCATTTATAAGTTAAGAGTTGATTTGTATTATTCAATTTAAGAATACCATGAGTCAAACACAAATGTTTTTGGCGGTTTCTTTCTACCGATTGATTGAGAAATGGACGCAACGAAGCTGCTCAAGGAGAAGAAGTTTTGGTTCGCATCGATCCTCATTGCGTGGGCTGCTGCGCTACAGGTTCTTCCCGATTTTCGATTTCAAATTTGATTTTGTCTTCAATTTCCATTGATTTTGGTCCATATATTGAATGGTTTGCTGAATCATTTACATCTTTAAGGGCCACATGATGTGGATGCGAAAGCAAGAGGCTTTCAAGCATAAGTTTGGGAATCTCGACGACGATGAGAAAGAAGAGAAGAGCGAATTGCTCGCCGATTGATTGAGGCTTGCACTTCTTTGTCCTTCGTTTATTTTCGTTATGTATGTTTAAAATGGAAACAAAATTTACATTTTGTAGAGCTAATGTTTTAGCTCGTTGGAACAATGAATGCAAATTTATATGTGAGTGTTAATCAATTGTCACTTTCTCTATGCCTGCTCTAGATCACACATGCACATCTCGTGTTTGTTACCATGAAAGCATATGTTTTAATTTGCTAAAATTTAAAAAGAAGAAGAAGAAGAAGAAGAAGAAGGGGGAATTGCGTATGTCACTTATCCCTCATTAGCTGTTTTATTAGTGAATAACACCTCTGATGTTAGCCTCATTGTGACATGGATGATAGAATTTGACTTAATCGTTGACCGACTCGAAATTGATTAATGACACGGATTTGAGAGAGAAGTGTTAGCTTGACTAACACTTGACCCGATTAATTGTTAACTTAACTACCTTAGGGTTTTTATGAGCTAATAAACCAGTTGAGGGTGAAAAGACGACTATCGGGCCTGAGGGATTTCTTTTGATCACTTGATTTAGAGAGGCAATTTTCCTTAATTACTTCCCCTAAACCAGACTTCCTTCCGACCGCCTCAATTTAGTTCATTTTGCAAGATTTTAAATTTGACGAACCTTGAGCTTGTTTCTTTATTAACTTGTTTTGGTGAGCTTGCATGTGGATTTGGTTTGCGAGTCTCCGTAAGATCTGTGATGTTGCAAGCAAGGTTCAAGAACTCCGTTTCGGTTTCGCTTCTTTTAGATTTGATTAGTTTCGGTATGTTTCGATGGTTTCGGTTTAAGTTTTGGTTTCGGTTTTCAATCTATTTTGATGCATGTACACTACTACATACAGTCAATATTATATACTATATGGAACGGTCTCATAAACGGTCGCTAATGTCTATTAGCGACCGTTCATATTTTAAACGGTCGCTAAAACACGGTCGCTGATTGGGTGGTCGCTGATACATATATGAGCGACCGTTTATGAACGGTATCTAATAAGAACAGTCGCTAATATATGTATCAGGGACCGTTTGTTCTGTTCACTAATAAAGAGACACGTAGACATCCTGACGAATTTAACCGTTTCCTAATATTAGTGAACGATCGTTGATAAGGTATTAGCGATCGTTCCTGTAGCTAATACGGTCGTTAATACTTATTTTTCTTGAAAAAAATCACAGAAAAATTCTATATTTAATACAATAATACACAAAATCATAATATATTACGCCACAATAGCGTTTCGCATACAAATAAATATATATGCACAATCCACAGTATATCCAACAAGATTAACAACTAATACGAACACATACGCATATAAACCAACATATAAACACTATCCATGCTATATCCACCAATATCAACAACTCAATCAAACACATATGAACTAAATTCTTAATAAACAAGCATATATAAACTAAATTGTTTTGAACACAAACAACATAATACATACGCTATATATATGTCCAACAATACGAAAAAAATCTCTAAATCACATGCAATCACAGCTCATTCAACCCCGTGAATCGAAACAAATAAATACATATATGAACTCAAATCATAATCATCGAAACAACGTTAGCTATACTAACACATATATATGCGTACCTCATCAACTCCCGCCACTTCTATCGCCAAAACATAATTCTTTCGCCGTTAACTTATAAGAACCTTACGAATATACAACATGCATTTTAAACATCAAAACCTAACACAGTTTAATTGTATGCTCAAATTTCTGTAAATAATAACTATACGTACCTCACTAACTCCCACCGCTATCATCGCCACCAAAACCTCGTCTTGAATGACATCGATTCACGTCGTCGAAGTCCTCTTGCGAAAAATAGTTACCTAATAACTCTCCATGTGGGGTCGGCTAATCAGAGTTATACGGTTCCTGTGGCGGAGGGTGAGAGTAATAAGGATCTTATGGTTGAGTCGAAGGCCGAGGGTAGTACCCTTCTTGTGATTACGGAGGCGGAGTATAAGGGCAGTACGACATTCCCTGTGATGGGGAAGGGTAATACGGTTGTTGCGTCGGAGGAGGGTAATATGACGGTTGTGGCGGTAATGGACCCTGTGCTGATTACGGTTGCGGAGGCGGAACGTATTGTTGGGAGAATTGTTCCCACCGCGTCTCCATTTAAGCTCTCCAACCCGCTTCATCTTCCGCTCTCTTCTTATCTGCTTCATCCCTCCTCCTGAGCTGCTACTCTAGCTCATTGATCTGTTGTGTCTCAGTTGATTGTTGATTAGAGCGAGCGGTCGACGAACTTGAAGTAGTTCTTCTGGAACAGGACCGCGAAAAACTAACGGGACCACCATATAGGGGAATACCACCGTGTCCCCTCGACTGAGGAAAAAACTGCTCTATAATAGATATCTCGTCCTCTGTAGGAGGAGAATTGTCGGCCGGATATTCGGGATTTGATTCCCGATAACTCCTCTCCGCCTCCTCGAAATCCTCCTTCGATAAATAAAACAATAATTAATTTTCTTTACGAAATTAACAAGTGTAATTAATTTACTTAAAAGAATTGAAAAATGCAAGCTTACAACATGTTGAGTGGCTATATCTATCCTTTGTTTTGACATGCCCTCTCTCATGTGCAATGCCCCCAAGTCTCAGGGAGGCTCGGCTTTTTCCCAGCCTTCTCCTGTATCGGATATTTGATTTATTTATACGTGAAGATATGTAACGATGGAATTGAAAAATCAAACATTTATGTAATTAAAGATAATCTAACCAAAATAGCCCTGTAATGATCAACAGGAATCGATCCACCATAATAGTCATCTGTGGATTTTCCTCGAATCTGCTTATTCCTTTCCGATACTTCCTGTCAGAATATAATATCTCTAAAAGTAATTTAATCAAAATTCGGTATTCAAATTATTTAAGTATATTTTTAATTACCTTTGCATCGGGTGTATCCCAATGCAATAGGAGAAACACAAACTGATCTCCAGGGATGATGGAGGGAAGAGCGGCAAAACGTTCCTAATCATCCGTAAATTTCTCCGACTGTTTGAAATTTTTCTTCAATTTTTGACGCCGTCTCTTGAATATTTATGACATCTCATACCGGACATGCGTCCAATGTCCGTTTATATCGTCTTCTAAAACGAAATGTTTCTGTAATACATATTAATAAATATATTTTAAATAAATTTATAACATATAACAGGTATGCATGTAATGTTGAAATATAATTGAGTTATGTATTACCAAGAGTGAGTGCCAATTCCATACGTATGCTTTGCAGGGGTTATCTGAAAACGTGAAGCCCACGTTTCAGAAGTCAGTGTTTTCGGACGAGAATACCGATATAACCGTGGAAGTGTGTAGCCCACATACTCGGACATACGGGCTTCCCACTCACACACCCTCAATTAACTATAATACATTTTACCCTAAATTCATCTAACATAATTCTATAATCCATCTTACCCAAAATTAATCTAACAAGTAAATTCATCGATTACATATAATCCTTATATCTTCACTCTAACCCTAAATTACAAAATTTATATTTCAATTTTTCATCTATTTTCAATTCTAAAACCAATCTAAAACAAATTTTAATTCTGAAGAAAATCTAAACTGCTCTTCAATTTCACCGTATATAATTAACTCTCAACCACTTTTCAATAACCTCAACCCTCAATCACTAATTAATCAAAAATCAATCTTTACGCTCACACACAAACACGCACAATCACAAATTCTCATAATCCAACATATTTAAAAATGAGTTTTATACCAATTTAATCCTAGTTGGCTAGTTGTTTTAATTAATTTTAATTTTCAAACCAATTAAAAATAAAAATAAGGAATTAAATATGGAATTGCAATGAAAATCAAATATTTTTCTAACCCAACGCACAATTGCACGATTAAAATCAAAAAAATAAAAATTGGAAGAACCCTAACCTTTGGATAAGGATTGTGAAATTTTTGGAGAAAAATTCGAACACCAACAACGGCAACAACTTTAAAAAAATCATGAGACCAGAAATTCAAAATTTTAGCATGAGAATAAGAATTGGGGGAAAAAATGCACCTGGAGGATTTTTTCGCGCGGCTGATAGAGAGAAATTGGGAAAGAATGGTAGAGGAAAAGCTCTGTCGTGAGCTCAAATTGCAGAAAACATTAGCAATCGTTGCATACAATCGCTAATGAAAAACAGATGGTCTCTAATACATTAGCGACCGGATATTAGCGTTCGTATGTTTTAAATGGATGCTAATTAACCGACCCTAATATGCACAATTCCTACCAGTGGTATATAATAATTTGCTTACTTTTAACGCATTTTAATAAGTTCAGAATGTAATATGTATTTAAAAGCATTTTTTATAAAATAGGTTTATGAAAAATGGGCTTGAATAAATTAACTTTTCATTGTAAAAATTTTAAACATGATAATTGATGAAGAATGGTTTTTTATAATAAAAAAAATGTACAAATATTGCTTTGGGCCACATAAAATATGAGTATTTTTTTGAAAAAGGACATGGGCCTATGTAAAGTCACATGGACATGCTTATCTTTTCACCAACTCTTTCCCACTTTCTTCGGCAAAAAGCCAAAAATTCTCATCCTCTTTTTTTTTTGAACTCAAATGAAAAAAAGGCAGCAACAACAAGCAAGAGCACGAGCAAGAGCAGACGCACAACTAGGTGGTTGTAGCGGTGGCAAGCGTAGATCGGGTTAGTATGTTTTATCTTTCTCTCCTCCTCCCCATCTTTCTACTCTTCTTTCTCCTATTCTATTTTTCATTTTGGTTTTTTCTTCGACTTTAGCATGTGAAGAATTTTGCAAAATAGGTTTTGGTTTTAGAAATAAATTTTTCCTGTTCGTATAAGTTTGTATTGACCGAAATTTCTGCCGATACTTACCGATACTGTCTAATATTCTCTTGTAGCACACGAAACAAGCATAGTTTGGGACTGGTCCCCACTGAGACCGGTCCAAAACTGCTGAAACTCTGCCGTTTCAGTCGAGTTATCGAACCTTGGTTGCATGAGATAGATAGTTTTGGTGCCGAGCTTCTTTCGATAAAATCATTTGATATTTAAGTTAGCTTTCATTCAATATTTGCAAGTGGCAAGAATATAATAGGAAATGAACTTTGGGTTACGAGTGCAAGTTACTTATACGTGGAGTGGAACATGTGAAAGGACATCAATTTATGGCTATGGACTGTATCCTGATTCCTGGCGTTCTATGATGATGCGATGCTTTCATCATATGGAGCTCTCTCTCTCTCTCTCTCTCTCTCTCTCTCTTACACGCGCGCATGCATATACATATGGACACATGATATAATTGAATAATTTGGAAACAAATATATTTCCCCCTCGAATATGGATATGAATTATTTCAATATAGAATACCCTCATAATTTATCATATTAACGCATTCCTAATATTAAAGATTCCTCTCTTGCATGCATGCACATGCACACACCATTTCTTCAATGACTAAATTCATTTCACAAGACCTCGACAAATTTTGTGGGCAAAAAACTATATTAATGAGAATCTTTGTGAGATCTCATGAATGAATTAACTAGGTGCTCTAAATTCATTCTCTTGTTGAATATTGAGAGAAATCCATGCCTATAAATTAATCTCCTCCAAACCCTCTCTTAGCTAGACCAGTGCACAAATTTTTTATGTGTGTGAGACGGGATTGGACTCTGAGCCTCATTCTTAAAAAAATTACATGGTAAACACCTTGTATAGAGGCTCAAGTTCAGTTCCGTCCTACCCACATAAAAATGAAGCTAAGTAGAGTTTTCTGATGAAGTTTTTATATGGTTAAGCTAGGAAGCTGCTAAATAACAGCTTACTTTTGGAAGTTGTTTCTAGTAGTGTTACTTGCGGTACCTTCAGTAAATCAAATATTGAGCTGAGTTAGGAGCGAGCTGTTGGTAATCATCGTCTAAACTGATAGAGTAACTATTAATCTGTATGCCAAATAAATTAAAAGGATTTCACTCCATGATAATAAACTTGTGGGATTTTCTAGTGCGGGTGATTTAATCTGTCTGTAGAGTTTTGAAGTTTGGGTTTAAGAAGAAAGAATTACCTTTAATTTGTGTGATTGTGATTTTGTTTAAATGATTGATTGGTATTTGGAACAGTTTCTTTTTCACCACATGGAATTTACTACATCGATTTTAGGATATTAATGGTATCGGTCCTTGTGAAGAAATAAATGATGTTTTATATATGATTTTGACCTTTTTAATCTAATATATTTCGCTAATCTTAGTTTTACCACTTTACAAGTGATATTATACAGATAATGACTTTCAGATGTCGGCTTGTTTCACATTGCATAGCAGGTGTACCACTTTGGTGATATTATGTGTATAAACCATTTTTCTGACACTCCTAAGGTTACATATATAACCTGATAGCCTGTTTCTATTCTATGTTTCTTTACAACTAAATAATAACCTATCGTTCTTAGCATCTGTTGCATTCTGAGAAAAGTATGCCAATTTCTTGTGCAATTAATATACTATTCATGGTGTTCTTCCAACGAGGGAAATCTGCCTCTTTCATTTAGTCTAAATCGGTCATTTTTCGGGCAGGATATGGGCTTAAAAAAGATGGTCCTACGACTCAAATTAATTATTTAATATAAATTGTAAACAAAATATATTTGATGCTTGTATCTATATCTATCTATTGTGTCGTGTCAATGTAAATGATTTACTAATTAAGATTAGAGATGTACATGCAATAACCCAACTTGTAGTTTCCATTTATTTGTTTATTATTTATTGAATGATAAAAAAACTTAAAAATGTTGAATTGAAAGTTTTAAAACTATTAGGGTCTGGCCTTTTAAGCCCCAGGACTGAAACAAGACGGGTATGGAGAGAGGGAGAGAGTCCGGGCTCATATGGGTCTGGACTAAGCCCCGCTTGTTGCCACCCCTAAAGGATTAATCTCTTATTCGCTATTTGGGTTCTCTTAGCTGATAACATGAATACTAGGAGATAATGTAGAATAAAGATATTATTTGCAGCATGTAAATATTGTAACGCCATCGGTATCAGAGTTATCTTGTGCATGCAGGCCTAGAGAAATTCCTGAAGGGGAAGAGTCAAGAGCAAGTTAACTTGGAGAACTTCAGCCAGAATCGCGCGCAAAGAAATTCCTGCTGCAGAACTTACGCCTATATCTATTTAATTTGTTAGGAATGTTACAGATTTTTGTGGAGTTTGACCATTAGGTCGTTAATTAACAACTGATCATGTTGTGAATGTAAAATATTCCTGTGTTGAGGGGAGAAAAAATGCTTTGCTTCTGGTGATGTCTCTGATAGACTGATGTCAATGAATTTGTTTAATCTTTTCTTTTGGGGTCTGTTTGTGTATCGTGGTTAAAATCAGTGAATGTTGCTTCAATCTTATTTTGATCACTTCAGTTTTCTGCAAGTATTCAAAGATTAAGGAATAAGCTAAATTGCATTAAAGAAAGGGTAAATTACATAACAATACTTTCAACTATCACTTTTTTCACTGAAATACCTCATAAAATTTTAATTATAATAAAATATCTTGATTTTTTCACCAGGAATGTCCTTCGTTTGCATTCCATCGGTTCAATTAATTTTTTGGTGAGGCCACTTTTTTCGCATAAAAACACCCTTGGTTAAGTGGATGATACGGCAATTCTTTTTTCTTTACTCCTTCCGTCCCGCTATCATCCAATCCGCTGCTTGCTCACTTCTTCTCCTCACCTTTTGCTTCTGATGGAGGTCTTGATCTCCTTCAGATATTGTCCTCTGTCGATCTGTTGCGAGCGTTGATGAAGGGTTGAGATTGGTATTAATGGTTGTCTTCTTGAGCGTGTGGATCTCAGCGGGTTTGTTATGAGGTGAAACCGAGCTATCTGTAAAAGAAGTCATGGGGGTGGTTGTGCCATCTTGGACCCTCCAACGATCAAGTTAGCCGAGGAATTTGAGCAAAGTACCGGCTTAGTGGATTGAAATTGCCTTTCCTGAGTCGTCTGGGAGAGGGTTTTTTTATAGTGGCCGCATGGAGCGAGCTGGCGCGAGATCTTCGCCATCAGTTACGCCCCTGATGTTACGCCTACGTGAATGACGGGATCCCTCCATTATTGACGAGATACGCTCGTTAATAGGGGGATACGACGGCGTGGAACGCAGGATGTTGGGTGGCGGATATCTCGCTTCTGGCGAGATACGCGGAGCTGTGGTAGAGACGCTTGGGCTATGCGTTCTTGGTTGCTAGGTAGAACCGGGGAGGCTTAGCCCGGCGGGAGGCCGAGGAAGCTCGGTTCTGTGATAGCTCGGAGGCGAGCTGAGAGGGCTGAGGAAGCTCAGCATGTAAGAGGGCTCGGAGGCGAGCCGATGGTTATTTGTAAGGCGAGCATAGGAGTGGTCTGGGAGGCCATCGAAGGTCGGGCCAATCTTCGGGACGAAGGCCCCGGGAATGCCTTCAATGTATCGTGCTTGCTCCTGTCCCGTAAGCCTCAGGACACGTCATCTACCACGTATCATGATCTGGGAAATTCCTACTTATGAGTATCATCATTAGCCCCCCACTCTCGTCCCGATCTATTTATGGGTCGGGTCGAGAGTAGTCTGATCGGTTTTCTGGACGCGGCCTGTTGCCAAGAATCTATCGGCGCGGATTTCCGGGGCGACTCGGTGTAGGGCAGTTGCGTTATTCAGATTTATGAGCCCGCGTGGCGTATCCCGGGCGTTTGGATCTCCGCGTGCATCTTTGATGACATTAGTGGATCGGGAAAAGGATCGTGCATTAAAGAGGGGACATCGATTCGTTCGCACATCTGTTGAGGTGCAGGCCATGTGTCTGACGCGGATTGGTGGATGCGACAGGCTGTCGCTGTCACCAGCGGCCGAAGAGACGTCTCTAATGGTCGTTCGACACGTGGGGTTTCGACGACTGGCAGACACGACGCTTTGTTTTGACGGGAATTGATCAGGGTCGTCGGATGCTTCCCCTCGAGTTTTTTGCTTTTCCTTTTATTTTTTCTCAAATTTTGTAAGCCTCCGGGCACTTTTTGTAAGGCTGAGGAGCCCAGAATACCTTGTAAAGACTTTCGGAACATGAATAAAACTGGGTTTATTTTCCTCTGCATGACAATGTGTTCCTTGCGTAAGTACTTGAGCTTGTCGGTCTTTTCCTCGATTCAAGTGTTAGGCCGTAGGTCGATAACCGACCTTTTAGATGACGATCGTGCGTCGAGTGTAAGTCAATTAATTGCCAAGTGCGGGAAGGTAGGTGCCCTCCCTCCCTCGGAGTCGAGGTGGCAATCGTTCACTTAGAATACACCGGAAGATCCCTCAGTATAGGAAGGTCAGTATCTGCCCATTCCTTAGAGTCGGACCGACGACCACGTCTCTTAGCGTAAGTTGAACAATAGCCAAGTTAGAATTGGTCGGCATTGACTGATTCCCCCTTGATATAGTTCATAGACCCTCGTCTTGGGATGGTAGGAATTTATCAATCGGAGGTTAGCCGAGCAGGGATCTGCGCGGTTGCCTCTTGGTAGGGCTTCAATCCTTAGCGTCGGTGTTGGATATAGTGCCCTCAAAATCAATTATTGGATCGCAGGGATGTGATTGCAATAATTGAGGGAGGACCTACACCGGTAGGACAGTCTTGCTCGAGATAATAGTATGCTATATGGTTTGTCTTTATTATCGTGTACATGCTTTAGTTCACTATTGCATGTTGATAGAGCCCATAGGATTCTTATTTGACTGCCAGCAGTATGATGGCAATCATATGCGTGGGAGCTGGGGTCTATAAGCACATCTTTAAATGGTCCCTAGTCGAGAGAGTTCGGAGACTGTGCATCGATACTCCAGAGTAGACTAATGTATACATTCAAGACCCCGACGAGGGGCGATGGCCGGTCTCACAAGCCATTGGTGTCAGTTGGTTCACCTAAGATGTATACAGGTGCTCATTGGGTTATGAGTACACCGGACAGGACTCGCCGGGAACATGCTAGTTGGTATTATACCTGTCGTCAGATAGCAGTTCCCAGGTGATATGTGTACAGGTTAGTCTGTCGACCTGAGATCGTCATTTGTCTCGTGTGAGTTCTCACTGTGCTTTGATTACTACCCTACCACGGCTCAAAGGAGTCGTGCAAACAGGTTTTAGTTGGGTACAGTCCCGAGCCACATGGAGATAGTGAGCGGATCGTCGGGGATTCGTCTCTCCTGGTATTGGGGGTGAGATCGCGATGTGTTTAGGAGAGCCATTACACGAAATCCCTGGCCAGGGTAATCGAGATTTACTGGTAAGTATTCCAGTAGTATCTCAGCGTGTTCTGGGCTTCACTCCGACACGACTTATACCGCTATTGGGGGTCTGACATTTACCAGCCCCCTAGGCCCTATATGCGATACTCATAGACGAACAGACCGGACTGTACGGATATTGTCACTGTCAGGCTCAGTAGGGTTTCTGGATGAGTTCGCTCGTCAGCTTCCCTTCCGATCAATACATGGGCAACCGTTACGTACAGCTTATACCACTGACGTGCTTGTGGTTAAACCCAGTGCCAGTGTATTGATGAGTTATTAGAGTCCCCCACAGAAAGTTTCCCAAATTCGGGCGAAACGTTGTAGAGGCCGTATGGTTTTATGGTAGGGTTCGATCATATTCGTACACTTATGCACGGATCATGATCGGACGGATAATACTAGCGGGTTTTGGTTTAAGCCGGATCCTAGTATTATATTGTAGGAATATTTTTGTCTCATTGCATTCGTATTCGGTCGGAATACAAATGCGGGTATGTATTTACAGTTGAGAGGTAATCCCGTTACGAGATTACCTTCGGAGTTGACACCTTGTTCAATGATTACGAGCATTGACCTTGACTTTGTCTATTCTTTGACATTCTTGTACCGTTGGGGGGCTGCCCATTTCGAACACTATTGATGGGCATAGGCATGGGCATGTGTGTGGGCAGCATGGGTTTTGGTTGCCTTTTGCTTTTTGTTTTCCCTTTTATTGCTTTGGTGCTGTATCCTTTGGGTGTTGGCAGTTTTGGGTCCAAGGGGTTTTTTCCTGCTTGTAAATGCGAGGGCCTTTTTCGCAGTCAATGGTGGATGATTGCTGTTGTCAAGGGGCTATTTGGATTTTCGCCAAGTTCTTTATCGAGGGGTTTTTTTTGCGGCGGCAAAGTAAGAGGGCGTGCTCATCTCTCCTTCTTGAAAAAATCCAGAGAGGCTATTTTTTTCCTTTCATTCTGGCCGAGCACTTCTTTTCCCTCACATGCAAAGATTTCATATGCTCACACTTCATACCTCTTGGCAACTCAATTTACCTCCACCCATATACTTGGGTGTCTTGAGACAATATATCCTACACTCTCTCTACTTCATTCTTGGATATGTTGGCTAGCAAACTTCATATCTGAATTGCTTTAGTTTGGAGCGAGAGCCCGTATAAAGATTTCTCGATGTGGAGCCACTTCAACGAGCGAGGAGTTCGGCAT
The DNA here is from genome assembly GCA_030015575.1 of Agapanthus africanus. Classification (NCBI taxonomy): domain Eukaryota; kingdom Viridiplantae; phylum Streptophyta; class Magnoliopsida; order Asparagales; family Amaryllidaceae; genus Agapanthus; species Agapanthus africanus. The sequence goes on from CM057337.1 coordinate 914,394,011, forward strand.
AGAGATTGAAGACCGAAGGACACAGATCGATCGGAATAATCTTTAACTCCTTTTACAGATTGCTAGAATACGGTTAATGGAACGATCCGGGTATTTGTTTGCGGTAGCGCCAAGTTCTGTAAAAAGGTTGTGTTTCGCATTTGACGTCGTTTAGACGGACGGGACGCTGCCGTAACCCAACAATCGGCGGGTAGGAAGTTACCCGCTAAGGATGGACCGAGCAGGGAAGCTGCTCGGTGGCCTCTTGATAGGGCTTTGATCTTTAGCATAGGTGGGTAGGAAGTTACCCGCTAAGCATTGACCGAGCAGGGAAGCTGCTCGGTAGCCTCTTGATGAGGGCTTTAGATCCTTAGCGTCGGTGAGTAGGGAACTACCCGTCAGGGATTGACCGAGCAGGGAAGCTGCTCGGTGGCCCCTTGGTGAGGGCTTTGATCCTTAGCGTAGGTGAGTAGGAAGTTACCCGCTAAATATTGACTGAGCAGGGAAGCTGCTCGGTGGCCTCTTGATGAGGGCTTTAGATCCTTAGCATCGGTGGGTAGGAGACTACCTGTCAGGGATTGACCGAGCAGGGAAGCTGCTCGGTGGCCTCTTGGTGAGGGCTTCGATCCTCAGCATAGGTGGGTAGGGGACTAGCCGCCAGGGATTGACCGAGCATAGAAGCTTCTTGGTGGCCTCTTGGTGAGGGCTTCGAACCTTAGCGTAGGTGGGCAGGAAGTTACCCGCTAAGGATTGACCGAGCAGGGAAGCTGCTCGGTGGCCTCTTGATGAGGGCTTTAGATTCTTGGCGTCGGTGGGTAGGGAACTACCCGCCAGAGATTGACCGAGCAGGGAAGCTGCTCGGTGGCCTGTTGGTGAGGGCTTTTTAGACTTCTCTTCGTCTTCATGGGGCGTCGTTCAATCTCCCTTGACCCGTAAAATCTGGAAGAGTGACCATCGCAAACAACACGTGGCAAAAAAACACAGGCCAGGCATGACGCTCCATGGTTCGTGTCATTCCAACTTCCATTGACCGCTTAAGGGCTCGTGAGGATTGGCATGGTCGCTACGTGGCAGCTCTGTATTGGGAAATTTAAAAATATACCGTGATTTGCGTTGCTGCGTGCGCAAATTTCGGCCTTTAGGGATTCTGTTGGGGCTATAAATAGCGAAAGCATGTTGGTTTCTTTTAGCCTTGCGTTTCTAAAAATGGCCGAGAAGGGAACTGCGTGGTTGCCCCTTGGTGGGGCTTCGATCCTTAGCATCAGTAGGTAGGAAGTTACCTTCTAAGGATGGACCGAGCAGGGAAGCTGCTCAGTGGCCTCTTGATGAGGGCTTTGATCCTTAGCGTAGGTGGGTAGGAAGTTACCTGCTAAGGATTGATCGAGCAGGGGAGCTGCTCGATGGCCTCTTGATGAGGGCTTTAGATCCTTGGTGTCGGTGGGTAGGGAACTACCCGCCAGGGATTGACCGAGCAGGGAAGCTGCTCGGTGGCCTCTTGGTGAGGGCTTCGATCCTTAGCGTAGATGGGTAGGAAGTTACCCGCTAAGGATTGACCAAGTAGGGAAGTTGCTCGATGACCTCTTGATGAGGGCTTTAGATCCTTGGCGTCGGTGGGTAGGGAACTACCCACCAGGGATTGCGACTCAGAGCGGCCACTCTTCCCGTGAGTCGCATGATCACAACATTGCTCTTTGGTATGGGCATGTTGAGAATGGCGCAGATCTTTTCTGGGTTAGCTTCGATTCCTCGGTGGATAACCATGAACCCGAGGAATTTCCCGTTAGTGACTTCGAATGCGCACTTGGTTGGATTCGGCTTCATTTTGTACTTGCGGAGGATGTTGAATGTCTCGCCAAGATCTTTGGTGTGCTCGTCCGATAAGGTTGATTTCACGAGCATGTCATCGACGTAAACCTCCATGTTCTTCCCGATCTGCGGTTTGAACATTTTGTTAAATAGGTGTTGATATGTAGCCCCAGTATTTTTGAGGCCAAAGGGTATCACTTTAGCAGTATACCCCCCGGTCCGTGGTGAACGCGGTAAGTTCTTCATCTGCCGGGTTCATACGGATCTGGTTGTAGCTGAAGAAAGCGTCCATGAAGCTGAGCAATTCGTGGCCTGCCGAGCTGTCTACTAGCTGGTCTATCCGAGTGAGGGGATAGTTGTCTTTCGGGCAAACCTTGTTCAGGTCTGTGAAGTCGATGCACATGTGCCACTTCCGGTTTGCCTTTTTAACCATGACTACATTCTTCAGCCAATCCGAGTAGTCAACATTTCGAATGAAGTTGGCTACGAGCAATCTATCGACCTTGTCCTCAATCGTCTTTTGCTTGATCGGCGCAAAACTTCGCTTCTTTTGTCAGACGGGTCGGGCCTTTGGGTCGACCCCGAGCTTATGCGAGATTACTTTGGGGTCGATCCCGGGCATGTCAGCAAATGCCCAGGCGAACACGTCCGAGTTCCTTCGGAGAAAGCAGATCAAGACTTTGCGCCGGGCTCCCGTTAAAAGGGATCCGATCTGGACGGTTCGTCCCTCATTCCCCTCGACGAGGGGGACTTCTGTTAGCGCCTCCACCGGGGCTCCTCGGATTTCTTTCTGTTCGTCGCGAGTGTTTAAGGACCCCTGAAGATCATTTGCGTCTTCGAGGTCGTCACTCTGCTCTCCAGTGGTGGATGTCGCGGTAAAGAAAATCTTGGCGATTCTCTGGTTCCCATAGACCCGGCCTATCCCCCTTGATCTAATGGAAATTTGATCGCAAGGTGGTAGGTCAAGATTTGAGCCCGGGGGGCGTTTAATGTCGGGCATCCCAGAAGGATGTTGTAGGATGAAGGGATCCTAGAGACGATGAATTCCACCGGTACGGTCCTCGTATGGCTCGCTTCCCCAATGTTGAGAAGGAGGGTGACCACTCTCTCGGCCGGGATGGAGTGGTTGGTAAACCCTGATAGGACGTGGGAGGTTGGCCGTAGGTCGGACGGCCCTAGCCCCATACGCTGGAAGCAGTCATAGAAGTGGATATCTGCAGAGCTTTCGGAATTAACCAATATCCTCTGAACCTCGTAACGGTGGATCCATGCCGTAATCACGAGAGGGCCTTTGTGAGGCAAGGATATACCGTGGAGGTCTTCATCAGTGAAGATGATAGGCTCGGCGGTCCTGCATTTCTTCTGGGGCGGGTCGCTTGTTCCCTCGACGGGTAGGAGACGGTGAGTCTCGCCGACTCCACGGGCAGACACCGAAGAAACAACCATGATTTAGCCGATCGTTAATTCGCCGGAAGGGGGTTGGTTCTCTTGCTCCCTGTCTGCCTGTCGCTTGTCCCGCAAGTATTTCGCCAGGTGGCCAGAGCGGATCAACTCTTCAATGTAGTCATGGAGTTGTTTATAGTTCTCGGTCGGGTGGCCCTGCGACCTATGGAAAGCGCAGTATGGGCCTCAGATTCGTTTAGCCGCTCTATGGGTGACCGGCGGGAGCTTGAAGAATCGCTCTCCCTTCGCCTCTTCTAACAGCTCGGTCTGGGAGATGTTGGGAAGAGTATACTCCTGGAACTTTGGGGAGTATGGTTTTGGCCAGTCTTCCTTCTTCTTCTCTTCTCCGCCCCTCTTCTTTTGGTCGGCTTGGTCGCCTAAGGGCAGGTTGACGTTCACCTCAGACTCGAGTTGGATCTCTCGCTTGGTCTAAGCTTTTACCTCGGCCATGGACTTAGGTTGCGCTAATGCAAAAGAGCGGAGCCACTCTTTGTGCCTAAGACCCGACTTTAGAGCGGTGATGACAGTTTCATCTCGATGATCGGGACTTCGAGGAGAGCGTTGTAGAAGCGAGTGACATATCCCTTAAAGGATTCTTTGTCCCCGCTATTTATGATGAACTTGCGGTCGATTGTTCTCTTCTGTCGCCTGTTGCTGACGAAGTGTCCGAGGAATTGGACGGCCAGCTCGTCAAAGGTTGAGATAGAGCGTGGCGCCAATCCCCGAAACCAGTCCCTACCTGCAAGAATGAGGGTGGTCGGGAAAGCTCGGCACTGGACTGCGTCCGAGTTATCCTGGAAGCTCATGCTTGCCGTGAACGCGTCCAAGTGGCCTTTCGGTTCGGACTTTCCGTCGAAGAGGGCCACTTTGGGCGGCTTGTTCCTAGACGAGACGTGTACGACGGGCAACTCCTCGGTGAAGGGCTTCGTAAGTGAGTCGGCGGTATACCTAGCCCTTTCACCGGATGAATGACCCTCCCGATGTATACCCTCGATTTTCTTTTCAAGGGCATCGAGGCGGTTGTGATACCTCGAGGATTCGGCGCAGTTAGAGTGGTAGCCCTTCCCGCTTGTGTTCTGCACCAGGCTGCGACTCTGATTCCGTTCTATCAAATTCCTTAGGTCCCATGGCGAGATCCTTCTCGAGTCTTCGCGGAGAGTGCCATTCATGCGATCCTGTCGAGGGAGAGGGTGTCGGTCATGCCTGGGAGCAGGCGAGCTGACCGATACCTCCTCGGGATGGACGGGAACGTGACGGGCCTCGGGGCGATGGGCTCTTTCACGAGACCGCGGCGTGGAGCCGTGTGGCGCCCAGCGGGCCATTGAATCGGTCGCCGCGGGGGAGCCGCGGTCGCCAGAGTGAGCACGGCGTTGTTCGGTGGTGCCAGCGTGGGCGGTGTAATCCACCCCTCTGCGGAGGTCGTGATCCCTGGAAGGCGGAACAGCGACCGGGGGGCTGGGCCTGCCGTTTGGACACAGACAAGGGCGTCCACTATGGACGCGAGCCTGTCGATCCATGCCGAGAGGGAGTGGATAGCATTCGGAGGGGGAATAGATCCGTCCGCGCCTCCGTTGTGGGGAAGGCGGCGGCTTGTGCTGGGATCGTCACGGTTTTCGCTCGCCATGAAGTCGGGAGCGGAAGATCAACTTTAGATGGCTGGAAAAAATGGGTTCCCACAGACGGCGCCAACTGATGGAGGTCTTGATCTCCTTCAGATGTTGTCCTCCGTCGATCTGTCGCGAGCGTTGATGAAGGGTTGAGATTGATGTTGAGGGTTGTCTTCTTGAGCGTGTGGATCTCAGTGGGCTTGTTTTGAGGTGAAGCCGAGCTATCCACAAAAGAAATCCCGGGGTGGTTGTACCACCGTGGACCCTCTGACGATCAAGTTAGCCGAGGAATTTGAGCAGAGTAGCGGCTTAGTGGATTGAAATTGCCTTCCCTGAGTCGTCTGGGAGAGGGGTTTTTATAGTGGTCGCATGGAGCGAGCTGGCGCGAGATCTTCGCCGTCAGTTACGCCCCTGACGTTAAGCCTCCGTGAATGACGGGATCCCTCCATTAATGAGGAGATACACTCGTTAATTGGGGATACGATGGCGTGGAACGCAGGATGTTGGGTGGCGGATATCTCGTTTCTGGCGAGATACGCGGAGCTATGGTGGAGGCGCTTAGGCTCTGCGTTCTTGGTTGCTCGGTAGAACCGGGGAAGCTTAGCTCGACGGGAGGCCGAAAAAGCTTGGTTCTGTGATAGCTCGGAGGCGAGCTGGGAGGGCTGAGGAAGCTCAGCGTGTAGGAGGACTCAGAGGCGAGCCGATGGTTATTTGTAAGGAGAGCATAGGAGTGTTCTGGGAGGCCATCGAAGGTCGGGTCAATCCTTGGGGCGAAGGCCCGGGGAATGCCTTCAATGTATCGTGCTTGCTCCTGTCCTGTAAGCCCAGGGACACGTCATCTACCACGTGTCATGATCTGGGGAATTCCCACTTATGAGTATCATCAGCTTCCTCCTAATTCACCCTTCTCATCCAATCGCCGCCACCTCGTCTATCTTTCTATCTCTGTTGTCTCAACTTGTCCAAACTTCTCGATACCGTGGTTTCCATCAAAACCGACCATTCACCGTCTCGCCTCTTTTCGCATTCACATTTCATGGAAACGATATTTAACATGGCAAAGGATAAAAGTGTAAACTACAATCATATGTTAACACCAAAGGATAAAAGGGTAAAGTACAATTTTATGTTAATACCGTTAGGGTGTAACGTGTGGTGAATCGCGTCAAGATGTTGCCTTTCGTTGATCTGCTGATGGCGGCAATGGATGGCTGATATTGGATCTGGAGGCAGGTTCCTGATGCGTGTGGATCTCAATGGGTTTGAGGTTGTGGTTGCCGAGCTACTTGCAAGGAAGTCCCGGGGTGGTTGTACCACTGAGGACCCTCCGACGGTCAAGTTAGACTAGTGATCCGAGCAGAGTAACGGCTTAGTGGGGTAAAAATGGCTTACCTGAACTATCTGAAGAAGGGGTTTATATAGTGGTGGCAGCAGGCAGGGCAGGCACGAGAATCACGCCGGCCGTTACGCTCCCGACGTCACGCCCGTGTGATGAGTGGGATCCCCCATTAATGGCGAGACAGGCTCGTTAATGGGGGATCGTGAAGGCATGGAACGTGGGATGTGGCTGGCGGATATCTCGCGCATGGCGAGATTCGCGGGATGGCAGTTGCGCCTGTGAGTGGTGTCGTTGGTCGGTCGATGAAACCGAGGAAGATGACCTCGGCGGGAGAGCTCGCGGATGAGCGGGAGAGCCGAGGTATCTTGGTTCTGCGGTAGCCCGGAGACGAGCTGTGATGCCGAGGAGGCCAGTTGTGCAGGGGGCTCAGAGGTGAGCCCGCGTTGGTCGGTAGGACGGGCATAGGAGTGGTATGGTCGGCCACTGTAGGTCCTTTCTTGTGAGCTCTGGGACACGTTATCTGCCACATGTCATAATCTGGGAGACGACCGATATCGAGCATCATCATTAGCCCCCCACTCTCGTCCCGACCAGCTGACGGGTCGGGTTGAGAGTGGTCTGCCGGGTCACCCGAGGTGAGCTCCTTTCGAAGATATCGTCGGGGCGTATTCCTGTGCAATCTGCTGTATTTTCTGGGTGACGCCAGCGGATCAGGGGAGAGATCTCTGCATTAAAGAGGGTGCGCCGGATCGTGTGTACGTTTACTGAAGCTTCAGTCCACGTGTCGGGCGTTGGTTGGCTGACGCGACGGGCCGCAGACCTCTGGCGTCTGATGGGACACGGTCAATGTGCGTGCGACAGGTGGAGCAATCGTGGCCGTCGAATGCGAGGAGTTGTTTTGGCGGGAGTTGGCTGTCGTCGTTGGATGAGGACGTCAGCAGCTATGAATAGAGATGGGATCGCTTAGACGGGGGTGGCCCCTTGGATAGGTCTTGGACCGTGCCCCTGTAGGTAATGGCACCAGCTATGGACGACCGAGCAGGGTAGCTGCTCGATTGCATCTTGGCAAAGGCCTCGATCCTTAGCGTGGGAGGGGCATGAGGATGCCCGCTGGGGATGCGCCGAGCAGGAAGGGACTCGACGGCCTCACGATGAGAGCTTTAGATCCTCAGCGTCTGGTGGACAGGAGGATGCCCACTGGGGATGCGCCGAGCAGGAAGGGAATCGGCAGCCTCACGATGAGGGCTTCAGATCCTCAGCATCTGGTGGGCAGGAGGATGCCCGCTTGGGATGCGCCGAGCCGGAAGGGACTCGGCGGCCTCACGATGAGGGCTTCAGATCCTCAGCATCTAGTGGGCAGGAGGATGCCCGCTGGGGATGCGCCGAGCAGAAAGGGACTCAGCGGCCTCACCATGAGAGCTTCAGATCCTCAGCGTCTGGTGGGCAGGAGGATGCCCGCTGGGGATGCGCCGAGCAGGAAGGGACTCGGCGGCCTCATGATGAGGGCTTCATATCTTCAGCGTCTGGTGGGTAGGAGGATGCCCGCTGAGGATGCGCCGAACCGGAAGGGACTCGGCGGCCTCGCAATGAGGGCTTCAGATCCTCAACGTCTGGTGGCCACGAGGATTCCCGCTGGGGATGCGCCGAGCCGGAAGGGACTCGGCGGCCTCATGATGAGGGCTTCAGATCCTCAGCGTCTGGTGGGCAGGAGGATGCCCGCTGGGGATGCGCCGAGCCGGAAGGGACTCTGCGGCCTCACGATGAGAGCTTCAGATCCTCAGCGTCTAGTGGGCAGGAGGATGCCCGATGGGGATGCGCCGAGCAGGAAAGGACTCGGCGGCCTAACGATGAGGGCTTCAGATCCTCAGCATCTGGTGGGCAGGAGGATGCCCGTTGGGGATGCGCCGAGCGGGAAGGGACTCGCGGCCTCACGATGAGGGCTTCAGATTCTCAGCGTCTGGTGGACAGGAGGATGCCCGCTGGGGATGTGCCGAGCAGGAAGGGACTCGGCGGCCTCACGATGAGGGATTTAGATGCTCAGCGTCTGGTGAGCTGGAGGATGCCCGCTGGGGATGTGCCGAGCAGGAAGGGACTCGGTGGCCTCACGATGAGGGATTCAGATGCTCAGCGTCTGGTGAGCTGGAGGATGCCCGCTGGGGATGCGCCGAGCAGGAGGGGACTCGGCGGCCTCACGATGAGGGCTTCAGATCCTCAGCGTCTGGTGAGCAGGAGAATGCCCGCTGGGGGATGCGCCGAGCAGGAAGGGACTCGGCGGCCTCACGATGAGGGCTTCAGATCCTCAGCGTCTGGTGGGCAGGAGGATGCCCGCTGGGGATGCGTCGAGCAGGAAGGGACTCGGCGGCCTCACGATGAGGGCTTCAGATCCTCAGCATCTGGTGGACAGGAGGATGCCCGCTGGGATGCGCCGAGCCGGAAGGGACTCGGTGGCCTCGCGATGAGGGCTTCAGATCCTCAGCTTCTGGTGGGCAGGCGGATGCCCGCTGGGGATGCGCCGAGCAGGAAGGTACTCGGCGGCCTCACGATGAGGGCTACAGATCCTCAGCGTCTAGTGGGTAGGAAGATGCCTGCTAAGGATGGACCGAGCAGTGAAGTTGCTCGATTGCCTCTTGACGAGGGCTTTGATCCCTGGTGTTGTGGGGTAGGGAGCTACTAGCCGGCGATAGCCGAGCAGGATAGCCGCTTGGCTACCTCTTGGCGGGGGCTTTGATCCCTAGCGTCATGGGTAGGGAGCTACCAGCCGGGGATAACCGAGCAGGGTAGCTGCTCGGTTACCTCTTGGCGAGGGCTTTGATCCGTGGCGTCATGGAAAGGGAGCTACCAGCCGGGGATAACCGAATAAGGGCGTGTCCGGTTGCCTCTTTGCGAGGGCTTTGATCCTTAAGGACGGGCCGAGCAGAGTTACTGCCCGGGCTTCTTGGCGAGGTCTTTGATCCTTGTCGGTTGTGGTAGGAAGCTACCAGCCGGGGATAACCGAGCAAGGGCGGGCCCGGTTGCCTTCTTGATGAGGACTTTGATCCTTAGCGCGGGAGGGGCCGTAAGAGGCCTACTAAGGATGGGCAGAGCAGGTTTACTGCCCGGTTCATCTTGGCGAGGGCTTTGGTCCTTAAGGATGGGCCGAGCAGGGTTACTACCTGGTGCCTCTTGGCGAGGGCTTTGATCTCTGGCGTCGTGGGTAGGGAGCTACCAGCCGGGGATAGCCGAGAAAGGTAGCCGCTCGGCTGCCTTTTGGCAAGGGCTTCGATCCTTAGCGCTGGAGGGGCCGTAGAAGGCCTGCTAAGGATAACCGAGCAGTGAAGCTGCTCAGTTGCCTCTTGGCGAGGGCTTTGATCCCTGGCGTCTTGGGTAGGGAGCTACAAGCCGGGGATAGCCGAGCAGGGTAGCCGCTCGGCTGCCTCTTAGTGAGGGCTTCGATCCTTAGCACTGGAAGGGCCGTAGGAGGTCAGCTAAGGATAACCGAGCAGTGAAGCTGCTCAGTTGCCTCTTGGGGAGGGCTTTGATCCCTGACGTCGTAGGAAGGGAGCTACCAGCCGGGGATAGCCGAGCAGGGTAGCCGCTCGGCTGCCTCTTGGCGAGGGCTTCGATCCTGTCACGCCCCAGAGTCCGCTAAGATAGGCACGTGACAGAGCAAACCATGCTACCTGTGGATAGGAAATATCCCTCCACAATCACATTACGGCTGTAGAGATATCAAGAACAGTAATAAACTATCTAACACATGTCCATAAGCCAGAATAAACTAGTCATGAAATAAAATAACGCGGAAGCAAAAGATCCAATACAATAATAATCTGGAATGTACGTCCCATAATGCGGGCTCACATCAGGAATGAAAATACTGAAAGGAAACTAAACTAAACTAATAACAGGTCCTCACTGTTCGGCCTGTTGATCAAAATACTCCTGGACTGCTTGCGATAAGGATAAGGGATCTAGGCCATGCAAAACCCAGACGTCAGTGAGTCATAATATCAATAATTCCAAGCAAGCAGGATATAATGAAATATGCAGGCATGAAGTATAAACAATAACAAGTTATCAAGAAATAAGCAGTAACATGAATATAGATCAGTGAACAGGATATGAACAGGTGAAGTGCAGTGAGTAATCTAAAATGTGCTATAGGGTTATCTACTCTAAAGTTATTCGAAATCAATTAATGTAATCTTCGTCGTAACCCATCGGTCTATGCCCCGTCCGTTCCCCACGGGACCGCGATACAAGATATAATAGACTGTGAGTCTATGTCCCGTTCATACCCCACGGGACCACGGTACAGGATGTAATAGCCCTTTGAGTTACGTTCAGTTACAATCTTGATTTCCCTATACCCCCAAGGTTATATGTGTAAGTCAGGTATTGATAAATCTGGAGCTAATGGCAACACAGGATCAAGCCGGTACAGGTTTGTCTGTATAGACAACAGGATATGTCCGTAGGGACAACAGGTCAAGATTGTCGGCATTAGTAACAAGATCAGGTGTCAAGTCAAGCAGTGGTGTATCTGGTCATGTCAAGTAGTGCACAGGTATCAAGTCATGTCAAATATTGTATCAGGTCGTGTCAAGTAGTGCACAGGTATCTAGTGGGTGTTCATAAACAAACTGTAATAAGTATGGGTGCACAAAATCAAGTATGGAGTACTAATATAACAATAAAATGAAATAGTGTGACATGGTATGCAAATAGATAAGAAACCAACGATATGGATGCACAATTATTAATTAGGGTTACTTTTATAGTTCTAATACTAATTAGGATGCACTTTATTAAACATGGGGTGTTAATATCACAGTATTATGTATTAATGTGATCTATAGATGCAGTTATATATATTTTAAATGAGATGGATGCAAACGGGTATCCGAAAACAGTAAAACTGTAAAATGGTAATGTGGGATGTACAACTAAGAAATATGAGATGTAAATATTCCATTGGGTGTAGTATATTGTAATATAGTATGTAACAAGATAGGTTTGCATGCGCTAGATGTAAAGTAACATGTACGGATGCAGACGGATGTAAGAAAAAACTGTAAAAGTAAACATGGGGTGCATAATCTGAAATACCCGTATTATATTTATTAAAATAGATGTATATAAAGTAATGTAGCATGTAGCAAGATAAACTAGCCTGAACGGATCTCACAACGGGGTGCGTACGCTGCGTCTGACGTCAGGTAAACATCGCAAAGCACACGCACGCACGGAACAGAACCAAACAAGGCAAGAACACGACCACGCTGTCTGGGAACGTCCTCAGGATCACCCGGATCGACAGCGACGGGCACTGCTCCGGCGATCACCGGAAAACGCGAATCAAGAAAAGAAAAGAAAAGGAAAGAAGAAGAAGAAGAAGAAAGAGAAGAAGGTTTGGGTTCTCCCGGGTTCTCTGGGGCAGAGAAGAAGGCGAGGGGGTAACGTCGACGATGGGCCGTCGACGGCAAGGTGCAGGAGGGGTTTTCCAGCGATGTAGTGGTGGGTTTTAGGGTTCTTGGTGTTGGGGTGCAGGGTTCTTGGTGGTTGGGGTCGTGCTAGCAGAGGAGGAGAGGAAGGTAGAGGGAGAAGAGGGTGTGGAGGCAACGACGAGGCTGTCGGAGCTCCGGCAGTGAGGGGGCAGCGAGAGTGCAGAGGTCGGGTTTGGGTGCTTGGAAGGAGCTCGGGGTTGGCTAGGATGGTGGTGGTGGTATTGGGAGTTGGATAGGGAGGTGAGTAGACGGAGGGGAAACGACGACGAGGTCGTCGGTGATGGGAGGCGACGAGGTCGGGTGAGGCAGGGTGGCGAGCGCGATGGGAATGGGTTGCGGGGGTTCTGGGAAGAAGGAGAGGAGAGAGGAGGAGAGGAGAGAGGGTGAAGATGATGAGGGTGATAAGGCGAGGGGTCGGCGGTGGGAGCGACGACGGCGAGCACGAGTGATGGGCGCGGGCGTGGGTTCGAGCTCTCGTGGGGAAGAGGCGGGAGAAAAATATTTAGAAGAAGAAGAAAAGAAAGTGAGGAGAGAGAGAGAGATCTGCACGGGTGTGAGAGAGAGAGAGAGAGAGAGAGAGAGAGAAAGGGAAGAGAGAGATTATGTACTGGAGAAAAATATGGGTAGTTTAAATAAGGTAAAAAAAATAATATGTGTGTACCTAGAGAGAGAGATGGGCACAGGTGAGGTTCTGTTATATAAAAAAAATATTTTAGTTAAGAAAACTTATATTAACAGTTAGAGGAATTAAAGAATATAATATTAGTACGTTTTGAGATTTTGGCAAATACAAATTTACGCCAAAACACGCCCGGGTCGGGTCTAAAATTTCAGTTTTAAAATATGAAAAATATATGCGACGTCCAAATTTCAAAATGAATGCTCAGGTAACGAAAATGCATACCCCCAAGATTGGATGCACGTACGTGCGCGTAGCCATCCAAACCCGTCCGTTTCACTGAACGGGACGAGAACAAGATGCGCGGATGCTACCACGGGGTTAGGGTATCATGCATGCCATGTTATGTAATTTTAAATTATTTTATATGGTTTAAAATGTTATATGGTAAAAGATGCAATGCCAGATAAAATGCCAGTATGCAGTATTCATGAAAATGCACGTGTCTATGTAACAAGTCAGGATAATTCATAAACATGAGTCAAACAGGTTTCAAGCAAGCGGGTCGGTTCGAATGCAATGTAAAATGTAAAATACCATTCGCACCCAAAACACGATAAATCAGTAAAATACCACAAATAAGGAAATAAGTGAACTGAAATTGGTATAAATGAACTAGGGTGTTACGGATCCTTAGCGCTGGAAGGGCCGTAGGAGGCATGCTAAGGATAACCGAGCAGTGAAGCTGCTCAGTTGCCTCTTGGTAAGGGCTTTGATCCCTGGCGTCATGGGTAGGGAGCTACCACCTGGGGATAGCCGAGCAGGGCAGCCGCTCGGCTGCCTCTTGGCGAGGGATTCGATCCTTAGTGCTGGAGGGGCCGTAGGAGGCCTGCTAAGGATAATCGAGCAGTGAAGCTGCTCAGTTGCCTTTTGGCGAGGGCTTTAATCCCTGGAGTCGTGGGTAGGGAGCTACCAGCTGGGGATAGCCGAGCAGGGTAGCCGCTCGGCTGCCTCTTGGCAAGGGCTTCGATCCTTAGCGCTGAAGGGGCCGTAGGAGGCCTGCTAAGGATAACCGAGCAGTGAAACTGCTCAGCTGCCTCTTGGCGAGGTTGATTCCTGGCATTGTGGGGTAGGGGAGCTACCAGCCAGGGATAGCCGAGCGGGGTAGCCTCTCGGCTGCCTCTTGGCGAGGGCTTCGATCCTTAGCGCTGGAAGGGCCGTAGGAGGCCTGCTAAGGATAACCGAGCAGTGAAGCTGCTCAGTTGCCTCTTGGCGAGGGCTTTGATCCCTGGCGTCGTGGATAGGGAGCTACCAGCCGGGGATAGCCGAGCAGGGTAGCCGCTTGGCTGCCTCTTGGCGAGGGCTTCGATCCTTAGCGCTGGAGGGGCCGTAGGAGGCCTGCTAAGGATAACCGAGCAGTGAAGTTGCTTAGTTGCCTCTTGGCGAGGGCTTTGATCCCTGGCGTTGTGGGTAGGGAGCTACCAGCCGGGGATAGCCGAGCAAGATAGCCTCTCGGCTGCCTCTTGGCAAGGGCTTCGATCCTTAGCGCTGGAGGGGCCGTAGGAGGCCTGCTAAGGATAACCGAGCAGTAAAAATGCTCAGTTTCCTCTTGGCGAGGGCTTTGATCCCTGGCATCGTGGGTAGGGAGCTACCAGCCGGGGATAGCCGAGCAGGGTAGCCGCTCGGCTGCCTCTTGGCGAGGGCTTCGATCCTTAGCGCTGGAAGGGCCGTAGGAGGCCAGCTAAGGATAACCGAATAGTGAAGCTGCTCAGTTGCCTCTTGGCGAGGGCTTTGATCCCTGGCGTCGTGGGTAGGGAGCTACCAGCCGGGGATAGCCGAGCAGGGAAGTCGCTCGGCTGCCTCTTAGCGAGGGCTTCGATCCTTAGCGCTGGAAGGGCCGTAGGAGGCCTGCTAAGGATAACCGAGCAGTGAAGCTGCTCAGTTGTCTCTTGGCGAGGGCTTTGATCCCTGGCGTCATAGGTAGGGAGCTACCAGCCGTGGATAGCCGAGCAGGGCAGCCGCTCGACTGCCTTTTGACGAGGGCTTTGATCCTTAGCGCTGGAGGGGCCGTATGAGGCCTGCTAAGGATAACTGAGCAGTGAAGCTGTTCAGCTGCCTCTTAGAGAGGGTTTTGATCCCTGGCGTTGTGGGGTAGGGGAGCTACCAGCCAGGGATAGCCGAGCGGGGTAGCCGCTCGGCTGCCTCTTGGCGAGTGCTTCGATCCTTAGCACTGGAAGGGCCGTAGGAGGCCTGCTAAGGATAACCGAGCAGTGAAGCTGCTCAGTTGTCTCTTGGCGAGGGCTTTGATCCCTGGCGTCGTGGGTAGGGAGCTACCACCCGAGGATAGCCGAGCACGGTAGCCGCTCGGCTGCCTCTTGGCGAGAGCTTCGATCCTTAGCGCTGGAGGGGCCGTAGGAGGCCTGCTAAGGATAACCGAGCAGTGAAGCTGCTCAGTTGCCTCTTGGCGAGGGCTTCGCTTGGATCGTCGTGATGATCGCTCGCTATTAGACTGAGATCGGAAGATGAACTTTTGTTTTTGTGGAATCAAGATTTCCTACAGCCGGCGCCAGCTGATAGAGATCTTTTTCTCCTTCAGATGTTGCCTTCTGTTGATCTGTTGATGGCGGCGATGGATGGTTGTGATTGGATCTGGAGGCAGGCTCCTGAAGCGTGTGGATCTCAATAGGTTTGAGGTTGTTTGTGCCGAGCTACCTGCAAGGAAGTCCCGGGGTGGATGTACCACCGAGGACCCTCCGACGGTCAAGTTAATGAGGAAATTCGAGCAGAGTAACGGCTTAGTGGAGTAAAAATGGCTTACTTGAACCGTCTGAAGAAGGGGTTTATATAGCGGTGGCAGCAGGCAAGACAGGCGCGAGAATCACGCCGGCAGTTACGCTCCCGACGTCACGTCCACGTGTTGAGCGGGACCTCCCATTAATGGCGAGACAGGCTCGTTAATGGGGGATCGTGATGGCGTGGAACGTGGGATGTAGCCGGCGGCTATCTCGTGCATGGCGAGATTCGCGGGATGGCGGTTGTGCCTGTGAGCGGTGCCGTTGGTCGGTTGATGAGACCAAGGAAGATGATCTCGGCGGAAGAGCTTGCGGACAAGCAGGGAGTCGAGCTATCTTGGTTCTGCGGTAGTCCGGAGACGAGCTGTGAGGCCGAGGAGGCCAATAGTGCAGGGGGCTCGGAGGTGAGCCAGCGCCTGTTTGTGGGACGGGTACAGAAGTGGTCTAGTCGGCCACTGTAGGTCCCTTTCTGCATGCTCTGGGACACGTCATTCGCCACGTGTCATGATCTGGGAGATCACTGATATCAAGCCTCATCAGGGTGTTTTAGTATAACATAATAACATTAAGGTATTTTGTTTAGTGTATTTTAGTGAAAAACAACAATAGTTAAAGGATATTTTACCGCAATTTACCCTTAAAGGAAATCATTCCTACGGTTGCATGTATGCCAGAATATCAGCTTTTTTTTAAACTGCTCTTTGCATTTGTTTTAATAGTCAATAATATTATGGCTTATTAGGCTAGAGCAGGTCCTATCCATTTTTCTTTAAAAACAAAAGTATTTACTATTTTTGATCCAGCAAATTTTTTAAAGATTTCCAAAAACATCATTTAAGATGTAAGATTGCAACCAAGAAGATGCATGAGACTAATCTTACTTATTTTTTAAGATGTAAGATTGCAAGCGGGATTTGAACAAATCCCCAGGCCCAAGCCTTTTGTTCAACTGTAAAGAGCTAGCCTTATTTGGCTAGTCGCACTCACAGATATACTAATTGGGGGTTAAGGTTTGTCCCAGACGCGTTTGTCCCAGACGCGCATCTAAGACATATTTTCAGTTGTAAATGAGTGTTGAGATTTAGAATATATATAATTCGAATGAATTGCACATGCAAAATACTGGTTGGTATTAATGCCGCCTGGTTGAGTGGTCTATGAGCTTTACCCACACTGGTTAGTGATGGTGTACAACTACAGTTTAAGTTGGACACATATCTTGGGTCAGACTTCCATTCTTGCAATATACAGGTATGAAATCCAAAATTAAGAAAAATCATATTAATTAATTTTTTTTATTGTTATATAATTTATAAATTGCAATATTTTCTATTATGAAGTTTATATGTAAAATATATAAAAAAATCTTCAAAAAATTTCTTTATATTTTTAATATTTTCCTTCCTACTATTGCATACGAAAATCGTAAAGTTTTTATAAATCTCAAAATTAAAATTTTTCTTGGTTTTTCATTATTTTGATTTTTTTATGTAATAACTGTTATGATTGTTATAGTACACGATAATCACTAAAATGTACAAAAATTTCATTTTTTTTTTTATTTTCTTCAAATTTTCAACATTTTACGCGTTATAGAACACGAATATAGAGAAATTTTAAGAATCTTAAAATTTCTGTTTTTTTGGTTTTATAATATTTTGCTTTCTATAACATAAGAAAATCACAGAATTTTCAAAAATTAATTTTTTTTTTCTGTTTTCTTCGATTTTTCAATATTTTCCCTAATAAGATACACGAAAATTGGAAAAAAAATTCAAAACTCAAAATTTTCTTCATTCTTTTTTCAAATATTATGGATGGTATAACACAAGAAAAACATAAAATTTTCAAAAATATCAATTTTTCAGTTTTTTTATATTTTGCATGCTATGACATGCATATAACAACCGCGAAATTTATAAAAATCCGATAATTTTTTGTTTTCTTCAAATATTGCCTGCTACAATTCGAAAATTGCATAATTTTCAAAAATCTCTAGCTTTTCTATTTCCTTCGGGTTTTCCAATAATTTGGTTGTTATATATAGTACAAAAAAATTGCGAAATTTTCATACAAATTAAAAAATTTAGTTTTCTTCGTCTTTTTTTCAATATTTTGTTTCCTACGGAACATGAAAATAGCGAAATTTTCAAAAATCTCAAAACAGACTCCATAGTCTCACTACTACAAAGAAGGGTTGCCCCTACGGATATATACGTAGGGGCGAAAAAATGCCCCGCAGGTGCAAAGGCCGCAGGTGCAAGTTGAGGCCCTGAACTTGCCCCTACGGTTAAATTCTTGCCCCTACGGATATGTATGTAGGTCCCGTTTTCCCTACGGATTACGCCGTAGGGTATAAGATTTTATATTATTTACGGTTTATTTTAATAAATTACTTGGCCCTACGGGTATGTCCGTAGGGGCCTGTAATTTCCCCTACGGATATATGCGTAGGTACCTTTCCGTAGGGGCACAAATTCAAGATTCCTGATATTTTGCCCCTACGGATAACGCCGTAGGGGAGAGTCAGTGGCCCCTACGGATATAGCCGTAGGGGCTTTCCCAACCCCCTGGCACTGAGATCTGGGGGAAATATCAGTTACTGCTGATATTTAACCCTTACGGACATATCCGTAGGGGTAACATGAGTGCCTACGGATTAATCCGTAGGTACATATTGTCTGTAATTTTTTTTTAAAAATGGGCTGCTTGATTTTTTCCCGCCCTGTGCACAATAATATATACATCAATCAAATCATATATTGCAGTATTCATAATCACATCTCACGCATATATATAATATACAAAAGAAACACAAAAACTGAATATGATATAAATACAAACCAATATCAATATCGTTTCAAAATGTAGTACAATGTGTATGATATAAATAAATACATGTTTCAAAAAAAAAGACGGCGATGTGGTCTGCGCAGCCGCCGGCGATGTGGTCTGCGCAGCCGCCGTCGAGATAGTCGCTTGCGGAGCCGCGGCTGCGGGAGTCTGAGTGGGCGGTGGAGCTACAGGAGCTGTCTGCGGAACCGCAGCCGATGTAGTGGCTTGCGGAGCCGCAGCCGAAGGAGATGCGTGTGGACGCTCGGCCGATCTACCCTGTCGCGTCTGGATATAACGTGTGTAAGAAGCGTGTAAGAACTGTTTATTATTCGAATTCGTATCATTATTAAGTTATTTCGAAACCCTGTTTGGATATCTAGTTTGGAAAAGCGTTGTTTATTTCAATTACATATGTATGTATGATTAATCAAACTTAAGTCTAAAACCAAATAAGTTCAAGCTACGTACTAATTATGGATATGTTGATATGTATATAATATGAAATGATATTTTACTATAAAGTAGTATACATACCAGCATCTCCTTCAACTCCTGAACGCTGGCCCTCAAGCCATCCAGTTCATGATGGACATGCCGGTCACTGGAGACGGAGCAAGTAACCGCCGGGGTGGAGTCCAACCTCATATGGGCCCTGCTAGGGCCCAATCCCCGGCCTCTCCCAACCTCCGTGGTGCCCTCCGTGTGCGGCATCAAGAACTGGGGTCAGCAGCCTCGGATCGTTCTGTCCGGTAAAATCGATCCCCGAGGCCTGGGCCTGCTCAACCACCCGCTCCTACACCCACATTCGAATTCTTATCATTATCGAGTTATTTCGAAACCCCATTTGGATATCTAGTTTGGAAAACTGTAGTTTATTTTAATTAGATATATACATGTATGATTAATAAAACATAAGTCTACAACCAAATAAGCTCAGGCTATGTACTGATATTGGATATGTTGATATCTATAATATGACATTATATTTTACTATTAAGTAGTATACATACCAGTATCTCATTCAACTCCTGAACGGTGGCCTTCAAGCTCTCCAGTTCCTGCTGGATACGTCGCTCACTGGAGACGGAGGAAGTAACCACCGGGGTGGAGTCCAACCTCATATGGGCCCTGCTAGAGCCCAGTCCTCGGCCTCTCTCCCAACCTCCGTGGTGCTGTCCGTGTGCGGCGTCCAGGACTGGGGTCAGCAGCCTCGAATGTTGCCTTCCCTCTAGCAACTGTCAGAACATTATATTTAGCACATACTGGTCTATAAAATTGACAAGAAATACCAAAATCAACAAATTCAAAGCCTTACCTACAGAGATAGAAGATGTGCTCCTCTGGTATCTGCATGTATCAAAATTTGAATAATATTAATTAATTTCAGTACATACATACTAACAAGGTAAACTCGCATATAGCGCTGCTTACACATATGACAGGGAGTGAACAAGCTCTTGTAGATCATCAGGCGCAAATCTAATCTCATCAAGCAGCCCATGATAATGAGTTGGACGACTAAGAGCAAAAGAAATGTGTGTATATTTATGATATAGCATTCTAAATCAATATACATGCCCTATATAATATATAAACATACCTGGAGGAACGGGAGTGGCCTCTGTCCCTGATATGGACGCATCACCAACAACTAGACAATCAAACATTGACAATATAAGTAATTTTGACATAAACAGGCATGGATATCTATAATATTACATTCAAAATGGATATTAGAGAGCGCACCTGCAGTGAGAAGTGGTAAAAGTATCACCCAACTAGGGTGTAATTTACAGAATCAGTTGAGACTCTTAAAAGTCATAGAAGAACCCGACCTGCACAAATCTGATGTATGCTTTCCATTGGACACTAAGAAGTCTCTAAAGGGAAAAGCCTATGTGAAAGCCATCATTAGTTCATATCAGAAGATTGATGCTGAAACAGAGAACGAGGAATGTCATTTTTTTCTTCTTCCGCCACATTACTGTCTTCTCCTTCTGCCACATTACTGTCTTCTCCTTCTTATTATGTGCGCGTGCAAATTCAATGACTATATTGGGAATATGGATTAATAGTGGGTAGGAAAAGTATTTCTCAAATGGCTTTTGCGTCTTAAAACCATAAACTACTAAGTAATGGCATACATAATTTTTTTAGTATAAAGATTGTTATTTTAAGTTTTCCCTTATAGAGATATGATCTAACTGCATCTATAAACTATAAGTGTGCAGAAAATTATGATAAGAAACCATAAGAAAGGGTCGTAGCCATGCATAACCTTGAATCTACATACCAAATCATGCAAAAGCATGCACTTATTGTCACCTTGCCTTGGAATATAAAATATCTTGGAAGACTATAAGCGAGCATTTAAATCTTGATAGCTTTTGACTTCAACATATATTTTTCTCAAGTACCATGAAATATACTTGCTCCGTATAAACCGTTTTCAGGAAGATGGATTAATAATGACAAAGTATCCATTGTGGCTCACTAGGTTAGCATTTTCTCTTCTATTGACCATCTTACTAATCTGCTTGGTAAATTTATTCGGAACAGGCTACGAATCATTAAAAGACATGCATAAGAAAGAAAGCTAAAATACAGATATATAGCATACCGATACATCGAAACTTCATAGTTGCGATGGCAATCCAGAGATATTTATTTCTACACACATGGTGCGCGTGCGAATGCGTCAGGCATCATGGACAAATATTTCAGAACATGGAAAGTATTATTCGTATAAAGTAATTAAAACTTTTAAACACCTTGGGTAGATATTTTCTTAGTTGATGCAATCATATCATGAGGACTAAATTAAAGCTATTATACATATGCATATGTATTTTTCTAACCTAATATATCACACACACACACACAGAGAGAGAGAGAGAGAACACCAGATAGGTAGAGAAATCAGGTAGCAGGATCCTGAAGAAATGGAGTCCATAGTATTGCTCATCATCATCATCCATGATCCCTTTGATAATATTTTTTCAAAGGGATCACGGATGATGATGATGAGCAATGCTATGGACTCCATTTCTTCAGGGTCCTGCTAGCTGATTTCTCTACCAAACTGGTGTTCTCTCTCTCTGTGTGTGTGTGTGAGATATATTAGGTTAGAAAAATACATATGCATATGTATAATAGCTTAAATTTAGTCCTCATGATATGATTGCATCAACTAAGAAAATATCTACCCAAGGTGTTTAAAAGTTTTAATTACTTTATACGAATAATACTTTCCATGTTCTGAAATATTTGTCCATGATGCCTGACGCATTCGCACGCGCACCACGTGTGTAGAAATAAATATCTCTGGATTGCCATCGCAACTATGAAGTTTCGATGTATCGGTATGCTATATATCTGTATTTTAGCTTTCTTTCTTATGCATGTCTTTTAATGATTCGCAGCCGGTTCCGAATAAATTTACCAAGCAGATTAGTAAGATGGTCAATAGAAGAGAAAATGCTAACCTAGTGAGCCACAATGGATAATTTGTCATTATTAATCCATCTTCCTGAAAACGGTTTATACGGAGTAAGTATATTTCATGGTACTTGAGAAAAATATATGTTGAAGTCAAAAGCTATCAAGATTTAAATGCTCGCTTATAGTCTTCCAAGATATTTTATATTCCAAGGCAAGGTGACAATAAGTGCATGCTTTTGCATGATTTGGTATGTAGATTCAAGGTTATGCATGGCTACGACCATTTCTTATGGTTTCTTATCATAATTTTCTGCACACTTATAGTTTATAGATGCAGTTAGATCATATCTCTATAAGGGAAAACTTAAAATAACAACCTTTATACTAAAAAAATTATGTATGCCATTACTTAGTAGTTTATGGTTTTAAGACGCAAAAGCCATTTGAGAAATACTTTTCCTACCCACTATTAATCCATATTCTCAATATAGTCATTGAATTTGCACGCGCACATAATAAGAAGGAGAAGACAGTAATGTGGCAGAAGGAGAAGATATTAATGTGGCGGAAGAAGAAAAAAATGACATTCCTCGTTCTCTGTTTCAGTATCAATCTTCTGATATGAACTAATGATGGCTTTCACATAGGCTTTTCCCTTTAGAGACTTCTTAGTGTCCAATGGAAAGCATACATCAGATTTGTGCAGGTCGGGTTCTTCTATGACTTTTAAGAGTCTCAACTGATTCTGTAAATTACACCCTAGTTGGGTGATATTTTTACCACTTCTCACTGCAGGTGCGCTCTCTAATATCCATTTTGAATATCGATAATATTACATTCAAAATGGATATTAGAGAGCGCACCTGCAGTGAGAAGTGGTAAAAGTACCACCCAACTAGAGTGTAATTTACAGAATCAGTTGAGACTCTTGAAAGTCATAGAAGAACCTGACCTGCACAAATCTGATGTATGCTTTCCATTGGACACTAAGAAGTCTCTAAAGGGAAAAGCCTATGTGAAAGCCATCATTAGTTCATATCAGAAGATTGATGCTGAAACAGAGAACGAGGAATGTCATTTTTTTCTTCTTCTGCCACATTACTGTCTTCTCCTTCTTCTTCTGCCACATTATTGTCTTCTCCTTCTTATTATGTGCGCGTGCAAATTCAATGACTATATTGAGAATATGGATTAATAGTGGGTTGGAAAAGTATTTCTCAAATGGCTTTTGCGTCTAAAAACCATAAACTACTAAATAATGGCATACATAATTTTTTAGTATAAAGGTTGTTATTTTAAGTGCGCGTGCAAATTCAATGAAACTAGGATTGGTATTCAAATCCCAGTCCAGATTGGTATTCAAAATTTATTTAATTAGTTTGTGATCCACATCATTTGATTCGTTGCTTGAGGCATCAATGTAGGCACAAATATCGACGACGAGGAACTCGACGAGGAAGAACGAGGGCGGTGGTGGGCCAAGAACGGAAGGCGGTGGCGGGCTGAGAACGGAGGGCGCGCGGTGGCGACGAAGAGAAAATTGGAGACGCGGGAACGAGAGAAAATTTTGGGAACGAGAGGGAAAGAGATCGAGACGTAGGGCATTTCTGTGCCTTTTTTTATTAAATTCCCATTTAGATGCCCCTACGGACATAACCGTAGGTTATTGGTTTGCGGCTCCGTAGGGCCAAACAACAAATTAAGATTTAATATTTTTAAATTAAAATGTCGGGCACCGTAGGGACAAAGTGGCGCTTTTAGTTTCATATATGAGTATCGATGGGAATATGAAGGTTTCATATTATCATCGAGTATCATATATTGGTTTTAACCTGAATATCTCGAGTCGCTCTCTAATTATGCGTTTGTTGTGCATTCGTGTTGTATGTGTAACATGATTTTAAACCATTGAGATCAAGATTGATAGAACTGATCATCCTACATTGCAATAGCATTCATCAACCAAAAACTATTATTGCAATGGTATTCATCTATAACAATCAACAATTAAAACTACAAATGTAGGATACTGATATCATAAAGCGTTATACGCAACATTGATAGAACTGATAAATAAAAAAACGAAACACAAACCGTATCAAGATTTAACAACTTTGATTATGTCATATACGCGGGCCGATATTTTCATATTAGCCAATAGGCAAAAATAGATTGCGGTCTGGATATGGCATATTGGCAGATGTTACCTATATGCATACATGCATGTTGTCTCCCGATTTTTTCATAAATCAAACCAACAACATACATCAAACTAGTCCATGCCACCAATCGGAAACTCCACTATGTTTTTGAATTATTATTTTTCCAAATAGCATTGAGCTCCTATTGATATTGTCCCATCCAACAAATTTGTTGTGCTTGCCTCGACCTTCATCTAGCTTTCACATGACATACACATTATATGAGTAATATAGTTATAAATTATGGTATTTTGTTGTCATCAATCCACCTAACCCTAACCCCAAGTTGCTTAATAATTCAAGCAATTCAACAGCATTTAGTACCAAATCACTAGCCTTCGGCAACAATACTCGTCCAAACTAAAAACATGACATTGGTGTTACTACAGTAATTGTCCCCTCCATACTTACGCTCTAATTCCATGAAATAAACAACCCCTCAGTGGATTTGGATTGGAGTTGGATTTTTGGAATATCATATCCATAAAAACTTGCCAGTTTTGTATTTGGTTTGCAAACTTGATTTTAGGATTGATTGATGCAACTAGGATATTTGGAGCCCTTTCCATTCCGTCGAAAAAAGTAAGGATTTGCAAAAAAATCCATGTCCACAATTTGGGCACAACCAAACAAAAGAATAAGAAACTCGTAAACCATCATCTTTCATTTTCATTTGGTACAAAACAAACAAAAAAGACACATAAATTCATGAATCAACCTTAAGACTTTGAGAATCCATGTGCCCAAGGACACTAATCATCCAACATATTCGATATGAGCCCGAAGAACACTTAACATCCATTTTCAATATGAATCTGAGTACAATTTTTTATTTTTTTATTTTTACATATCAAATATGAACAATGCATCCAATATCCAAACAACATCTACAAGAAATAAATGTGATCGGATGATATAACAATGTTTTCAAGGCTACATCAATTGACAACACCAAAGCCAGCACCAAAGCCAGTTTTCAAGGCTACATCAATTGACAACACCAAAGCCAGTTTTGCTACGAATTAGTTGGTGAAAGAATATTGGTTTACACAGCAGTACACAAGAACACATCTGGGCATCTTGCTATACTAACTAGAGTGTAAGGATACATACTAGAATAATTTTCCAACTCCCCACCACTTAACCCCAACCCAGCCCCAGCCCCCGCCCCCAGCCCCAGCCCCACCCCAGCCCTAAACCCAGTGCGGCCAGCTAAACCCCAACACCAACCCTAAGGCAAACCCTAACCCCAGCCCCACCCCACAGCAGCCGAACACCAACCCTAACCCTACCCCGACCCCGACTGCGACCGCGACCCTTGCCCAACCCCAACTCGCGCGCCATGAACCCTAAGCCCAAAATAATCCCAAAAATCTTTAATTTACCTCATCTGAACCCTAAGCCCGAAGTAATCCAAAGATTTACTCACCTGAACCGCTGCTGCGCTGGGGCTGGGGCGACGATCTGAACCGCGGTGGTGACGAGAGCTGAGGTGGCGACGAAACCGGCGGTGGCGACGAGGAGAACGACGTTGGCGACGACGGCGTGGCGAATTGGGGAATTTTTTCGTGCGCGATCGAGAGAGAGAGAAAGTGAGCGAGCATAGGCGATCGATCTGGGATTTTGTTAAATCGATATTTACTTGCCCCTACGGATATACCCGTAGGTCCTTTGTTTGCGGCTCCGTAGGGGCAAACACCAAATTAAGAATTAATATTTTTATTCTTGGACGTCTATGCCCGTAGGGGCAACCTTTTAGCCCTACGGATTAATCCGTAGGGCCAAACTTAAATTGCTCCTACGGATGTCAATATCCGTAGGGGCAACCTCTTATTTTACTAGTGTCTTGCGGACCATATCAATGGTAAATGCAAATTAACCTCCTTGGAAACTCCAGTTACGATGTTAAAGATATAAAGTATTTGCTCGAGAAAACTGAGGCAGTGGTATTCAGAGAGAATAATATTAATGCTGCAGATTACTTACCAAAGGATGCCCAAGCTAGCAACAAAATTTAGTTGTTTCATCTCATCAATGTTCATTCCTGAGCAGTTTCAAAAGCTGGCAACAAGAGTAGAAACGAAGCTTTGTAACCCCGAGTTCTCATTACCTCAAATCTAAGAAAACTCTCTATTTATAGTCATAATGGACAGACAAGCCTATATAGGTGTATGCCATATCCATATCTGGCGGCTATTGGAAGACGCAGGTATAGATTCAAATATTAATCAGAAATGAAATTAAACTATCATATTTGATAAAAATCGAATATAAATATGAAGTAGGCTTAGATTATTCGTATCCATTTACATAAATCGAATATGAATATGAAGTCGGCTTAGATTATCCGTATCCATTACATAAATCAAATATGGATATGAAGTCGGTTGGATTATCCGTATCCACTTACATTTCTATTAAGTAGCATATAGAAACGCGACAAGAATAGAAACGAAGCTTTGTAACCGCAAGTTACCGTACCTAAAATATAAGAAAACTCTCTATTTATAGCCGTCATGGGCAGAGCGTAATGGCAAGGTGTTTATCATCTTAGTCAGATTATAGGTAAAATTAAATAATTCGAAATCAAATACTTATTTCCTTTGCGAGTGCCACCTTTTGTAGTTGAGCAAGAGGTCCAAGATTCAAATCTCGCTTCTATAAGGTTAAACGAGTGCCATTATAGTCAAGTGGTACTTTGCAGTTACGCAAAAGGTTTGGAGATTAAATCTCATTTGCATAAAGGCATGATATACTATTCCAAATTAAAAAAATAAAGAAAAAAAGGGAGAAAATTTCTTTTGAAGTATAATTAGTATGAATCATAGCTAGTCGTGGAGCATAGTTGTAATGACAAGGTGGTTATAAAATACGAAACCAAATAATTATTTTCTTTTCAAATATAAATATAAATATGAAGTTATGAAATTCACTCATAATCACCGTATAACGCATTCCTGAAGGATTAATCTCTTGAATGCATGCATATATGCACGTACAATCCCTTTAATGTCTAAATTCATTATTTTCACAAGATTTCAGCAATCATTTTTAACGCAAAACTTTATTATAAGAATCTGATGGAGATCTAATGAATTAATATATAGGTGCTTTAATTCATCATCTTTCGGGATTTTTAGAGAAATTTGTGCCTATAAATATCCTTCAACCCTCTCTCACGCCATCAGACAATTATTTTTTTGGGTTTTTTTACTTGTAGCCACTCTAAAACATAGCAAATTCCTATTTACCCTCTAAAAACTTGGTATTTATTTTTTACCTCCCAAAACTAATAAGATACTTCATTTTACTTTCCTCTTACGATTTCCATCAACTTTTAACGGCATAACATTCTTATTTGGAAATACGCAATTATTCCCTAAATTGAAATTAAGGTTTAGATTTTTACTGCATTTTTCTCAAAATCGATCATGGAATCAGTAGCATCTTTAATATCCTTCTCTAATTATGAAAAAGTTGAATACTTCTGTGACCTTACTTGTTGTTTTCGGATAAATGGTAAATCTAAAATCTTTGGAGAAACATTAAAATTAAAGTTAACGGAGTTTTTTTCTGACGGAAATCGTAAAGGGATAAAATGATATATCTTATTAGTTTTGAAGGGGTAAAAAGTAAATACTAAGCTTTGGAGGGTTAGATAGGAATTTGCTATGTTTTGGAGGATTTACAAGTAAAAAAACCCTTATATTTTATATGTGTAAGATGGGTTGAACTCTGAACCTCATGCAAGTAGAAACTATGTTTTCAAGGGACTACAAGTATTCTTGATGATTTTCTTTCTTTCTTTCTTTTTCTAAATATGTGTAAGAGAGGATTGAACTCTAAGCCTTATGACTAACCAATCATATATATATATGTAATTATATATACGATGATTACAGTTGAAGGCACAAGTTGATTTCTATCCTAACCGCTTAGAAAAATTTCTTGAGGTCCGTGATGATTTTCTTGTTTTCTTTTTAATGTGGTTAAGATAGGATTGAACTCTGAACCTTATACCTACCTAATTGCATATGTTTGTAATCATATGATGGTTATAGTTGAAGGCTCAAGGTATAGCATTTTTTTTAGGCAGGAGAGATTTTGGACATGAAGAGCATGCAATCAATCAAGGTATAGCATTTTTTCTCTTTATTTGCCCTTCACAAGCCTAAAGTTTTTTGCATCCATCTTTAATATTTCAACTCAAAATGGGGAAAAAAACATTTTTAATTAATTGTTGATATAACTTCTTCTCAGCTTTTATTCGGGATATGATGCGCTCAATATTGACGATTTCCAATATCAAGACACGTAGCAGATGACGTGTCCCTGAACTCAGATGGAAGGGCTCACAGGGGCCAGCCAGGCCAACCCTGCACCCGACCTACAGGCACAAGCTGGCCTTCCTCAGGGCCCTCCTGCAAATTGGCCTCCTCGGCCCATAGCTCGTCCCGAACTGCCAAAAGACCAAGACTCCTCGGTCTCTTCGCTCGTCCCCGAGCTCCAGGCCGAAGCCGTCTTCCTCGGACCTCCGACCAACTCCACCGTTCACAGGCGTAACCGCCGCTCCTCGAATCTCGCCATGCGCGGATTCTCCGCCAGCAACATCCCACGTTCCGTGTTATCGTGATCCCTATTAATGGGCGATCCGCTCTCTACGCGGGCGTGACGTCGGGAGCGTAACTGCCGGCGAGATTCTCGCGCCTACTGCGGCATGCCACCACCGCTATATAAACCCCTATCATAGAGGGGTCAAGTAAGCCATTTTTATTCCACTTAGCCGTTACTCTGCTCGGATCTAGCACTAACTTGATCGTCGGAGGGTCCTCGGTGGTACCAAACCACCCCGGGACTTTTTTGCAGGTGCTCGGCGCTAAACTCCTCAAATCACCAATCTCATCAAAACCCATTGAGATCCACACGCAACAGAAGATCACCACCAAAATCCACTGGGAGATCAACGGAAGACAACATCTGACGGAGACCCGAAAAGGACCTCCATCAGTTGGCGCCGTTTGTGGGAAACGCAAACTCCACAAAAACAAAGTTGGCCTTCCGATCTTCGCCCGCATGGCGAGCAACCATCCTGAAGATCTCGGTACCAGCCGCCGCCTTCCCCTCACCGAAGGCGTGGACGAGCCTCCTCAAGCGACCATCATCAACACCCTTGCCAGCCGGATAGATCGGCTACAGTCCCTCGTGGAAGCACTCGTCCGCGTCCAAGCGGCCGAGCCTGAGCCCCAGATCGCCGCTCCACCGTCTCCAGAAGGCTCTGCCCCCGTCGGGACAGCTGACCACCAGCAGGCTACTACTCCTGGCCACAGATCTTTCGGGCCGGTACTCCCTGAGGCCCGTTGGACACCCCACTGCTCCACACCAAGGTCCGCCGCTAGAGCGCCTCGCCTCGAGCCTCCTCACGACCCTTATCCCCCTGAGGAGATGTCAGTCACCTCGCCTATCCACAGGCATGGTCGACACCACTTCCCTCGGCGGGGCCGCACGGAAGGGGTTCACCTCGGCGGCTCGAGAGCCACCCCGTCCGGGGATCTGAGGCACCTCATCAAGAGGAACCGGGGCCGCTCCCAGACACAGGTTGTAATACCCGAGTTCCTTTATACCAATTCCAGGTTCAGTATTTTACCCATCCATGGTCTTTTCTTGTTTTAGCGTAGTTGGGTTGAATGGTAGTTACTTGGTGCATCACTGTCGACCCGACCCGCTTGCTTGAACTCGGTTGATTTATAGTTGTTCCTGACTCGTTGTTTTGACACGTGCATCTAGTATAAACTGCATATCGGCATTTTCATCTGGCATCGCATATTTTAACATATAACTTTTAGTCACTGGAAATATTTATTAAAATACATCGCATGGCCTGCTTGGTACCCCTAACCCTGTGGTAGCGTCCTTGCATCGTGTTCTCGTCCCGTTCGGTGAAACGGACGTGTTTGGACGACTACGCGCGCGTACGTGCGTCCGTTCTTGGGGGTATGCGTTTTCATTATTAAATCCTTCTTTTAATTTTTGGAACCTGCCAGTATTTTTCATATTTCAAATTCAAATTTTGGACCCGACCCAGGCGCAATTCTGAAAATTTTTGTATCTCGCCAAATTATGATTATTTAATATTCTTTTTTTACTTAACCTATATTTTCCAGCAGCTTAGGAAGAATTTCTTTGGGATTTTTGAAATCTTATTCGTTAAGGGAAATCTTCTATAAAATATCAGGATAAATCTTTTTCTTTTTCCTTAGCCAATCAAAAGGAAAACTAACCCCATAATTCTTTTACCTTTCTCCTTCAGCCAATCGCAGCGCTCCGTGCACCGGGCCCCACGACTCTCTCTCTCTCGCTGTTCTCCCTTTCCTTTCTCTCTCTCTTCTCTCTTCCTCTTTCCTACACAACACTCCAAAATTCTCTCTCCTCTCTCTCTATCTCTCTCCTCTCGCGATCTCTCCCTCTCTCCTCTCGCGGTGAACGCAGTCGCGTCACCTCCCGCTTCCCTATCGTCACCTCCCTTCAATCTCTTCTTCTTCTCTTCTTCGAAACACCGAGCGCCCACGAGAACCCTAGCCGCCTTCTTCCTCCTCGACCATTCCTCGGCCTCGTCTCGCTTCGTTGACGTCGCCTCCTTTCTCACCCCTTCCACATCACCTTCTTCTCCTTTCATCTCCTCGAGCAACCCGACAACGATGACCCATAGCCTTCACCGGAGCTCGTCTCGCCACCAATCAACTCGTCGTCCTTTCCTCATCCTTACCTCCTCAACCTCACCCTCGTGCTCACCCCACACAATACTCTTCTCCCGAGCATTACAACCACCTCCACCTGCATCCTATCTCTCACTGACGCCCTAACCTGCGCCAACTCGTCACCGTCTCATCGCCGGCAACCTCCTCTTCACAACAATCCTCTCCTGTCCTCGCCTCTTCTACCAGCGACTCCAGCCAACATGAACCTCACACCCTTGCACACTTAAACCCTCCAGCCGAGCTCTGCACCTTCTCATATCGCCGGAGTCCCTCCGACCATCGCCGTCGACGCCATCATTCCTCTGAATACCCTGTGAGAGATTCTCTTTGCCTCATGCTCCTTCCTCCTTACATTCCCCACTCTTTCTTTCTTTCTTTCTTTGACAATCCTTATTGTTAATGTTTTGTGTTCACTGTTCATTGATCGCCGGGAACCGGTCATGCCGACGACGTTTTCCAACGACCCAGCAAGGACCCCTGACCCGTGTGACTGCACCGTTCGTCGTTTGGGATCATTCCGTGAACCGTGCGCACGTCGCGATATTTTTCCCCGCCGACGCGTAACATTCTGTTCTCCGTTTCGCGACCCGTCGAGGCAAGTTAATCTTGCTACATGCTATTTAAATCATTTTATACCTATTCTAATATATCTAATACCTGTAATTTAGACATAGTACCCCATGCATCATTTTATAACATTTTGGTGTTCTGTTTACATCCGTTTGCATTATTTTAATATCGAGAACATGGAAACCTAGATTGTTGCATGTTAGATTTTGTCATACTGCATCCATACCAGTATTTCCATCACGTATTGCTTAGTGGTACATCCCATGTCACCATGTGATAGTTTTATAACTTTGAATACCGTCTGTATCCATTCCATTTAGAATATATATATATCATTGTACCCATAGATCGCTTGAATATATAACACTGTAATATTGATACCCATGTTTTATAAATTGCACCCTATTTAGTTTGGGAACTATAAACGTAACCCCATTTATATTTTAGATCACATAATTACAATTGTTTATAGCCACATTACCCTGGTTGTAGTTTTATCCTATCGGATGGCCGATTGCATACATTTAGCCTTATTCACATTCTGTTGCACCTATAAATTGTTTTAATGCATATTCAATGATTTTATCATCCACATGTGTAACACTGCATTCTTGAAATGTTAAAACTATTACTTAAACCAAACTAATGACCGTACAACTAAGTAGTTTAATCTGTACCTGTTGCTATCATGTACTGTGCCTGTTTATTGTTCTGATAGTGCCATGCTTGTGTATTGATAACCATGCTAGATTACTTATAACCATGATTATGCTAGCTGATGATGAGCTCACTCATGATACCGTTTACACCTTGATATGACTTGCTACATATATACTGATTGACCCGACATGGTACCGTACACTACTTGACTTGACCTGATGTACCATGACTTGACCCGTTACCTGATCTTGTGTCTAATGCCAACAAACCTGACATGTAGTCCTCACGGACCGTTCCGGTTGTCTATCCAGACAAACCTGCTCTTACCTGATCCTGTGTTGGCATTAGTTCTTGATTACTGAATACCTGACTTGACATACATAACTTGGGGGTATGGGAAAATCAAGGATGAAACCTGACTTGTAACTCAACAGTTCGATACCTGTTCTGATCAGTCTTACGGGCCAAGCCAGCCCCGGAGTGATGATGCTGACATCACTCGCCTATACCTGCTACCTTTTACTGCCTAGCGGCATGTCTCGGTTTCAGCCCGAGAGTCTGTAGATCGTGGTCCCGGGCATGCACGGGATACTATTGAGTTACATCGATGATTCATCAATTTGATTTCAAAGACTTCAGAGCAGAAAACCCAATAGAACAGTTTAGTTTACTCACTGCACACTACCCTGCACTGCTTGATTTATATTACTGTTACACCTGCTTGTTCATTCATGTTTATATTTGCATTGCCTGTCACTCTGTTCATATTTTATTACTTGATGACATGACGCGCTGACGTCTGGGTTCTGCATGGCCCAGATCCTCTACCTTTGTTGCAGACTGATCAGGAGTATTGCCGCTGTTAGACCGAGCGGTGAAGTTCCTGTCGGTATGTAGTCTCACTTTCTGGGTTTCTTTACTGTACCTTTTGGCTTCCGCACATTGTTATTTCTTGACTCTTTTACTCTGGCTTATGGACATGTACTAGATAGTTAGTTTACTTTCCTGTTCTTGATATCTCTACAGCCGTAATGTGACTGTGGAAGGATTTTTCCTATCCACAGGTAGTATGGTTGGCTATGTCACGTGCCCATCTTAGCGTACTCTGGGAAGCGGGGCGTGACACAGGTCACCCGCAGCAGAGGCCAGGGATTCCAAGGCACCGATTCCTCGGGATACCACGGCCGACTCGACGCCCTCGAGAAGTAGATCGAGAGCATGCGCCGGGAGGCTCACCTCTCGAGCGACGGGGCTAAGTACGCCTCCGATTCGCTCACAAAGCCGTTCACCGAGGAATTGCTCGCCGCCCATGTCTCCTCGCGCAACAAGCCCCAAAGGTCTCTCTGTTCAACGGGAAAACCGACCCGAAAGACCATTTGGACGCTTTCACCGCGGGGATGAGCTTCCAGGACCACTCCGACGCCGCCCAGCGCAGGGCCTTCCCGACCACCCTCATCCGCGCAGGTCGGGACTGGTTCCGAGGGCTCGAGCCCCGCTCAATCTCGACCTTCGACGAGCTGGCCACTCAGTTCCTCGGCCACTTCGTTGGGAACCGTCGGCAGAAGCGCACGGTCGACTACCTCTTCACGGTTAAGAGTGGGGACAAGAAGACGTTCAAGGCCTACATCACCCGCTTCTACAACGCCCTTCTCGAGGTCCCCGAGCACCGGGACGAGACCGTCATCACGGCACTCAGATCTTGTCTGAGGCACAAGGAGTGATTACGCTCCTTTGCGTTGGCACAACCTAAGACCATGGCCGAGGTCAAGGCGTTGACCGAGCGCGAGGTTCAGCTGGAATCCGAGGTGAACGCAAACCTCCCCCGAGCAGAACGATCCGACCAGAAGAAGAGGGCTCGGGAGAAGAGGCCGGAGCGCCAGCAGCCCTATCACCCGAAGTTCCAGGAGTATACCCCACTCAACATCTCCGTTGCAGTATTGCTAGAGGAGCCCAGAACGAGGGGTTCTTCAAGTTCCCTCCAATCCCGCGTCAAGCCGCGAAGCGAACTCGGGGCCCTTACTGAGCTTTCCACCGGACACTGGGCCACGCCACGGAGGATTGCAAGCAGCTCAAGGACTACATCGAAGAGCTCATCCGATCGGGACACCTCGCCGCATACTTGAGGGACAAACGGTAGGCCGACCGTGAGCAGGAGCAGCATCGCCCCCCCTCCCCCCCGCTGACCTGACCATCGGTCAGATCATGCTCGTCTCGGCGGACGGCCAGCGCGGAACTCAGGGAGGCTCGTACCCTGTGCCAAGCACGAAGGCCAGCAATCCTCCAAGGGGCTCGGGCCGGGCCAATAAGGTCATCTACTAGCATGTACTTTTCTTTTAGGGCAATGTAAACTCTTCCTAGGATCTATTGTTAATTTAATAAAGACCAGTGGAACATTGCGAAAAAGAAGGAAAAACCTTGTTTATTCAAAAGATATTATGGGCTCCTCAGCCATACACGCAAAAAGGAAAAGGAAATTACAACAGTGGGGGATGGGGGTGCAGCGAGCACTGCTCGTGATACTCGATAAAGACCTCCGCCAGCCGGGGCCTCGCGAAGTCCAACCTCTTCCCCCGGTTCCCCCCACGCACGTTGATCCTGAGCCTCAGCTCGTAGCACTCGCGGACGAGCGCCTCTGAGCGAGCCAGCCGGTTCGCAGAGATCAGGCCGAAGCGCCTCAGAGACCGTAGCTTGCCCACGGCCTCGTCATAGAGCTGCTCGGACAGGGGGTTGTAAAGCCCCGGCGATGCCCTCCAGATGGAGTACATCAGCAGCTGCAGCAGGGAGGAGCGTCGGGGGAGCAGCCGGCCGAAGTGGTCTTCGATGCTCCCGTAGACCAACTGCACCGTGTCCTCGGTGCAGTTCTGGTTATAGAGGTATACATCTTCGAAATGGATGATATCGGGGATAGTAAAGGGGAAGTCTTGCATCCTCAACGATCGGTTTATGAAGAAAAGAAGGACCAGTGCTCCTTCAGCCTTATATAGCCCGCTGTGCCCCAACAGAGCTCAACAGTCGCCCGCCTTCGTCCAAAATTTGCTGCCACGCGGCGATCAACGAGCCTTCCCTGGCGGAATTGGAACGACGCGACCCTGGCACTTCGCCTCCCCCCACATTCAATGCGCATGCTGCGCGCGCGATCGCCGCGACCGTTCCTGTTCCCCATACATGCGACTGGATGGTCGGGCGAAACCTCATGAAGAATCAGCCGAGCAGCAACCCTGCTCGGCTATCCCTGGCGGGTAGCTTCTCTACCGCAATGCCAGGGACCAGAAAGTCCTCCTTAGAGGCAGCTCAGCAGCTTCCCTGCTCGGCTATCTCTGGCTGGTAGCTTCCCTACCGCAACGCCAGGGATCAAAAAGCCTTCCCAGAGGCAATCGAGCCCGAGGATCCCTCGCTCGGCTATCCTTCAGGACAAAAGCCCTCGCCAAGAGGCACCGGGCAGTAACCCTGCCCGGCCAAGGGTCCTTGGTAGGCTTCTTACAGCCTTTCCCGCGCCAAGGACCAAAGTCCTCCCAGAGGCAGTCGGGTCCTTGCTCGGCTATCCCCGGCTGGTAGCTTCCTACTACAACCGACAGGGATCAAAGTCCTCGCTAAGAGGCACTGGGCGGTAACGCCGCTCGGTCCCTATCCTGAAGGATCAAAGCCCTCACAAGAGGCAACCTAGAAGCTGCCCTGCTCGGTCAACTCCGGCTGGTAGCTCCCTACCCACGACGCCAGGGATCAAAGCCCTCACAAGAAGCACCCGAGCGGCTACCCCACTCGTTCATCCCGGGCTGGTAGTTGCCTACCCATGACGCCAGAGGTCAAAGCCTTCGCCAAGAGGCAACCGTGCAGCTTCACTGTCCGGTTATCCTTAGTGGGCTTCTTACAGCCCCTCCAATGCTAAGGATCAAAGCCCTCGCAAGAGGCAACCGAGCAGCAACCCTGCTCGGTCGTCCCTGGCGGGTAGCTTCCCTACCGCAACGCCAGGGATCAAAAAGCCCTCGCCAAGATGCACCGAGCGGTAACCCCGCTCGGTCTCCGTCCTGAAGGATCAAAGTCCTCGCAAGGGGCATGTTTTATTAAAATATGAAATACCGTTAAATTCCACATAAACACTCCGTGCAACTTAATATAGGGTATGTGTTCGACATAGAACCCGAACGAAAAATTTTTATTAAACTGACGGAACTTGATCACATAAGCTGGCCCGTGTGGTAACGAACATCATGTTAAAATTTGACTGAAAATTATGATCGTTACTGGCTTGAACGATCACCCCCAATTACACCCGTTAAAACTGAAAATTTCCCGCGCCTAAAACTTGTTAAAATCATAATTAATTGTTTATAAATTGAAATGATGCGTTCGAGGGCTCAAATCAAATCCTACTCGACGACCTGGAACCACATACAACCTTTAAATTGTTTCTACACTGAAAATATGACGGAAACTAGTTCGGAGAGCGGTTCTGAACTGCAGTCCAGAGCAGCTCTGGCTGTTGATTTCTATCTCATAATGCTTACCACTTTGCTGCCTGAACTTGTATATTGCGGAAACCTATACTTTAGTGAAGAGGAAACAGTTATAAAAATAACGGAAATGATTTCATCCCTTTTTACCGTCGTTTACTATTTAAACTGCAATTTAAAAGAACAGGACGTATAGCAGTCCCAAACAGAAACAGAACTGATACCCTAGTGTTGAACAATGCATAACTTCTGACTTAGAGGCGCGATTGAGAATCCGTATGGTGCGTTGGAAACCCTATTGAAAAACCTAAATTCCATTCAACTGTAGCATTGCTAAATTCTGATCCCAACTAGGTGAAATTTATGTCGCGAAACGGACATTCAGTTCAGAAACTGAATTTCCTGCAGCGAGCACTTAAAATGAAACGGCTGTAACTTTCAAACCCGAAATCCGATTGCACTGAAATAAATTTTTCTGAACTGCCGAATGAGTCTACTTATTACCGTCTTTGTATCGTTTCACTGAATTCTGAACGTATGATTTACTGTAATTTTTATAAGCTCATGAGATGCATAATAGTTCATATTACACATGACTTGTTAACTGCATAAATGCACATATCTTACTTAATTGCCATACACCTAGTGATAGTGCGCGTTATTATTCAGTATACAATGCATTATCGTGCGTGAATGGTATTAGTTTAGGAGTGTTGAGTACGCCAATGAAAAAGTGAATGATTCGTGACTGTGATTAATACAGTGAACAGTGACAAAACCGTGTTATTGGTGCATACTTGTACACGACTAGACCATACCTATCAATAACGTAAACTTGGGGAAAAAAGGGAAATCGAAGTGGAAAGAACATCGTATTTAGTGAGGACCGTGATTTAGAGGATGATCATTCGAACAGCGACTCTTATATATATTAGGTAGGATCTAGCGATCCGGCTGACAGGTTTATGTCCCGGGCGTGTGGGTCGTAGTTTCGAGTATGTACGAGGCCCTCGTTAAACATGATCCTCCTTTCCACAACTCGATTTCAAAGAGACCGATAGGGACACAGATCATATTTTGCATCATTTAGTGATATAGTGATTACCTGCATTTTACTTCCACTGTTATTATCTTATTTGCCTGTTTCATGTCACCATTATAATATTGCTATTACGTCGCTCTGACGACCTGAGTATGCATGCTCAGATCTCGCGGAAGAACCAGCGCAGAAGTCGGACTTACCCTTCGAGCTTGCGGAGATTTAGTCAGGAGTACCTCTTGCATCTTTTACTGCTTTTCCTAAAAGAGACCTTATATTCGAACTTGGTTAGTAGTTCTTTTCTTATTTATTTGTAAATTGTGGACAATGAAATTTGATGTAATAATTTAGTTATGTATTTCCTTTACTTCTGTGCTTTGTTTACTGATTACCATGTAATGCTAGAATCCGAAGTGTGACTACGGCGGGATTATTTCTTGACCGTAGGAGCATGGCTGGCCTAGTCATCCCTCGTTTTCCATATTTTGGGAAGCGGGGCGTGACATAAATATTTTGCATGCTAGCAATAATGAAAATTTTAAAATTTTCCTAAAATTATTTGTTTTTTTCAAACTTATAATATCCTACAACCATATGAAAATTACATTATTTTTATTGGAAAAGGTCGATCGGCTTTAATCTTAAACTTTTCTTCTTCTTTTTTTGTTTTTTCAATTTTTCAATATTTTGTTCCTATAAAGCATGAAAAATTGCGAAATTTTCAAAATATCAAAAAGTTTCAGTTTTATTTATTTTTTTTTCAATATTTTACATGCTAACACAAGAAAATAGCGAAATGTACAAAAATCTCAAATTTTTCAATGCTTTTTGGTTTTACAGTATTTTGCTTGTTATAGTATAAACTCGTGATACCTTCAAAAATCCTTTAAAATTTTGTTTATTTTAAAATTTTCAATATTTTGGTATGCTACGTAACCCACGGAAATCACAAATTTACAAAAAAATATTCAAAAATTCATGTTTTTTTTTCAAATTTTCAATATTTAACGTCGTACAAAAATAGCAAAATTTTCAAAATTTTTAATTTTTTGGTTTTATTCGAGTTTTTAATATTTTCCTTGCTAAAACACGAAATTCATGAAATTTTTTAAACTATAAAAATTTTATGTTTTATTCTGTTTTTAAATATTTTGCTTCTTTATAGCATACGAGAAAATCGTTAAATTTCAAAAAGTCTCAAATTATTTTTGCTTTGTTCGGTTTTATAAATTTTTTTATTCTGTGCATACGAAAATAAAGAAAATTTCAAAAATCTATAAATTTTCTAATTTCATGCGTTATTTTATTATTTTACTTGTTATATAGAGCATGGAAATTTTAATATTTGCAAACCATCCAAAATTTTACGTTCACCTGGGATTTTCAATATTTTCCATTTTATAACACTTGAAAATCACAAAAAAAAAAATAAAAAATTCTATTTTCTTTCTTACCTTCATTATTTTACATACCATATAACATAAGAAAATCATGAAATTTCAAAAATCTCATAATAATTTTCTTTTTTACCGTTTTCCAATATCTAACATCCTTATAATTTTCGGATATTAAGAAGAAAAAATCCTTTGTGAAGTATAAAAAAAGAAAAGAAAGGTTTATTGATTGCTACTAATAGCCTGACATAACAAATAAATTTAGTGACCAAAACTCCGAATGACTGGGAACCCGTGACAACACAAGAAAATCAGAAAATTTTAAAAAAAGATCCCATTTTTTTTGTTTTCTTCAGATTACCAATATTTTGCACGCTGTAACACATAAAAATCGCGAAATTTTTAAAAATATTAAAATTTTATGTTTTCTTCGGTTTTTCAATATTTTGCTTGTTATGACATACCAAGATTGCAAAATATTGAAAAATCTCAAAACTTTTCAGTTTCTTCGGTTTTTTAATATTTTTTATTTCTTATGCACACGAAAATCGTGAAATTTTCAAAAACGTTTTCATTCCATTTTTCTATATTTTATATGTTGTGGCACAAAAAAAACATAAAATTTTCAAAAAAACTCAAAATTTTAGAAAATATTTTTTTAATATTATGCATGTAGCTTACAAAAAATTATAAAATTTTTAAAAATATCAAATTTTCTGTTTCTTTAAAAATTATAATATTTGAGATGCTGCAACATATGAAAATAGCTAATTTTTACAAAATGCAAAAACATTTTTTTGTTTTTCTATATATTTTTCCAGTACCAAACGAAAATCACGAGATTTTAACTCTAAAAAGTTTTTACGAGATTTTAACTCTAAATTTTTTTTTCGATCATTCGATATTTTGCATGTGTACAAAAAAATCATGGATTTTTTGAATATTTTGTCAATAAGAACTATGCAGTGAGAGAAAAATAAAAAAAAATTAAAAAGAGGCGGATCTGATTTTTTCCACCATATACAACACTAGCTATATAGGATAAAAATATGATAAATATTAAGTAGGGACCAATAAATTTTTTCCATGACCCAAATATAGCGAACCAAATTGATTGTGGCTAGGTATCAATTTCTCCACTAAATTCATAACTAGATAAAAAAGAATCCCAGGGCAACATACTCTCTCTCTCACACACATATATATAATGGAGGAAAGATGCTCTCTCTCTCACACACATATATATAATGGAGGAAAGATGCTCTAGAAAGGAATTTGTTTTCATGGCGTCGAAAAAAATATACACTCTATGGATTTTTTTTGGCGATCGACACCCATCACATCATCTTTATCATGTAAGATGTGGGTATACCAAATTTCATGTGATTCGATCACTTTTTCACCATTGATTTAGCAGATGCAAAATTAACGGTTTACCGACAATAGAACTTTTTACTTTTCTAATTCAACGATGAAAATGTGGTGGAATCATATCCACATCTTACATCATAAAAAAAGGGTTGGCGTTTGGCTGTTTGTTTGCTTACATGCTAAGCTTTTCTATTTGACTTGAAATGTTGGCGTGTTGGCTGTTTGTTTGTAAAAAATCGAATATGTGACGAAACGCAAATAACAAAGTGCTCAACAGAATGGAAAACAGAAGCCAAAAAAAAAATAGTCTGAAAGTAACAAGCACCCAACTTTCTATTGTGTATATAATGACAATATAGATGGATGAAGTGGTAGACCATTTTTTTTTTTTTTGCACTGGCCCCATAAGCCATATTGGTAGACAACTTGCACTACTACAAATAAGGGTTGCCCCTACGGATATATCCGTAAGGGCAAACCACTGCCCCTAAGGGTTGCCTCTCGGAGACGCGTCGAGCGTCGACCGTCCATGTCGCAAAAAGGGCAGTGCAGGCCTCCCACAAATCAGGAACCAAATCGCTCCGGATCAGAGCGTCGACCGTCCATGTCGCAAAAAGGGCATGTAGGCCTCCCACAAATCGGGAACCAAATCGCTCCGGATCAGAGCGTCGACCGTCCATGTCGCAAAAAGGGCAGTGCAGGCCTCCCACAAATCGGGAACCAAATCGCTCCGGATCAGAGCGTCGACCGTCCATATCGCAAAAAGGGCAGTACATGCCTCCTACAAAGCGGGAACCAGATCACTCCGGACCAGGGAAACGTCTACCATGGACACTCCGTCTCGAAGACGCGTCAAGCGTCGACCGTCCATGTCGCAAAAAAGGCAGTGCAAGCTTCCCACAAATTGGGAACCAAATCGCTCCGGGTCAGAGCGTCTGTAACACCCGAGCCCAATACTACCATTTCTGTTACTGGTTGAGTGTTAGATATTGCTCAATTCATTTATCTTTCTTGTTTGGGTCTTACTGTAAAATTTTAACTGGCTAAGTCATTTCTGCAGATAACAAATTTTAACACCTAAAGTAAATTAAAAATAGCTATATTGGCCTACTCGTCACCCCTAGCCGCGTGGTAGCGTCCGCGCGTCGAGTTCTCATCCCGTTCGGTGAAACGGGCGAGTTTGGACGATTACGCGCGCGTACAGGTG
The DNA here is from genome assembly GCA_030015575.1 of Agapanthus africanus. Taxonomy (NCBI): domain Eukaryota; kingdom Viridiplantae; phylum Streptophyta; class Magnoliopsida; order Asparagales; family Amaryllidaceae; genus Agapanthus; species Agapanthus africanus. The sequence continues at coordinate 914,435,006 of CM057337.1, forward strand.
TCCGACTTGGGGGTATGCTTTTTAATCATAAAACATTTCATTTTAAAATTTGGAACCCGCTTAAAATTCTATTATTTAAATTTCAAATTTTTGGACGCAACCCGGACGCGATTTGGAAATGTTTCATTTAGCGCCAAAATCCCAATTTAATAAAATAATCAAAACTATAATATATATACTAATCTTACTGTTATTTATGAATCCTTTAAATCTTTTAGGATTTCTTTACCTATCCCCTCAGCCAATCGCGGGGCTCCTAAACCCTGCGGGCCCCTCCATTATTCCTCTCACTACCTTTCTAACGTCTCTCTCTTTTTCTCTCTCCATCTCTCGTATCTCTCTCTCTCTCTAATTTTCCCTATCTCTCTCTCTATCCCCTATATATATCCTCCCTTCCCATAAATTTTCCAGAACGAACACGAGAACCCATCAACCCTAGCCCTAGCCACCGTGCCCGTCGCCGCCGCAGCCCCAACGTCGACGCCACCACCACCATCACCCTCGCCTCTTCGCCCTCGTCGCAGCCTGCACCTTCTTCCCCCTCTTCCCTCTTTCCCGAGCACCTGCACACCGCCTAAACGCCACCTGCACACCGCCTGCACCTCGTCGGATCGCCGCCGGCGATCTCGATCCGCCCCGGCCTCGCTAGCACCCCCTTGGTGAGCTTCTCATCCTCCATCTTCTCCTTTCTTCTTCTTCCTTCTCTGGTTAAGATTTCTTGAATCTGGAAATTTCCGCCGTCGCTGTAGGTACCCCGCCGGAGCTCCGTCACCGTGGTCGGCGATCACCAACCGTCCCACAAATCCTCGTGAGCAGTCCCTGCTCCATCCTCCTTCCCTTCCTCTTTGTTTCTTTCTATTCTTGTTGCAAAGTCTTGATTGTCGCTATTTTTGCATCTCGCCGGAATCCGGCCGTGCCGACGACTTGATCCGACGTTCCAGCGAGGTACCCCGGTCCGCGTGGTCCCATTGTTCGTTGTTTGGGTTCAATCCGTGAACCGTGCGTCCGTCGCGTGTTTTCCCGCCAACGTTACGTTCCGTTTTTCCCGGTTCGCGACCCGCCGAGGCAAGTATCACTTGCTATATGCTATACTATACAATTATATATGTTTGACTCATTAAACCTGCAAAACTTAACTCGGTATAGTTATTTTCTCATTTGGTTGCAATATGACATATATCAATTTTACAGTTAACATAGGAATTACAATGTGCCACTTTAACCTAAGAACCAAATTTACCTGTTAATCACATTTTACCGTTTAATAGATTGTAGCACTTTCCCATATAGTTCTATTACATTCGGATATTGTATTCAAAGGCTTGATATAACTGTATTGCACCATCATTTAAACTGTTGCACCGCTAAGGGTGCCCAAAACCTGTTAATATAATAAAACAGCTGCACTATATTAATGCACTATTGTGATTGAATGAACTGCTCATTGCTGTTTAATTTATTGCTTATTTCCTGCTGTTAATCCCCTGTTCGAATATATATCTGTTTGTGAGTACACCCACGATGTGTTCGTACCTTGGCTTGACATTGCTACACGATGCACCTGACATGGTACCGTTTACCTTGACTTGACCTGATGTACCATGACCTGACCGGAGTCCTCATGGACCAATCTTGTTGTCTATCCAGACAAACCTACTGTTACCTGATCTTGTGTTGGCATTAGTTCTTGACTACTGAATACCTGACCTGACACATATAACTTGGGGGTATGGGGAAATCAAAAGTGTAACTTAAAAGGGTATTACTTGATCCGTGGTCCCGGGGGGTAACGGGACAGAGCCATTCGTGACTCTTACATTTTCCTGATCCGTAGTCCCGGGGGCAACGGGACAGAACCACTATTGGTTCCCATATTCCTGATCCGTGGTCCCGGGGGATAACGGGACATATCCTTTGAGTTACATGGAGGATTACTCAAATTGATTTCAAAGACTTTAGAATAGAAAAACCTGATAGAACAGTTTAGTTACCCACTGCACACTACCCTGCACTGCTTGATTCACATTATTTGCTGCTCTCGTTTTATTCATGTTTATTTTGCATTGCCTGTTACACTGTTCCTATTATATTACTTGTTGACTTGACGCGCTGACGTCTGGGTTTTGCATGGCCCAGATTCTTTGCCACTGTCGCTGTCCGAGCAGGAGTACTTCAGCCAGCAGGCTGAGTTGTGAGTTCTGTAGTGGTTAGTTTTATTTCCTGCATTTTTTATTTCCAGATGTGAGCCCGCACTATAGGACATACTTTTCCGTTATTGTATTGGATCATTTGCTTCCGCATTTATTTATCATTGACTCTTGTTATTCTGGATTGTGGACATGTTTTTAGATAGTTTTATCTTGTTCTGGATATCTCTACAGCCGTAATGTGACTGTGGATGGATACTTCCTACCCACAGGTAGCATGGTTGGCTATGTCACGTGCCCAATCTTGCGTACTCTGGGAAGCGGGGCGTGACATGGTTCTTTTGGTATCAGAGACATAGGTTAGTTGGGTTGATTCCTTTGTAGTTGGGTATTGTACCCAATACACGAATCAGAATACCCGTGTTTAGGGAACATGTCCTGCCACTTTGCCATTTGCCATTCTTGAATCACATTCTTCCTGATTATATCTTTTACGACGTGCAAACTCACTTTGCATGTCGACTCGAAAACCTGATTTCTTGTTATCCCTAGGACTTAGGCGACTTGGGTGGAGTTAAGTAATTGTGGCTATGATACCGCGGCATAGTTACAATGCGGTACTCTATTTAAGTATCTTGGAGTTCTAGCCTTGATCTATATATTGAATCTATCATCATGCTAATGTTGGGTGTTTTGATTTCAGGAAGATGGCAGATAAGAATTTCAAGACATATCAGAGGCGCGTGGACGAAGCCGCCATGTTGGGAGTAATACGAGGAATGCTGGAAAATCAGAAGAGGCATACTGAGCTGATCCAGCAGCAAGCAGATTCGTTTCAGGAAGGTTTGCAGGCCATTCGGCAGTCTGTAAACAACGCTGGAGCTAAACTAGTTGACCGGGTAGGGACCGTGGCAGATTTCAGACGTTTGGGTCCGTCTACCTTTACTGGTTTGGAGGAGCCGTTGCCAGCCGAGCAGTGGCTAGTTGACACGGAGAACTTGCTGATTGCGGCACAGATTCCAGATGACAAAAGAGTTGATGTGGTACGCATTCAGTTAGTGGATTACGCCCGAGAATGGTGGCTTGTGGAGGAGACCCGCTTGCCCAAACCGATCAAATGGGCGGATTTTTCTAAGAGTTTCCTGGAGAAGTTCTTCCCGCGAACTGCACGGGAGGAAATGGAAGAGAAGTTTATTGGGCTGAGGCAGAATGGAGCACCCGTGGATGTGCATGCAGCGGAATGGACGAGACTCAGCAGATTCGCTGGACCTTTAGTTGCCAACGATACAGACAGGGCACGGAGGTTCATGCGCAGCTTGGATGTGGAAATCCAGAGGCAGATTGTCTCCCTGGGTTTGACCACTTTCTCACAGGTTCTTACGGCAGCTCGGGAACAACAGAGTTTATCTGGGATGAAAGGGAACTTGCAGCAGACAGCAGTTGCGGCAAGGAAGCCCGCATTTGTACCTAACAGAGCTCATAGTCGCAGAGGTATTCCAATGGACCGTCGAGGTGTAGCACCCATGAAGAAGCCTGTGATCGTTGATCGAAGAAAGAGCATGATTTATGACTACTGCCGTTTACCTGGGCACGTGCAGAAGGATTGTCGAAGGAAGCTGGGACTTTGTTTGGTTTGTGGAGCGGCTGATCACGCAGTTGGTGCCTGTCCGTCGAAGCTTCGTACGAGAGATGATATACAGAAGCCTCCGCAGAGACCGTTCCAAGGGCAGAAACAGCTGACTCAGGGACCTAATCAGGCTCGAGCTTTCACCTTGACAGCTGAGGAAGCTAAAGCATCAGGAGAAGTGGTTTCAGGTATTCTACTCGTTCATGGTTTTCCCGCATTGTCATTATTTGATTTCGGTGCATCCCACTGTTTTATGTCATCCAAATTTATAACTACGCACTCGATTACCTGCACGACCTTGTCTAGTTTTTGGGACATACACACTGGGAATGGGAAAATTGTATCTAGTAGAGAATGTAAAGACTGTACAGTTGTGGTGTGCGGACGGGAACTCTTTGCAGATTTCTTGGTAATAGATACGGGCAGCTATGAAGTTGTCTTGGGAATGGATTTTCTTGGCACTTTCCACGCCCACATTGACTGTAGGGCAAGGAAGGTAATTTTCCAGATTCCCGGACATCCTGAGTTTACCTTCACTGGGGAAAGCAGTTCTGTCGGGCCAGTCGAGTTTAGGGCTAGGCCGACAAACAGTGTTCTTGCAGTTATGGAAGTTGATAGTAATGAAGAGCCAGCAGTTGTTCGCGACTTTATGGACGTATTTAAAGATATATCGGGCTTACCGCCGAAGCGAGACGTGGAGTTCGCGATTGACCTTATTCCTGGTGCAGCGCCAGTATCTAAAGCTTATTATCCAATGGCACCAGTGGAATTGGAAGAAGTTAAGAAGCAAGTTGGTGAATTGCTTGAGAAGGGTTGGATTCGAAGCAGCAACTCGCCTTGGGGAGCTCCAGTTCTTCTAGTAAAGAAGAAGGATGGCACGAGAAGGATGTGCATCGATTATAGAGAATTAAACCGGGTGACTATTAAGAACAAGTACCCGATCCCTCGCATTGGAGAACTTTTTGAGCAGCTTAGTGGCGCGAGGGTATTCTCGAAACTGGATTTGCGATCCGGATATCATCAGGTCCGAGTGAAAGCAGAAGATATTTGCAAGACGGCGTTTCGAACTCGGTATGGACATTTCGAGTATCTAGTGATGCCCTTCGGAGTAACGAATGCGCCGGCAATATTCATGGATTTGATGAACCGAATCTTTTCACCATTCTTGGACCAGTTTATTGTGGTATTCATTGATGATATTCTGGTTTACTCGAAGAGTTTTGAGGAGCATGCTGAGCATCTGAAGATCGCACTGCAGACTTTGAGACAGGAGAAATTGTATGCGAAGATGAGTAAATGCGAATTTTGGCTGGAAAAAGTGAAGTTTCTGGGGCATGTTATGTCGGGCGACGGAATCGCCGTCGATCCCGAAAAGATTGCAGCAGTTCGAGATTGGCCTATTCCAAGGAATGTAGCTGAGATAAGAAGTTTCCTTGGATTAGCCGGATACTACAGGAGATTTGTGGAGAACTTCGCTCGTCTGGCAGAGCCGTTGACCAAGCTTACGCGCAAGGAGGTACCTTTTGTATGGACGGATAAATGTGCGTTAGCTTTTGAGACGTTGAAGCAGAAGTTGATAACCGCCCCTATTCTGACCGTGCCAGACAATTCCGGAGGATTGGTGATTCACAGCGACGCATCTGGAAAAGGATTGGGATGTGTTTTGATGCAGCATGGGAAAGTTGTAGCGTACGCATCGAGACAACTGAAGACCCATGAGAAGAATTATCCAACTCATGACTTGGAGCTTGCGGCTGTGATCTTCGCTTTGAAGATTTGGAGACACTACCTTTTGGGTGAGAGAGTCGAAGTTTTTACAGATCACAAGAGTTTGAAGTATGTGTTCACTCAGAAGGAGTTGAACATGAGGCAGCGGAGATGGTTGGAGCTGATGGCCGACTATGACCTAGATCTTAAGTACCATCCGGGAAAAGTTAACATCGTGCCGGATGCGCTTAGTCAGTTACCAGCGATTCAGGTGTTAACTACGCAGAGGGAGATCATTGCAGATTTTCGAAGATTCGACTTGGAGGTTGTGCTACCACATTCTACGGGACAGTTGATGCAGTTGCAAGTACAGTCGTCCTTGGTTGAGAAGATTAAAGCGGCACAATCGCAGGATCCTAGACTGCAAAAGTTTCGAGAGCAGGTTGAAGCCGGACTACGGACATATTTACTGGTCCATGAAGATGGTTCGTTGAGGTATGGTAGCCGTGTGTGTGTGCCAAAGGGGGATGTGCGTGAAGAGCTTATGAAGGAGGCACACAGTTCAGCTTACTCTGTACATCCAGGAGGTACAAAGATGTACCGAGATATTCGACAGCATTTCTGGTGGGAAGGCATGAAACGGGAGATTGCTCGCTTCATGGCTAAGTGCTTGGTATGTCAGCAAGTCAAGGCTGAACACCAAAGGGTTGCTGGTTTGTTGCAACCACTTCCGATTCCTCAGTGGAAGTGGGAACATATAACCATGGATTTCGTGACGGCTTTACCGCGGAGTCCAAAGGGCAACAATGCAGTATGGGTGATTGTGGATCGGTTGACCAAGGCAGCTCACTTTATCCCTTTCCGGGTTGGTCAATCAACGGAGACTTTGGCAGAACGGTACATGCAGGAGATTGTAAGATTGCATGGCGTACCAGTGAGCATCGTGTCCGATCGGGACACTCGGTTCTTATCACACTTCTGGAGGAGTTTACAGGAAAGTTTGGGGACTCGATTGAAGTTTAGCACAGCTTATCATCCTCAAACTGATGGTCAGTCGGAGAGAACGATCCAAACTCTTGAAGACATGTTGAGAGCATGCATGTTGGACTTCAAGGGTTCATGGGAGGATCATCTACACTTGGTGGAGTTTTCTTACAACAATAGTTTCCAAGCAACTATCCAGATGGCTCCGTTTGAAGCTTTGTATGGTCGTAAGTGCCGTTCACCTGTTTGTTGGGATGATGTTGGTGAACGAAGATTATTGGGACCAGATTTGGTGGTGCAGACAGTCGAGAAGGTTAACACCATCAGAAAGCATATGAAGGCAGCTCAAGACAGACAGAAAAGTTGGGCTGACACGTCAAGAAGACCTCTAGAGTTCGCTGTGGTTGATTTGGTATTCTTGAAGATATCACCGACTAGAGGGGTAATTCGTTTTGGGAGTCGAGGGAAGCTTAGTCCTCGATTCGTTGGACCCTTCGAGATATTGGAGCGTGTTGGAGAGGTAGCGTACCGTTTAGCGTTACCGCAGTCCTTGGCAGGTGTGCACGATGTGTTTCATGTATCTCAACTACGAAGGTATGTTCGAGATGAAACACACGTCTTGGATCATTCGGAGTTAACTGTACGGGAGGACCTAACTTTTGAGGAGCGACCGGTTGAAATCATGGATCGTAGGGAAAAGGTTCTTAAGAACAGGGTTATCCCCCTTGTGCTAGTTTCTTGGGGTAATCGATCGCATGGAGAATCCACGTGGGAGCGAGAAGACGAGATCCGGCAGAAGTTTCCTCACCTTTTCCTGTAGTTTTCTATCTTGTATTCTTGGAATTTCGAGGACGAAATTCTTTTTGTAGTTGGGTATGATGTAACACCCTAGCCCAATACTACCATTTCTGTTACCGGTTGAGTGTTAGATATTGCTCATTTCATTTATCTTGCTTGTTTGGGTCTTACTGTAAAATTTTAACTGGCTAAGTCATTTCTGCAGATAACAAATTTTAACACCTAAAGTAAAATTAAAAATAGCTATATTAGCCTACTCGTCACCCCTAGCCGCGTGGTAGCGTCCGCGCGTCGAGTTCTCATCCCGTTCGGTGAAACGGGCGAGTTTGGACGATTACGCGCGCGTACAGGTGTCCGACTTGGGGGTATGCTTTTTAATCATAAAACATTTCATTTTAAAATTTGGAACCCGCTTAAAATTCTATTATTTAAATTTCAAATTTTTGGACGCAACCTGGGCGCGATTAGAAAATGTTTCATTTAGCGCCAAAATCCCAATTTAATAAAATAATCAAAACTATAATATATATACTAATCTTACTGTTATTTATGAATCCTTTAAATCTTTTAGGATTTCTTTACCTATCCCCTCAGCCAATCGTGGGGCTCCTAAACCCTGCGGGTCCCTCCATTATTCCTCTCACTACCTTTCTAACGTCTCTCTCTCTTTCTCTCTCCATCTCTCGTATCTCTCTCTCTCTCTCTAATTTTCCCTATCTCTCTCTCTCTATCCCCTATATATATCCTCCCTTCCCATAAATTTTCCAGAATGAACACGAGAACCCATCGACCCTAGCCCTAGCCACCGTGCCCGTCGCCGCCGCAGCCCCAACGTCGACGCCACCACCACCATCACCCTCGCCTCTTCGCCCTCGTCGCAGCCTGCACCTTCTTCCCCCTCTTCCCTCTTTCCCGAGCACCTGCACACCGCCTACACGCCACCTGCACACCGCCTGCACCTCGTCGGATCGCCGCTGGCGATCTCGATCCGCCCCGGCCTCGCTAGCACCCCCTTGGTGAGCTTCTCATCCTCCATCTTCTCCTTTCTTCTTCTTCCTTCTCTGGTTAAGATTTCTTGAATCTGGAAATTTCCGCCGTCGCTGCAGGTACCCCGCAGGAGCTCCGTCGCCGTGGTCGGCGATCACCAACCGTCCCACAAATCCTCGTGAGCAGTCCCTGCTCCATCCTCCTTCCCTTCCTCTTTGTTTCTTTCTATTCTTGTTGCAAAGTCTTGATTGTCGCTATTTTTGCATCTCGCCGGAATCCGGCCGTGCCGACGACTTGATCCGACGTTCCAGCGAGGTACCCCGGTCCGCGTGGTCCCATTGTTCGTTGTTTGGGTTCAATCCGTGAACCGTGCGTCCGTCGCGTGTTTCCCCGCCGACGTTACGTTCCGTTTTTCCCGGTTCGCGACCCGCCGAGGCAAGTATCACTTGCTACATGCTATACTATACAATTATATATGTTTGACTCATTAAACCTGCAAAACTTAACTCGGTATAGTTATTTTCTCATTTGGTTGCAATATGACATATATCAATTTTACAGTTAACATAGGAATTACAATGTGCCACTTTAACCTAAGAACCAAATTTACCTGTTAATCACATTTTACCGTTTAATAGATTGTAGCACTTTCCCATATAGTTCTATTACATTAGAATATTGTATTCAAAGGCTTGATATAACTGTATTGCACCATCATTTAAACTGTTGCACCGCTAAGGGTGCCCAAAACCTGTTAATATAATAAAACGGCTGCACTATATTAATGCACTATTGTGATTGAATGAACTGCTCATTGCTGTTTAATTTATTGCTTATTTCCTGCTGTTAATCCCCTGTTCGAATATATATCTGTTTGTGAGTACACCCACGATGTGTTCGTACCTTGGCTTGACATTGCTACACGATGCACCTGACATGGTACCGTTTACCTTGACTTGACCTGATGTACCATGACTTGACCTGTTACCTGATCTCATGCCTAATGCCAACAAACCTGACATGGAGTCCTCATGGACCAATCTTGTTGTCTATCCAGACAAACCTACTGTTACCTGATCTTGTGTTGGCATTAGTTCTTGACTACTGAATACCTGACCTGACACATATAACTTGGGGGTATGGGGAAATCAAAAGTGTAACTTAAAAGGGTATTACTTGATCCGTGGTCCCGGGGGGTAACGGGACAGAGCCATTCGTGACTCTTACATTTTCCTGATCCGTGGTCCCGGGGGGCAACGGGACAGAACCACTATTGGTTCCCATATTCCTGATCCGTGGTCCCGGGGGGTAACGGGACATATCCTTTGAGTTACATGGAGGATTACTCAAATTGATTTCAAAGTCTTTAGAATAGAAAAACCTGATAGAACAGTTTAGTTACCCACTGCACACTACCCTGCACTGCTTGATTCACATTATTTGCTGCTCTCGTTTTATTCATGTTTATTTTGCATTGCCTGTTACACTGTTCCTATTATATTACTTGTTGACTTGACGCGCTGACGTCTGGGTTTTGCATGGCCCAGATTCTTTGCCACTGTCGCTGTCCGAGCAAGAGTACTTCAGCCAGCAGGCTGAATTGTGAGTTCTGTAGTGGTTAGTTTTATTTCCTGCATTTTTTATTTCCAGATGTGAGCCCGCACTATGGGACATACTTTTCCGTTATTGTATTGGATCATTTGCTTCCGCATTTATTTATCATTGACTCTTGTTATTCTGGATTGTGGACATGTTTTTAGATAGTTTTATCTTGTTCTGGATATCTCTACAGCCGTAATGTGACTGTGGATGGATACTTCCTACCCACAGGTAGCATGGTTGGCTATGTCACGTGCCCAATCTTGCGTACTCTGGGAAACGGGGCGTGACAGCGTCGACCGTCCATGTTGCAAAAAGGGCAGTGCAGGCTTCCCATAAATTGGGAATCAAATCGTTCCGGATCAGAGCGTCGGCCGTCCATGTCGCAAAAAGGACAGTGCAGGCTTCCCACAAATCGGGAACCAAATCGCTCCGGACCAGAGCGTCGACCATCCATGTCGTAAAAAGGGCAATGCAGGCTTCCTACAAAGCGGGGACCAGATCACTCCAGTCCAGGGAAACGTCTACCACGGACACTCCATCTCGGAGACGCGTCAAGCGTCGACCGTCCATGTCGTAAAAAGGGCAGTACATCCCAAAAAGTGGGAACCAAGACAAGCCGCCTCCACGTGAAAGAAGATCCATCAATTTCATGCACACGACTCACATATGTGTTGTGCATTTATTGATGGGAGCACTTTGTTGAAGTCAAAAATTGCACCCCGGATGACCAAGTCAAAGTCAAAGTCAAAGTCAACCCCAAACCAAGTGGGCCCATACCCAGGTCGAGTCCGAACATAAAGCGGCCGGGCCTCCCCCATGCCAAAATGAAATCATGTAATAAATAATTTTTATGTAATTTTTTATTCATGAATGTAAACAAAATGGGCATAAAGCCAAATTTTTGTAAGCTCATGGCTTATGTGCAAAAAGAAATAGCACATGAGACATGAGATGGGTAAAATGTCATTTTGTAAAGCCCAAGGGGCTATATGTAAATATGTAAGCCTATATAAGGCAACATGATGATGACTAATAGACAACTTTTTATTCCTCTAAAAAAAGTTAGGGTTTTTGTGCCTCCTTCTCCTTCCTCAAGGTTCTAAACCTTCTTCCTCTTCTTCAATTAAATCAAGAGTTTTACTCTTCCTCATCCAAAACTAAATAGTTTTTCACCACAAAACCCACAAAGAGGAACTTAGATCTCCCATCAGATCTCAAAAATAAGAGATTTTTTTAAAAATCTCACACTTCTTGATCTTCAAGATTCGGCCAACAAAGGAGGAAAGAGCAGACCCATCTCCAAAAATCCCATCTTGGGAAGATCCAAGGCCAAAGAAGAGAAACAAAACAGCCCCCTTTGATCATTTCTAAACTTTTTAGGAGTTCAACTCCAAGGGTCAAATCGGGAGCACAGCTCCCAGTGCAGGGACCAAAGTCCTCTTTCTAAATGACGTCCAGCTTCCAGAGCGCTGGCGCCCACGTGCCGAGCACGTGGTGCGCCCAGCGCCCAAAGCGCGAGCGCCCACGTGCCGAGCACGTGGTGCACCCCGTGCGCTCGCGCCCACGTGCCGAGCCCGTGGTGCGCCCAGCGCTCGCGCTAGCGCCAACACCCAGCGTCTGCGTGCCATGCACGCGAGGCTCTGGCCCCTACACATCCTTTGGATGCCCTTTCCTTACACACACACACTCTCTCTCTACGACACTGTCCTCCGTTAGAAAAAATTTCTAATGGGGCGCTGCTCCGCACCCCGCAAGGGGTCTGCTAGCCCCCTTGACCTCCAGCCCGCTATCCGGGTAGCGGGACCCCCGTAAAAACTCTGCGAGGCCCCCGATATATCCAAAAACCCTTCAAAACACAAAACTGCACATTGAGTTCGCATGATCAGTTTAACCCGTTAATCGGAGGTACCCTTGCTCTAAAGACGAGGGGTAATTAACGGCAACTTAGTCCGCGGCTGCCGGAGATTCGGACCCCTACAATCAATAAACCCCAGCCTACCCTAGGCAGGGGGAATCTGTAATGCGCCTGACAAGCGCGTGCATAGTCCCATCTCAATGGGGTGACGAAAAACACTCTACAGTCGCGTCGTTTCGATTCCGCCAGAGAAGGCTCAATGATCGCCGCGTGGCAGCGACTTTGTGGGCGAAAACGGACAACCGTTGGGTTCCGTTGGGGCGCAGTGGGCGATATAAAGATGAGGGAGCGCTGGTCCTTCCTTTCTTCACAAACAGATCGTTGAGAATAGAAGACTTCCCCTTTACCATCACCGAAATCATCCACTTCGAAGACGTATACCTCTACGACCAGAACTGCGCCGAGGACATGGTGCAGTTGGTCTATGGGAGCATCGAAAACCACTTCGGACGACTGCTCTCCCGGCGCTCCCCTCTGCTGCAGCTGCTGATGTACTCCATCTGGAGGGCGTCGCCGGGGCTTTACAACCTCCTGTCCGAGCAGCTCTACGACGAGGCCGTGGGCAAGCTGCAATCTCTGAGGCATTTTGGCCTGATCTTCACGGGTCGGCTGGCTCGCTCGGTGGCACTCGTCCGTGAGTGCTACGAACTGAGGCTCGAGGTCAACGCGCATGGGGGGAATCGAGGGCAGAGGCTGGATCTCGCGAGGCCTCGGCTGGCGGAGATCTTTACTGGGCGGTGTCGGAATGGTCCTGAATGCTCATCCCCGTGGTGAAAGTATCCAAATGGTCTTTCGGGTCGGTTTTCCCGTCAAACAGAGAGACCTTCGGGGGCTTGTTGCGCGAGGAGACGTGAACAGCGAGCAGTCCCTCGGTAAATGGCTTGGTGAGCGAGTCGGCGGAGTACTTAGCCCCGTCGCCCGAGAGGTGACCTTCTCGGCGTATGCCCTCGATCTTCTTCTCGAGGGCGTCGAGTCGGCCGTGGTACCCCGAGGATTCGGTGCCTTGTGATCCATGGCCTCTGCTGTGGGAGATCTGCATCTGGGCGCGGCCCCGGTTCCTCTTGATGAGGTTCCTCAGATCCCCGGGCGAGGTGGCCCTCGAGCCGCCGTGGCGAACCCCTCCTGTGCGACCCTGTTGAGGGAGGGGGTGTTGGTCATGCCTGGGGACAGGTGATGTGACTGACATCTACTCAGGGGGGTGAGGGTCGCGAGGAGGCTCGAGACGAGGCACTCTGGCGGCGGATCTTGGTGTGGAGCTGTGGGGCGCCCAACGGGCCTCAGAGAGTATCGGCCCGTGAGAACTGTGGCCATGGGACGTAGCTTGCCGGTGGTCAGCCGTGCCGATAAGGGCAGAGTCTTCTGGAGACGGAGGAGCGGCGATCTGGGGCCCTGGCCCGGCCGTCTGGACGCGGACGAGTGCCTCCACGATGGACTATAGTCGGTCTATTCGGCCGGCGAGGGCGTTGATGACGGTCGTTGGAGGAGGTTCATCCGTGCCTCCGGTGAGGGGGAGGCGGCGGCTGGCATCTGGATCTTCAGGGTGATCGCATGCCATGTGGATGGAGATCGGAAGGCCAACTTTTGTTTTTGTGGAGTTTTAGTTCCCACAGACGGCGCCAACTGATAGAGGTCCTTTTTGGGTCTCCGTCGGATGTTGTCTTCCGTCGATATCCCGATGGATCTTGAAGGTGGTCTCCTGTTGTGTGTGGGTCTTAATGGGTTTTGAGGAGATTGGTGGTTTTGAGGAGTTTGCGCCGAGTATCTGCAAGGAAGTCCCGGGGTGGTTTGGTACCACCGAGGACCCTCCGACGATCAAGTTAGCATAAGATCCGAGCAGAGTAACGGCTAAGTAGGGTGGAAAAAGCTTACTTGATCTCTCTGTGATGGGGGTTTATATAGTGGCGGCGGCACGCAGTAGCAGGCGCGAGAATCTCGCCGGCAGTTACGCTCCCGACGTCACGCCCGCGTAATAAGCGGATCGCCCGTTAATGGGGATCGTGATGGCGTGGAACGTGGGATGTTGCCGGCGGGGAATCCGCGCATGGCGAGATTTGCGGAGCGGCGGTTACGCCTGCAAGTGGTGGAGTTGGTCGGTCGGAGGGACCGAGGAAGATGGCCTCGGCGGGAGAGCTCGGGAACGAACGGGAGGGCCGAGGCATCATTATTTTACAAACCATATAACATAAGAAAATCATGAAATTTCAAAAATCTCATTTCTGTTTTTCTGGTTTTCCAATATCTAGCATCCTTATAATTTTGTAGAATTTTCGGATACTAAGAAGAAAAACTCCTTTGTGAAGTAAAAAAAATAGGGGTTGTCAATTGCTACTAATAGCCTAACATAACAAATAAATTTAATGACCAAAACTCTGGATGACTGGGAACCCGTGACAACACAAGAAAATCAGAAAATTTTTAAAAAGATCCAATTTTTTTTGTTTTCTTCAAATTTCCCACACATAAAAATCGCGAAATTTTTAAAAATATGAATTTTTTATGTTTTCTTCGGTTTTTCAATATTTTGCTTGTTATTATAACATACCAAGATTGCAAAATATTGAAAAATCTCAAGACTTTTCAGTTTTTTCGGTTTTTCAATATTTTTTATTTCTTATGCACAAGAAAATCGTGAAATTTTCAAAAACGTTTTTCTTCCATTTTTCTATATTTTATATTTTGTAGCACAAAAAAAACGTAAAACTTTCAAAAAATCTCAAAATTTTATGAAAGTTATTTTTTCAATATTATGCAGCTTACAAAAATTATGAAAATTTTAAAAATATCAAATTTTCTGTTTCGTTAAAAATTATAATATTTAAGATGCTGCAACACATGAAAATAGCTAATTTTTACAAAATGCAAAAACATTTTTTTGTTTTTCTATATTTTTTGCAATACCAAATGAAAATCACAAGAGATTTTAACTCTAAAAGGTTTTTTTTTCGATCATTCAATATTTTGCATGTGTACAAAAAAAACATGGATTTTTTGAATATTTTATCAATAAGAACTATGTAATGAGAGAAGAAGAAAAAATTTAAAAAGAGGCGGAGCTGATTTTTTTCCACCGTATACAACACTAGCTATATAGGAAAAAAAGATGATAAATATTAAGTAGGGACCAATAAATTTTTCCATGATCCAAATACAGTGAACCAAATTGTTGCTAGGTACCAATTTCTCCACTAAATTTTTTTATAGATAAAAAAGAATCCCACGAAACATACTCTCTCTCTCTGTCACGTATATATAACGGAGGAAAGATGCCCTAGAAAGGAATTTCCTTTCATGGCGTCGCCATGGATTTTTTTGGTGATTGGCACCCACCACATCATCTTTATCATGTAAGATGTAGATACACCAAATTTCATGTGATTCGATCACCTTTTCAACATTGATTTAGCGGATGCAAAATTAACGGTTTACCGACAATAGAACATTTTACATTCCTAATTCAACGGTGAAAATGTGGTGGAATCATATGAAATTTGGTATATCCACATCTTACATCATAAAAATGATGATGATGGATGCCGATCAATAAAAAAATTGTGGCAGGTATAGATTTTTTACACCACCTAACGAAAAAGTCTCAAAAGGCCTTTTTTCTTCAGTATTGTCTTAGGATGCTTTTTGCATTAGAATAATGGAGGAAAGAGATCCCATGAGGCTTTTTGCGTTAGATGGCGGCAAAAAGTACACCTTCCACCATTTTATTCGACGATCGGCACCGGCAACTTTGATTTTTATCGTTTGATGTGTTGATATACCAAATTTCATGTGATTCTAACACTTTTTCGCCGTTGAATCAATAGATGCAAAATTAAAGGTTTACCGACAATAGAACTTTTTAGATTGCTAAATCAACGGGGAAATGGTGTTAGGATCACATGAAATTTAGTGTATCAACATATCAGATGATGGAGATCAAGTTGGTAGGTGCCGATCGTCGAATGAAATAGTGAAGGATGTACTTTTAACAGCCCCCTAACTCAAAATCATCATAGGGGTCTCTTTCCTCTCCATTATATGTGCGTGTGTGTGTGTTTTGAAGAATAAATTTTATAAAAGTGTGCAATAGTTGGGGATGTAAACATATACTTAATAATTGGAGCTTACTCTATTCGATTTTATTAGATACAGATATTAATTTTCGATGAATACAAGGATATATGCTTTGTGTCCCTTGTAGGTCTAACCTTGCATCTTAATATAAGTTGGCTCATGTGTTGAGCCATTGTTTAAAACACTTTGATATTTAGTTTAGCTTTTAATTGCACTAAGTAGCAGGGGTGCAAACTGATGGGATACGGATTGTGTATATAAGTGTTGTCGTATCTGTATCCGGTAATTTTATACGGATTCAAATACAGATACAACTAGGTATCGAAAATGAAAATGACTATTCGTATTTGGTAAAAGTTGGATACGGATATGAAACGAATATTGGAAAAATATATACTCAATAAAACCAAAAAAAATACCATTTTTGATATTGGATAGAAAACGGATATAAGTGTTATTATATCAGGGGTAAATTTTAGTAATTACATTCATCTTTTGGGTATTTTGAGATAACCCCATTGAATTTTAAAATTGCTATAAAACCTACTAAACTACCAATATTGTATGAAATCATTAGTTTGATTAACTCGTGCAAACCACAAATGGACTGATTAACCCCAAAATGTTTTACAGATAGATTGAATAGACTCAAAATGAACATATATTTTTTGACAAAAATACTTTCAATTTTTTTACGAAAATACTCTTCAATGAGATTTTATTTCATTTGTAAAGTTCAACGGGGTTATCTCAAAAGCCCCAATAGGTTGATGGGGTTTAGTAAATTGACCCTTATATCAGTATCTGGTGGCTATTGGAAGACTCGGATATAGATTCAGATGTTAATTGGAAATGAAAACAAACTATCCATAATTGATAATAATCGAATATGGATATGGAGTGCGTACAGATTATCTCTATCCATTTACATCCCTATTAAGTAAGTATATCGAAGCGATTAAGTAAGTATATAGAAGAGCGACAAGAATAGAAACGATGCTTTGTGACCGCAAGTTTCTGTATCTGAAATCTAAGAAACTTTCTATTTATAGTCATCATGGACAGACGTAATGACAAGGCGTTTATCGTCCAAATCAGATTATAGGTATAACTAAATAATCCGAAATCAAATACTTATTTTCTTTGTGATTGTCACTATAGGCAAGTGGTAAAGGCCTTTTTTAGTTAAGTAAGTGGTCCGAGATTCAAATCATGCTTGCATCAAGTTAAGCGAGCGTCACTATAATCTAGTGGTAAAATCATTTGGTAATTGGGTAAGAGGTCTGGAGTTCAAGTCATACTTGCATCAAGTTACGATCTATTTGTTCATAAAATGGGAAAAAAGAGAAGATTTTCTTTTGAAATATAAATTGGTATGAATTACAGTAGCCGAGGATAGTTGTAATGACAAGGTATTTATCATTCAAGTTATATTATTGGTATAATAAAATTATCAAAAATACTTTTTCTACCATAATTTGTCTACCCCAATGTTTATCAAGAGACAAACAACATGGGCCCATCTGTTTACACTATTACCTAGATGGTGTGGGTCCTACCATTTTATCTCTTGGATAAACTTTTGGGTAGAGAAATTGTGTGTAAGAAAAGTATTGCTTATACGAAACCAATAATTATTTATTTTTCAAATATAAATATGAAATTATCAAATTCAGGCATAATTCACCATATGATAATGCATTCCTTATATGAAGGATTTCTCTCTTGAATGCATATATATGCATGTACATGCAATCTCTTTTTAATGCCTAAATTCATAATTAATTTCACAAGATTTCAGCTATCCTTTTTAACCCGAGACTTTATTATAAGAATCTCTACGACAGCTAATGAATTAATAGGCGCTTAAATTTATCCTCTTAAATTTACATATGTTTGTAATGAATTAATCATATGATGATTATGGTTTAAGGCTCAAGTTGATTCCTATCTTAGCCATTTAAAAATATATAATTCAGAGGTCCATGATGATTTACTTTTATTTTTATTTTTTTAATGCGGTTAGGATAGGATTGAACTCTGAGCCTTATACCCAGCTAGTCACATATGTTTATAATTATGTATATATAATTGTTATGGTTGAAGGCTCAAGTTGATTTCTATCCTAGCCACTTAAAATATTTTTTAGAGGCATGGAAAATTTTGGGCATGAAGAGAATGCACTTCAAAAATCCAAAGTTTTTACATCCATCTTTAATATTTTAAATCAAAAAGAAAAAGAAAAAAAACCATTTGTAATTAATTGTTAATATTAAATAGATTTTGAGAGTGTTGTCCAAATGCATGGGAGTTTTGTGCAATTAATATAAAAACTATAAAAACTATTTAATACAATTTTGTGGGAAGCGTGAGTAATATAGTAAATATTGATGAATTCTTTCACATAAATTATATGAACCAATTATTATCGGATTTGGATTTGGTGACTCTGCTGCTTTTCCTCCGCTATTTTCATGCTATTTCGCAATCCCATCCACAAATCACATATCAGAAAACATCAATGTGTGGGCCTCGGTCTTACCCTATTTCCAATCATCGAATTAGATAGCAGGGATAGCAAGAAGCCTGAAAATAAGAGGGACCTGGAATCCCCGATTATCTACCACATTTATATATAGGAGTTAAGTGGGTTACAAACCGCATCATCATTGTCAAACACTATAACGTAAATGCCGACGAGGATTCTTAAAAAAGAAGAATTAGTATATTGTTTTTATGTATCGTCCATGTTACAAACTTACAATCTGTATGGAGTTTGTCTAGACTACGTACGGGCATTTTGGTTTGCAACAAGGCAAATTAATTAAACACGGTAGAAATGCAACATGCATTTGATATATGCCTCATTTACTGCAATAAAACAAAAATAAAATCCATTTTTGAGTTTTTTTGTTATATGCCTCATTTGTTATATGCCTCATTTAATGCAATAAGAAAAACATCCATTTAAGCTAAGAGTTTGCATTATAAGAATAAAGATGAGCATCATATATTTATGTTCTCCAGAGTTGCAATATTTGTTGTAACTAAATTGTAAAATTTATAGCAGCTTAAACTCCATTTTCAATTCCAAATCAAACCATTGCGAACCTAACATGGATTATTTTTATTCCTTTTTTCCAATAAAACTTGCTTGCCATTTCAATCTCAAGCAATCAATATTCTTCTTCTTTCCCTTGCTCCCTTCTCTTTCTCATGCTCTCATATCGTCCGTTTATCTCTCCTTTTTTCTTCTTTTTTCTGCTTTCTTATCTTTTGAAGGAACGAAAATAAGACGTGGCGAAAGCATCCTTTCCCTCTCTCAAAAATCGAATATGTGACGAAACGCGAATAACAAAGTGCTCAACAGAACGGAAAACAGAAGCCGACAAAAAATAGTCTGAAAGTAACAAGCACCCAACTTTCTATTGTGTATATAATGACAATATAGACAGTTGAATTGGTAGACCACATTTTTTTCGGCACTGGCCCCATAAGCCATATTGATAGACAACTTGATTGCTTGTAGATAGGACTATTAATTAACGAGCCGAACAAGCTGAGCTTCGTCTAGTTTGACTCAAGCTCGTTTAGCTAAAACCGAGCGAGCTTGAGTTTGGCTCAAGCCTGAGAGACGCTTGGCTAATTCGGCTCGTGTAAGAAGTTTGGCTCATTTACCTTATTTTTGCTTGGGCTCTCTCTTCTCTTACTTTGGGTTCTACTTGTTAATTTAATTACAACTCATTTTAGTTAATTTTAATATGGCCCGTATGCAAATTCGTAGGTCCCTGAGCCGTGTGTTGTGTTCTTGTATGTGCTGTGTGTATAGATGTAGTGTGTGCTAGGATGAGGTTAAACAAATATGGCTAATATAAATAAATATGGGTTATATTGGTGTTAATTAGTACTTCAACTATTGTTATTGTTATATATAATATAAATTCTTTAAAAGGTTAATTCAAGCATGATGATGCTCGATATCGGCGACTCCCCAGATCATAACACGTGGCAGATAACGTGTTCCAAAGCTTACAAGAAAGGATCAAGAACGGTACGTTGGAAGCATGCCCGGGCCTGCGACCCGAGAATGTTACCGACCTTCGGTGTCCTTCAGACCACCCCCAGCTCGCCTCCGGGCTATCACAGAACCAAGATGCCTCGACCTCCCGCTCGTTCCCGAGCCTCCCGCTCGTTCCCGAGCCTCCCGCCGAGCTTATCTTCCTCGGTCTCACCGACCGACCCACAGCACCGATAACAGGCGTCTCCGCCACGGCTTCGCGAATCTCGTCAGGCGCGAGATATCCGCCGCCCATGATCCCGAGTTCCACGCCATCACGGTCCCCCATTAACGAGCATATTTCTTCATTAATGGGGAATCCCGCCTATCAAGCGGGCGTAATGCCAGGGGCGTAACGACCGGCATGAATCTCGCGCCTGCCTGTCCATTGCTGCCACTATATAAACCCCTCTCCTAGACGACTCGGGTAGGCCAATTTTACCCTAATAGGCCGTTACTCTGTCAAAATACCCCGTCTAACTTGATCGTTGGAGGGTCCTCGGTGGCACAACCACCCCGGGACTTTCTTGCAGGTAGCTCGGCCTCAACCACATAAAACCCATTGAGATCCACACGCTTCAGGAGGCAACCCTCCAACTCAATCTCAGCCATCCATCAGCGCTCGCTGCAGATCAACGGAAGGTAACATCTGAAGGAGATCCAGAGATCTATCAGTTGGCGCCGTCTGTGGGAACGCTAAGTCCACTCAACTAAAGTTCACCTTCCAATCTCAACTTCATGGTGAGCAATCACCGCGACGATCCAAGCGCTAGTCGTCGCCTTCCCCACAATGGAGGCGCGGATGAATCTCCTCCCCCGAACGCCATTCACGCCCTATTCCTCGGATAGATCGTCTCGTCGACAGCTCGGGAGGCCACGAGCTACTTAGTTTCATGGATGCCTTCCACGGCGTTACAACGCCGAGAAGCTCAAGCTATCCTTTGAAAAGAATGTCTATGAATGTGTGTTTCTTCTTTCACAAAAGCGATGTAATTTCTTCGAAGTTCTTTTTATTCAAATATTAAGAAGGAAACAATAGGGTATCACAAAAAGTAGAATTTTATTCATTCAAAAGGTATTGTGGGCTCCTCAGCCTTACATCAAAAAGAAAAAAAGAAAAATTTACAACAGAGGGGGAACGAGATCGAGGAAGTACTCCCGGTGATACTCTGAGTAGATTTCCGCCAACCGGGCCCAAGCCCCTGCAGCCCGTTCCAACCGATGCTGCGCGCGAACCTGGGATGCCACGGAAGCACCTGGCGCTCCGCCCTCCGCGCCCTGGCTCACGATGTACCTCTTTTGGAAGCACTCCAAAATGAGGGCCAAGGATCGGTCGCCTTCGAGATGAGGCCGAGCATATAGATCGAGCGCACCTTGTTGAGCGCCTCGTCCAGCAACTCCTCGGAGAGGGGGTTGTACAACCCCGGGGACCTCCTCCAAATTGCGTACATCAGCAACTGCAGGAGGGGCGACCACCGAGGGAGAAGCCGGTCGACGTGACCCTCGAGGCCCCGAACCACATTCCAATGCCTATCCCTAACCAGGGTCTGGTCATATATGAAGACATCGTCGAATGTGATGATCTCTTCGATCGAATACGTGGGACCGGTCATCTCAAAAAGCGACGCTGTAGAGTGGCCGTCTCCATCTCTATTTATAACCTCAAACAGAATCCCTAAGGACCCAAATTCACGCGCGCATGGGCGCGAATCCTGGGATTCACCCAAATTACTTCAATACTGCACCGCCACGTGGCAGAACTGACGTAGCTCTTCGAAGTGCTTCGCCTTCCCCATGCGTTCATGACACGTGTCGCCCGCGACGGTCACTGTTCTCGATGTTCACACACCAGGGAAGGTCGGACAGAACCTCACAAAACCGAGCAACTACCCTGCTCGGTCCGTCCTTGGCAGGTAGTTCACTAAGCCAATGATCAAAGCCCTCATCAAGAGGCCACCGAGCAGCTTCCATGCTTGGTCCATCCATTGCTGGTAGTTCACTACCCACCGACGCCAAGGATCAAAGCCCTCTCCAAGAGGCCACCGGGCAGCAACCCTGCTCGGTCCATCCATGACTGGTAGTTCACTGCCCACTGACGCCAAGGATCAAAGCCCTCGCCAAGAGGCCACCGAGCAGCTACTCTGCTCAGTCCATCCTTGGCTGGTAATTTCTTATCCCACGATGCCAAGGATCAAAGCCCTCATCAAGAGGCCACCGAGCAGCTATCCTGCTCGGTCCATCCTTAGCAGACCTCTCAATGCCCTTCCGCGCTAAGGATCAAAGCCCTCATCAATAGGACACCGAGCAGCTACCCTGCTCGGTCCGTCCTTGGCTGGTAATCTCTTACCCTAAGATACCAAGGATCAAAGCCCTCACCAAGAGGCCACCGGGAAACAACCCTGCTCGGTTCATCCATGGCTGGTAGTTCACTACCCACTGACACCAAAGATCAAAGCCCTCGCCAAGAGGCCACCGAGCAGCTACCCTGCTCAGTCCATCCTTGGCTGGTAACTTCTTACCCCACGACGCCAAGGATCAAAGACCTCATCAAGAGGCCACCGAGCAGCTACCATGTTCGGTCCTTCCTCAGCAGGCCTCTCAATGTCCTCCCGCGTTAAGGATCAAAGCCCTCATCAAGAGGCCACTGAGCAGCTCCCCTACTCAATCCATCCTTGTTTGGTAATATCTTACCCCACGATGCCAAGGATCAAAGCCCTCACGAGAGGCCACCGGACAGCAACCCTGCTCGGTCCATCTATGGCTGGTAGTTCACTACCCACCGACGCCAAGGATCAAAACCCTCACCAAAAGGCCACCGGGCAGCAACCCTGCTCAGTCCATCCATAGCTGGTAGTTCACTACCCACCGACGCCAAGGATCAAAGCCCTCACCAAGAGGCCACCGGGCGGCAACCCTGCTCGGTCCATCCATGGCTGGTAGTTCACTACCCACCGACGCCAAGGATCAAAGCCCTCACCAAGAGATAATCGGGCAGCAACCATGCTCGCTCCATCCATGGCTGGTAGTTCACTACCCACCGACGCCAGGGATCAAAGCCCTCACCAAGAGACCACCGAGCAGCTACCCTGCTCACTCCATCCATGGCTGGTAGTTCACTACCCACCAACGCCAGGGATCAAAGCCCTCACCAAGAGGCCACCGCGCAGCTACCATGCTCGGTCCATCCATGGCTGGTAGTTCACTACCCACCGATGCTAAGGATCAAAGCCCTCACCAAGAGGCCACCGGGAAACTACCCTGCTCGGTCCATCTATGGCTGGTAGTTCACTACCCACCAACGCCAAGGATCAAAGCCCTCACCAAGAGGCCACCGAGCAGCTACCCTGCTCGCTCCATCCATGGCTGGTAGTTCACTACCCACCAACGCCAGGGATCAAAGCCCTCACCAAGAGGCCACCGCGCTGCTACCATGCTCGGTCCATCCATGACTGGTAGTTCACTACCCACCGACGCCAAGGATCAAAGCCCTCACCAAGAGACCACCGAGCAGCTACCCTGCTCGGTCCATCCATGACTTGTGGTTCACTACCCACCAACGCGAAGGATCCAAGCCATCATCAAGAGGCAACCGAGCAGCTAACCTGCTCGGTCCATCCTTGTATGGTAATTTCTTACCCCACGACGCCAAGGATAAAAGCCCTCTCAAAGAGGCCACCGAGCAACTTCCCTGCTCAACTTCCTACACCTCTTTACTAAGCGATCTTCACCTTGACTTCGGGGCCATGGAGATGCCGACCTTTCACCGGTCTTTGCACACTTGGCAAATGTTTGAATTCAACTCGACGTGCGATCGCTAGATGAAAAACCGACCTAACATGAAAGTAGTACCGCGCAAACAAAAATGTTTACAACAAACAAAGGGAAAATGTGCACGCAAAGAACACTGCAAAAAAGATTTTATTCACAAAACCGGAGGTCTTTACAGAGGTATTATGGGCTCCCCAGCTTTACAAAATCGTCCGGAGGCTTACAAAATTTCAGCGCAAAAATAAGGAGGCGATTCGACTCGGGCCTTGGGGCCGGGGAAAACCTTGACGAGCTCCACATCCACCACCATGACCGGGGTTGCTTTTTGAAGGTCGGCGCCTATCGCAGGAGCCTCGGCGTAGGGAGCCGGGGGGACTGACTTCCCCCCAACGCTCCCATCGAGGGCCTCTTCCCTTGCAGCACTTCCGGGGGCATCCTCCTACGCCTCATCCCCGAAGGGGTACTCACCTCGGAGCTCGCCGTCAGGGAACTCCGGCATCAGGGCCTTGACGGCGACGAGGGCATCGTGCCAAAAGACGATAGCGGCTCCAGCAAGGTCGGTGTAGTACTGATCTGATTTCTTATAGCTCTCCACCGTCTTCGACGCTCGGAGCTCGGCAAGCCTCGTTCCCTCTTTCGCCGCCTCGTTCTCCCTCAGGAGGGTATTCGCCGTCTTCTTCAAGGTGGCGACAAGCACCTTGGAGTCTTCCAACCTGGCCTCGGCGGCTCGGGCGACCACTCGGCACTTGGCGATCTCCCAATCCCCGGCCGCCACCCGGTCTTCGAGGGCAGCGACCCTCTCCATCGCCGCCTCCAGCTCTAGCTTTGAGCTCTCCTCCCGCGAGGAGAACTCACCCGCGACCCGCATCGCCGGGGCAATTTTCTCGTCCTCCATGTTGACGACAAAGGCGACATGCTGGAGGACCTGAAGAAAACAAAAGAGGGTTAAAAATCAAAGGGGGGTCGGTCTTGCACCCCGATCGGTATCCCCTTCGGATGATACCTTCCGTGTGGACTTTACCACACCTCCAGGTATATTGTACGCATATTCATTTTGAATATAATATTATAGATATACACACATATTTATTTCAAAATTACTTATATAGTCAATGTTTAATTGTCTAGCTGTAGGTGGTGCGTCCACATCAGAGGCAGAGGCCACTACCACACCTGCAGGTATGTTTATATATCCTATAGTGCATACATATTGATTTAGAATGTTATATCATAAATATATACACATTCTTTTTGCTCTTACTTAGATAATCATTTTTTGATTGTCTAGCTGTAGGTGGTGTCTCCACATCTCGGGCAGAGGCCACCACCGCACCTGTGGGTATGTTTATATATCCTATATTGCATGCATATTGATTTAGAATGTTATATTATTAATATACACATTCTTTTTACAATTACTTATATAATCTATTTTTAATTGTCTAATTATAGGTGGTGCATTCACATCTGGCGCAGAGGCCACTTTCGCCACTTCCGTACCCTCCGCTCAGTCTTTAGGTTGGTATGAATAAATATAAAATATTTATTCATTTTACATATCCTCTAAGAATAAACATGGACTTCATGTAATTTTATCGTCAATATTTATTTTCTAGTTAGAGAAGATTCGTCCACGTCCGGGTCATCGGTTGTCCTTCACCGGAGAAACTATCATCCCGCTCGTGCTGCTGTCCGGGCCTAGGCTCGTGCTGCTGTAGCCGGAGGTATATATCATACTTCAATTTTCGTTAATCCTTGATTTCTTAATAACACTTTGTCTTAATATTGCTTGTCTTGATATATCTTGTAGATGCAGGGCAGCCCCATCTCGAGAGGGGGACTTGAGGGCCGAATCAGTCCTACAGGCTGAGGCCCGATAGAAGGGGAAGCACCATTCTCCCTCTTCTTTACACACGATTATCGCTATACCGGCGATTATGCCGAGAGGTTCATCCGGTATATGGGGGATAAGAGCCGCATCCTAAAGAAATATCCACTTCACGTTGAGTGGGGCGATCAGCACCGACGCTCATTTGCCCTCTTCTAGGATCAGGCTCGGGTATTAATATATATTTTCATTTGACTTATCCAATATATTTATTATTATTTAACACTTGCAATTTAAATACATTATTTTTTTGTATTTGCGGTTGGATTACGAATTTCAGCCTTTACCCGATCCTGATCATCCTGAGAGAGTGCTCGATCTTCACGCTCTATACCACGACCTGATGAAGAACATGCAATAAAAGGTCCGATACAATAGGAACGAGCTGAAGATCGACTGCTATTACCTATGGATGGCGATCCCCGAGACAGAGAGAGCGGCTCTCCTACATACTCCGGCATTTGCGAGAGTCAACGTAGATACATGACCTCTCTTGTGCCAATGTTTCGACTCTCAGCGCAAATAGATTTGTAATTTAAATGTAATTCATTATTTAATATATAAATTTTTTTTTTTGTTGCTTAATTAGAAAACTAAATCTGAATGCGTTGTGCAGAAACAGACCGATCAAAATAAGGAGAATAAGAAATCGGTAAAGAGGGGTCGCCCCACTTATACAGGTGGCTTGAGGAACATTACTCGTGCCATGGAGGCATCGGTAAATTACAATAGATCTATTAGGATATAATGTAATATTAAGAGTTATTTTATAATATATGTAAATTTTTGGCGAATTGCAGAGAGCTCAGACCCTGGCACAAGATGGTACACCGAGCATGCTGACCGCGTATCTTGGCGTCCACGGCATCTCGACAGATTCCGTCACGGGTGAGCATCGATTCCCCAACACCGCTTCCTAGAAGTATTGCGTAAGTGTTAATATTTATTCTAACAGGTTTGAAATTTTTGTTTTGAAAAGTTCAAATTTAAATGATATACTTATATTTTAATGGTTAATGTGGGTGTAGGAGCGGGTGGTGGAGCAGGCGGAGGTATTAGGGATCGATTTTAAAGGACAGACCGATCCGATACTACTGACCCCGATCCTAGACGCCGCACACGGAGGGCACCACGGAAGTTGGGAGAGAGTCCGGATACTGGGTCATAGCAGGGCTCATATGAGGTTGGACTCCACTCCGGCGGTTACTTCTCCTACTCCCGTGAGCGACGTCTAGAGCATGATGTTGGCGCCTTGAATACCACCGTCGAGAAATTGAAGGAGGTGTTGGTACATATACTATTTAATATAAAATATTATATCATATTATAGATAGTAACATATGCAATATTAGTAGCCTGAGCTTATTTGGTTGTAAACTTAGCTTTGATTAATCATACTTACATAAAATTATCTAATTAAAATAAACTATAGTTTTCCAAACTAGATACCCAAACGAGGCCTAAGTCTCTGAGTATTCTTATATTGTGGTTTCGCAATAATCTGATAATGATACGAATTCAACTAAAATCTAATACACCATTTTTACGAGTTTATTACACACAAAATTTAACAGATGCGACATGCTAGTTCGGCTGCGGCTCCACATGAATCTCCTTCTGCTGCGGCTCCGCAAGACACTATCTCGGCTGCGGTTGCGCAGACCACTCCTGCCACTCTACGGCCCGCTCAGACTCCCGCACAGTCCGTTCCTTCATTAGTCGAGTTTTTGACGACTCAGGGCTTCACCGAGGAGCAGATGCGCCAGATTATGGCATTTATCAGAGGTGGAGAGCTGGACCGAGCTAGGGTAGCTTTTTTTTTATATTTTTGAGGATGTATGTACTTATCTGATATATATTGTATATATTTTGGATGATATTGGTGGTTGTTTGCTTGTTCACGATGATTTAGATTGATTTCGTATTCTGTTTGTTTATTTCTTTTATATATTATGCATGAGATGTTAATTATGAATATTTTTGTATTTGGTTATATGATGTATATATTATTGTGCACGAGTCGGGGGAAAAACAGGAAGCCTCTGTTTAGAAAAAAAACCTTATATTTTGTCCATACGGATTAATCCGTAAGGCCATCTGTTGCACCTACAGATTAATCCGTAGGAGTAAAGTTTGCCCTTACACAGTTAGCCGTAGGGACAAAATATCATAATACCTGATATTTTTTCCATATGGACTCGGTAACAGGGGTTAAACTTACCCCTACAAATTTATCCGTAGAGGCATTTATCTGGACCTACGGATAAATCCATAGGGGTAAATATCATGCCCCACGGATAAATCCGTAGGAGCAAGTATTTTATTTTATAAACCAATAAATTAAATAAATATTTTATTCTTACGGAGTAATCCGTAGGGATATATGTCCTTACGGAGTATGGCGTTGGGGCAATTATTACTTCGTAGGGGTATGTTTAGGACGAAAACTTGCACATACGGTCTGTATCTACGGGGGAATTTTATGTCTGGATATATCCGTAAGGACAGTGGTTTGCCCCTACGGCTAAATCCTTAGGACAACCCATTATTGTAACCCATTATTGTAGCAGTGAACTAATATTTCCACACCAGACAACTTGACAAATTAAGCTCATAAATACATGCAAATTAAATATACATCTCTGAACACATATTCATAGTGAAAATTAAGATGATGAAAAGATTGAGATTTGAAGGTGATCATGAGAGCAACATTAACAACATGGCCAATGTCTTGATGCTTCTCTCTCAAAATAACCCTAGCAGGGCCCATATGAGGTTGGACTCCACCCCGGCGGTTACTTCCTCCGTCTCCGGTGACCGACGTGTCCATGAGGAACTGGAGAGCTTGAGGGCCACCGTTCAGGAGTTGAAGGAGATGCTGGTATGTATACTGCTTTATAGTAAAATATCATGTCATATTATATAGATATCAACATATCCATAATTAGTACGTAGCTTGAGCTTATTTGGTTTTAGACTTAAGTTTGATTAATCATACATACAGATGTAATTAAAATAAACAACAAACTAGATATCCAAACGGGGTTTCGAAATAACTTAATAATGATACGAATTCGAATAATACACAGTTCTTACATGCTTATTACACACGTTAGGTCCAGACGCGACAGGGTACATTGGCCGAGCCTCCACATGCATCTCCTTCGGCTGCGGCTCCGCAAGCCACTACATCGGTCTCGCTTCCGCAGACAGCTCCTGTAGCTCCACCGCCCACTCAGACTCCCACAGCCGCGGCTCCGCAAGCGACTACCTCGACGGCGGCTGCGCAGACCACATCGCCAGCTCCACATGCCGCTCAGACTCCCGCTCGCGACGAATTGCAGAGTTTATTGACCGAGGAGCAGGCACGCGTTATTCTATCGTTATTCAGAGGTGGAGCTGGACCGAACTAGGGTAGCTTTTTGGTTCTTATTTTTTGAAACATGTATTTATTTATATCATACACATTGTACTACATTTTGAAACGATATTGATATTGGTTTGTATTTATATCATATTCAGTTTTTGGGTTTCTTTTGTATATTATATATATGCGTGAGATGTGATTATGAATACTGCAATATATGATTTGATTGATGTATATAGTATTGTGCACAGGGCGGGAAAAAATCAAGCAGCCCATTTTTTAAAAAAAAATACAGACAATATGTACCTACGGATTAATCCGTAGGTATATATGTTGCCCCTACGGATATATCCATAGGGGAAAAATATCAGCAGTAACTGATATTTCCCCCATGATCTCAGTGACAGGGTGTTGGGAGTGCCCCTACGGACATATCCGTAGGGGCCACTGTCTCTCCCCTACGGCGTTATCCGTAGGGGCTAAATATCAGGAATCCTGATATTTTGCCCCTACGGAAAAGTACCTACGCATATATCCGTAGGGGGTAGCATATGGACCTACGGTTATATCCGTAGGTACATATAATATATTCAAAAAAAACCGTAAATAATATAAAATCTTATACCCTACGGATTAATCCGTAGGGGCAACAGGACCTACATATAAATCCGTAGGGGCAAGAATTTGCCCGTAGGGGCAAGTTCGGGGCCTCAACTTGCACCTGCGGCCTTTGCACCTACGGGGTATTTTTTCGCCCCTACGCATATATCCGTAGGGGCAGTGGGTTGCCCCTACGGATAAATCCGTAGGGGCAACCCTTATTTGTAGTAGTGCACGTAATATCCCCTACGGATATATGCGTAGGTACTTATCTGTAGGGACAAAATATCAGGATTTCTAATATGTTGCCCCTACGGATACGTCCGTAGGGGCGAAGCAATGGCCCCTACGGATAGATCCGTAGGGGCACTCCCAACCCCCCGGTACTGAGCTCAGAGGGGAAATAACAGTTACTGCTGATATTTTGCCCCTACGGATATAGCCGTAGGGGAAACATGTGTACCTACGGATTAATCTGTAGGTACACATTATCTTTATTTTTTTAAAAAAAAGGGCTGCCTGATTTTTTCCCGCCCTGTGCACAATAATATATATAACAATAAAATATAAAATTAATCATCACGCAACATATATCGCAGTATTCATAATCACATCTCACGCATATAATATACAAAAGAAACCCAAAAACTGAATATGATATAAATATAAACCAATATCAATATCAATATCGTTTCAAAATGTAGTACAATATGTATCATATAAATAAATACATGTTTTAAAAAATAAGAATCAAAAAGCTACCCTAGCTCGGTCCAGCTCCACCTCTGATAAACGATAGAATCTGGCGCGCCTGCTCCTCGGTCAATAAACCATGCAATTCGGCGCGTGCGGGAGTCTGAGCGGCCTGTGGAGCTGGCGATGTGGTCTGCGCAGCCGCCGTCGAGGTAGTAGCTTGCGGAGCCGCGGCTGCGGGAGTCTGAGCTGGCGGTGGAGCTATAGGAGCTGTCTGCGGAACCGCAGCCGATGTAGCGGTTGAAAATAATACAATTGCATAACCTTAAGAAAAACAACCACCCCTTTTTTAATGAATTTGGATGGGTAATTATCCCAAATTTTTTTAAAACAAAAGAAAAACAGTGACCTATATACAAAATGGGTAAATGTCGTGATCAATAAATTACTTACCATTTGCCGAGACATGTATTTTTGCAGCATCCATACATCCTTTTCCTCTTCTTCAATGCCGTATTCTCATTATCTTCGTCTAATCCATCTGAATCTGCAATTAAGTTTAATTAAACCAAATAAAATCAAAAATTAAAATCAAACAGCAACAACAAAATCAATGAAATTTATAGCCTACCAGAGTCTTCAAGAATATCCACATATGAATCCTGTGCCTTCTTCTTTTTCTTCAAAGATCTTTTAGAAGCAGAGAATTTTGTTTTCTGGCAAGTGCTTTGAAGCTAAACACCATATTGCCTTTGTATTTGAAAACCAAAAAATGCCAAGTTTGCAGATTATTGGCTACTGTAAATTCATGCCACCCATCTCCACTCATGGAAGCAACTTTGTTCTCGATGTGAAGATCAACATGCCATATTTTGCCATTGTGGCTCACTAGGTTAGCCTTTTCTCTTCTCTTGACCATCTTAATAATCTGCTTGGTAAATTTATTCGGAACCGGCTGCGAATCATTAAAAGACATGCATAAGAAAGGAAGCTAAAATACAGATATATATCATACCGATACATCGAAACTTCAAAGTTGCGATGACAATCCAGAGATATTTATTTCTACACTCGTGGTGCACATGCGAATGCGTCAGGCATCATGGACAAATATTTGAGAACATGGAAAGTATTATTAGTATAAAATAATTAAAGCTTTTAAACACCTTGAGTAGATATTTTCTTAGTTGATGCAATCATATCATGATGACTAAATTTAAGCTATTATATATATGCATATGTATTTTTCTAATCTAATATATTACACACACACACACACACACATAGAGAGAGAGAGAACCAATTTGGTAGAAAAATCAGGTAGCAGGACTCTGAAGAAATGGAGTCCATAGCATTGCTCATCATCATCATCCATGATCCCTTTGAAGAAATATTATCGAAAAGGGAGAATAAATTGTTACTGCTAGTTAATGCTTGCAAGATTTATTCTCCCCTTTTGATAATATTTCTTTAAAGGGATCATGGATGATGATGATGAGCAATGCTATGGACTCCATTTCTTCAGGGTCCTGCTACCTAATTTCTCTACCAAATTGGTGTTCTCTCTCGCTCTCTCTCTCTCTCTGTGTGTGTGTAATATATTAGATTAGAAAAATACATATGCATATCTATAATAGCTTAAATTTAGTCATCATGATATGATTGCATCAACTAAGAAAATATCTACCCAAGGTGTTTAAAAGCTTTAATTACTTTATACTAATAATACTTTCCATGTTCTCAAATATTTGTCCATGATGCCCGACGCATTCGCATGTACACCACGTGTGTAGAAATAAATATCTCTGGATTGTCATCGCAAGTTTGAAGTTTCGATGTATCGGTATGCTATATATCTGTATTTTAGCTTCCTTTCTTATACATGTCTTTTAATGATTCGCAGCCGGTTCCGAATAAATTTACCATGCAGATTAGCAAGATGGTCAAGAGAAGAGAAAAGGCTAACCTAGTGAGCCACAATGGCAAAATATGGCATGTTGATTTTCACGTCGAGAACAAAGTTGCTTCCATGAGTGGAGATGGGTGGCATGAATTTACAGTAGCCAATAATCTGCAAACTGGGCATTTTTTGGTTTTCAAATACAAAGGCAATATGGTGTTTAGCTTCAAAGCACTTGCCAGAAAACAAAATTCTCTGCTTCTAAAAGATCTTTGAAGAAAAAGAAGAAGGCCCAGAATTCATATGTGGATATTCTTGAAGACTCTGGTAGGCTATAAATTTCATTGATTTTGTTGTTGCTGTTTGATTTTAATTTTTGATTTTATTTGGTTTAATTAAATTTAATTGCAGTTTCAGATGGATTAGACGAATATAATGAGAATACGGCATCGAAGAAGAGGAAAAGGATGTATGGATGCTGCAAAAATATATGTCTCGGCAAATGGTAAGTAATTTATTGATCATGACATTTACCCATTTTGTATATAGGTCACTGTTTTTCTTTTGTTTTTAAAAAATTTGGGTGTGCTATTCTACTATCTACAATTAAAAAAAAAGGTAGACATAAAGATCAAAGTGCAATTTTTGAAATGAGTGCTATTCTACTATCTACAATTTCTATTTTCTTCTCTCTATTTCTTTTATAATCAATCTCCATGACTATTACCATGACTCTCGACTAACAAAGGTGGCTTTTCGTCCTCGGTAGCTTGATAATTGATGGAGGATATAAACTTTTGACGACACCTAACGAAAAGTGGACCCTCTTTTCTTCATTAATTCACTCCCTGTGTGTGTGTTTTTTGTTTTTTTTTTTGAATTAAAAGTCATTGATTTTAGAAAGACCTGATGATATATATGTTGAATATATGTAGGGTGATATGCATGATCACAAGAGCTTGGTGGAGGCAATAAAAAAAGTTGATGTGGTGATCTCTATGCTGGGCTACAAATATCATGAGCAGTTGGTTGATCATAAGTGCATGCTGCGTGAATAAATATTGTGTTAATTCCAAACTAAATACAAATATAACAAACTTATCAATTATATAGTATTCAATTTGATTTCAAACAAATACCAAATAAGAATTTATTGTACAGGTCCACGACTTACAATCATTCCCGCATGCGAGCACATATAAAAATCATAGTTTCTAGGATGACAAATTTTATTGTCAACTACTGTCACCACCTACAGCTAGACAATAATAAAAATTACTATCTAAATAAGAGCAAAAGGAATGTGTGTATATTTATGATATAGCATTCTAAATCAATATACATGCACTATATGATATATAAACATATCTGGAGGAGCGGGAGTGGCCTCTGTCCCTGATATGGACGCATCACCAACAACTAGACAATCAAACATTGACAATATAAGTAATTTTGATATAAACATGCATGAATATCTATAATATTACATTCAAAATGGATATTAGAGAGCGCACCTGCAGTGAGAAGTGGTAAAAGTATCACCCAACTAGGGTGTAATTTACAGAATCAGTTGAAACTCTTGAAAGTCATAGAAGAACCTGACCTGCACAAATCTGATGTATACTTTCCATTGGACACTAAGAAGTCTCTAAAAGGAAAAGCCAATGTGAAAGCCATCATTAGTTCATATCAGAAGATTGATGCTGAAACAGAGAACAAGGAATGTTATTTTTTTCTTCTTCTGCCACATTACTGTCTTCTCCTTCTTCTTCTGCCACATTACTGTCTTCTCTTTCTTATTATGTGCGCGTGCAAATTCAATGAAAGCAGAAACTCCAGTGACAAACTTAGGTTGCATACGTTGTTGCCAATTCACATACATCCAGTCCTTAACCCTGACGTACTCATGGGCCATGTTAGACTGTATCATATAAATTGTAGGTTATGATGACTATATTGAGAAATCTAAGAACGGGATGGTTACTGACAAAGGAGAAAATCCGTGTATATGCTTTGTGTGTGCGTTTGTCGTTGAAAAGAATAAATTATCGATAATTAAAGTTAGATTTGAGGATACCCATGTATGAGTTGTATTCTATATATGTGTGTTTCAATTTATGATTTCGCTTAAGTGTAGGGTTGTTTTTACTTAAAGAAGTATCACCATCTACTATATATCAAAAAATGTAGCAAACTAGAACTAGAACTCATTTAACATTATCAACTAGTGAGATTTCAATATCGAAAACTCCCTAAAGAGGAAAATTACTAAAAGGAAAAGACTCTTTGAACAAAACGCATCCACTAGCAATAAAAGAGATTGTATCATGCTTTAGTACCAACACACAAGCACCTACATCTTGCTATGATCATAACAATATCATGATGATTTGTCAATTGCCTTGCTCATATTATGAAATTATGAACACCTAAACTCTAATCAAATCTCCATCTCAATAATTAAGCCGACAAAGGAAAAAATAATAACCAAAAAGAGGAGAGAGTCTTAATTTGCATGCCCAAAGTTTCATGATAGACAGAGACCAGGAGAAAAGGAGAGAGAGGAGAGAAAATATCACAAGCAATGAAAAAAGTTGGGAAGATGTTGAACATCAAGATGTTAATAACACGATGATAATCAAAGCAGTTGCGTACAGATGCTAAAAACGAATATGTGACACGATATTCTTGTAAAGATAGACATGTATTAAAAGAGGAGACGCCCAAGTAAAATCCATAACTAAATCCCTATTTTGCCCTTCCTTTTCTTCAAATCAGAAATGTGTCTTTTTTTTTTGCAATTATATATAGCTAAAATAAAGAAGGTCCTACAATTCTAAGCATTTCCAATTACAACAGCCCATCCTCAAAATCCAGAATCTTATGAGCATCTTATGCAATTAGCAAACATATTCAACCGAAAACACCTACAAAATTTCCACCAGACTACAAATCCTTTGCATACTCAAACCCCAAGCAGATCAAATTAAGGGACTACTCAGACCCACAGTTTAAATCAATCAAAAATATCCAAAATCAGACACAGGGTCTTTGGATACCTACCAAATGCCATGTCCGATGACTCCAAAAACAAAACCCCAACATGCCCAACGGCTAAAAGTTCCACAAAACAGTCTCCGTTTCCAAGAAATTTTGAGAAT
The DNA here is from genome assembly GCA_030015575.1 of Agapanthus africanus. Lineage (NCBI taxonomy): Eukaryota > Viridiplantae > Streptophyta > Magnoliopsida > Asparagales > Amaryllidaceae > Agapanthus > Agapanthus africanus. The sequence goes on from CM057337.1 coordinate 914,470,275, forward strand.
GACAAATAAAATTATTAACTAAACTGGGTTTTACCCACATTATTAGTCCAGTTTCCAACACCTTCTCAAACTAGACAAATTTTACTCTTATGATTATCATCAACATTTCAATTAACGAGCTTAATGCTAATTAGAATGGAAATTAACTTAGACCCTGAAATCCAAAACCCCAACCCTAACCCTAACCCCAACCCCAACCCCAACAGCAACCCCCTGCCGAACCCTAACCCCAACAGCAGCCCCAGCACCAGCCCCAGCCCCAGCCCCAGCCCCAACCCTAACGCTAACCACAGCCCGAGCCCCAACCCCAACCCCAACCACAGCCCTAGCCGCAGCCCGAGCCCGAGCCCCAACCCCAACCACAGCCATAGCCGCAGCCCGAGCCCGAGCCCCAACCCCAACCACAGCCCTAGCCACAGCCCGAGCCCGAGCCCCAACCCTAGCCCCAGCCCCAGCCCCAGCCCGCAGCCCCAGCCCCACCTCCAATCAAAAATTTGAGTAATTGAAGAATTCTTTACCTATGCAGAGGCGACGACGAGAACTCTGATGAGCCGGCGCTGGCGACGACGAAAGCAGGTGGTGGCTACGACGAAAGCAGGCGGTGGCTACGACGAATCGGCGGCGCTGGCGATGACGAGAACGACGATCGATAGGCGGGAACGAGGGTTTGGGAATTTTTTGTTCGCGCGAGAATTGGGAATAATGAGCGTAGGGATCGATCTGAGCTTTTAACTTAAATCCCTATTTAGATGCCCCTACGGATAAGTCCGTAGGTTCTTGGTTTGCGGCTCCGTAGGGGCAAACAACAATTTAAGATTTAATAATTTTTATATAAATATGTAAGGACCGTAGGGGCAACCGTCTAGCCCTACGGACTAATCCGTAGGGCCAAAATAACTCTGCCCCTACGGATTTCAATATCCGTAGGGGCAACCCCCTATTGTAGTAGTGCATATTGGTAGACAATTTGATTGCTTGTAGATAGGACTATTAATTAACGAGCCGAACAAGCTGAGCTTCATCTAGTTTGACTCAAGCTCGTTTAGCTAAAACCGAGCGAGCTTGAGTTTGGCTCAAGCCTGAGAGACGCTTGGCTAATTCGGCTCGTGTAAGAAGTTTGGCTCATTTACCTTATTTTTGGTTGGGCTCTCTCTTCTCTTACTTTGGGTTCTACTTGTTAATTTAATTACAGCTCATTTTAGTTAATTTTAATATGGCCCATATGCAAATTCGTAGGTCCCTGAGCCGTGTGTTGTGTTCTTGTATGTGCTGTGTGTATAGATGTAGTGTATGCTAGGATGAGGTTAAACAAATATGGCTAATATAAATATGGGTTATATTGGTTTTAATTAGTACTTCAACTATTGTTATTGTTATATATAATATAAAGTCTTTAAAAGGTTAATTCAAGCATGATGATGCTCGATATCGGCGACTCCCCAGATCATGACACGTGGCAGATAACGTGTTCCAAAGCTTACAAGAAAGGATCAAGAACGATACGTTGGAAGCATGTCCGGGCCTGCGACCCGAGGATGTTACCGACCTTCGGTGGCCTTTCAGACCACCCCCAGCTCGCCTCCGGGCTATCACAGAACCAAGATGCCTCGGCCTCCCCTCGTTCCCGAGCCTCCCGCCGAGCTTATTTTCCTCGGTCTCACCGACCGACCCACAGCACCGATCACAGGCGCCTCCGCCACGGCTCCGCGAATCTCGCCAGGCGCGAGATATCCGCCACCCATGATCCCGCGTTCCATGCCATCACGGTCCCCCATTAACGAGCATATCTCGTCATTAATGGGGAATCCCGCCTATCACGCGAGCGTAACGCCAGGGGCGTAATGGCCGGCGTGAATCTCACGTCCGCCTGCCCATTGCTGCCACTATATAAACCCCTCTCTCAGACGACTCTGGTAGGCCAATTTTACCCCAATAGGATGTTATTCTGCCAAAATACCCCGTCTAACTTGATCGTCGGAGGGTCCTCGGTAGCACAACCACCCCGGGACTTCCTTGCAGGTAGCTCGGCATCAACCACATAAAATCCATTGAGATCCACACGCTTCAGGAGGCAACCCTTCAACTCAATCTCAGCCATCCATCAGCGCTTGCTGCAGATCAATGGAAGGCAACATCTGAAGGAGATCCAGAGATCCATCAGTTGGCACTGTCTGTGGGAACGCTAGTTCCACTCAACTAAAGTTCACCTTCCAATCTCAACTTCATGGTGAGCAATCACCGCGACGATCCAAGCGCTAGCCGCCGCCTTCCCCACAATGGAGGCGCGGTTGAATCTCCTCCCCCGAACACCATTCACGCCCTATCCCTCGGATAGATCGTCTCGTCGACAGCTCGGGAGGCCACGAGCTACTTAGTTTCATGGATGAGCTATCCTTTGAAAAGAATGTCTATGAATGTGTGTTTCTTCTTTCACAAAAGCGATGTAATTTCTTCGAAGTTCTTTTTATTTAAATAATAAGAACGAAACAATAGGGTATCACAAAAAGGAGAATTGTATTCATTCAAAAGGTATTATGGGCTCCTCAGCCTTACATCAAAAAGAAAAAAAGAAAAATTTACAACAGAGGGGGAATGAGATCGAGGAAATACTCCCGGTGATACTCTGAGTAGATTTCCGCCAACCGGGCCCAAGCCCCTGCAGCCCGTTCCAACCGATGCTGCGCGCGAACCTGGGATGCCATGGAAGCACCTGGCGCTCCGCCCTCCACGCCCTGGCTCACGATGTACATCTTTTGGAAGCACTCCAAAATGAGGGCTAAGGATCGGTCGCCTTCGAGATGAGGCCGAGCATATAGATCGAGCGCACCTTGTTAAGCGCCTCATCCAGCAACTCCTCGGAGAGGGGGTTGTACAACCCCGGGGACCTCCTCCAAATTGCGTACATCAGCAACTGCAGGAGCCGGCCGATGTGACCCTCGAGGCGCCGAACCACATTCCGATGCCTATCCCGAACCAGGGTCTGGTCATACAAGAAGACATCGTCGAAGGTGATGATCTCTTCGATCGAATACGTGGGACCAGTCATCTCAAAAAGCGACGCTGTAGAATGGCCGTCTCCATCTCTATTTATAACCTCAAACAGAATCCCTAAGGACCCAAATTCGCGCGTGCATGGGCGCGAATCCTGGGATTCACCCAAATTACTTCAATACCGCACCGCCACGTGGCAGAACTGACGTAGCTCTTCGAAGCGCTTCGCCTTCCCCATGCGTTCATGACACGTGTCGCCCGCGACGGTCACTCTTCTCGATGTTCACACACCAGGGAAGGTCGGACAGAACCTTACAAAACTGAGCAACTATTCTGCTCGGTCCATCCTTGGCAGGTAGTTCACTAAGCCAATGATCAAAGCCCTTATCAAGAGGCCACCGAGCCGCTACCCTGCTCGGTCCATCCTTGGCTGGTAATCTCTTACCCCACGACGCCAAGGATCAAAATCCTCATCAAGAGGCCACCGAGCAGCTTCCATGCTCGGTCCATCCATGGTTGGTAGTTCACTACCCACCGACGCCAAGGATCAAAGCCCTCTCCAAGAGGCCACCGGGCAGCAACCCTGCTCGGTCCATCCATGGCTGGTAGTTCACTGCCCACTGACGCCAAGGATCAAAGCCCTCGTCAAGAGGCCACCGAGCAGCTACTCTGCTCGGTCCATCCTTGGCTGGTAATTTCTTATCCCACGATGCCAAGGATCAAAGCCCTCATCAAGAGGCCACCGAGCAGCTATCCTGCTCGGTCCATCCTTAGCAGACCTCTCAATGCCCTCCCGCGCTAAGGATCAAAGCCCTCATCAATAGGACACCGAGTAGCTACCCTGCTTGGTCCGTCCTTGGCTGGTAATCTCTTACCCCACGATGCCAAGGATCAAAACCCTCACCAAGAGGCCACCGGGCAACAACCCTGCTCGGTTCATCCATGGCTGGTAGTTCACTACCCACTGACACCAAGGATCAAAGCCCTCGCCAAGAGGCCACCGAGCAGCTACCCTGCTCAGTCCATCTTTGGCTGGTAACTTCATACCCCACGACGCCAAGGATCAAAGCCCTCATTAAGAGGCCACCGAGCAGCTACCATGTTCGATCCATCCTCAGCTGGCCTCTCAATGCCCTCCCGCGTTAAGGATCAAAGCCCTCATCAAGAGGCCACCGAGCAGCTACCCTACTCAGTCCATCCTTGTTTGGTAATATCTTACCCCACGATGCCAAGGATCAAAGCCCTCACGAGAGGCCGCCGGACAGCAACCATGCTCGGTCCATCTATGGCTGGTAGTTCACTACCCACCGACGCCAAGGATCAAAGCCCTCACCAAAAGGCCACCGGGCAGCAACCCTGCTCAGTCTATCCATAGCTGGTAGTTCACTACCCACCGACGCCAAGGATCAAAGCCCTCACCAAGAGGCTACCGGGCGGCAACCCTGCTCGGTCCATCCATGGCTGGTAGTTCACTACCCACCGACGCCAAGGATCAAAGCCCTCACCAAGAGGTAATCGGACAGCAACCATGCTCGCTCCATCCATGGCTGGTAGTTCACTACCTAACAACGCCAAGGATCAAAGCCCTCACCAAGAGGCCACCGAGCAGCTACCCTGCTCGCTCCATCCATGGCTGGTAGTTCACTACCCACCAACGCCAGGGATCAAAGCCCTCACCAAGAGGCCACCGTGCAGCTACCATGCTCGGTCCATCCATGGCTGGTAGTTCACTACCCACCGACGCTAAGGATCAAAGCCCTCCCCAAGAGGCCACTGGGCAGCTACCCTGCTCGGTCCATCCATGGCTGGTAGTTCACTACCTAACAACGCCAAGGATCAAAGCCCTCACCAAGAGGCCACCGAGCAGCTACCCTGCTCGCTCCATCCATGGCTGGTAGTTCACTACCCACCAACGCCAGGGATCAAAGCCCTCACCAAGAGGCCACCGCGCAGCTACCATGCTCGGTCCATCCATGGCTGGTAGTTCACTACCCACCGACGCCAAGGATCAAAGCCCTCACCAAGAGGACACCGAGCAGCTACCCTGCTCGGTCCATCCATGACTTGTGGTTCACTACCCACCGACGCGAAGGATCCAAGCCATCATCAAGAGGCAACCGAGCAGCTAACCTGCTCGGTCCATCCTTGGATGGTAATTTCTTACCCCACGACGCCAAGGATAAAAGCCCTCTCAAAGAGGCCACCGAGCAGCTTCCCCGCTCAACTTCCTACACCTCTTTACTAAGCGATCTTCACCTCGACTTCGGGGCCATGGAGATGCCGACCTTTCACCGGTCTTTGCACACTTGGCAATTGGTCGAATTCAACTCGACGTGCGATCGCTAGATGAAAAACCGACCTAACATGAAAGTAGTACCGCGTAAACAAAAATGTTTACAACAAACAGAGGGAAAATGTGCACGCAAAGAACACTGCAAAAAAGATTTTATTCACAAAACCGGAGGTCTTTACAGAGGTATTATGGGCTCCCCAGCTTTACAAAATCGTCCGGAGGCTTACAAAATTTCAGCGCAAAAATAAGGAGGCGATGAGACTCGGGCCTCGGGGCCGGGGAAAACCTTGACGAGCTCCATATCCACCACCACGACCGGGGTTGCTTTTTGAACGTCGGCGCCTATCGCATGAGCCTCGGCGTCGGGAGCCGGGGGGACCGACTTCCCCCCAACGCTCCCATCGAGGGCCTCTTCCCTTGCAGCACTTCCGGGGGCATCCCCCTGCGCCTCATCCCCAAGGGGGTACTCACCTCGGAGCTCGCCGTCAGGGAACTCCGGCATCAGGGCCTTAACGGCGATGAGGGCATCGTGCCAAACGACGGTAGCGGCTCCAGCAAGGTCGGTGTAGTACTGATCTGATTTCTTGTAGCTCTCCACCGTCTTCGACGCTCGGAGCTCGGCAAGCCTCGTTCCCTCTTTCGCCGCCTCGTTCTCCCTCCGGAGGGTATTCGCCGTCTTCTTCAGGGTGGCGACAAGTACCTTGGAGTCTTCCAACTTGGCCTCGGCGGCTCGGGCGACCACTCGGCACTTGGCGATCTCCCAATCCCCGGCCGCCACCTAGTCTTCGAGGGCAGCGACCCTCTCCATCGCCGCCTCCAGCTCTAGCTTTGAGCTCTCCTCCTGCGAGGAGAACTCGTCCGCGGCCCGCATCGCCGGGGAAATTTTCTCGTCCTCCATGTTGACGACAAAGGCGACATGCTGGAGGACCTGAAGAAAACAAAAGAGGGTTAAAAAGAAAAGGGGGGCCGGTCTTGCACCCCGATCGGTATCCCCTTCGGATGACACCTTCCGTGTGGACTTTACCACACCTCTAGGTATATTGCACGCATATTCATTTTGAATGTAATATTATAGATATACACTCATATTAATTTCAAAATTACTTATATAGTCAATGTTTAATTGTCTAGCTGTAGATGGTGCGTCCACATCAGAGGCAGAGGCCACTACCGCACCTGCAAGTATGTTTATATATCCTATAGTGCATGCATATTGATTTAGAATGTTATATCATAAATATATACACATTCTTTTTGCTCTTACTTAGATAATCATTTTTTGATTGTCTAGCTGTAGGTGGTGCCTCCACATCTCGGGCAGAGGCCACCACCGCACCTGTGGGTATGTTTTTATATCCTATATTGCATGCATATTGATTTAGAATGTTATATTATTAATATACACATTCTTTTTACAATTACTTATATAATCTATTTTTAATTGTCTAATTATAGGTGGTGCGTTCACATCTGGCGCAGAGGCCACTTCCGCCACTTCCGTACCCTCCGCTCAGTCTGCTGGTTGGTATGAATAAATATAAAATATTTATTCATTTTACATATCCTCTAAGAATAAACATGGACTTCATGTAATTTTATCATCAATATTTATTTTCTAGTTGGAGAAGATTCATCCACGTTCGGGTCATCGGTTGTCTTTCACCGGAGAAACTATCATCCCGCTCGTGCTGCTGCCCGGGCCTAGGCTCGTGCTGCTGTAGCCGGAGGTATATATCGTACTTCAATTTTCGTTAATCCTTGATTTCTTAATAACACTTTGTCTTAATATTGCTTGTCTTGATATTTCTTGTAGATGCAGGGCAGCCCCATCCCGAGAGGGGGACTCGAGAGCCGAATCAGTCCCACAGGCTGAGGCCCGATAGAAGGGGAGGCACCATTCTCCCTCTTCTTTACACACGATTATCGCTATACCGGCGATTATGCCGAGAGGTTCATCCGGTATATGGGGGATAAGAGCCGCATCCTAAAGAAATATCCACTTCACGTTGAGTGGGGCGATCAGCACCGACGCTCCTTTGCCCTCTTCTAGGATCAGGCTCGGGTATTAATATATATTTTCATTTGACTTATCCAATATATTTATTATTATTTAACACTTGCAATTTAAATACATTATTTTTTTGTATTTGCGGTTGGATTACGAATTTCAGCCTCTACCCGATCCTGATCATCCTGAGAGAGTGCTCGATCTTCACGCTCTGTACCACGACCTGATTAAGAACATGCAATAAAAGGTCCGATACAATAGGAACGAGCTGAAGATCGACTGCTATTACCTATGGATGGCGATCCCCGAGACAGAGAGAGCGGCTCTCCTACATACTCCGGCCTTTGCGAGAGTCAACGTAGATACATGACCTCTCTTGTGCCAATATTTCGACTCTCAGCGCAAATAGATTTGTAATTTAAATGTAATTCATTATTTAGTATATAATTTATTTTTTTATGTTGCTTAATTAGAAAACTAAATCTGAATGCGTTGTGCAGAAACAGGCCGATCAAAATAAGGAGAATAATAAATCGATAAAGAGGGGTCGCCCCACTTATACAGATGGCTTGAAGAACATTACTCGTGCCATGGAGGCATCGGTAAATTACAATAGATCTATTAGGATATAATGTAATATTAAGAGTTATTTTATAATATATGTAAATTTTTGGCGAATTGCAGAGAGCTCAGACCCTGGCACAAGATGGTACACCGAGCATACTGACCGCGTATCTTGGCGTCCACGGCATCTCGACAGATCCCGTCACGGGTGAGCATCGATTCCCTAACACCGCTACCTAGAAGTATTGCGTAAGTGTTAATATTTATTCTAACAGGTTTGAAATTTTTGTTTTGAAAAGTTCAAATTTAAATGATATACTTATATTTTAATGGTTAATGTGGGTGTAGGAGCGGGTGGTGGAGTAGGCGGAGGTATTAGGGATCGATTTTAAAGGACAGACCGATCTGATACTACTGACCCCGATCCTAGACGCCGCACACGGAGGGCACCACGGAAGTTGGGAGAGAGTCCGGATACTGGGTCATAGCAGGGCTCATATGAGGTTGGACTCCACTCCGGTGGTTACTTCCCCTACCCCCGTGAGCGACGTCTAGAGCATGATGTTGGCGCCTTGAATACCACCGTCGAGAAATTGAAGGAGGTATTGGAACGTATACTATTTAATATAAAATATTATATCATATTATAGATAGTAACATATGCAATATTAGTAGCCTGAGATTATTTGGTTGTAAACTTAGCTTCGATTAATCATACTTACATAAAACTATCTAATTAAAATAAAATATGGTTTTCCAAACAAGATACCCAAACGAGGCCTAAGTCTCTGAGTATTCTTATATTGGGGTTTCGCAATAATCTAATAATGATACGAATTCGACTAAAATCTAATACACCATTTTTACGAGTTTATTACACACAAAATTTAACAGATGCGACAGACTAGTTCGGCTGCGGCTCCACATGAATCTCCTTCTGCTGCGGCTCCGCAAGACACTATCTCGGCTGCGGTTGCGCAGACCACTCCTGCCACTCTACGGCTCGCTCAGACTCTCGCACAGTCCGCTCCTTCATTAGTCGAGTTTTTGACGACTCAGGGCTTCACCGAGGAGCAGATGCGCCAGATTATGGCATTTATCAGAGGTGGAGAGCTGGACCGAGCTAGGGTAGCTTTTTTTATATTTTTGAGGATGTATGTACTTATCTGATATATATTGTATATATTTTGGACGATATTGGTGGTTGTTTGCTTGTTCACGATGATTCAGATTGATTTCGTATTCTGTTTGTTTATTTATTTTATATATTATGCATGAGATGTTAATTATGAATATTTTTGTATTTGGTTATATGATGTATATATTATTGTGCACGAGTCGGGAGAAAAACAGGAAGCCTCTGTTTAGAAAAAAAACCTTATATTTTGTCTATACGGATTAATCCGTAAGGCCATCTGTTGCACCTACAGATTAATCCGTAGGAGCAAAGTTTGCCCCTACACAGTTAGACGTAGGGACAAAATATCATAATACCTGATATTTTGTCCATATGGACTCGGTAACATGGATTAAACTTACCCCTACAAATTTATCCGTAAAGGCATTTATCTGGACCTACGGATAAATCCGTAGGGATAAGTATCAGGCCCCACGGATAAATCCGTAGGAGCAAGTATTTTATTTTATAAACCAATAAATTAAATAAATATTTTGTCCTTACGGAGTAATCCGTAAGGATATATGTCCTTACGGAGTAAGGCGTTGGGGCAATTATTACTTTGTAGGGGTATGTTTAGGACGAAGACTTGTACATGCGGTCTGCACCTATGAAGGAATTTTATGTCCCTACGGACATATCCGTAAGGACAGTGGTTTGCCCCTACGGCTAAATCCGTAGGGGCAACCCATTATTGTAACCCATTATTGTAGCAGTTAACTAACATTTCCACACCTGACAACTTGACAAATTAAGCTTATAAATACATGCAAATTAAATATACAGCTCTCAACACATATTCATAGTGAAAATTAAGATGATGAAAAGATTGAGATTTGAAGGTGATCATGAGAGCAACTTCAACAACATGGCCAATGTCCTGATGCTTCTCTCTCAAAATAACCCAACTCATAAATATCATCATCAAGATCATAGAGTGTTTGAGTGCAAGACTTGTGATAAACAATTCTCATCATTTCAAGCTCTTGGTGAGCATAGAGCAAGCCACAAGAGACCAAGGATAGCATTACATGATGATGCTAAGCATCAAAGTATCATGAAGAAGGCTCAAGTGCATGAGTGCTCAAATTGTGGAGAAGGGTTTGCAATTGGGCAAGCTTTGGGTGGTCTATAGTGCATCAAATGATGATCATCAAAGCTTTGGGATTGT